>OY796869.1:17042096-18242096 GCA_963680765.1 Agrochola lychnidis
AGCCGGCAGGGGGGGACACACTTGACTCTAACAAAAATTAGCACTTTAAAGCTTAATATTTCGCAAATGGATCCCTGAATCTAAAAATAGTTTTCACAATCTCATAATGTTTTTAAAGGACCTTTCCAATGATACCCCACATTATGGGATAAAAAAATAAAAAATAAAACATCACCATTTTACGTGTATGGGTGTACATTTTACGTGTGTACCCTAAAAAAAAATGTTTTTCATAATTTTGTTTTACCACTTTGTCGACGTAATTAATATGTATGCCTATGTCAAATTACAGCTTTCTAGTACTAAGGGTCTCGGAGCTAGACCGCGGACAGACAGACAGACAGACAGACGGACATGACGAAACTATAAGGGTTCCTTGTTTACTACGGAACCCTAAAAAGGTTTCCAGTTATTTCACCGGCCTCAATCCTCGCAGTAGCATCTACAGTAGCATTTACACTTACTTACTTAAAGTAGGATGCTTCTCGTTTACTGTCACGTGAATTTCAGGCTTATTTATTTATTTATTTATTGCCAATGAAAATAGTACTTAAATAAGCAACGGGTTAAAATCAGGCCGAAATTTGTTACAAACTATTCGCAAAACACGTATTGTTCCCAGAACTATTAATTTTATTATAGCTCGGAAATTGTTTTGTAATATTATACCTAGTACCTACACCCTTCATAGAAATTGTAGTATTGATGGCTTTCACCGATTCGCAGAAACATAACTATAAATGGTTCCCCGTTTGAGTTGTATTTCTTTGTGTGCGGAGAGAATAGAAGAATATCGTTACTGTAACCTTATGAAATTTTAGCAGCGGAGATCTTTGTGAAATAATACTCCGAAGAAGTAACTATCATAGTTATTTTTGTCGCCAAGCTGCGTTGATGTTTGTTGCTTGAAAGATATGATTGCTTGTAAAATTATCTTGACTTTGTAAGTTCTGCAACTCATTGGACAGCTCTAGATAGCTATAGGCAGGCGGCGGTAACTACTTCCTATCAAATTGTCAACATGTTTGCTAAAAATAATTCTGACACAACACTCGTTTTGCACAGATGCATCCACTTATTCATAAAAGTCTTTCAATTATTGCCTTTCTTTTCATTGGTGTGAAAATTGCGTATGTGTCAAGTTTTAATGAATTTGGGGGCTCATTTAGTTGTTAAACTAGCTATCAGCTCATGGTTCACTGCGGTGCAATCTACAGATGGGATGACGTGTCAAATCATCGAGATATCTGAGCTATATGTTTGTAAAAATGAATGTAATGAACACAAACCTTCTGGTATAAATTTTCTAAATAATGGTGAAAACCGCATCAAAATCTATTGTGTAGTTTATAAGAACTAAGCGATAATACAGATAGACATGAAAAACTACATTTAGAGACCACTAGCTTCTGCCTGCGACTTCGATCGCGTGGAAGTCGTAAGATAAACAATATACTTTAATAACAGCCACATTTTTATAAAACTCCCTCGGCGGAGATCGGCGGCGCATCGGTGGGATCGCATCGCGCGCGCTATTACTTTGTTATCACTTACCGTTCTTTCAGACTTTTTTTTGCTCAGCTCTTAAGGATCGTAGCGTGATGTAAATAGTCTTGACCTTCTTCAAGACTTGGGCTTTAAAATCCAAAAAAAATAATTCAAATCCTCTAGGTAGTTCCTAAGATTAGCGCGTTGAAACAAAAAACAAACTCTTCAGCTTTATTATAATTAGTACTATAGATTTTTGTTTATAAATTAGTTTTCCGACTCCTTAACAATTCAAAAATGGTTTGTTTGAGTTTTTTTTGAGTGAATACTTCTTTAGGCGCGTTGGGTGTTTTCTAAGTTGGGAATAAACCATTGATTTCGCGACACTGTAACGCAATTTACCGACACCGTGGAGTAAAAGACATCAACGCTTTGATTACCGCGGTGCGTGAAGTAAAAGACATCAACGCGTTGATTACCTCGGTGCCGATTTTTTTTCAAGTTTTCACTTCTGTCGGCACTCCCGGAGTGCCACTGTTTTTATTTTTCGGTAGCATTTGTACTTTTACCCCATCAAATAGAGAGGAATGGAAGGCTCTGGAGGAGGCCTTTACCCATAGAGGGGTTCATGCATCTTAATTCAAGTGTTATGAATTAAAAATTTCAAATTATTTACTACAAATTATTTATTGTTACTTATAATTTTTGTGGAATTATTTATTGATTATTATAATATTGATTTTAATGACTAGGTAACTTATTATTCATATTTTTTGGAATGTATAAACTTACTAGCTAAATTCACTGTTTATAATATGTTAAAAATATATTGATTTTTGCTAAAGTGTAGTGTTGCCAGTAACTGCGATATCACAGTCTAAAATACCCCTAGAATTATTTATCAGTCTTCAAGCGATTCACCTAACAACTGTTCTAA
The DNA here is from genome assembly GCA_963680765.1 of Agrochola lychnidis. NCBI lineage: Eukaryota > Metazoa > Arthropoda > Insecta > Lepidoptera > Noctuidae > Agrochola > Agrochola lychnidis. Next base: position 17,044,522 of record OY796869.1, read on the forward strand.
GAACTAATTATAGGCAATAAACCGTACGACATAGACCGTAAAACAGGCTGAAAGAAAATAGCCTGATTTAGCAGCTTCATAAAACACATGTTGTCTTTATGGCGAACGTGACGTGGATGTAGTAAAAAACTTTTAAATGTAAAAGTTAGGTTTCTTTAGGCAGGTTTTCGCGTGTTACAATGGCAAAAGGAGAAATTAATGCTAAAGTTTTTTATTACTACGCCTATTTTTGGCACCGGTTTGAGGTTATGAGTGCCGATGGAATTACTAAATTACTGGCACATAATACTTTTATTTTTATTACATTTAGTTACCGTTCATTTGCACCTCTGATGACCAAAAGAATGCCACTAATGCTGCAATCAATGTGGCCACCTACTGGAATAAAACAAAAAAAAACTACAAAGATACAACAAAAATGTCGCCCATCGGCATGTGCCCGCCCGTATTTTTCTGAACATTCATGAAAAATTATCGAAAAATAACTTTAAAAGGGGGGTCTATCTTTAATGTTTATCAAGTTATTAAAGTGTCTACCCCTTCTATCCGTTGATGTACCCAACTTTATTCGTTATCGGTATGGTCGGGTACAACAAACTCGAAACAAGGAGGGACTTAGCCATAACCACATATGTATTCAAACTGTTACGTGGTAAGACCTATAATTCTGGAGTTTTGAAGGAGATTTGTCTGAATGTGCCTGACAATTACGTATCGCGGCGCCGGAAGCCACGGTTACTAGCTGTGCCACACGCACAAACCAACTTGCTCAGCAAAGCGCCACTGACACGCGCCTTGCACGCACTGAATGACACGGCTGACAGTATCGATTTATTTTCCTGCTCTCTGAATGAATTCACGAAAATAATATTGTATGTTTTATGTTATTTAAGATAGTTTAATTAAGGACCACGCTACCGCATTAGGAATTTTCCTGTAATGATAGCAGTGTTTGTGATAAATACAAAAATAATAATAAAATTAAAAAAAAAAAAAAAATGTTTTTAGTAGCGATTGAAAAAATAAATAAACAAAATAATAGGGAGATTTTGAAAAAAAATCTAGCTAGACCCCCACTTTTAAAGTTATTTTTCGATATTTTTTTATGAATATTCAGAAAAATGCGAGCGGGCACATGCCCATGGACGACATAGTATAGTTTATATGTCTAGATAGAGTGTGGCGCTGCAAAAGAACTAAAACAAACAGGCCAACTTTTTTGTGCTGGTGTGCGTGACAGCTACGTCTTACACTCGCGCCACGTCATTGTGCTTTTCTAGTGTGCGTGCATTTAGCGGCTAACAGTTGGACGTTATTTTTTTCGACGAGTTCACAGCTTTGACATATTTATATCTTTGCTTAGTTGATTGATATGATGATGTAATAACTAATTTACAGAATACTTAGTTTTAATTTTCTTTTCTGTATAATTTAAGGCTACTCATGGGAGCAGCATACTAAGAAGCTCGTGGCTAAGTAATAACAGCCGCACGGTTCGATCCATCAGATTAAGCTACGCTTGCCGAAGTTGGTCTGTGGATGAGTGACCATCTTAACATACCGAGACTCCTCCGTGCCTCGGAAAGCACGTTATGCCATTGATCCCGGCTGTCATTCGTGGATCTTTGACAGTCGTTACGGGTCGTCAGAAGCCCAAAAGTCTGACAACCAGTATTACCAAGGGATATCGTATTACCCAGTTACTGGGTTGTGGAGGTCAGATAGGCAGTCGCTCCATGTAAAATACAGTATTCAGATGCATCCGGTTAGACTGGAAGCCGACTCCAACATAGTTGAGAAAAGGCTAGGCAGGCAGATTGAGGGAGCGAGCCTATTGACAATCGGGCACACACATATTCTGACTCCTGACTGCTACTGAGAAGTTCCTGATGGAAAAACCCAATGACTTTGCCCGACCTGGCAATCGAACCCAGGACCTCACACTCAGCAGTCACGCTTGCGACCACTAGACCAACGAGGCAGCTATACTTGATAGTTCGTAGTAATACCTCATCAATGTCGTATAATTAATTGCAATATGTGATAACCTGACCAAAATACAAGGCATTCGTGTAAATCAAATAAATGCATTAATTAAATATCAGTTTCAATATACTAATGAACTGTTTGCCCTGTTGTTTGTCTGTAAACAATTGTGTAAATATTATTAAATTACTGGAAATGCAAAGAGGCAATAAAATTAATTATTTATTTTCAGATTTACAAACTTTTCAATGGAGCGGAGCTTATAGTAATGGAGCGAAATATGTTGTCGTGTTTCGTGATATTAATAATTGCAGGACAATGACCTCTTCTAGTATAAAAACCGGCCAAGTGCGTGTCAGACTACGTACAATGAAGGGTTCCGTAGTTGGGATGAATTTGTCCCAAAAACAAACTTAACTTCGTAGTTGAAAAATATATTAATATTATGAAACATGGTATGGGAGCATACGGAATGTATGGGAAAACATGTTTTTGCAACTGCAAAGTTAAGTTGGTCAATTATTACTCGTTAACCTGTGGAGCCTACTTAGCTGTGATAGTTTTCCTTTTAATTTCGTTATATAAAACTACTGCTGTGATTTTTTTTACTCATCCAAAACCAACCATTTAGCTGGCAGAGGGAGGGGACACTTGACTCTAACAAAAATTAGCATTATTTTTTATTATCTTAATATTTCCCAAACGGATCCCTGAATCCAAAAATGGTTTACACAAACTCGCAATGTTTTTGAAGGACCTTTCCAGTGATACCCCACAACATGGGTTAAAAAAAAAACATCACCACTTTACGTGTAGGAGAGGTACCTACCCTAAAAAAAATGTTTTTCATAATTTTGTTTTACCACTGTGTTGGCGTAAATAATATGTATACCTATGCCAAATTACAGCTTTCTAATACTAAGGTTCTCGGAGCTAGACCACGGACAAATAGACAGACCGACAGACAGATAGACAAACGGACATACAAGGAAACTATAAGGGTACCTTGTTTACTACGGAACCCTAAAAACGATAAAATTTAATATTGATTAGACAGATTTCGGCCCAACTTTATCAATCTCTGTTAGGTATTGAAATGTAGTTGGGTCTGTGGTGACATCTACATCATGACATGCGAACTACGCATCAAAGACCTGACGTCACACAAAATCCTGCATAGCGCATTCATAGTTTACTGCACGATCAGCATATATACAAGGTGACTGGATCTGGACCCGCCATAGCAAATTCCATGAGTTCCCTAGCTAAAGTTTTATAGTTTAGGATATATGTCAATTTTTATACTTTATTGAGATCTTCCCAAAAAATTATTTTTGAATTTAGTAGTTTTTTTATTATTTGTTGGTAGTCATAATCATTGATGATTAAAATACCTCGGAACTTCCCTCAAACTAGGGTTAAAAAATAAGATAGTAAACAATTAAAAAAATGCAAAAAAAAATCTAAGGGAAATTAAGGTCTATTATTTAGCAAATGACCTCCTCTATATGCGAATTTGCTATGGTGGGTCCAGATCCAGTCACCCTGTATAACTTCCCAGACATCAATCGTTGAGCAATTGCCGACCAAACACGACACCCGCCTGGTCAGAGGATCTTCCCTTTTCCATATAGGATGAGTGAACTTTACACCCTGTTCCTCATAACTCTAAAGGTCCGCAATCAAATTGTAATTGAATACTTGACATTATGAGTTTGGAAAAGGATTTTTTGTTTAATCATCTTAAATACCAATACCCATCGCGGCTGTGAGGTTTGCCCAACAAATTTAACCCTGCGAGCATAAGGTTGGGTGTGGTATACCCAGACCAAGATCAATCGATCGATATTTTAGTAGTTATAATCATTTTATTACGCTGCGTCTGAGTAGCTACACAAGGGAAAGGAAGCACCGATTGTCTCAGCTCTCGGGTGGACCACGGTGAGTGCAGGTAGGCCAAGGAGGCACTCCCTACAATCGACGGCCGCCTCACAAAACAGGTTCTCTGATTAACAAAACAGCAGCTGCGTATAGTTACAGCAGCTGTAACTAGCCTTGGGTCATTTAATAAACACCTCTTTGTCATAGGAGTCACAGACAGTCCGCTGTGCAGAGCCTGCATGGAGGACGACGAGACAGCAGCTCATGTGCTGTTAAACTGCCCGGTGGTCGCCACATACAGGGCAAAGTACTTGGGTAACCCAGGTAACCTACGTGAGATTGTCAGTGACACCAAGGCGTTGCTGGCCTTCTTTGAGGAGCTGGGGTGGATCGAATAACCGATTTTTTTCCCATCCGTACGCAAAATACGCGCTTTGACGTGGAGTTGCGGATACCAGCCCGTATTACCTATTACCTATTGTCTCAGCTCAATCGATCGCCACCCGGTAAAGTGTTAAGGTCCCTATGAGGTCAAAGGTGTCAGCAGTTGACTTACATCCACCTTACGCTCCGTGTAACAAATTTAAAACTACCAGTTTTTAATCCTGTTCTTAATTTTTAGAACAGTTGATATTGAGCCCATCCAATACAAAAACTCAAAACCTCAATATTTCGAGTTGTGCCCTTATATTACTAAGGGTGTGATATATTCGATTGAATTTAATTAAAATCACGTACACTACTGAGAATTGTAAAAAATCTAAAACACTTTCAGATTTTGCGCTTATAATTTTAGGCCAATAGAAACATATTAACTAAGCGTTTATTAGTGAAAATACATTGGATTTTATCTTCAAACGTTTCATTGTACATTTATGTAATGAAACGATTCTTTCTTTATTTATACTAATTTATTTGTAGTTAGTAGATAATTTAGAAATGTACTCTGAGTGACAATATTGACACTGTCATTACTATCAAATGTCAAAGTGTCATCTGTCAATTCATCGACTCTCAGTGTCGATGTTGCTCGTTTCACACAGCGCTTTCAATCGCATTATTCTGTTCGTAACTAAAAACCTTTTTCATAGATCAAGCGTTGAGAGAATCTATTCAAAACGTCAAATTGAAATAAAAAATAATGGCGCTGGGGAATAAGACCAAAGTGAGTTACTTTTTAAAAATGTTTTCGAAAATAAAGAAGTATCCATTCTATTGTAATAAGAGTAACGTAAATTATAAGAAAACTAGTTTTTAGGGTTCCGTAGTAAACAAGGAACCCTTATAGTTTCGTCATGTCCGTCTGTCTGTCTGTCTATCGGTCTGTCTGTCTGTCCGCGGTCTAGCTCCGAGACCCTTAGTACTAGAAAGTTGTAATTTGGCATAGGTATACATATTAATTATGCCGACAAAGTGATAAAACAAAATTATGAAAAACATTTTTTTTTAGGGTACCTCCCATACACGTAAAGTGATGATGTTTTTTTTTATTTTTTTATCCCACCATGTGTGGTATCATTGGAAAGGTCTTTTAAAAACATTGTGAGTATGTTAAAACCATTTTTGAATTCAGAGATCCGTTTGCGAAATATTAACCTTTAAGTTGAAATTTTTTGTTAGAGTCATGTGTCCCCCCCCCCCCTGCCAGCTAAATGGTTGGTTTCACATATGTGAAAAAATTCACAACAGTAGCTTATATAACGAATTTAAAAGGAAAACTATCACAACTGAATAGGCTTTACAAGTTAACGAGTAATAATTGACCAACTTAGATTTGCGGTTGTAAAAACATGTTCTCCCATACAGAATGTATCGGAGAACATGTTTCTCAACTACAAAGTTAAGTTTGTTCTTGGGATAAATTCATTCCAACTACGGAACCCTAAATTGTGCGTGGTCCGACATGCACTTGGCCGGTTTTTTATTGTAAAGGTTTCATACGTGTTGATTCATAGGCCATTTTTAACAATGTCCTTTCCGCACTCCGCCACCGGGTTCATTAGACCCTGTAGGGCTGCAGTAAAAAATATGTTTTAACTCCTGAAGGGGGGTTGAAGTGTGCTTACAAACGAAGTCACATGCAACAAGTAGTTCCTTAATGTACATAAGTTAAGTTTAACATAAACCTAGGGTTTACTTAACGCGTCATTATTAAGTTGACTCTGAACCAATTACTCTGTTTGTCAAACAATGGCTTCGTGTAATTAGTCAACAATGATTATTATTCACTGGCGATATTAATTAGTTACCGCGTTTGTAAATGGTAAGTATCAATAAGGGGTTTAGCAGACATGCTGCTTTTAATAGTAGTGATCTGCGACTCAATGGTAGCCACTAAATAGTCAATTTCGATAGAGTAATCGATAATAATCAATGATTGATTCGATCTAGATTGATTATAGAACTACTCAATCGTTATTGAGATAGACTGTATTGCAAATCTGGATTACGATCTGATTTTGGTCATCAAGATGGACCGTAATTATAATAGTAGTACTTTATCAATGCTGCATTGCGTTTTGCGATACTTCGATCTAGATAGCAAAAACGGACGTTTTGTTCGATGCAGTTTTAGCGACGTTTTAGAAACGAACGTCGATACCGCGCTCAACAATAGTTTTCTATTCATGTTGCTTCAGTTGGCAAAAAGTTCAATCGGTCGGTCCTGCTCCCAAAAAGCGACTGTTCAACCGTGAACAAGTAACAGCATCGCACCGTCAGCGCTAAGAAGTGACCTACTGAGATCTTTGCTTCATCGGCTCGATACACACACAACACACATTTAAATAGGTATCAATGTGTATTGACCACAAAACAAGTATATAATTAAGTTAATTATTGTAATAAATTAGTCATCAAGCTGGAGTCGAGTGTGATTGATCTCCTATACCTCCTCTTACTGTGGCCAAGACACCTTTAGCCATCATGAGTCTGTGGGATCGGCAGTGAGAAAACCATTTCCTGTGTACATTGCACGACGTACACAAACCCCTATTCCTTCCCAAATTCCGTCTGTTACCGTAACACACGTTTGGTATGGTTTGTATGGGAAGTTAGGGCATTAGGATAAATAGCCAGTAGGTAGCTATTAGGTACCAGGCTCTATTGTCACAAACATATCCACACTGTACGCATTTGGAATAAGGCCGTACTAAGCCATAAGTCCTGGTGCGTACAGTGACTAAATCGCTAACAGCGCTGATCTTCAAAGCTAAAAGTAGCATGATTAAGGCCCTAAAGTACGGCTTTGATTTAAAGTGTTTGAATAATTCGAATAGCAACATTTTGTTACTTTGATAACATCCGGATCCGCGTGCGTTAATTAATTGTGTAAATAATTGTTTTGGCAGTAATTAATTTGTGTTCCGCTCTTTGATTTGAAGAAATATCCTATAAATATGGCAAGTTCGCAATTTTGCGTCCTCACGCTCCTAATCGCTGCAAGAGAGGCCCTGGGCATAGGGAGTCGCAGGCAGATTCCCGGCCACCGTAGGCGCGGGCTTGCGGACGGTGAGCAATGGGTAGCTCGCCGTCCGATAAGGACCAGGCCCGGGTTAACTGCGCGTTGTGTTTCACGCGCGCCTCAAACAGATGTCATGGCAACTGAAGGAACACGGGGAGTTTCAGTCAGTAAGAGTCTGACACGCCCTCCCGTTCAGGGAGAAGTTATTTGTGTATGTCTTAGTGAATATGTCGTTGAAGTGCCATATAAATAAAAAAAACGAGTGGTACTCGGGGACTGCCGCGGTAAAGCTATTGCATAGCATTTATAACCTCCATACTAACTATTTGTCAACGCTACACTTGGGATGATGACGGATGATGACATAAAACAAAAATTACGTTCCCATTACATTACATGGTAGACGGAGTGGAGGGTGTTAGGTTTTTTTCGTTACGGAATTTCTTGATTCGGTCGGTGCGCTCAAAGCCTGCGATAAAAGCTATGCAATAGCTTAAAAAAATCTGTACTAAAAAAGGTTTACGAAGAAATCTCTGTTCCTTGTCGAAAAAACAAAAAAAAAAAAAGAGCCATTACAAGTATGCGACAAAAATAATTTGCTCAATTTCCGTAAGTACTTAATCCGTCACTGAATTCGTTCGTCAACCGAGGACGACCAATCAACCAATACCTACCGGTAATACCTCTCTCTTACTTGTAGCACGGTAGATTAAGTTATCGGTAACTGTACTTAAGTAGATCTCTGGGAAGTTTACGAGGGTACTTTCAGAAATAGTTGTGTCTTTGACGTAAGTGCTTTAGAATTGAAGTATGTGATTAGTAATGGTTTTGTTCTTATTTATATCTGGCTAGGGGTCGCAGTCTCGACCCATATAGCTATCGATATACGACCGAATTCGGTCGCAAAGTCCTAATGGCGTCCCTAGACGGTCAAAAGAGCTTCACAAACACACAAAAATCACTTGCTTGTCAGGCTCTTTTGACCGCTATCTATGTCGAAACTGCAGAACCAGAACACAGCGCCACAATAGCTTTAGATTAGCTATTACTGTTGGGGCTGCCATGCTTCTGCAGTACATCGGGAATGTTTACTAATGGCGCACACTGATGGATTCGCATCGATCAGATGTAAACGTGCTGCGTCGCTACTGCAGAAGGTCCGGAGCAGCTCGAACAGTCTCCTGAATATCATTGCGGGGAAATTTGATTGCCCGTTCGTCCATTATTTGTCTAACCTGCATGTTTATAATCATAGTTATTAAGGTTAGTGTTTACTAACAAATTAAGTATGGATGTCTATTCCGAAATAAAATGTTTTTTTATTCTTTTTACTATTCAGGGTATCGGTATCAATTGGTATCAATTTAATGACGATAATACAACAAAACTTATAATTTCAAGTAACTACGAAATTATGAATTTAGAATTTTTTACTATTTTTATTGTCATTAGATGTCGATACCGATCATATCTGTAGTTTCGCTAGCTTTAGTTTGACCCTGTAGACTGTGTGCTGTAAAATGTATTTTTAACGAGAAATATGAAACGGCATTTTCATTCACTAATGGAAACAGAACCACAACTATTGCGCACACATTGAAAGCAGTGGTTACCCTACAGTTTATTTATAATCCATGTTTTAATTAAGGTATATACGAATCATTTGGAAATTATAAGTCAATCAGTCCAATTTATGCTACTAAATTATAAGCCAGTCAGTCCAATGTATGCTACTAAATTATAAGCCAGTCAGTCCAATGTATGCTACTAAATTTAATAAACATAACATCACGCCTGTGTTCCCCGAAGGGTTAGGCAGAAGTGTACCTACCTACCCTATAGTACACCCACATTTCGCCAGTTAGGGGGCAAGCCGATTGCTATTAAACACTTTTACACACTTTTAATTTATATCAAATTTAATTTTAATTTATAATTCTACTTTTTATTTACAATTTTATAAATATATATTTTTTTTTAATTTTAATTCATTAAGACATAATATTGATAATCAAGTTAATGCTTGGTTTTACTTTTTGTATTCGTGTTAGTTTAAACTTTTATTAAAAAAAAAACATACATGCCATGTTGTTTTCTTTTTATTCTTAATTTAATTTAAATTATGTATTCAGAGCACTAAGTACTCGATAATGTGTAAGCTGTGGTCACCTGTAATTGAGTGTGCGTTACAGGATAATGTATTATAACTAAGTTTTACTATTGTAAAAGATAATTTGTAATGTAACTAGTTGGTAATCCTTAAATAAATAAATAAAAAAAACACGGCCCAAATCCCGACACCGGGCCGCTACTGAGAAATTCCAAAAAATGAAATTTAATTTAATTAATCATATCATTATAATTCTCTAGCTCGTTGAGATGACAAGCACTATTGCTGAGCATGAGGTCCTGGGTTTAATCACCAAGTAGGGCAGAGTGTTATTGAGTTTTTCCATCAAGTCTCAGTAGCAGCCCGGAGTCTGGATTACTGCCCGATTGATGGCAATAAACTCGCCCACGCAATGTGGGTATACTGTAAGTACACCTCTATCTAACCCTCCGGGGATTATGGGCGTGATATTATGTTAATTTATGTTATGTTATGTTTATTATAATTCTCCAAAACCTCTAGGACTCATAAACCGCTCTCTTGCAAAACAGGCTTATTTTTAAGCCCAAATTATGCTCTCATAAACTCCGCTCATTAATAATTCATTACATTACAGTCATTTAATTGGTCGTAAACATTTTTACTTCACGACATTAGCCCTTTATGGCGTTACGTACGTACAACCCTTAAGAGCCGGGTCCTTAAATACTTACGATGTTGTTAAACTAAATTTGTTATTTTGCCTTTGTAAATTGTTTTTTTTTTAAGGCTAGGAATTTAATACATAACTTTTTTTCATTTAAATAGCAGCTGCGTGTTATGTTTGTGTTCATTCTATGTTATTTAGGAGCTAATGAATAACTTAATAAGAAAGTTGGTTATTCAACTAATGATTTTCGAAAGAACTACATAATACGATCGTTCTGAACTCCAAAACACTATTACTATCAAACGAAATGCGTAAGAGCGTTTATTCTGAAAGTGGGCAACGTCGCAAAGAGATGTCAAATATTTCGCTGTTTTTATTAATTTGGCAACATTATTGTATGGAAATATGAAATGTGGCTAACTAGCGAACTAGAATATTAATAATGGATTGCAATTATAACACTGAATTTGATATTGTAACCGTTTTATGTGTACAAAAGGCACTTGGAAAGTTTCCAAATACTTTTTTTACATCTAAAACTAAATATTCGGTGTTACGATATTAATTATTGCATTTCATAATCAATATTTTAGTTCCCTAGTTAGCCATTTTTCTTAATTCCATACCGTTATATTGGCAAATTAATCAAAACAGGTAAATATTTGACAGCTATTTACGACATTGCCAACTTTTAGGATAAACCCTCATAAGGTTACATCTATTTATATCCATATTATAAGTGAATATAGCTTTTCGTGTCTGCCTGTCTGAATGTGTTGTTCTTTTAAAGTACACAACAGATTTTAATGCAGTTTTCACCATCACTTAGAGAATTTATTCCGGTGTATCATCATCTGCCTAGCCTTTTCCCAACTATGTTGGGGTCGGCTTCCAGTCTAACCGGATGCAGCTGAATACCAGTATTTTACATGGAGCGACTGCCTACCTGACCTCCACAACCTAGTTACTAGGTTACACGATACCCCTAGGTAAGACTGGTTGTCAGACTTTTTGGGCTTCTAACTACCCGTAACGACTGTCAAAGATCTACAAATGACAGCCGGGACCAACGACTTAACGTGCTTTCCGAGGCACGGAGGGGTCTTGGTATGTAAAGATGGTCACCCTTACACGGACCAACCGCGGCAAGCGTAGCTTAACCTGATCGATCGACCCGTGCGGTTATAATGATTAAGAAATCTTGGTGTTTTGTCAAGTCGTTAACCTCTGTTAAATGCTTCGTACGGTACGCGAACGCATAGCTACGGTACGGTACGGCGGAACGGTATAACTTGATGTGTAGCCGTGTGTACGAAGCAGGGGCGGACGATAGTATTACATAAAAAAACCTACGTAAAAGGTACTAGTTATTTTTTTTATATGTTACATCAATCATTATCACAAGAAGTTACACGAAAGGTACTTATCGGTACTAACAATATTATTGAGAGGATCAAATCAATCAATTGCCACGTACGGCAAGCATATGGATTGAACTACAGTGATGTATAATGTACACGAAAAATTGTAAACTGGGTGAAATGGGTTAGGTTAAGTTAGAACTGAGAACAAACGCGCGCGAGCCGAGCAAGCGGAGCGAGCGGTGCCGTGGCAGCGGCGCTACTTCCATGTTGCTCGCAGCTAGGCAGGCTATTTAGTATTAGCACAAAGTGCGTTACGTCGCAAGCAAGTTTGGATAGATTAAAGTATCGAAAAATTGTGCGTTCAATTGTAAATGGTTTGGTGCAGATCACAATTTTTCGATAGTTTATAAACTAAAGGAAATAATACCGATAGATTATGAACTAACGAAGTTCATAATTATACAGTGACATATACAGCACGTATCAGTAAGGTGTGGTCATTTGAAAACAAAATACCGTGCACACGACCCTTTTTTTTGTAGGTAAGCGATACTATAGCGGCCGAGCGCTGCAAGCAAGAATAGTCCTTACAGTGTACAGATATGCGTTTCTTCTACCAGACTGAACAACTTTCATCATGGGACCAACAACGTAATCGTGAAAAAAATATTAGCCGTCCCATGCATTTGGCTCGAGTACATTGATGTTAGGAACAGTTGATAAATTTTTCACGATTACGATGTTTGTCTTTCGAGAAAGTTGTTCAGATTGATGGTCTGTACACACGGTTACACATCAAGCTATACAGTTTATGCTGATCTGTACAGGATTTCCGTACAATGCCAGGTCAGTTTATACTGGAAATGACCTAAAATAGGTATGTATGACCACACCTTTCTGATACATTTATAATAAAGTCTGATCTGTGAGGCTTTTGTTAAGTATCGAACACTGAGAGTTTATCTATACAATATAGGAGGAAATATTCAGGAAAAAAAGTTTTTTTTTCAATGGGTAATTTTACCGGGTTATTTTATGGGGCATGGGCGGCCGTCCTGTAACGGGTGTCTACAAGTCATAACTTACCTACTACCCCTGTTGAAAATTAGTTTTAATCTTTAATGTTTTTGTGGTAATTTTTGTACTAAAAATGTGAGTTTTAAATAGCAATAACTTTTTATATTAAAAACTAGCTTCTGCCCGCGATTTCGTTCGCGTGGAAGTCGTAAGACATCACAATATACTACAATAATAGCCACATTTTTATAAAACTTCCCTGTATATTACGTTTGTAGTTTTATCCTCAGCAGCCAAAATATACAGAGAGTTAGGAATGGTGAGTCGGAAGCAAGCGACGTAACAGTTGTCCGTGTGAGAAGCAGCTTGTCCTGAGGTCGACACCCGCAGTCTTCAGCCTTCGATGTCGGCCCCTGTGACTTGTTGATCGCAAAGCATACGCTCATAGGGAACTGCACGCGCTTAAACTGGTAATGGTGGGGAATTAGTATTATACTCAGCTTCGTCCTCGAGATTAGCATAAACACAATGTAGTAACACGTACGGTGTTGCCTTTGCGCACTGAAAGTAAAAAGCTTTATACCTAAAACTAAAAAAAAGTAAGCGTTTTTTTTTTTTTTTTGAAGATTTTTAGGTGAGGGTAGACCTATTTCGTTTGCTCGATACCTACCGTGTTCTATTGCTCATTCACAGTTCAGTGCTCTGCCGGAGCGTACATAATTTTCTTAAATTATTATCAGTGTTGTTAAAGTTTTAAAAGTGTCATGGGGAAAAGGAAAAGTAAACACGATTATGAATATATAACAAAAAAGTTAAAGAAATGGGAGAAGAAACTTCAGCGTGAGACAAGATCGACGTCGCATTCCAGAGGTTAGTCAAGTGTCATAATTATATTGCGTAAAATCGTTATTATAATAACGTTGCATATCACATCAACGCCTAAACGTTGTCATAAGTCGTTGCGGTTAACTTTTGGGGTTAACACTTCGGACTCGTAAATGTTATAAGTACCTATCTACTTAACTTATTTTGTTTCATATCACGTGCAAGGCTAATATTGCGATCAGTTATAAGAACTGTTACCTTATTAGTATACGTGAAGCTATACGGGTGATGCGGGCAGTCTTTGGGATTGTCACTTCACCGTAGATACTAAGCCGCACGCGGTACATTTCTATATCCATAGATACACCGACCCACCTGCGTGCGCTTGTCTTATTGTTGTAAATTAATTATCCATAAGTCCGTTACATTTCAATAACAATGAGAATTGATTATCTTCTTGAATAACAAAAGAAATCTACACATTACAGAGGACACACCCTCTCCCCGATGTCGATACTACGACGAAGATTATTTTGAGGAAGTAGTAGAATTGGAACCAGAATTTCATGATGAGCCATCTATGAGCGCTGGGGATCACATTCCTTCGATCAGTGCCTTGGACCCGGTTCCCTCAACTAGCGCTGCAGACCCAATTCCATCCACAAGTACTTCACAGCCACAGGTCCTTTCCTCGGAGACTGAAGTCCTTATTGCAACTGACATACCTCCGAGCATCGAGCTGGACTCGAAAATTTTAGAGATATTTGGTGAGGATCCGTCTGTGGAGAAGATCTACGGCAAAGATATTCAGACCGACCTGGCTGTTCGGCTACAACATTTGGCTACTAAGGGCTTGTCCAGCGAACTTCGTAAGGAGTTGATAGAAAAATACTTACCTCCTAGTAATTGCAAGCTAATTGACTCGCCGGAACTTAATTTAGAAATAAAAGCAGCCATATCAGAAGTTATCTTAAAAAGAGATAAGGGTATTGAGATGAAACAAAAACAGTTAGGTTGTGCCATTTCATGCTTAAGTAATGCTATTACTCTTATGAAGGGGAGGGTCTGGATTTATGCTTTCGCGGTTGCACAACGACATGCTTTGCTTTGCTTTGCTTGGTAGTATAGATGCAGGCCTACCCTACCGCCTCCTTCAGAGGGGGTAGGGTTGGCGGGGTCTTGAGGGTGAGCGCTACAGTCGTGTAGATCCTCAAGACAAGTCTGGCGGATGCACCTTCCCGAGGTTGCCACCCCGTTCTTGGTCTAGTTCCATAAGAAATAGACGTAACTAAAACCACCAGGCGCCTTTGCATCCCTTCCTCAATTCCCTTAACCTCATTCTGTCCCGTCTTATGCCTTCCTGTCCCAAATCTCACAAATCCTCCCCACTCTATCCTATCCGTATCCCTACTCCTCCCTATTCCGCTTTCCAACTTCCACTCCTAACCGTGACCCCCTGTGACTGGGTGGGGGCGGGCTCGACTATCACTAAATCCAGCTGATTGTCGAGTAGGAGTAAGCAGTCACCTGCGCTAGGACCTGCGCAGTTGAGCGCCGTGAGCGGGGATGAAGGAGTCCTGGGGGGTTGAGCCGAGCGGCTCTGGCTGTAATGTGCCCGTAAGGCAACACGCCCCCTTTGGTCCGAATTTCAAGTGAAACGGGGGCCCTACCCAGTAGCCAGGGGTAGGGAAATGGTCATAGTGTCCCGTCAGAGGGCCACAGGCGAGGTGCGTGAGGTCCGCTGAGGTCGTCCTTGGACGGCCAAAGCGGTAGGTAAAGGTCATGCTGACGGTGTAAGTGAGGGTTGATCAGTTCGTTGGCCAACGCCAACCCGATCGAGCACCCGATGTCGCACTGTAAACCAGCCTCGCGCCCCTATATCTCTCTGGTAGTCCTAACGATCGAACTTTTTTATAGTGAGACGTTCCCAGTTGCGGGCTCCATGGTGGGTGGGAGCCAGAGAGACGAATTTTATTAACATTTATTATGGATTTATCAAGGCCATTTAAAAAAAACAGCACCGGAGTGGAGGCGAAAGCCGATGAGACTCCCAAGGGAGGTGCTTGCACTTCCCTTGCCCCTGGTGGCCATGCAGCTAACACTGCGGGTACCAGCGCGGGCACCGGTCCAGCTGTGGCGAGAACCACAGCCAAGACCAAAAATAAAAAGTCCCAGTATAAACAAAGGACGTCGGCGCTGATTGGGACCAGTACCGACCCTTCTGACGCACAGGCGAAGACCAAGGCGACGACTAATACCACTGCCGGTCTGACCCTCTCTACACAGGCCCCGGCGCCAGGTAACACTGGTACCGGGCTCCCAGCCAAACACCCTCCTCCTCCTGTGGCTCCTCTAGCCTCCCCTCATCAGACGGTCGTCACCGGTCAAGCGGAGACGGCTAGTTGCACTGAGGACGTGTTCTCACGCGCCTGGCATTTCGTGCAGAAACGCAAGGGCAAGGGTAAACATACTCAACAAGCCCTTTGCTCTTGCAATGACCCTTCAGGTCCAATTGCTGCCCCGGAACAGGGCAGAAAGAGGGACAGATTGACGAGGAAGGAGCGCCGTCAAGCATTAAAGAAGTCGGGCAAAGGCTCCCGCAACAAACAGGCCACTGTCGCTAGCACAGTTAAACCGACAGTTGGCCAGCTAAACTTCTCCGCCGGTAAGCGGTCACAGGCAGAGGCCGGCACAAGCCGACCAGCGCCCAGTCAACCGCCAACCAGCGCTCCGGTGAAACCCAAAGGTGACACTACACAGCGACCCTATTGGAAGGATCAGGCCGCGGCCAAGCGAGCTCTCAACGAAACCTTGACACCTCGGGGAGAGCATAAGCGGCCGCGTCTTGATCAATCCAATAGGGTCGACCAACGAAGCTACGCCCAAGCTGCCAGCGCAACCCTAGACGTCGCCATCACCTGCGACCGCACGGGGATCCTCAGCAAGGACGCGTCGGACCAGGTTCTCGCTGCTATCCAGAAGCAGATCATCCTCGAGGCCTGCTCCCCCAAACAGGACACCCCAGGGCCGACTTTCAACGCCAAGCCGCTGTTCGCCGGGGGTATCCTTAAACTGTGGTGCGGTAATGACCACACCTTAGCCTGGCTAAGGAAGACAGTCTCCGGCTTGACTCTTTCAACTAGCACCTCGTTAGTCGTTATGAGCCAGTCGGAGATCCAGAAGCGTGCACGGTGTGGCATCGTGATCCCGGACGAGCAGGGGGTCTACGGAGAGTCGACTATGATTGGTCGTACTCTCAGCTACCAAAACTCTTGGGTAGACATCAAGAGGTGGGTACTGCTGCACGCTGACAAACAAGCCGCGGCGTGGTTCGTGGTGGTCGGTGTCCCTGTGGACCAAATCCCGACTCTGATGGAGGCCGGACGCCGCCTCTCAATTGGATTAGGGGCGGTGTACGTGAAGTTCCAGGGTCGGAACGGTAGGTTCACCGACGTTCCACAGGGATGGGACCCCGCCACGGGAACCGTCTGCGAGGCGCTGGAACAGCTGTCGCAAGCAACAGCAGGGGAGTCCACTCCCCCTTCACACAACCCGGAAGCATCCGCGGCTGAGCCTGCTACTGCAGAGTCAGCCGCCCCTGCCGCCGCCACCGTGGATGTCGTTCCCTCATCGGGCGGGGAGCTGGACGACATGATCCTGTCTCCGGCTTCGGGCTCGGGGGAGGACGGTTTCGACGAGGGCGACCTGTTTGCCGGGCTTAGACTTGGGGGGGACGACGAGGGTTCGACCAGTGATGGCGTCCCTTTCGTCGGTCTGTAGAGTCCTCCAAGCAAACCTCCACCACAGTCAGACCGCGACGGCTCAGCTTCGCAAGTGGCTGGAGGTACAACACACGGCCATTGCCTTAATCCAGGAGCCGTGGATTAGGGCGGGTCGCATACAAGGACTCTCCAATCTTGGCGGTAAGCTCCTAGTCACCTCAGATCATGATCATCCCAGATCGTGCATCTATGTCACAGGTAACCTTAAAACACAGCTCTTAACTGACTTCTGTTGCAGAGATATCTCTGCAGCTAGGCTGCTTATACAGCGCGACGATGCCACAGAGATGGTGATCGTTTTCGCCTCGGTCTATATGCCCGAAGCGGAGGCGCCGCCTCCTAACGGACTCGCCCGCCTCGTGAACCATTGCGAGAGCTGCGGGTTTGAGGTTGTCGTCGGGGCCGATGCCAATGCTCACCACCAACTGTGGGGTATGGACACGCAAAACGAGAGGGGTAAGGCTTTGGTTGACTACTTATTCTCGACTAACCTATCCCTACTAAACACTGGCTCCGAACCAACATTCGTAACCAGGCGAAGCCGCACAATCATAGATCTCACTCTGGCATCAGAGGGCGTGGCGGAAATCACCACTGGGTGGCAGGTCTCCAAGGAGGCCTCCTGCTCCGATCACAGGTGGATCCGCTTCGACATTCAGGTCTGTGTTCCATCGATACCACCACGGCGTTATCCGCGTAAAACGGATCGTGCCACCTACACACGCAGCCTTGATTCCAAGCTAGCGATGCTAAGCGATCCGGTGACATATGCGGACACGACACAGATTGAGGCACAAGTAAGCCATCTTACAGAATCAATCATAGACAGCTACAAAACCGCCTGCCCAGAGACCACGCCGCGCAACATACCGGGTAAACAACCCTGGTGGGGCGCTGATCTGGAGCGCAAGCGCAGCAAGGTAAGAACAGCTCTGAATAGAGCCATGAACACATGTGCGGATGAGGACTGGGATAACTACTACGCGGCCAAATCTAGCTACAAAAAATGCATCAGATTCAGGAGCACCTCGGGATGGCGCAAATTCTGTGGTAGCATTGAATCTTGTCAGCAAGCAAACAGGGTAAGGAAAGTACTGGCGCAACAGAATACACCTGGGCCCGCCACCCTCCGCAAACCTGATAACACACTCACGTCGTCGCCTGAGGAAACAAGACGCATCCTAATTGAAACTCACTTCCCTGGTTGCGTCTTCGCGCAGGTAATCGACTGGCAAGATGAAACCCAAACACCAGCTGACACTGACTGGAGTTACGCACGCAGGGTGATCACGTTGGAGAAACTCCAATGTGCCATCCGGAGCTTCCATCCTTTTAAGGCAGCTGGTCCTGATGGAGTGTTCCCCGCTTTACTACAGTGGGGGGGTGCTTCTGTCGCAATAAGACTGGTGCCTTTAATGAGGGCGTGCCTGGCCTTTAGATACGTTCCTAAAGGATGGAGGGAAGTGAAAGTAATATTCATCCCTAAGCCAGGTAAGGGTGACTACACAAACGCCAAATCCCACCGACCAATCAGCCTGACCTCCTTTCTCCTAAAAACTCTGGAAAGGCTATGTGATAGAGAGCTGAGGGATGGCGCTCTGAAAAACATACCGCTACATGGTAATCAACACGCATACAGCTCAGGTAAGTCGACCGAATCTGCTCTCCATCTAGTGGTCAGTCAGATAGAGGATGCGATTCATCAAAAAGGCACCTGCCTGGGTACTTTTATAGACATCGAAGGAGCTTTCGACAAAACCAACTTCTCCAGCATCAGAAGCGCCCTCTCCAGGCATGGAGTAGAACAGGTACTTACGGACTGGATTACAAACATGTTAAGCAAACGGGTGGTTCGCCTTGAGGGTGAGCGGCAGTTGGCCATGATAGCCAGAGGCTGCCCCCAGGGAGGGGTTCTGTCCCCCCTTCTATGGAATCTGGTAATTAATGACCTCATTACCAAACTCAATGCCAACCGCTATTACACAATAGGGTATGCAGATGACCTCGCAATCCTTGTATCGGGGAAGGTGACGGGTACGATCTGTAACCTCACTCAGCAAGCACTACGTATCGTAGAAAGTTGGTGCAGGGAATTTGAACTGTCAGTGAACCCCACTAAAACTGAACTAGTCATGTTTACCCAAAAACGAGCATTAGGTCCTTTCCGCCTACCCAAACTGTTCGATACTGAACTTCAGTTGGCCAACGAAGTCAAGTACCTCGGGGTCATTCTAGACAGTAAGTTAAACTGGAGTAGTCATGTAGACAACAAGCTAAACAGGGCCTGCATTACCTTCTGGCAGTGCAGGAGAATGATAGGTAAGAAGTGGGGCCTATCCCCCAAAATCATACTGTGGCTGTACACAGCAGTGATCCGCCCTATGATCGCGTACGGGGCCGTGGTTTGGTGGCCCCGCACTCAGCTGGTTACAGCTTGCAACAAACTACAACGCATGCAAAGACTAGCCTGCGTGGCAACCACGGGCTGCATGAGGACTACTCCGACTGCAGCAATCGAAGCCATGCTGGGACTGCCCCCACTCCACCTGTTCATACAGCAGGAAGCGACAATGGCGGCGGTGCGTCTTAATGCAATTGATCTCTGGGGTAAGAGAGTCACACAACACACCGCGCTGCTTGAGGGACTCAACAATGAGTTCCCTATTACGAAAGCGGTAAATGACCGGGTGCCCAAACAATTTATCTTCGATAAAAAATACAGAATCCAACTCCACGAGGACCGCAGATGCGAGGGTTCGCGCCCCGCAGAGCTGCGAATCTTCACCGACGGATCCAAAACAGGTAGTGGCACAGGTGCTGGAATCTTCTCGGAGGACTTCAACATACACATAGCCACACCATTGGGTGTCCATAACACAGTGTTCCAGGCCGAATGCATGGGTATATCTCTTGCCGCTTCAGCCATCATGGCCAGGGAAGTTAAGGACCACTCGATAAGAATACTCTCAGACAGTATGGCTGTTCTGCAAGCGCTAAACAGTCACACTGTTGATTCTGGGCTGATATACGAGTGCCACCAACGCCTCAACCAGGTGGGTGACCTCAATAATATAACCATTCAATGGATCAAGGGACACAGCGGTTCGCGGGGCAATGACGCAGCCGACGAACTTGCCAGAAGGGGGTCGAGCATGGCACCAGTGGGGCCTGAACCCATCACGCCACTCCCCTTCGGGTACCTACGCTCTCTGGTAAGGAAACGAACCAGGGAACAACATCACAAAATATGGGTGGACCACGGTGAGTGCAGGCAGGCTAAGGAGGCTCTCCCTACAATCGACGGCCGCCTCACGAAACAGGTTCTCCGATTAACAAAACAGCAGCTGCGCACAGTTACAGCTGCCCTAACTGGCCATGGGTCATTTAATAAACACCTCTTTG
Source organism: Agrochola lychnidis (assembly GCA_963680765.1). NCBI lineage: Eukaryota > Metazoa > Arthropoda > Insecta > Lepidoptera > Noctuidae > Agrochola > Agrochola lychnidis. The sequence goes on from OY796869.1 coordinate 17,065,001, forward strand.
TCATAGGAGTCACAGACAGTCCGCTGTGCAGAGCTTGCATGGAGGACGACGAGACAGCAGCCCATGTGCTGTTAAACTGCCCGGTGGTCGCCACATACAGGGCCAAGTACTTCGGTAACCCAGGTACCCTACGTGAGATTGTCAGTGACACCAAGGCGTTGCTGGCCTTCTTTGAGGAGCTGGGGTGGATCGAATAACAGATTTTCCCACCCGTACGCAAAATACGCGCTTTGACGTGGAGTTGCGGATACCAGCCCGTATTACCTATTACCTATTACTCTTATGATTGCTAAAGAGAACAAGGACACAGAATTAATACAAATGATGATGGACACTATACGCCTTCTTTGTGACAATCAACACTCGGACTCGACACTCCGCCGGAACTTTATTTTACACAACTTAAAAAAGGAGATGAAAGAACAACTACAAAAAACAATCATTGACAAACATCTTTTCGGATCAGATTTAGCTGAAACATTAAAAATTGCAAAGACAATAACAAAAACAGGAGCAGAACTTAAATCAACCTTAAATCGGCCACCCATCAACCGAACGAAGACAGCGCCGCCTCCACCTCAATCGACGTTCCAACAACGGAATAATTTAAACTGGCGGGCTCCTCCCCCGAGTCGCAGGCAAATGGGGACTCAGAGGACGAGGGAACCTGCACAGAGAAATCCGCCCGCGAGCACCTCACGCGGGTCTTATCGAGGTCGGCAGCAGACAACGCCCGCAACACGGGCGAGCTACCGCAGTCGTCGCTAGATGTTACCGGGGTAAGCTGTTATGCTGGTAGACTGGCACTGTTTTATGACACCTGGTCAGAACTAACTTCTGATCCGACTGTTCTTTCATGGATTTCTGGATATAAAATACCTTTTTCAGCTCATGTTATACAGCATACTACCCCCAATAAAAGAATCCACTCAACATCAGAAAAACAAAATTTCAAAAAATGTATTGACGAATTGTTATGCACTGGTGCTATCTCTCATTGCAACCCTTGTGAAGGGCAGTTTCTATCAAGCATATTCTTGATACCTAAGCCCAACGGTAAACATAGATTCATACTTAACTTAAAAAATCTTAATCAATTTATAGAAACACAACATTTTAAACTCGAAGATTTACGAACAGCAATTAAACTTGTATCGGAAAATAATTTCATGGGAACGGTAGATTTAAAAGACGCATATTTTTTAATAAAAATCCATGACGATTATAAAAAATATCTTCGATTCGAATTTGATAATGTTTTGTATGAATTTAATGTGTTACCGTTCGGCCTAAACACGGCACCTTTTGTATTTACTAAGATAATGAAACCGGTTGTCGGACTGCTCAGATCCTGCGGTTATATGTCTAGTATATATTTAGATGATTTGTTGCTTATTGGCAATTCTTACGATGTTTGTTTAGATAACATAGCGGTAACTCAGCGACTATTGTCAGCTTTAGGATTTATTATAAATAAAGATAAATGCAACTTATCGCCTACGACATCATGTAAATACCTTGGTTACATAATTGATACCAAAAAATTTCAAATCAATTTACCTACAGAAAAATCTAATAAAATTAAAGCTAAATTACAAACTTTTAGAAGAATGTCACGATGTAAAATAAGAGATTTTGCAAGTTTAGTGGGTCTATTGTGTTCTGCTTGCCCTGCCGTCGAATACGGATGGCTATACACAAAAGATTTTGAAAGATGCAAATATTTAAACTTAAAAAATGACCCATCAAACTATGACAATTATATGAACATACCGTCATACTTATCGTCTGATATTGATTGGTGGTTTAATGCATTAGATAACCCTATTAGTAAAATTAAATATGATGAATACTGCCTGGAAATTTTTAGTGATGCTTCGACTACGGGGTGGGGCGCGGCGTGTGGGAAAGAGACAGCTAGTGGAGCATGGACAGTTGAAGAGCGATCATATCATATAAATTATTTAGAAATCGTAGCTGCCTTTTTTGGTTTAAAAGTTTTTGCCGTAACAATGAAAAGTTGTCAAATACTACTTCGCATTGACAACACTACGGCCATATCCTACATAAATCGGATGGGAGGCATACAATATCCCCATCTAACACGCATAACTAAAGAATTATGGGAATGGTGTCAATCTAGGAATATTATTGTGTATGCATCATACATTCGTTCGGCAGATAATACAATAGCCGACGCGGAATCACGTAGAATTCATCCAGATGTTGAGTGGGAATTGAGCGACTCAGTTTTTAACAATATTACAAACGTGTTTGGTTTCCCTGATGTAGACATTTTTGCAAGTCGTGTTAACAAAAAATGTCGTAACTATATATCCTGGTTCAGAGATCCTGACGCTATGGCCATAAATGCATTTACCTTATCATGGTCCCAAATTTACTTTTACGCATTCCCTCCTTTTTCAATGGTCTTAAAAACGCTACGAAAAATTATTAAAGACAAAGCTACTGGTATTGTAGTGGTGCCCTTATGGCCCACCCAACCTTGGTACCCTCTATTCAGGAAACTGCTTGTATCATCTGTTTTGTATTTTGATCCAAATAAACAAACAATTTTATCACCTTCCAGCAACAACAATGCTCACCCTCGGTTTACCCTGGCTGCCGGTCTCTTGTCCGGGACTCGTTGCTGAGAAGAAATGTTCCATCATCTGCAATAGACATAATGTTGGCTTCCCTCTCCGGTACATCGATAAAACAATACGACACCTGTCTTAAGAAATGGTACAATTTTTGTTTATCTAAAAATAAGGATATTTTCGGGGCATCAATCAATGATGCGATTTTATTTCTAACAACATTATTTGATTCAGGAGCCCAATACGGGACTTTAAACAGTTGTCGATCGGCTTTAGCATTAATTCTGATTGAAAAAGTCAGCGATAGTGAAGTTATAAAACGCTTCTTTAAGGGTGTCTTTAGACTTCGTCCACCCTTACCGAAGTATAACACAACTTGGGATACGTCTAACGTCCTAAACATTTTGTCCTCTTGGTATCCTAATGATAGCTTGAGTTTAAATAAACTTTCACGTAAATTAGTCACTTTATTATCCTTGGTTACTGCACACCGAATGCAAACTTTAGCAAACATTTATATAAATAACATCCAAATTCATGCCGATAAGATAACTATTAAGATACCTGATATTATAAAAACTTCAAAGATAGGAACCGTGCAACCAAATCTTATTTTACCATTTTTTCGCGAAAAACCGGAAATCTGTCCAGTCCTGACCCTTTTGGCTTATCTAGACTCGACTAGTTCACTTCGTGGTAATATAAATAGTCTATTTATTGGTGTGAGGAAACCACATAAATTAGTTTCGGCACAAACATTGAGTCGGTGGGTTAAGACTACGCTAGGAGAATGTGGTATAGATATAGCTATCTTTACAGCTCACAGCACCCGACATGCTGCCACATCTAAAGCCCACAAACTAGGAATTAACTTAGAAACGATTAGAAAAACCGCGGGATGGAGCGGTTCGTCTCAGGTTTTTATGAAATTTTATATAGAAATGTACAAATTACAGAGGAAGATGATTTATTTGCAAGATCAATATTAAACAATTGTAATAACAATTAAGTGATTATTATAAGTTTCATGATAATTTAGTATTTATGTTAGATATCCATCATTTCAGCCGAAAAACGTCCACTGCTGGACATAGGCTTTTATATTAATTAAGTTAATTTTAACCGAGTTAGTTAAAATTCAATTGTAAGCAGAACTATTAATTTAATGAATTACTGTTTTAAACGAATGTCTATTACCTTATTTTAAATAACTATCAGTTATGATTTTAAACTCATACCTACTGATTAAAATTGATTGCCTTGTTACACAAAAGTGTTTCATTGATATTTCAGTAGCTCTCAAATTCTACATTGTGTTTATGCTAATCTCGAGGACGAAGCTGAGTATAATTTATGATTAAACGAACTTACCTGTACGTGAAGTTCGATCATAATTATACGATGGCTTCGTCCGAAGAGATTAGCAACCCACCCTCCCATATTATTATTTTTTTTCCCCAAAAAATATATCCCCTGGCATTACCTGAAATATCAAAAACAGGATTCAAGGATCTAGGCTCTGAACTAAATGAGCAATAGAACACGGTAGGTATCGAGCAAACGAAATAGGTCTACCCTCACCTAAAAATCTTCAAAAAAAAAAAAAAAACGCTTACTTTTTTTTAGTTTTAGGTATAAAGCTTTTTACTTTCAGTGCGCAAAGGCAACACCGTACGTGTTACTACATTGTGTTTATGCTAATCTCTTCGGACGAAGCCATCGTATAATTATGATCGAACTTCACGTACAGGTAAGTTCGTTTAATCATAAAGTATACGCGCTATAAACACTGTCTCGCCATCGCCACAACCTGTTAGAATTTCCGTCTCGATGACATTTTTCTGTAATAAGGACATGACTTTGAGCCGGTTTCCGTTACACAGATATACAACCGGAAAAGATACTTGCCATTTGCGAATTGAGAAATTCTACGGGATAATATGTGGCATTAATGGAGGTGTATTCACTTCACTCACTTCAATTTGTGAGAGAATACTGTGGTTGATCGCTGCAGCTTGATCATTTTCGGAGTTAAAATGGAAACACACCCAAGAATTATCTTGGTACGGTATTTGACTGATGTCCTCGTATATCAGAACGAATAAGATCTTCTAACCCTTTCACGCATAAGGGACACATTTGTCCCCACTAAAATTTTACGATTTACAATAATACTAGCGAAGAAAAACATATTTTAGATTTATATTTTTAATTGTTTTAGTATCTTTTTAAGTTTGCGCGCTGGCAGCATTAGAAAAACCATTTACCATCAAAAAGTTACCGGCGCGAAAAGTGAAAAATATTTTCGCAAGATCGTCAACATTAAAAAATATTTTATTGTTATACAGCGACTTTCCACGACCGTTTTTGTTCTGAGTTATATTAGCTGCTAAGTATAATTGTCGTTTTACTACATTATTTTCGATTTTCTTATTAAAAATAATGCTTATTTTGTAAAAAAATGTAAAGGGACACGGGTGTCCCTATATGCATCAAAGGAGACTTTTGCTTCAAAGTAATGATATCATTTACCTTGCTATTATTTTCAGTTTCACATTCTTATTTTCATATATTTTCTACTGGCTATCTATTTCAGTTTGATTTATACACCACGAAAAAAGGTGGTACTGAAACTGATTGATTGGGTGAATCGGTTGTGTTGCAATTGTCTGAAGATTTACAGGGTATTATAGGTTGTGAAGTATACTTTGGTATTTTTTTAATTCCCCTAATCTTCAGTATACACTGGCGAATATGAATATAAAGGCTTGTGGAACAGTACGCTCAAATAAGAAAAATGTACCAAAAAATATGCCAACTGATAAAAATATGACTCGTGAAGACATTTTCGCGAATTTTTTTCATAAAATGGATGGATAACAAAGCTATTTTTTTATTGACAAATTTCTTGTCATTCATACCGACAACGACAATCAAGAGGCATGTACAAGGTAGTGGTGACAAGATGAATGTAACTTGGCCTGAATTGTAAAGTAAAATAAAAATATGGGAGGGGTCGATTTCATGGACCAAAAAAAAGTTTGTTACGAAGTGGATTTTTAGGCAAAAATAAAATATTATCTGAATAATTTTTCGACTTCGCGATGAATAATTCTAATGTCATTTATTGCTAGCTGCACGAAGCAAAACGTGCTGAAGCAACTTTGCTTTCAAGCCTAGAATTTCGCCAGGTAGTGGCTCGTCGAGACGAAAAACTACCAATGAGTGATCATTGGTAGTTTTTCGTCTCGACAAAGAATTTTGTCGTCAGTTCTTATTACGAAAAAGTGAATCTATCTCACACAAAAACGCGGAACACCTTCAGTGTTCCGCGTTGTATGCATGTAATGGTAAAAGTAAGTAATAGAAAAAGATGGGTACAGTGTACACAAAGTCGTGTTGAGAATCGCTCAAATAACACATACTCACCTACATGTAAAATTCATTTCTGTTATACTTCAGAACGTAATTGTTTTGTTGAATATCATTAAATATTATATTTTGTATTAAATAAGTTTCTACATTAAATAATTTTTACTTTATACAAAAAGTTTGTGTTTATTTTGCAATAAAAACGTTTTAGTATTTTTTTGCGACACATCAAAAAAAAATATACCCTATCGCATATAGGGACATATATGTCCCGTACTCAAAAACACTAAAATATATACAAGTTCTGTCTTATACATTACTTTTATGTTAAATTAGACCAAAATAAATAGATTTAAATAAACAAAATCATTTTTACTATCTTGGAATAGTTAGAAACGTGTAAGGGCTAAAGTGGGATCTACTCTACCAAGACTCTCTGGTAGAGTGCCTTCACCAACTTTTAGAAGAACATCGGAGAATTCTTGAGCATTTGAATTCACGCCAAACCAAGCTCGTATCATAACGGTCAAGCGCAGTTTATGAACTCTCGACCATAGAGTCGACCTTTTCAACGAAGTATTCACTTTGGTTGTCAGAACTGTGACACCACTCATCATATCTTGGTTCCTGCGGATGTCCTCCAGGGTTCTGTTTACAGTTTCCACTGCTTTTCTATTTGCCATAATGCATTCATACTATACGATGAAGCACAATCCCTATGCACACATCTCTTGTTCTGTTGCGTGACACCCCACAAACAGGCGTTTCGTTGCTCTCTAAATCGATGGGAATCTTAAACATGGCGTGCGCTGTTTTGTCACCAGGAAGCAGTGTGGCAGCGATTGCAGAAGATCCACACACATACATATTTTAAAATCGCTGGGATAAATCTGCTGTCAAAATCTGTAAAAAAATCATTTTATTCCTACAGTCTTTAGCTCTAAAATGATCAGAATACAACCTTGAATGTTTTGTGACTGTAAAGTACTTGTGACGTAGTAGGTTCCCATAGCTTACGAAGTTTTCCTTTTTTTGTGAATTAATACATTAATAAAAAAAAATCGTTTTACAAAATGTAAAAAAAGAGTTAAAAAAAACAGATGAAATCGAACTTACTAACCCAGGACTAAAAAAAAAAAACGTGTAACAAAATGTGATAAAAAGAAAAACAAAAACCGCAGTTGGGAATCGAACCCACAACCCCATGTTTGCAAAGCAATCGTCCAACCGCTGAGTTAATCGCTTCCTTGAAGTTTATCTTAAATAGCCGTTCCTATATATTTCATGATTGACTGCTCAGTTCCATAAAGGTATAGCGTGATGATAATCATTTTAAAAGTTAAATCGATAACCATCACAATATCCTAAAATTTTGGCGTGTTTTTTTCCAAAAAATACGAACATAATATAATATTGCTCGTCCCCCATAGTAAATAGCGTGATAGTTTATACCCTACAGTTTGACCAGACTTATAGGGAACACCTATGTAAAATTTGAACAGAATCTATCCGGTAGAATTTGCGTCATGCTAGAACATAAAAATACGACATAATGTAATATTGCTCATCCCCCATAGCAAATAGCGTGATAATTTATACCCTATAACTTGACCAGATACACAGGGAATATCTATGCAAAATTTTAACAGAATCTGTCCGGTAGAATTTGCGAATTTTTTAATACAGACAAACAGACAAAAATTCTAAAAAATATATTTTCGGCATTAGAATCGATCCCAGACCTCATAGCAATTACTTTTATTCAAAAATATTCAATGTACAGGTTTGACTTCGCTACGATTTTATTATATGTATATAGATAGCAAGATTTTTTATAAATTTTTGGTAATTTTATTGCTGTACCTATGTATCCCTTTCGAATCGGACAGGGATAGTTTTACATAATACAGGGTGTCAGGGACATCGACGCGAAAACTGTTACCATGGATTCAGTACATGATTCTGAACCCCCCTGCGTTGAAATATTTCACCGGTTATTAAAAAAAAAAAAACAGCTTTTCCATACACTTTGACCGTGTAAGTATTGCACTTTTCTATGAAACAAAATATACAGGGTGGCAGCCTGTATATTTTATATCTTCGAATTTATCACTCAGCTGCGTTATAGTAGAATTTCAAAGTAAACAGGTACTCTAAAGCTAACACTATATTTTCTAGGATCAGTGTTAAAATTTACGAAGTAATTCAACGCGTTTTGTGAAAGTGGATCAAGTGTGAAATGCTAAGAGATTGTAACTGCGTCTAGACGACTTACATAAAAGTGAACTGCTTAAACTTTTCAATTTATTTTCCCTTTGGTGTCATCCATTGTCTTATGATAGAAAATATTATTTTATTCTAGTATTAAGAGACAAGTAAATATTAAGGACTGTCTTGTACACACGGCTACACATCAAGCTATTCATTTCCAGTATAAGCTAACTTCGCATTGTACGGAAATTCTATGCAATGCGAGATCAGCATAAACTGGAAATGTATAGCTTGATATGTGGCCGTGTGTACAGTCGAACAAGTTATTTGGTTTAGGTACAGGCAGCAAAGCAACTACTTTTAAAGATCTTGTGAGTGTTCTTCGTAGTCAATAATTATTCCTTTACATAACTCTCTAAAGTATGCCGTAAGCAATGTTTCGAATTTTTTAAATACACGTTTGCAATGGATTTGGAATTTTCTTCAAAATCTTTCGGATTTTTATAGAAAGTATGCAAAACAATTGAGGGTAGGTACTGGGTACGATGAGCTTTTGCCACTCTTTATTTATGCCCAACGATCCATCAATTTAAAGGAAGATATTTTAAACCATTCAGTAGACATATTTGTTAAGCCATTAAGCGTTAAGCCGTTGGTCCCGGCTGTTATTCATGGATCTTTGAAAGTCGTTACGGGTCGCCAGAAGCCCGAAAGTCCAACTACTAGTCATACCAAAGGGGTATCGTATTACCCAGTAACTGGGTTGTGGAGATTAGATAGGCAGTCGCTCCATGTAAAATACTGGTATTCAGCTGCATCTAGTTAGACTGGAAGCCGACCCCAACATAGTTGGGAAAAGGCTAAACAGATTTGTTAAATGTTATTTATTTTAAATTGTTATATTGAATTCAATTTACTATTTTTATTATTAAATTATACGGGGTGGCAGCGACATCGACGCGAAAACTGAAACCACGGATTCAGTACATGATACCTGCGTTGAAATTTTTCGTCGGTTATTTAAAAAAAACAGCTTTTCCATACATTTTGACCGCGTAGGTATTGCACTTTTCTGTGAAACAGCAGATTTTTTCGTTTAATAACCGACGAAAAATTTCAACGCAGGAGGGTTCAGAATCATGTACTGAATCTATGGATTCAGTTTTCGCGTCGATGTCCATGACACCCTGTATAAGTATGTAAAAGAAAAATAAAAAAACGTGTGCGGTCGGGGGATCCCCGTCGGAAACGAAGTTCTTTCTCACGTATGATTTAAAACAAAATCATTGTTGCAGCCATCTTGGATTTTCATTTTGACCACACTATCGGCTTTTGAACCCTTAAAAACCATGAAAACGATACCCATGATGAAAAATTTGAAATTTTTTAGAGCCGCCATCTTGGATTTTCATTTTGCCCAAATTCACACTTTCTCTCTCTTTCTCCGGCATGCAGTGTACTCGGGCCGATGTGTACAATTTTATCCCACGACACTGTAATCACTTTACACTTTTCTTTTGTTTTTTCTGCCGGCGTTCTCTCTCTCTTTCTTTCTCTTTGAATTAGAAGCAGACAGTCGCAAGTATTAACAATTTTAGCGTGACAATTTCTGAAAATTTTAAAGCTGCGTTAAAGAACTTTGTTCCAATAAAAATTGTTTGTTTATTAAAACAATAGCACAATGCTACAAAGACAATAGAACTTCAATTGTTTCTCTAACTCGCAAATTAAGTAAGTAAACATACCTACTTGAAACACAGCCTTTCAAAGATACACAAATCTTCAAAATCGTTAGCTAACACACGAGTATCTACATTAAAAATGGAAGCACTTAAGAGACAAAAGATTCGAAAATCCTTAATGTGTGCTTCTGTGCCAAACGATCTCATTACACAAAGATAAAACAATAAAGCAGTGAACAATGAAGAATAGTGACCCAGCGGTTCGAACTCTGACAGGCGTTTTACTTTATGTAAATTATTTCATCACCACTGCTCACGAAACGGTGAAGGAAAACATCATGAGGAAACCGGCATGTCCTAGAACCGAAAATTCGAAGACATGTGACATCTACCAACACGGGGTCCGCGTGTTGGATTACGGCTCACTCCTCAGTGAGAAGAAGCCGTGTTCCAGCAGTGGGAACATTATAGGCTGATTATTTAAAACATTAAATAAATATTAAAAACACGTCGGTAAAAGTAACAACTTTGAAGAAATTGTATTATCATTTCTATGGTGATGGTCTGTACCCCACGGTGATCGAGTTGCCTATGTATAAGTATTTCTATTTTCTAAATTTTCCTCGGGAATCATCGCATTTCCAAATACGAATGAATGGTAATTTCCATGTCCATAAATGATTAGATTTATCTTGTATAACAATTTGAATGCAGAATTAAGTACTTTATTGTTGTTTTTTTTTTTTTCTTGTGTACTATAATTTTAGAGCTGTAAAACTATTTTCCTATCTGTCGTGCCTGCGACTTTAGCAGCTTTTCTACTATTTTTAAATAAATTATATTAAGTTAAAAGAGTATTAACAACTCTATATACTTCCAAGTTGATTGAGAGCGTCCGGTCAGCAACAAGTGCAAAGGACAACTGATAGAAATCCGACGACTGACGAAACACGAGGTTTGCCGAGGGACATTAAGAACATAGTACATTTATTATTATGTGTGTTCGTCACTTTTTTTCGAAGAATGGAGGCAGTAAGGTAATTAGAAAATCACGATCGACGTAAAACATTAGTTAGTCATTGCAATGTTACTCTTATTTCATTATTATAAAGTATAAATTTGAATGATTTCCATGAGTTTGATAAAACTCTCGGCAATCATTCTAATTTACACCATACCCTATCGAGACTTACGTCAATCGTAAATGTCCTACTTAAAATGAAATTGACATAAAGTGCAACAAAGGTAAATAAAATATTATTTCAATTGTATTTTTTTTTTAATATATCATCTTTCCTCTCGCTTTCCTGCAATCTGTGGGAGAAATTTCGTGAAAAGGGACGGAAGTGTGTAACAGGAAACCGGGGAAGCGCGCACTATTTGATTTGCCCAATGAGCGCGCGATGCTAGAGTTGGCCGTCAGATGGTACCAACCCATTTTCCGAAAGGTTGTAAACATGATGATGACGATGACGATCATATATACGTCAGTCAAGATGTTGCACATCATAGTTATTATGCGACTGCCGTCAGGCTCGTTCGTTTTTTTTTTGTTTAGAGCTTACCTATATAAACTACTAGCTTCTGCCCGCGACTTCGTCCGCGTGGAATAGTTACTTTGGGCTAACGCTAACTTTAAACCGCGACTTCGTTTACGTTGAAGGCGATTTTTTAAATAAAACGTACAGACGCCAGCACTTTAAGCTACTACAATCTGTCAAATTTATTTAATAGATTTTCAACTTTATCGCTGAAGTATAAGGTTCAAAGTTGATTGGGAAAATTTGACAGTTTCGGGTAGCTTGATGTGCTGGCGTCTGTACGTTAAGGAGCTATTTTAGATACCTACATTTTGCTTTTATCAGTAAGAGTGGAACTTTAAAACGTTAGGTAAAAGTACTGGGTCTTATAATCTTATATTACGATTCACGCCCTTCCCCCACATGACTGCCTTGCACATCATAAATGCGCGCGCAGTACTTGATCATTATTTTGCTGCGATGTCATTTTAAAACTGCGATATCTCCTAAGATATTCATTGAAATCGAATGATGTAAAGGGCAATTTTGTTTTAAATTAAATACTTGTGATGAATAACGTATTTATTTGGATAAGGATTAATATCATGTTTATAAAAACACCTTCGCAAATAATGCATTATTTTAGAACAAATTTGGTTAGCATAAAAAAGGTTATAGTGAGCCAACCTTAAAAGATAGACATACGCTGTCGCGGACTTTTTTTTAGAACTTTTGAAGGGGAACAATTCTGTCATACATAATTTTTGCGAAACTTTAACCATTTACGCAGCGCACGCAGAGGAAGCTCTCATAAAGAGAAAAAAAACCCCGATTTTGAAACATTCTTCATTGGTGCTCCACTCCTATTGGCCTTAGCGTGATGATATATAGCCTATAGCCTTCCTCGATAAATGGGCTATCTAACTGTGAAAGAATTTTTCAAATCGGATCAGTAGTTCCTGAGATTAGCGCGTTCAAGCAAACAAACAAACAAACAAACTCTTCAGCTTTATATATTAGTATAGATAGATATGAGACCTGAATGCATACGGCAGAGCAAAAAATTTAACAACTTACCCTTTACCTTTTCACGTCATGTTTCACAATAACAGGTTGGGTTTAGTGATAGCAAAATCCCTGCTATAAAATAACCCAAATACCACCGATTTCCTGTTTTAAACAAGCCCATTTAAATCCAGGTGTTATGAGTACAAATAATCTTTTATGACATAAACGACCGGGGTCGGAACTGAACGTGGATGAACTTGAATCCTATTATAACAACTGACAGTTTACCTTTAATATTATTTTGCCAGCTAAAATGGTATTGTCACAATAATTTTAAGAATCAGTGACTGCACATAACAAGTAGAGGAGAAAATATGGCATTGACAAATGGAGCTAAAAGAATAAAAATGCCAGCGTCCTCTAACATAATAGTAGCATAGACCATCGTCTGGTAACAAAAAAAAGGATTGTGGGGTTTTATGAAACCACGGTAAAAGTGAAACTTCTATAGGCGCCGCCATATTGGACTTGGCTGCTCTGACGAGCGCTTTTCACTTTATCCCTACTTCGCGGCCGACCGTCATGCGACATGCAACACACAGACGAAAAACTTTAAGACGATGTAATAAAAGTTTCACTTTAAAACATAATTTAATCGAATGTGTTAACATGTCATATCCGTGAACGGGCGCCGTCAGTTGAAACTGGTAATTCCATAATTCTTTATTCTTTATATTTTGTATTGTTTTAATTATTTTATTTTTACATTTTTCTCACAAATAAAAGCAACAAGAATAATGTACCCAGGATTTTGTAATATCTTGATTTAAAAGAAGTTACTTGCCCGTTCTTTTCCATAGAGGACCACGTATTGGAACGGGCAACTAGCTTCAACTTTCTGACTAACTGACAGACCCCTTGACTATTCAAAATTGCCTGTTAATGGTTTAATTGAATAGGGATGATGACAAAAAATGTCCATCGGGTAGATTATAAAAAATGTTGCACACGTATTCTTTATATTTTTTTACGTAGTCATAAGATTACGGCGATACATTGAGTTTAAAATGTGCCATGACGTCACGAGTATGTAGATTTTAAACCTACTTGTGACGTAGCGACCCCCACTCCCCAACTTTAATGCGTTTCATCCAAATCATTGTTTATTAATATGTTAAAGCAAAAAATTCGTGTCCAAAATTTTTTTTATTTTCGGACTGACGGACTTAATTGGTTTTTTTTTTCTTACCCAGACTTCATCCCTTTGAGATTGAGTCTTAAATGGACTTCTGATGCACTCTTCAACTGTCCTCACCGCTACCACCTTGCTGACTCGCCAATATTTTAACCTCGGGATGAGCTTAAGTAGAGCTGAAGTATTCATACATACATAGATCGTGTCCATACGAACAAGAACGCCTCATTTAAAATAGTTAAAACCACTGAGCAATTGGACTGAACCGATTACAATTGAAATTTAAAAGCTACGGTCAAAATATCTTACAAACACTACATATAAGATTCTAACCTACATTTGAGCAAATCTCTAGCCAAGTATGAAGCATTGATTGATCATCCAATGTCTTAAAATGAAAGATAACCTTTTCCCAAAGCCATACTGACCCGTTCAATAACTTTTTGTGACAGATAGTTTCAAGATTGATATTACCACAGTATAACTACTTACAGTGGTTCAACGGAAGCATTTTTACAAATAAGTGTAGGGCGGATTTTGCCGGGAACTTAAGTATCGAACTGCCATACCACTGTTAGGTTTCAATTTATTAATACGTAATTGTTGGATATTGTACTGGCAACACCCAAAAATTTGATATGTCAAAATGGGGGAAATAACGACCTTCTGGGTCGGGCGCTCGTGACGATAGGACGTGCTTGGTGGCTGTGTCGGTAAAAAGATAGATTGGCATAGTATTGGTTGGAGATCAACTGTAATTTAACCTCTCGTAATTACAGAAACAATTAAAAAACCATTGTGTCTCGCGTGGATCCACGTTCCGGCCATACAAAAGGTTAAGGTAACCTATTAGTTTTATGGTAAATAAGAATACTGACTGAATTATGATATTATGTGGGGAAATAGGAGATGTGATGGTATGGTGTAGAATATTGAATTTGATGTTGGCAAAGAAATATAAATGACTGACAAAATATCTTGGTGTTTCATATTATTTTCTTATCCCTGAAATATTGTAAATATGCAGTTTTATTAAACAGTTTTAGATTATGATATTGGGGTAACGACTTTAAGATTAATTTGAGGATTAGTATCTATTTTGAGGTTAAACAATATTCGGAATTAAATTAGTAATTTTAGAGCAAGGATGGTTCTTATTACACTACAGTTCGGGATATTATGTAAATAGGTATTAGATTCATCATCTGCCTAGCCTTTTCCCAACTATGTTGGGGTCGGCTTCCAATGTAACCGAATGCAGCTGAATACCAGTATTTTACATGGAGCGACTGCCTATCTGACCTCCACAACCCAGTAGCTGGGTAATATGATATACCTTGGTAAGACTGGTTGTCAGACTTTCGGGCTTCCGACTACCCGTAACAACTGTCAAATGACAGTTGGGACCAATGGTTTACTGTGCTAAGGTATAATGTTAGATTATATTGTATTTATTATAAATCTGTCGCCTTATTTATTTGACATTAGGATGTTACTGTAATAAAATATAGCTATCTCGCTCTTGGCGTGCTATCTGTCTCGTCATGTCCACCATATTCTATTTCACTTAATTCGCCTTTGTTATTTTACATTTAATTTGGTATTCTAAATACCACTGTATTATCAAATGACCTCGTTGTATTCAAAATTATAATGTACTCAAATATTAAGAAATGTCAAATGTTTCGGCAATGAACCACTGTTAATAGTTATACTGTGATAATACCATCACACGTTAGTTTTATATATAATATCAGTTATAGTTTTGCCAACCAATATGCTGTCTTTCTTGCACCTTATCTGGGAAAGTTCTGATTGCTCAGGCAGCTTGCGTATAATAATGTATTATGGCTGTGTTTCGATTTCTTGTAGCTTTATAACTAAAGCTAAGGGGAATAACAGATATTATTGAAGAAAAATGGGTTATTGAAGGCAATTTTATTATTTGTTTTGTTTAGCTGAGCATTTTCTTCAAAATATTATGGTTTTCTGACTTATGGTTTACGTGAATCACTAGTAAGTAAAAAAGAAATATTTATTGATCCCAAAAAGTATACTTTTAAGACAAAAGCGATTGGAGTACACAGTTGCTATTTGTGTAAAATGAAAATAAAACTATTTCGGTTTACAGTAAAATATGTATTCGTTCCAAAATATCGTTGAAATTGTATAGGCACGTACAATGTGAAGGCTACCCCAGATTGCTGTTTTTGTGTTTTAGTTGTTGGGTGTTCTGTCCATTATTCGTCTTGTCTAAGTTACTAACAAAAGTATTTTAAGTGCAAACCTTTTATTCGACACATACGAGCTATTTACAAAACACTAGTTCCATATAATCATCTCTTACCAGTTTACTATGTACGTTTAGCTTGGCGAAAAAGAGTTTAGAAAACCGGCCAAGCGCGTGTCGGACCACGCACAATGAAGGGTTCCGTAGTTGGGATGAATTTATCCCAAAAACAAACTTAACTTTGTAGTTGAAAAATAAGTTCCCCCATACGGAATGTATGGTAAAACATGTTTTTGCAACTGCAAAGTTAAGTTGGTCGATTATTACTCGTTAATTTGTAGAGCCTACTTAGCTGTGATAGTTTTCCTTTTAATTTCGTTATATAAACTACTGTTGTGATTTTTTTCACACACCCAAAACCAACCATTAAGCCGGTAGGGGGGGGGAGGACCCTTGACTCTAACAAAAATTAGCACTTTAAAGCTTAATAATTCGCAAACGGATCCCTGAATCCAAAAATGGTTTTCACAAACTCGCAATGTTTTTGAAGGACCCTTTCCAATGATATCCCTCACCATGGGTAAAAAAACAAAAAATAAACATCACCACTTAAAAAAATTTATTTCATAGTTTTCTTTTACTACTTTGTCGGCGTAATTAATATGTATACCTATGCCAAATTACAGCTTTCTAGTACGAAGGGTCTCGGAGCTAGACTGCGGACAGACAGACAGACGGACATGACGAAACTATAAGGGTTCCTTGTTTACTACGGAACCCTAAAAAATGAGGGCGCCACTATCGCACATAAATGTCACTTTGAATGGAAAATGAGTAAACGAATTTGAACAAATTGTTAAAATAAATGTGCTACAAAAAATGTTGCTTGTGGGTGACCCAAAACCTATTAGCACTTGTCGACAAAGTAGTGCCATCATTATAAGTCTGCATTAAGTAAAATATTTAGTTATATTTGTCACCGCGAGTTAGGCAGTCGCCTGAGTAACGTTTTCGCTGACTAATGCAGCGGATGCGCTCGTGCGTCATTAACAAACTGCACAATTGCAGATTTGCGGATTATAGTAATAAGTTTTAGTTAATAGAAATATGATAATTGTAAATTAGTCTTATAGAACTTTTCAACCAATAAACATTGTTTTAATTAAAATAAATATTTTTTAATAATAATCTCGTTCGCCGTAACTTAACTGGCGCAGTCGGTAGGATCGCGACACTCTAATTCGAATACAACTCTTCGGTAAGAGTGAACGGTATCTATCGTTATCTTCGCGATCGCAAATTGAATCTACGAAGGCGAGCAACCTGCGGGAGTCCTGGAGAATTGGGAGCCCTGCTGTTCTATAAGGCCCGGCTAGAGATGCAGAAGATACTGTGGTGAGTGCTTGTTGTATACCCAGTTCCCTATGCTATATTTCCTGCCGTATTTTTATAAATGTTACCTGTGTGTTTGTTTATAGACTAAAATCGCTATAGGCAAATTACATTAGTTATATGAATTTATTACACTCATTTTAATTCAGGTGTTTATGTATGCGTGCTAAAATCGCGGTATACATTTCGCATTCCACAGCAATTAATTCTGTAACAAGAGATATTTACTCGTTTACGTATTCGCTATAATCGTGATTCGTATAACATAATTAAAATAACTTCAAGCTAACTTCTTAGAGAGTAGGCAGTATTAGGTATTAAACATAACCTCAATAGTATTTTAAAGTGAATTTGAATTGATTCCTTTCATATTCCTGTTGTGCAACTAAATCACGATGGCTATGGCAAGTATTGATCTAGCGACTTTTAAGTTCGTTTCAGAGCTGTTGCCAAAATACGAGGGCAATCCTAAAACATTAAATTACTTTATTAGAGAAGTTGAAAATGTGATGCTATTACTGGATCCACAAGTTAGGGTGAACCCTGCTATTGTTAGTCTAATTAAAAGCAAATTAAGCGGTTCGGCGATCAGTGCAATAGCATCCGAAGAAACAGTTGATAGCTGGCAGACAATTAAGGCTGCGTTGACGCGTAGATTAGGTGAACCGCGTAACGAAATACAGCTGATGCAAGAACTAACGCGTTTGCGTCGTAATAAAAATGAAGACGCTGAGACGTTTGGTAAACGACTAAGGGAAATTTTAGACACCTTAAACGTAGTAGGTAGGCATACGGATAAGTCATACTATGAGAATATGGTCATAGATCAATACGTTAACCATTTGGACTTCCACGTTTCTATTGGCGTGCGAATTGCGCAACCTACGACTCTTGAAGCAGCTATAGTAACGGCTAGGCAAGAGGAGGCACGTTTGGCATTCAATAGATTCAATCATAGTTTTAATGCACTTTCAATCCAAAACAAACCTAAAGAAATACCCAAGCCAAACCAAACGGTACCCCAAAATAATAACTTTCCCCCGCGTAATAGCTGGAACATAGATCAGAGACAACAGAGGGGTCAAGGCATACCCCAAGGAAGACCCGCTTCAGGTAACGTAAGACCTAGTGGTTCTGGTACTTTCAGAAACTCAGGTAATTTTAGATCTCAACCGAATATACCTCGCCAGCAGGTGAACCCGCCACAAAAAGTGTCCGACGTCACCATGAGATCGGTAAGTAAGCCCGAAGCCCCGCGTTTTGCTCCCGAAGAAATGTTTTATACACAACACAACCAAGACCAGTGTTACCCTGACTACAATACCTACTATGAAGGCGAGTATAGTAATAATTTACAACTTAATGGTGAAGACTACAGCTACACGCAGGAGATGCCTGTGGACGGACCAAGCCATCAGGATTTTCCCCAGGACGAGGAACCATTGAACCAAAGCTAGTAGAGCCTGTTCAACTCAACAACCAAGGTAAAGACCATCTTCCCTATATAGAGTTGCCGGAATTTCAAGGTAAATTTTTATTAGATACTGGAGCTTCGCGCTGTATGATATCACCTGACATAATAGCCGGTACTAACCTTGAACACTGCATTGAGCGCGAGCCATTTCAAGTAAAAACTGCGCATGCTGTTACTAGTCACGAACATGTTGCTATTTTACCTTTGCCCCCACAGTTTAAGACAGACATATATCATAAATTTTTACTTTTCGATTTTGACCCAAAGTATAAGGGACTAATAGGGATGGACTTATTAAAAGAATTAGGATGTAACATAGATTTTAAAAATAGGTTATTGCGAACCTATAATACTGAAATACCAATTTACTTTGATTATCCAGTAAAAAGACTCAAAATCGAACCTAATTGCGAAAAGTTTATAACAGTAAAAACTAATTGTATAGACGGTAACTATATCTGCGACGACTTTAATTGGTTTAAAGGACTCAAGTCACCCGCCGCTGCAGTAACGGTAAAAAATGGAATTTTTAAAACATCTATAATCAACTTGACCGATAAAGAACAAGTAATTAGTAACAATTGCCACCTACCCCTTGAGCCTTTACCGCCACAATTAACAAATCAAAATGAAACACACAAAATTAACACCCTTCAAACTAAAACTGACATTGACAAAGAACTTCACGAAAACTTAAAGAAAATTAGAACCGGCCATATGAATGAAGAAGAAAAACGTGAGGTTACCAAAATTTGTTATCAATATCGTGACGTATTTTACTCAGAGAACATACCGTTATCTTTCACACATACTGTAAAACATGAATTAAGACTAACTGACGACACACCCATTTTTGTTAGAAACTATAGACAAGCCCCGCAACAACGTACAGAAATTAAAAATCAAATAGATAACTTATTAAAACAGGGAATTATACGGGAAAGTATTTCACCATGGTCTTGCCCTGTCCATATCGTCCCAAAAAAACCCGACGCTTCAGGAAAGGTCAAATGGAGACTTGTTATAGACTATAGACGACTGAACGATAGAATTGTTGAAGACAAGTACCCGTTGCCGAACATCAACGACATACTTGATAGATTAGGGCGCGCACAGTATTTTACAACCCTTGATCTAGCAAGTGGTTACCATCAGTTGGAAATGCACCCCAACGACAGAGAAAAAACAGCGTTTACTACAGAAAGAGGTCACTATGAGTTCTTAAGAATGCCGTTTGGATTGAAAAATGCTCCGAGCACTTTTCAGCGGCTTATGGACCATATTCTTAGAGGAATAGATAACGTATTCACTTATTTAGATGACGTCATAATTGCAGCCACCTCACTTCAGAATCATAACGAAAAACTCAAGTTAGTACTTCAGCGATTCAGAATGCATAATCTCAAAGTGCAATTAGATAAGTCAGAATTCTTACAAAAACATGTGAATTTTTTAGGACACGAATTGACTGACCAAGGACTGCAACCTAACAAAGACAAGATAAAAGCAGTTTTAAATTTCCCCGTACCACGAACACAAAAGGACATAAAGTCTTTCTTAGGATTAGTAGGTTATTACCGAAAATTCATTAAAGATTTCGCGAAGCTTACAAAACCGTTAACAGCCTGTCTTAAAAAGAACGCGAAAATTGTCCACAGTAACGAATTTTTAGACGCAGTTAACAAGTGTAAACAAATTTTGACCAATGCCCCAATATTACAATACCCTGACTTTGACAAACCATTTATCTTGACAACAGACGCATCTGACTTTGCGTTAGGCGCAGTTTTATCGCAAGGTAATGTTGGTGCTGATAAACCAGTAGCGTTTGCTTCAAGAACGTTATCGGAAACCGAGACTCGTTATTCGACAATAGAGAAGGAATTGCTCGGGATAGTTTGGGCTGTCAAATATTTTAGGCCTTATTTGTACGGTCGGAATTTCACCATCTACACAGACCATAGACCCTTGACATGGCTGATGTCTTTAAAAGACCCCAACTCAAAGTTAACACGTTGGAAACTAAAGCTAGCGGAGTACGACTATAAGGTAGTCTATAAAAAGGGTAAACAAAACACTAACGCTGATGCATTATCCAGAGTCAAAATCTTTCACAACAGCATAGATTCCCTAGCTGTCAATCTTGACGATAACGACGACGACGAGATTATAAACAGAATATTCGAGAACGCTCGTAGACAAGCAGAGACAAATAACGACCAAGACGACAACAATGACGGACTTAGCAATAATAATACCGATGTACCTATCGACAATAGTAACCACCCTAATAATAATAACGATGTGGAAGAAAGAAGTGCTAACCACCCCCACACTGACAACGGAACAGACTCAATGAGCATTGTTACAGTTGACCCTGACCAATTAGTCTCGACAAATCTATACTCCATTCCCGACAAGCAAAACCTGGCAATCATTCCTAAATCCAAATACCTCGTACTGGGCACCAACGAGTACTCGTACCTAGAAGAAGACTGCAAACGGATCACACAAGATACACAACTCTGCACGTCGTTGAACACCCAGCCTGTTGATAAATCAGAAGACTGCATAATATCTCTTGTGAGACATCAAAACACAAACTGCACACGAGCCAAGATAGACCTCAAGCAAGGAAGAATCCAGAAACTCCAAGATAACAAGTGGCTTATCATCCTGAAGGAAGAAGAAGTCATAAGAAGTAAATGTGGAACTAAATCTGAATACAAGAGGATATCAGGAATACACATCGCCAGTATTACAAGTGATTGCCAAATGCAAGTACTTAACCGAACACTAACGACAAACATCAATACTGTCGTAGTAGACGAAATCATACCACTTCCTAGTAAAGCCGTGATTACAGAAGAGAACATCCATTTCAACCTACAATTGGAAGATATATCACTGGACAGCATTCACGAACTGATAAAACGAGCCGACAACTTACAAGAACCCACAATTGATTGGCAGACTATGATGGCTACGCCCAGTTGGTCAACACTAGGACTGTACTTCATTCTGATGACAATCCTTCTATGGAAGCTTTGGCAGTGGAAACAGCGACGACCAATACAGAATCAACCTCGCACCGAGGACGCTGCGGGAAGCTGCGGGACGCGCTTCCATCTTAAGGAGGGAGGAGTTAGGCAGTCGCCTGAGTAACGTTTTCGCTGACTAATGCAGCGGATGCGCTCGTGCGTCATTAACAAACTGCACAATTGCAGATTTGCGGATTATAGTAATAAGTTTTAGTTAATAGAAATATGATAATTGTAAATTAGTCTTATAGAACTTTTCAACCAATAAACATTGTTTTAATTAAAATAAATATTTTTTAATAATAATCTCGTTCGCCGTAACTTAACTCGCGTCATACTCTTTTTTGCCAAGCTGTACCTATGAAGTTTAGACATTTCTCTAGGTTACCAATTCCCTAACACAACTGCTACCAAATATTTACATTGTCTACGCTTCGCAGGTTTTCTGTTGACTGCCTATTGATCCCTGCTAGGCCTCGTATTTATTCGGTAAACATAAACGCCATTTTGAATTATCGCCATTTTGATTTTTCTATTTTTGAAGTGAAAACTTCTTTAGGCGCGTTTGGCATTTTTGAGGTGGGACTAAACCATTGATTTCGCGACACTGTGACGACATCTCATTTTTGTAAACGCGATTGAGCTCTTTATTTATATTACGTTACGGGTCAATGTTCTATGCAAGTATTTATACTTTAAAGGTTTTGTAATCGCGATTGTGCTCTTTATTTATATTAAGTTACGGATCAATGTTCTATGCGAGTATTTTTACTTTAAAAGATTTTGGAAGTATTTTTGAAGTGAAAACTTCTTTAGGCGCGTTGAGCTTTTTTAAGATGGGACTAACTAAACCATTGATTTCGCGACACCATGACGACACCTCATTTTTGTAAACGCGATCGTGCTCTTTATTTAGACAAGGTTACGAACCAATGTTCTATACAAGTATTTTTTTTCCACCAAGGCAATCTTGTTCAAGTTTTCACTTCTGACAGCACTCCCGGAGTGCCACCACTTTTTTTTTCTGTTTTGGTATAAATCAGAAAATATCTAAGAAAGATCAAAATGTTTTCAGAGTTACTGAAAAGTTTTTCTGGAATGAATGTTTTGTATTACACTAATGGATGATTTATTCTTGTCTAGGATTCTCGTGTTATTCTATTGCGCCTCCATTTTGAATTTTAGTTTTAGATATTTACCGGTTTTTACCCTCAGATATTACACTAAAAACTTTTTCTGGAATAAATGTTTTGCAATATACTGTTGGATGATTTATTTATAGGATTTGTGTTTATGAGGCAATAAGATATTTTTGTTGTTTTGTTGAAGCCATTTTCATCTCTTGAGAACAACGAATATTTCAAAGGAGTTTGTGTATGAAATATTTTAGTTTTTCTAACTTTATTAATATTAAAACACTAAGTTTGCCGCAAGCTCACAATAAGAAAAGAAATATCGCTTTATAGAATTTTTGATCCATAATAAATTTAAGTTTGTTTGGAAGAAACGATGGATAGACTATGAAAGATGATATGGCTGGAAAGGAGATGACTACCGAGATGATGATGATGTAGAGAAGTATGGAAGAAAAATATATATTGCCCCGACCGCAAATAAATTGGATATGGGCAAGAGAATGATGATAAATAAGTTTTAGACACCGTAATCTTAACTATATATATAAGATATTAACTTAACTATAGTATACTAGCTCAGTCATGTTCGCCGTCCAAGGCATATCCTCGTAGACTCCGATGACCCCATAACCCTCCTCCAGGAGAGCAATAGGGAAACAAGTACAGTGTACAAACACAGACGCTTCCCGTCATTCCGACCTCGCCGCCGAGGTCCTTTGCGATCTCGACCGCCGCGCCCCCGAGTAAATAATACTCCCCCCCGACCCTAGCTCGAAAACAAGGTGCCAGCAGTTGTTGCAGCTGTGCACGTAGCTTTAAATTCCCCGTCTAATAATAATGATCAAAACCCTTTGATCCAGCCCGTCCCATCTTTTGATGTCCTCCCTCCGGATAACGCCCTAAGCCGAGGCTCGTACCCCACAGGGGGTGCCCTTAGCGAGCGTTCATCCTAAGCTTTTTAGCTTAGTTTATGTATGCCCTGGCTGGAGGCTTTGAGTGTAGCAGCTTAAGGCAGCCACAGGATTGACCGGTTAAACAGCCACGGTTCTCGGAACCAACTGTGAGATGCCCTATAGAAAAAAAAATAAAAAAATATAGTATACTAGCGACCCGCCCCGGCTTCGCACGGGTATAAACCGGGTTATTATACATATAAACCTTCCTCTTCAATCACTCTATCTATTAAAAAAAACCGCATCAGAATCCGTTGCGTAGTTTTAAAGATTTAAGCATACATAGGGATACTCGTATAGGGACAGAGACTTTGTTTTATACTACCTATGTAGTGATATTTTTTGCATGCTGAAATATGTAAGTAAGCAAAATATGTGGAGCTTCTTATATTTAAGACTTTTTATGTACCATATTTTATGCAAAATAAAGAAATTCTAAATTCTATTCAATTATGTTACGGCTACTGCAATAGACAAATAAGCAATTTCATGCAAACTCGTCGTAGATTCGAACTCAGACAGGCGCTTTACTGTGTGTAAATTATTTCATCACCACTGCTCTCAAAACGGTGAAGGAAAACATCGTGAGGAAACCGGCATGTCCTAGAACCGAAAATTCAAAGACATGTGACATCTACTAACCCGCACTGGGCCCGCGTGGTGGATTACGGCCCACTCCCTCTCAACTAGAAGAAACCTGTGCCCAGCAGTGGGAACATTTATAGGCTGATGATGATGATGATGCAAACTCAAACTCAAAGCATTTATTTCAATTAAACCATCTACAGGCACTTTTGAATTGTCAAGGAATGGGTCAGTCAGAAATATGAAGCTAGTTGCCCATTCCAAAGCGTAGTAGGTAGGCACCTATGGATAAGAATGGGCAAGAAACTTCACGGACACTCTTTTAAATGAAAAATTGTTACAAAATATTGGTTACATCATTCATGTTGAAATTATACATGTGAGTGCGGCAACCTTTTAAGGGATTTTGTGGAGAAAATATAAGGCAAGTGCATAAAACTCCAGAGACTTACAAATACGTCGACGAAAGACAAATTGCATATGTTCACTACCCCTCACTACTGGTTCTCACATAGTCATTTAGTAGGTATTAGGTTAGAGTGATATTACATCTACACAATCGACGTCTATTCATGGATTTTTGAAGTGAAAACTTCTTTAGGCGCGTTGGGCATTTATGAGATGGGAAAAAAAATTGATCTCGCGATACCGTTACCGATACCTCATTTTTGTAAACGCGATTGTGCTCTTTAATTATATTACATTACGAATCAATATTCTGTGCAAGTATTTTTACTTTAATGGTTTTGGACGTTTTTTTTTTGTGTAAATGCCATTGTGCTCTTTATTTAGATAAGGTTACGGATCAATGTTCTATGCAAGTATTTTTACTTTAAAGGTTTCGGAAGTATTTTTTGTTTTTGTAAATTCGATTATGCTCTTTATTTAGATAAAGTTACGGACCAATATTCTATACAAGTATTTTTCTTCCACCAAGGCGATCTTGTTCAAGTTTTCACTTCTGTCGGTACTCCCGGAGTGCCACTGCCATTTTTTTTATTTAGGCACGGTCCCCTCCCTATCACTTGGGACTTAGAAACATATCTGAAGAAATGTCAATGCTCTAAACACATTCTGCCGACATTCGAGGAATACAGGCCTAAATATTATACAAGTAAGGGAAAACTGAACAGCAAACTTTGCGAGAGCAAATAGTTGCTATAGTTCCGACATTCTCAACATAAGTAACTCTGAAAGCACTCTACGCTTTTAGAGTGGCGATGCATTTCTTTAACCGCAGCCATTGCTACATATTGACTGTTTACCCTTGTATTGAATGGGCTGGGGATAAGGGATTGAGAGCAGAACTTAAAACAGCGGAAGCTATAGTTACGGATCTAAAATCTGGTAAGTTTTAACAGTGTTCCGTATCCATTTCGGCACTACAACTAAATCATTATGTCGGTATGCGACAGATGATTATCAAAAAAAGTGGTGGCACTCCTGGAGTGCCGACAGAAGTGAAAACTTGAACAAGATCGCCTTGGTGGAAGAAAAATACTTGTATAGAACATTGATCCGTAACGTAATATAAATAAAGAGCATAATCGCGTTTCCAAAACCTTTAAAGTAAAAATACTTGCATAGAACATTGATCCGTAACGCAATATAAATAAAGAGCACAATTGCGTTTACAAAAATGAGGTGTCGTCATGGTGTCGCGAAATCAATGGTTTAGTCCCATCTCAAAAATGCCCAATGCGCCTACAGAAGTTTCCACTTTAAAAATTGATAACATTTATTGAGTTCAGAATTTAGAGCTATTGATAGCCCAAATATAGACATGAAACTCAACTGCTTAATTTTGACTCTTCAGTGGAAGTTAAGACGTTGCAGAAGACCGCAAAATTTGGAGACGCGTCGTATGTAGTCGCGATCGCGCATTAAAAGAACGACGATGAAGAAGAAATTAAAGTTAAACTGAAAAAAAAGTCAATATGAATGGTTATAATAACCTGTACTTATACAAAATAGTATATGAGCCGAGTCTCGCAATGAAAAGATTTAAAATTTTCAATCTTTAAATTCGTTTCCCATTTGGGACTCAAATACTTCTAAAAATTACTATTGTTCCAAACTTGCAAAGCACAGCTTGCAATGCTCGGGAGATTTTAAACCGACATACTTTATACCAACTTAAAATCTCCCAGCTAAAACGAAATAAATGCTATAAAGTCAAGCAGCGTTAAGGCCATTTTAAAAAGGAAATTCCTTCTATGTTAGAAACGTTCAAAGCACCTATGACATATCTATACATCTATACATATAATAAAATCGTAGCGAAGTCAAAACTGTACATTGAATATTTTTGAAAAAAAGTAATTGCTACGAGGTCGAGGATCGATTCTAATGCAGAAAATATTTTTTTTAGAATTTTTGTCTGTTTGTCTGTTTGTCTGTTTGTCTGTATGTATGTTCCAGCATGGCGCAAATTCTACTGGACAGATTCTGTTAAAATTTTGCATAGATATTCCCTGTGTGTCTGGTCAAACTATAGGGTATAAACTATCACGCTATTTACTATGGGGGACGAGCAATATTACATTATGTTGTATTTTTATGTTCTAGCATGACGCAAATTCTACCGGATAGATTCTGTTAAAATTTTGCATAGGTGTTCCCTATAAGTCTGGTCAAACTATAGGGTATAAACTATCACGCTATTTACTATGGGGGATGAGCAATATTATATTATGTTCATATTTTTGGAAAAAAACGCGCCAAAATTTTAGGATATTGTAGATGGTTATCGATTAAACTTTTTAAATGATTATCATCACGCTATACCTTTATGGAACTAAGCAGTCAATCATGAAATATATAGGAACGGCTATTTTGGACAAGATTCAACAAAGCAATTAGCTCAGCGGTTGGGCGGTTGCTTTACAAACATGGGGTTGTAAGTTCGATTCCCACCTACGGTTTTTTTCTTTTTTTTCACATTTTGTTATACGATTATTATTTTTTTTGATTATGTACCTATAATCTATAGATATAATAAAATCGTAACGAAGTTAATTTTTTTTAAAGAAATTTATTGCTACGAGGTCTGGGATCGATTCTTATGCGGAAAATAAAGTTTTAGAATGTTTGTCTGTACCAACCGTAGGGCATAAACTATCACGCTATTTGCTATGGGGGATGAGCAATCATCATGTTCGTATTTTTCTCTGCAAATTGTAAAAGGACGCGCCAAAAGGTTGGGATATTGTAGATAGGTAGTTACCGATTTAACTTTTTAAATGATTATCATCACGCTACCTTTTATATAGGAACGGCTATTTTAGCTAACTTTCAACAAAGCGAATAAGTAAGCGGTTGGACGAATGATTTGAAGTCCTGAGGGCCTACCACCAGCTCATAAGCAGTATTATTTTAATATTACTTTAGTTAACTTCAGTGTGGGAAAGAGATGAAGCTCTACAGGATGTATAGCTCCATCTCTTTCTCCCACTGAAGTAACATTAAAATAATACTGCTTTATGAGCTGGTGGTAGGCCGCCCGGGGTAGTAAGTTCGATTTACATCTGTTTTTTTTAAACTCTTTTTGTAAAACCATTTTTTTTTTTGGATTATGTATGTAATAGTTCATAGAATGTATTAATTCACAAAAAATGGAAAACTTCGTAAGCTATGGGAAACTACTAAGTTACAAGTACTTTACAGTCACAAAACATTCAAGGTTGTATTCTGATCATTTTAGAGCAAAAGACTGTAGGAATAAAATGTTTTTTCTACAGATTTTGACAGCAGATTTGTCCTAGCGATTTTAAAATATGTATGTGTGTGGATCTTCTGGAATCGCTGCCACACTGCTTCCTGGTGGCAAAACAGCGCACGTCATGTTTAAGATTCCCATCGATTTAGAGAGCAACGAAACGCCTGTTTGTGGGGTGTCACGCAACAGTAACAAGGGATGTGTGCTTAGGGGATTGCGCTTCGTCGTATGGGATGAATGCATTATGGCAAAAAGGAAAGCAGTGGAAACTGTAAACAGAACCCTGCAGGACATCCGCAGAAACCAAGATATGATGGGTGGTGTCACAGTTTTGACAAAAAAAAGTGAATACTTCGTTAAAAAGGTCGACTCTATGGTCGAGAGTTCATAAACTGCGCTTGACCATCATCATACGAGCTCGGCTTGGCGGTAATTCAAATGCTCAAGAATTCTCCGATGTTCTTCTAAAAGTTGGTGAAAGCACTCTACCAGAGACTCTTGGTAGAGTAGATCCCACTTTAGAAGACCTTATTCGTCTGATATACGGGGATATCAGTTAAAAACCGTACCAAGAGAATTCTTAGGCGTGTTTCCGTTTTAACTCCGAAGATGATCAAGCTGCAGCGATCAACCACAGTATTCTCTCACAAATTGAAGGGAGTGAAGTGATATACACCTCCATTAATACTGATGTGGAGGAAGATGATGCCAAATATCACCCCGTAGAATTTCTCAATTCACAAATGGCAAGTGGACTTCCGGTTGTATATCTGTGAAACGGAAACCAGCTCAAAGCCATGTCTTTGCAGAGAAACGTCATCGAGGTGGAAATTCTAACAGGTTGTGGCGATGGTGAGACAGTGTTTATAGCGCGTATAAAGTACAAATTCCCCATAATTACCAGTTAAAGCGCGTGCAGTTCTCTGGGAGTGTATGCTTTGCGATCAACAAGTCACAGGGGCCGACACTGAAGGCTGAAGGCTGCGGGTGTCGACCTCAGGATAAGCTGCTTCTCACACGGACAACTGTTACGTCACTTGCTCCCGAGTCACCATTCCTGACTCTCTGTATATTTTGGCTGCTGAGAATAAAACTACAAACGTAGTATACAGGGAAGTTTTATAAAAATGTGGTTGTTATTGTAGTATATTGTGATGTCTTACGATTTCCATGCGAACGATGTCGCGGGCAGAAGCTAGTGTTTAATATAAAGAAAAACTAACAAGTAGAAAGATAGAAATTGTATTTGTGTCTGTGTGAAAATGACATACTGTGCCAACCACAAATAAATTGACATGATGATTGACAGAACAAATGAAAATCAAAAACAAATTACGAACAAGTAAAAACAAAAGAAAGTGTGTGATACCAATGAGTATAAACTATATAACCTTTAGAGATAGACATTAGTAACTTAACAATGACCTTTGAAAGTAATAAATTGTTCATAAATGATAAATACATCAATTACAAACAATTCCTAAGAAGCTAGGCTGCCCTTTAACAAACTAGTTAGTCAATTGTTCAATAGTTATGACATTACCCAGCCATAATTTTTGTCATTTATAGTTCACTAAGTCTTGTCCCCCTCTCTTTCTATCGTTTAAGATAGAACGAGACGGGGAATGTGGAAATGAGCCGTTATTACCGAAGATATTGCAATCCAAAGTTGCACAATTTGTGCAAACTTGGAGACATAATGCTTGGTCCACATTGGCGGACTTTGCTTAAAGATCAAAATGATCGAACATGGAACGTTCAGCAAGTTTACACACACTTCAAATTGGAGTGTATGAAGTTGGGACATAGTGTGAAAGTTATGTCAAATTGCTTGTAGAATAAGGAAGAGGTACACGATTTAATAGGAAAATTACCGTTACTAAGTTCGTTCAATGCCTGTGGGTATATTTGTTGAACATGGTCGTTGTATAGAAAGCTCCAACGAACATTATCTTTAACAAGATGTACATTGTAAACTTAACGTTTACAGATTTATAACAAGACCAGACATGCATAGAGTTTATTTTCTTCTGAAGCTATAAAAATTGATTTTATTACAACCCTAGCTGTTACCTGTGACTTAGGTACTTTACTTCGCATACTAACTTGAACGGCCTTAAGACTTAGGGTTGAATTTCAATAAAGCCTATCTTAACGCATCTCCACGTCCTTCCATCTAGACTCCTATATCTTCTAAACGTGTTTCTCTCTTCAGTAATTTAATGTTAACATTGTTAACATTTGAGTAATTGTTTTGTAAAATGTATTGACAAAAACAAGATGGCGCCGTTTGTTCCCGATTTTTGTTACGCGCCAAAAGGTCTTCGTACAGCTATAACTTATACACCGTATTCGTTTTGATGTCCCATAACTATAAGGTTACCTATATTATATGCTAAAAGTAAAAATACAAACACAAAAAGTCCTATTACAAGTGTTCCAAAAAAAAGTTTCGAAGAAAACAAAACATAAGTTTAATTGATAAGTAAGATTAAATAATTTCGATTCAAACCAATCATTCATATTTAAAACTAAGAAAATGCGACGTTGTAATTTTTTTTTTATGGACTGGAATAGTCAGATTAAAAAAAATAAAATAATGTACGGGTGTTACAAGGGTGTAAATAATTGTGACTTTGTCGAACTATTTGTATGAGAATGGAAAAAAATACATAATATCAATTGATTTTTTAACATATTATTATGGTCTCATCAAATACCCTAGAGTTATGGATATCAAAAGAAACACGTTGTATATGAAAGTAAAGAAAATTCTCATACGTATTCAGTTAAAACTTGATTACAATATAGCAACAACATTTGTGTCCGCGCCATTACGTTCATTACCGACAAATCGTCGTGGTCATTTGCAAAATGGCGCTCTCCGTACTAGAACGCTTCTATTTGATTGACGATGGTTTCTTCTCATTCAACATGAAATACCTTTTTTTCGTCGGGTTATGGCCAGAAAAAACCTTGACTACAAACCAAAAATTCCTTTACAAAATCTACGAATTCTTCATTCATTTCCTCACTATCACTTTTCTTATATTGGCTGGCATTGGTACTTATCAACATAAGAATGACCTAATAGTCGTCTTTTCCAATTTGGATAAATGTCTGGTTGTGTACAAGTTCTTTTTTAAAACAATGATATTTTTGATCAAAAGGGATGAACTCAGAGAACTCATTGACGAAATTGAGAGTTCTGGAGACGAA
Source organism: Agrochola lychnidis (assembly GCA_963680765.1). Classification (NCBI taxonomy): domain Eukaryota; kingdom Metazoa; phylum Arthropoda; class Insecta; order Lepidoptera; family Noctuidae; genus Agrochola; species Agrochola lychnidis. The sequence goes on from OY796869.1 coordinate 17,096,337, forward strand.
GTTACCGAAGAACGGAAGAAATTGATGGCGAATTATGTGATGATAATAACTGGGATGACAGCTACTGTGGTCGGTGCATTTAGTCTCTTGGCTCTTATCGAAGGAACAATGTCCGTAGAGGCTTGGTTACCATTCGATCCAATGGAGAGTTCAATGAACTTGATACTGGCACTGCAAATTATTGCGTTCTGCGTTTTTCCTGGGCTGTGCAGGGCCTTTGCTATGCAGGGTCTGGTCTGCAGCATGATCTTGTATTTGTGTGACCAGCTGATCCATTTGCAGAAAGAACTAGGGAATTTGGAGTATGTGAAGGCGACTGAGATGGTGACAAGGATGAAATTCAAGAAGATTATAAAGAAACACATACGTTTGATGAGGTAATATATTCATTTGTTCCAACATCATCATCATTTTAGACGAAAAATTCTTTACCTCAATAGTTGAATTTCAATTAATTTGTTTAGAATATGAACTTGTATTTCCTTCATAATTTATTTTTAATGGTATTGTAGGATTAATAACTGTTTCAACCCCAGCAAACAGTCCTCGATATTGTACATATAAATCTATCCCTCGGTTTGTAATCGGCGCACGTTCGTTTCAAATAAATGAACGGGAGTATTATTATTTACGGAGTACAACTACATTAATTTGTGTTACGAATATAATATACATTGTATTCGATTAATATTAATTGTTCTGAGGATTTTGGCCTTTGGTCTTTTTGAGATTGATCTTTTGACAAGCGGTCAAAACGACGGATATCTCTAAATCACTAAGCAGTGGTAACGGCCCCGACTTACGAGTTGTATGTCATCATAACTGCTCTCAAAACGGTGAAGGAAAACATCGTGAGGAAACCGGCATGTCCTAGAACCAAAAATTCGAAAACATGTGACATCTACTAACTCGGGGCCCGCGTGGTAGATTATGGCTCACTCCTTCTCACTGAGAGGAGGCCTGTGTCCCAACAGAGGGAACATTATGGACTGATTATGCTCACTGTGTTAGATGTTTTTACGATATTAATTAGGTTCTTTAGCTTATGACGAGGTGATAGACTAATTACTTACTTAATCAAGATTGGTTACTTAACTAACTTTAATAAGATTTTTTTTTAAATCATGTAAGTACCTAATGATAATGTTGTTCTGTTACAGATACTCAATGAAGATGGAAAATATCTTCAAAGAATATTTCTTAGTTCAGAACTTGGCGGTTACTGTAGAATTATGTTTGAATGCAGTCATGGTAACTGTGGTAAGTACATTTCCATGTTACATTCTCACTAGACTACTGATTTGAAAGGAAATAGTTTGCATTTCATAAAATTAACTCTTTTAAATCTTGAATATTCAGGTCAAATGACATAAAATCATAAAAAACCGGCTAAGTGCGACTCGGACTCGCGCACGAAGGGTTCCGTACCATTATCTATAAAAACGGCAAAAAAATCACGTTTATTGTATGCCCCCTTAAATATTTATTTAATTCTATTTTTAGTATTTTTTGATAGAGCAGCAACAGAAATACATCGTCTGTGAAAATTTCAACTGTCTAACTATCACGGTTCATGAGATACAGCCTGGTGACAGACAGATGGACGGACAGCGGAGTCTTAGTAATAGGGTCCCGTTTTACCCTTTGGGTACGGAACCCTAAAAACGAATGAAAAAGGAAACACGTGTAATAAACATTTAAAAAACCGATTCGGCTTACCAGATATATAAAAACCGTACAACAAAAATATTTTGATATTAACGTTTTCATAACAGTCTTTCTAGGAATGCCTTTGATGGATATTATACTCAAACAGGCTGGAAAGCACAAAAACTGGGATTACTTTCACCTAATTAATAAGTATTCAGTATGTAATTCTGGGAAATTTTGAGTAAAGTTTTCTCTTCAACCAGTCAAGGATTCTTTCCTAGGAAATATAAATTACATTGACTCGGGTGAGTCAAAAAAAAAACGAAAGGCTATGTAGGAATTTAACTCTCTTAAGATATAATTCAGATTCCAAATACACTGAAATTGAAACTTAGAGATCTTGCTTAGGCGCGGGACATACACAAAAGTCGAGTGGCGCGGGCGTAGCGATGGTGTGGTGCGGGCGTTTCGCCGCCCGTTTCATATTTCATACAAAATATATAGGAACGACGTGGCGCGGAACATACACAAAACGCCCGCGCCGCACCGTCGCCTCGCCTGCACCACGCCTCTTGTGTATGTTCTACGCCACGTCGTTCTTATACATTTTTTTATGAAATACTAGCGACCCGCCCCGGCTTCGCACGGGTATAAACCGAGTTATTATACATATAAACCTTCCTCTTTAATCATTCTATCTATTAAAAAAAACCGCATCAAAATCCGTTGCGTAGTTTTAAAGATTTAGCATACATAGGGATATAGCGACGGAGAAAGCGAATTTGTTTTATACTATGTAGTGATGAAATGGGTGGCGCAATGCCCGCGCTACACCGTCGCCATGCCCGCGCCTCTCGCCGTTTGTGTATATCCCGCGCCTTAGCAATCTATTTTGTAATGTAGACTAGAGGGACTAGATACAGTGACATTCTCAACAGAGACTAGCCATCTACGCGGGAGATATTCACGCTTCCTCCACTCCGGAGAGAGATCCTGCGCAGCACTAACAGCTTAATCTAGTTTGAGTGGCATGAGGAACAGGGTGTAAAGTTCACTCATCCACCATAGAAAAGGGAGGATCCCGTCTACTCTCCCTTTTCTACGGTGGATGAGTGAACTTTACACCCTGTTCCTCATGCCACTAAATTGGTAACTCCGAGTATGAACGTCAGCGCAGCCTTCGTGCAACTACGCCAACCTGACGTCATCATCATCATCACTGATCATCATAATTACAAGAGTATTGAACCCTTGAGCATTATTTTTAAATGGATAATATCCATTTATTTCAGGTCGGTGTTCAACAAATGACACTGCTGATTACGTTCCTAGCGTACTTAATCATTGCACTTATAAATGCCTACATCTATTGTTACTTAGGAAACGAGCTAATTATACAAGTGAGTACTCAACAATACTTGACTAAACGCTTCATAAAAAATAACTTTTTACAAAAACAAAAACAACCGACCTCCAAAAAAAAAACACTACAAAGTGAAAAATAACTTTAATTTCGGAAGTCGGTGTCTTGGGTTTTGTATTTTCGTTTTTTGCCACCGACTTCCGAAATTAAAGTTATTTTTCACTTTGTAGTGTTTTTTTTTGGAGGTCGGTTGTTTTTGTTTTTGTAAAAAGTTATTATTTTTCACTTTTTAATTGTGGTACCTACCCCACACACATTCGAATACCACTACCTGCTACCAGTGACAGAAACTTATCATATCATCTACATACTAAGTGGGAAAAAAAAACGTATTTTGTAGCTAACTCAAAAACTATCCAAGCAAAGTTAATAAAATTTATATGGGACCAATTCCAGAGCACACCCTTTCAAACAAAAAAAGAATTTTCAAAATCGGTCCACAATTGACGGAGAAATCGGTGGACATACATAAAAAAAAAAAAAAAACAAACATACGCGACGAACATATAACCTCCTCCTTTTTGGAAGTCGGTTTATGACATCACCTGAGTCAGTAAATAGTACATTACTGTTAGTGATGTGCCGGATATCCATATCCGCGGATATCCGAGGGAGAAAAAAGATCTGTATCCGTTTCCGTTACTTTTTGGCGGATCTTGAACGGATCTTTTATATTAATACATTTCATTACGTATGAAATTTTAAAAATATGTGTCAATGAAATACTGTTAACTTCAATCCAAACTAGTAAAAAAAAAACATATTTATTATAATTCAAGTAGAGTAAGTACCAGTAAATGAGGTTATAAGGTAGTAATTAAACTATCTTTGTAGTGAGATCAAACCTCTAATATTTGTGCTATACTAATTGAAATAATTATGTGAGTTAACACATCAATTAAAACTACGTTGTTTTCAAGGACTTAAAAAAATATACGTCATAATTAATATTGAGTAATGGTAAATTGTATTTCAAAAAGAGTAACTTGGCAGCTTTGTCCCCCAAAAGTCAGTTACGATGAGGATCATAAATAATTCCTGCTGAACCTGAAAGAAAGTTGATATCCGTATCCGTATTCGCGGATCTAGACCCTCATGATCCATATCCGTATCGGTATCCATGGATTACATAACGATCCGGCACATCACTAATTACTGTCGCGGCTTGCAACTGGGGCATTGTTGGATGATCGTGAAAGTCCAAGCCTGGTTACGGCCAAGGCTTGTATAGTACTTTTCTAAAATAATACGCGGAAATTCAAACAGACTAAATTAATTATAAATTCCAGAATCAATGACGAACAACGATAATTTTTCACGCACCAATATGTTAATTTGTTTTTTCTTTACTTGAAACAGCAGCTCAATTTGCAAGCCAAATCAAAATTTAAATAAAATCTTTGGAAGTTACCTCCTTGGTTGCCATGTGTTGAAGTAAAAAGTTTTTTCCATTTTTAAACAACACGACAGATATGGATTTTCATACAAACATTGTCGGCCGGGCGCTCGCATGTATTCGACCAGTACCGCAATTTCGATTTATCTCTAAGGTTTTCAAAACAATGTTCGAATTTCCAAGCATGTTTGAGAAAAAGTGTTTTATTTCTGGGTATTTACGTCTTTTCTCAATAAAACATAATTCCGAATTAATTTTAAGAAAAGATCCATACATTAACTACATTTATACTGGCTTCTAATTTCCCTTTGTTGACGTATTAATCCGCTTATACTTCCGCCATCTTTAAAAGAAAAAAGTTATACAGTAGGGGTTTAATACCGACGTGGATTATACACGCATATCTCATACCTTATCTTGTGAATTAAAGAACAGATATTATTTGTCCTCTTTCTTTCAAAATAAACAATAATTGTTATTGTAAGGCACCAAAAATTAAAAGCTCTCCAAATGTCTCCAAAGGTATTCTCGCACATGATTCCGTAGAAATCTATTAATCACCCACGACTAAAATGATGATGATACATTGTTTGCCGGGAACATGGTTCCAAACTATAACAAAATAATTAGAAATTGGTATAATAAATTTATCACCCCTATTATTCTCTAACACTGTTTGTCCACCGCCATTCATCTCCAACAATTTATAGTCCGCGCAATCCACAAAGACGCGCCCCACTCCGCTCCGCGCCGTACTAGAGTTCAGCTTACAGTACAGTAATCGCGGAGTGGGGTGCGTCGTCTTGGATTGCACGGACTATAGTATTTACAGTATTTATTTATTTTCTTAATGTCCTTCGGGTATCATCGCATTTCCGAATACAAACGAATGCTAATTTCTATGTCCATCAATTATTAGATTTATCGTGTATAAAAATTTGAATTCAAAACTAAGTATTTTATTGTTGTTTTGTTTTGATTTTCGTATGAACTATATAGAACTGTAAAACTATTTTCCTGTCTGTCGTGCCTGCGACTTTAGCAGCTTTCATACCATTTTTTAAATAAATTACATTAATTAAAAGAGTATTAACAACTCTATATACTTCCAAGTCGATTGAGAGCGTCTGGTCTGCACCAAGTACAAAGGGCAACTGATAGAAATCGGACGACTAACGAAACACGAGGTTTGCTGACGGACATCAAGAACATATTTGTACTGTATGTATGGCTACTTCGGCGCTGACATCTCGTTCTCGTTGACATCCCGTTGACGTGGTGATGGACAAACGGCCTAAAGCTGCGATATAAAAGCCGTAGTACACCTATATTTCAAATGTTATTTTATAACTACCGTTATAACTGTGATAAGTATAGTCGCAAAAGTGACTGCAGAGTGTGCAGCCTGTCGGCTAAAGAGTAACTGGGTTTAAAAGATTATTACTCAGGGTTATTGGTAATATGTCGGCAATCCATTAAGGGGATGTAGGAAAGGTCATTTACAACCAAATGACCCCATTCAACTCCTATGCAAATGTCAAAAAAATTCGAGTCATTTAACATTTTATATTTTTATTTCATTTGTTTTAAAATATAAAATTTCAATGTCGAGTAATATTACTCGAAAATGGTTGACATTGGCTTACGAGTCATGAGAGGTCATTTGGTTGCAAATGACCTCTCCTACATCCCCTTAACGGATTGCCGACACATATCCAACAACCCTGTATTATTATGAAATGATCTTGTGATGTTTCTCAGAGCCAAGGCATCGCTCTAGCAGCCTACGAGTCAACATGGACCTCCTGGCCAGTAGACTTGCAGAAAGACCTGCTGATCGTAATCGTTGCTGCTCAAAGACCCTTGAAGCTCAGTGCTGGTGGTATGGCACTGCTGTCTATACAGACTTTTAGCCAGGTAAAGGTTATTTAATTTCCAAAAACAATTACTTCAAGCCTTGCCCTTTTCATAGAAAAAGAAACCCTAAAACGATCTTCTGACTGAAAATACTTCGTCTATAGGCAAAGCTCACGCTTCACATGCATTCAAAATTGCAATATTACCCTACAGCTTCGGGGCGTAGATATACCACAGTGTCTCAAGACGAAAGTCTTTGACCAGTGCGTGTTGCCAGTGATGACCTATGATACTGAAACGTACGTGGTCGCTCACAATGGGCCTTATCAGAAGGCTAAAAGTCACCCAAAGGCCAATGGAGAGGGCTATGCTTGGAGTTTCCCTACGTGATCGAATCAGAAATGAAGAGATCCACAGGAGAACCAAGGTAACCGACATAGCCCGAAGAATTGCCAAACTTAAGTGGCAATGGGCAGGGCACATTGCTCGCAGAACGGATGGCCGATAGGGCAGAAAGGTTCTGGAGTGGCGACCGCGTACCGGAAGACCGGTCGAAGTGGAGGTGCTTGCGGGAGGCCTAGCCAGCAGTGGACGTCTTTCGGCTAAAATGATGATGATGATGATACATCGACATAGAAAACTGTTACCATGGATTCAGGTACTGAATATGAAACATGATTACATGATTCTGAAACCCCCTGCGTTGAAATTTATCGTCGGTTATTATAAAAAAAATATGCTGTTTCATAGAAAAGTGCAAAACCTACATGTTAAAAATGTATGGAACAGCTGATACTTATTTTACAACCGACGAAAAATTTCAACGCAGGAGGGCTAAGAATGATGTAGTGAATCCATGGCAATAATTCTCGCATCGATGTCCCTGCCAGCCTGTATATGGTATTTTGAACCAGTCACAATAAATTGTATCAAGTATAATCTTGTCTAGTGGACATTGAACGTTTTGAACGCGTTCAAAATAATGCTATACGAAACGCGGGCACGTGGTCGTTGGCGTTCAATGGACTAACGTATTCCTCTGTATTCTCAAAAAAAAAAACAAAACATAGGGAAATGGCAATGTTAGATATATTGTAGTAAGAGACGTGACTGTTGGGGTCACAGATAACGCAAGAGCAACTACTTCGCGTGCCATTTTCGTGCCCAGCTTACGTACAATAATCGTAAGCTGCCACTTTCGCACTCAGTCTGCATCGGTGCCACGCTTGTCGGAGGTCAGTAAAAAAATTTAAAATGGTTAATTACGCTGTTATAAATTGTAAACTATGCAAATGCGAGGAGAAAAAATAAAAGAAACGTTTCCTAGTGCTTGTGACGTCATAGTAGGTAGTCAAAAAATGGCACGCTTGGTTTTGATACAGATCGTGATACTTGCGTTATCTATACTCCATTTGAAATAAGATTAGACTTTTAACTAAACCTTTTTTACAGTCCGTTCAACCGATTTTGACTTCTATTGCGTTGGTAGCATGACAAATAGCAGCTGCAGTAAACAGTTGTTTTGTAACCACTTTTTTTGCTTTTAATGCCATCCTTATGCCTACGCAATAGAAGTCAAAATCGGTTGAACGGACTGCAAAAAAGGTTTGTTTAAATGTCTAATCTTATTTCAAACGGTGTATAGGTCTATCTATATTTGTGGTTGGGGTAGACGTGTTCTTAAGTGGAGACCGCGAATCGGCAATCGTAAAGTAGGACGCCCTCAGGCTAGGTGGAGCGACGATCTACGCAGGTGGTAACAGCTGGATGAGAGTTGTCGAGAATCGAGTTAAATGGCGTGCAATGGCAGAGGTCTATGTTCAGCAGTGAATTGCTATAGGCAGATAATGATGTCCACGTGACCACGTTTCCTTTCAAGGGAGTAAGAAACGGCCAGTACCACAGATGGATACAAATGGTCCACTCCGCATTTTAGGTATGAGGTAGCTACAAGTACACAGCGGACTCGTCTTGCCGAGCCAATTCAGTAAGCGTAACGTAGTCAGAAGATCTATAAGTTACGCGATAGAAAGAGAGGAAACTTCTAGGTTAATATAACTGTAGGTAATTAGCGCTGTGCGACCTGAACTGAACTTTATTGAATCATAGCAAGAGTCACTTTTTATTTAAATGGTTTTGAGGAGTGAACCATTCTGTATTCATCTCTGCTAGTACTTGTTTATCTACCTACTCTAATAGTATTACATTTTAACACAAACCATTTCAAAACTCAGATAGTATTTTGTGTGCTTTCAAAGGAACCTTGATAAAAAGAGAGGCAACTTCTAGGTGAACATAACTGTAGGTAATTAGTGCTGTGCGACCTTTTTTTTGGGTGGGAAATTATCAAATAACTTCTCCCGCTCTGGGCGGAGCAGGAGGGCATGTCAGGCTCTTACTGACTAAAACCCACCCGTGTTCCTCCAGTTGCCATGTTGCCGGGGGCCACGATCTCCCTTTCAGACTTCTTCGCAACCCCGGCAGGCATCGGCCCTAGTGGATCCTGTCAGTTCTGCTGACATCTCTTTGAGGCGCGCGTGGAAAACAACGCGCCGTCGACCCAGACCTGGTCCTCATCGGACGGTGAGCTACCCGTTACTCACCGTCCGTAAGCCCGCGCCTACGGTGGCCGGAAATCGGCCTGCGATTCCCGACGCCCAGGGCGACCTGAATTGCACTTTATTGAGTCGTAGCAAGAGACGCTTTTATTTATATGATTTTGCGGAGTGAACCATCTGCATTCATCTTTGCCAGTACTCGTTAATCTACCTACTCTAGTAGTATTACCTACATTTTAACACAAACCATTTAAAAACTCAGATAGTATTTTCCGTGCTTTCAAAGGAACCTTACAATACTATTTAAATCGAGCATACCGAACATCCTACGTCACTGTTATCTCTAAACGTATTCTGCACATCAAACAATGAAAAAGATAATGATAATTCGCAACTGCTAACCACAGCTGTCAGCCACAGAAATGAGAAAAACTACTGAGGTTTAAATTCTCTGTGTTAGTATAAACTAGGTTACCTAATAGTAAATAGTTGGTAACAGAATATGCATCAGACAACTTAATTATGTAGTATTTTGAGTTTGATATATATGTATGTCGGATCCGGTCATTAGTACGGACACGAAACGAATCGTAAGCGCGCCGCTGGCGACAGGACGTGATCTACCCACACCAAGCGCGCGCTTATACAGAGTCGTGATGTTTTAAGGACACGGCGAGGTGGGCATTCAGCCTCTGGTCGCATTGGAGTCAAGACGTCGCGGAACTGTTCTCGATTCGTGGTGCTCAGTTATTGTGTTAGTTGTAATTTGTGATCATTTTGTTAATTGCTGATTTTAATAAACGCCGTCGCACCCAGTGTGTGTATAATTTAGCTAGCGTGATTCATTTGTAGTAAATTATAATGTGATCTGAACTGCAAACTGTTTTTCTATTGCGCATTAACCAACACTACCCACACTACGCCCACAGTAGTTAAAATATCGCTGAAAATAACGAGAGTCACATACCCGTCTCCGACATGTATAACATTTTAAAATAAAATGCTCTTATACGATTAGATCCTAGTTTTTATCCAGTTAGTTACATGAAGTAGTTAGAAATTGCGGAAAACAGCTATAACAACAATGCAACGTGCAACGGATATTTTAATTTTTGCGAACTGTATGGATTATCTGAATTAAATGTTTTTAACCGACTTAAAAAAAGGAGGAGGTTTTCAATTCGACAGATAATTTTTTATTTTTTTTATGTTTGTTACCTCAGAACTTTCTACTGGGTTAACCAATTTTGATGATTCTTTTATTATTTGAAAGCTGATGCTTTCCGTGTAGTCCCATATAAATTTTATTAACTTTGCTTGGACGGTTTTTGAGTTGGGTTCAATAATACGTATTTTTTTCCCACTTAGTAAATAGATGATATCTTGATATCTTAAGTTCCTGTCACTGTCTTTTACATTGCAGGTAGTGTATTCGAATTTGTGTGGGGTAGCTACCACAACTAAAAACTGAAAAATAAAAACTTTTTACAAAAAACATCAACCGACTTCCAAAAAAAACACTACAAAGCGAAAAATAACTTTAATTTCGGAAGTCAGTTGTATTTTTTTTTTTGTGAAAAGTTTTTTTTTTACGTGATAGGCGCGTTGGGAATTTTTGAAATGGGAAAAAACAATTGAACTCGTGATACTGGTACCGTTACCGACACCTCATCAAAAGTATTTCCTGCATAGTAAAACTGTTCAAGTTTTCACTTCTGTCGGCACTATTTTTTTTTTTATAGCTGTCATTGCTCTTTCCTTAATACCTTTTTATCGGAACCAAAACAAATAACTCAGACATAATCTTGATCAGATCATGTAAGGACTATGTGTCTCAAATGGTATTTTGAGAAAAGAACCACACCGATTTGAGTGGACCTGTCCAGTCAGTTTAAACATTTGTCAGTAATCGTGAAGCTCAACTCAGAACTGGAGCTGAATTTGATGTATTCTAAATTAACTTCTTTTAAGCCTCTTCCTTATAATTCTGTTACCATGCTATACTATACTACATGCTATAGGACGAACCGACGAACAGCCTAGAAATACCTATTACCCTACATTTCTGCTGAATGCAGGAAAAATATATAAATAAAAATCGGATACCCGTTCCGTTTCTAAATAATTGCCTTAGAGCGAACGGAGCCGAGTTCTATTTGAGTAGATCCCTAATGAGGCATTCGTAAAATAAACCGCACTTTTCTAAATAATTTATGTTTTTTATAAATATGGCTTTAAATTAATTTTGTGAGGTACTTTTGAAGTAAATTTCTGGAGCAGAATAAGTAATTGTGACTGACGTCAAGTATTAGATTTGCGTAATCCTATTGAGAGGATTTATTTTGTTGGATTTTTTTGAATTAAATGTACGTGCTTAAACCTTGTGAAGAGAGAGCAATAATGGTGGCCCAATGGTAATGGCCTCGACTTACGAATTGCAGGTCGTAGTTTCGAACCCAGACAAGCACTTTACTTTTTCTAAATAATATCATCATCATTGCTCTCAAAACGGTGAAGGAAAAACATCGTGATGAAACCGGCATGTCCTAGAGCCGAAAATTCGAAGACATGTGACATCTACCAACCCGCACTGGGCTCGCGTGGTGGATTACAGCCCACTCCCTCTTGAAGAGAGGCCTGTGTCCCAGCAGTAGGAACATTATAGGCTGATTATGCCTGAAGCTTTCCATGTAGAACACTCTTTTGTTTTTAAATTGTGATATTTGAATAAATACAATTAGTATGCCAATGATTACATAACAATAGGTATTGACTACTTTTAATTAATTATAAATAAAAGTATATTTAAACCAAAAAAAGATGAGACATACACAAACTATACTTTACCCCCTTTTTTTTGGGTGGGAAATTATCAAATAACTTCTCCCGCTCTGGGCGGAGCGGGATGGCGTGTCAGACTTTTACTGACTAAAACCCACCCGTATTCCTTCGGTTGCCATGTTGCCGGGGGCCACGATCTCCCTTTCGGTTTTCTTCGCACCCCCGGCAGATACTTTGCCGTCTAGCCGCGCAAAATTATAAAAATATAGTCAACTCTCGAACAAAAGTCCTCACGAATAAAAATCCTAGGCTTAACATTACAAAAAAAAAACTAACAATTCATTTTTATTTTCCAGGCTCTCTACAACGGATATTCGATCTTCGCAGTTCTTAATGACGCTGTCAATTAATTTTGATTGTGTCAACAAAATGTTTGTATAAATGATAAATGATTTTATTTCTGTAAGTAGGTTTGTACAAACACTTTTACACGTCAATCATATTTTAAAACTAGATGAGGTCGGTGTTTCCTATCTGACTACTCTGAGAAGAAAGGCCGAAATAAACTCAGAGGTCACAGTCTCTTTTAAAGTCCAGACATAATCTTAGTCAGATCACGTGAAGGCCATGTGAATTGGTGTCTGAAGTGGTCTTTAGAGGAAAGCACCACACAGATTGAGAGGGCCTGTCCAGTCAGTGCACGCATTTGTCAGTTATCGTGCAGCTCAAATCAGAATTTAAGGAGCTCAACGATTCGACGAACAATACCAAAAAAGGACATTTGTGTAGGCCACATAAATTACTCAAACTGTCTGACCATGATTAGAACTATTCCCTTCTTTATGTATTTAATTCACAATTCTGCTTGTCTTGTAGGTCGAGCACTTTGAAGTAGAAAAATAAAATGTTACGAAGTGAGTTACAGAAGTAGGGCCAGCATTAGAAGTGATGTTTTGCAGTTGCTAAGTTAATAATATTTTATATGATTTAGGAAAAAAATAAATGTTAAAATAGAAATCTTTGTTAGTAGTTATAAGTGTCAATAACAAGAAATATAGCACCGATTATTGCAATGTATTTTTTTCTTTGCATAATTGCCTATTTTACCTTACATTGTGCCTAAAACTAATGCCTAATATTTAAATACTTTTCTTTATATTTTCATGTTAATGAAATAATATAAAGCAGCTGTCCCACCGCCCGCCGGCGAGGAAGCGACTAACTATCGGTCTTTTTTCTCGTTCAAGAAACGTACATTAGAAATACATTTCGTTTAAACAAAAGAAATGCATTTATTAATAGTTGATCGCTGACTGTTCTCACCGCCGGCGAGGACTCGCTCCACTAGTTTGTCGCTGAGCGACAAGAGCTATCAAAGATAATACTCGCTCAGCGATACTTGCTCAGCGATGCTCGCTTAGCGGTCAGAACTCACGCCAAGAGACCAAACAGCGGTAATTTCGCCCCGACCGAGTGGTGTGTGTAATCACCCGTCGCACTCGGACACTCGCTGATAGCAGCGACAAAACTATCGGAACTACACACTCGCTGCTCGCTGCTGGCCAACTCGTTTTCAGTTGCTAGTTCAACTCGCTACCCGCTAATCGCCGGCAGTGGGACAACTGCCTTAGACAATAGTTAACTAACAACATTTTAGTGCTTTCCTGCTTAAGTTATATAGTTTCCTATTTAATTCTGAAACCATTAAAATTTTTTGCTGACTGTACTTTAATCGTGTTTCTTTTTCTTGCAAGTTTCCTTTTCTAATTTCTCTTGAATACTGCTTAATTAGTACTACAAGATATTAATCTAGTATATTTTATTCACTAATTAGATTTTAGCAGACACAAAACTACAGCTCGGTGAAAATGAATGAACCGTGTTGGTTTTTCCCTGAAATTAACTGTAATGAAAATTATACCTTCAGTGTGTGTAATAAGATAATAAAAAGCACAAACAACACCAAAATATTGTAACCAGAAAAAAAAACATGATTTTATATATGCAATTTAAAAAAATATTGTCTTGCTCAACATTCAAATGCAGATTTATGTGTGCATAAAAAAGCAATAATATTTCATTGAGTTCAACGACCATTCCTCATCGAAAAAACGTTGCACATACGTTTTAAAAAATGAACCCTATTACATACATGAATCAAACCAAAATGCTCTGGTGTGCGTAAAAAAATTCCAGCGAAAAAAAAAAGAACAATTTCCAAAATGTGCTCGCATTAGTTAGAGCCCAAAGGTTGACGATCCCTGCTGAGCGTTGTTATTAAACTTATTGTTGGGGAAAACATTTGACAAAAGTGTTTGTTTATGTATCATTAAAGGGGAATATAAGGGAATGGTGGCACAGTGTAAAATCATCAGTGAGACAATATTACTGTTTGGCTGTTTTATAATAACTTAGGACGGTACGAACTGTACCTATATTTTAGCACATACTGTGGTGAAAAAAATGACAATTTAATTAGATTAGTATCCAAGCTGAACGCGCAAGCCGAGATTTATAAGCGTTACTTACCACGTGCTTTGACTTATAAAAATAAAATAAAAGTATTTATTTCTTTTAAAAAAGGCATTTAAATACAATGTTATTGGAGATCACCTTTTAAGCAAGACATTGTTTGTGTTAGGAGACTCCGCGCTACCACTTATCATTATCTTATTGTTATGTTTCAATTTATAAATACGTAATTGTTGGATATTGTACTGGCAACACCCAAAGATTCGATGTGTCAGAACGTAGCGCGGGAACGGTCTTCTGGGTTGGGCGCTCGTGACGATAGGATGTACTTGGTGGCTGTGTCGGTAAAAAGATAGATTGGCATAGTTGGAGATCTACTGTAAATTAAGGTAAGCTATTAGTTTAATGGTAAATATTAGAATACGATTAAATAGTGATATTATGTGGGGAATAGGAGATGTGATGGTATGGTGTAGAATATTGAATTTGATGTTGGCAAAGAAATATAAATGACTGTCAATATATCTTGGTGTTGCATATTATTTTCCTTATCCCTGAAATATTATGAATATGTAGTTTTACTGAACAGTTTTAGATTATGATATTGGGGTAACGACTTTAATATTCATTTGGGTATTAGTATCTATTTTGAGGTTAAATAATTATATTAGGAATTAAATGAGTAATTTTAGAGTAAGGATAGTTCTTATTACACAACGTTATTAAAGATCACATTTCAAGCAAGGAATTGCTTGTGTTAGGAGATTCCGCGATTCCATTTATCATTATCTTATGCAATTGAATGTAGATAATATAAACACGCAGAAATAAAGATAAATAGGTAACTTAAAATTATCATCATCATCATCAGCCTATAAATGTTCCCACTGCTGGGACACAGGCCTCCTCTCTGTGAGAGGGAGTGGGCCGTAATCCACCACGCGGGCCCAGTGCGGGTTGGTAGATGTCACATGTCTTCGAATTTTCGGTTCCAGGACATGCCGGTTTCCTCACGATGTTTTCCTTCACCGTTTTGAGAGCAGTGGTGATGAAATAATTTACACAAAGTAAAGCGCCTGCCTGGGTTCGAACCTACGACCTACAACTCGTAAGTCGCGGCCGTTACCACTGGGCCACCACTGCGCTTAAAATTATACAAGAATGAAAAAGTGAATGATGTGTAAGCGTTATGCATAGAAAAGGGCCAAGTCGCGCGTTTACGTGTGATTATGTGTGAGTATGGGTGAGAGTGTGAAGAGTAAGGGTGTGTAGTGTGTGAGTTATAATTATAAACTTAACTAGACTTGACGTCCCGTATCTATCTTGCACTTCTAGGTTAACAGGTGTGCCAACGCTCAGCCAAAGTACGTGCTAAGTAACGTTGATGATAACCTACATAAAGCGAACTACAATTCGCGTGCTCTCTTGTTTCTCAACGAGACATCGAGCATTAGAGAGACGGTGCGAAGTGTAGTTTGCCTTATCGCGACAATGTGGCCCCAGCATAGGATCTCAACCCTAAGCCAGGCTTACATAAATAACATTGTCGCAAAACATGCAAAAGTTAAAAGCTTTCGAAAATGATGTTTTCACGATTAACATTATTACGAAGATCAACAAATTAATACATTACGCAGACTGCCAAAGCATTTTTACGAAAGATTATAAAAGTGGCTAATTTAAGCCAAATAGCTAAACATAAATTAGTGTAAGCTTTGATTCAACTTACTCAAAGCAAAGTGTTTAAAGTTCGACACACACGGTCAGTTGTTAAATGATCAGTTCAAATGGATGTAATCCAAAACGATTTCCCCTCTCACTTGCTTCAAACCGGCCTTCAACCGGCCACGCGCAGAATCTGGCTAGCCAATCACTGACGAGACGCCATCGCGGTGAAGCCCCGACTAACGGCAAACGAATGTAAGCACGCGCACTCACGAACAGTTAGGAGTAATGCAAACGAACTGAAGCCAGCGTATTACGGTGCACCCACAAAAATCCGTGGGTTGCCGTCGGTTAAAAATTTCAACTTAAGATTCCACACTCACGGTCAGCTTATGGATGTTCGTCAGTTCAACTGATCAGTTCGACTGACCGTGTATGCCTAACGAACGAAAACTTCGTACTTTTTCGAAAAAATAAATTGGACCACTGGAATTATCTACACTGTGTTACAAACAATTTTCCTTTTTATAGTAGACTCAAAAATACAACATTTGGACCCGGCGGCCGTCCAATTGCGATATAAAAAAAAAACTCTTAGTACAAGAACACTCATAATTTCTGTGAAAAACTGACACAGCTCGCTTGCAAATTCGTTAAGATTTTCATAAAGTAGGGAATGTTTTTGCCTATTATTTTTTTCTTTTGAAATATGCTGTGAAAAATTATGATTTTTATGAGAGAAGACCAGGATTGAGATTTGTGGCGTGCAATGGAGAGAGGCCTTTTTCCAGCAATGGACTACCAAAGCCTGCTAATGATTACAATTTATGATGATTATTTCTTTTCGTGTGGTTAGTGACCAACCTAGTGTTAGAGTTTTAAAGCCACCCACGGACCTCTGACAGCCAGTCAGAGGTCACATGCCGTCGAGAAATATCTCTCAGGCATGCCGGTTTCCTCACGATGTTTTCCTTCCCCGTTTTTGAAGCAAGTGATAATCACACAATACGCACATGAGTCCGAAAAGTCAGAGGTGCGTACCTTGGGTTCGAACTCGAGACCCAAAATATCTGCATTGACATAAGTACACTGACCTTATTGGTGATGTTCTTCAGAAAGGTCAGGTGCGTAGTACTCGTAACCGCGTGCGTATATGACCTGAAGGCCAATTCACGTACTTAAACAACGTTCACATTCAAGTCACAATCTGTCAAACTTGTCAAAAATATTGTTAAATAGATTGTATTTTTGACGTGTATGAACGTAAATAAAACAAAAGTAGTATGTAAGGATGGAACCGCATTCAAAAACTATCAGTGTCAGTATTCCACAATACTGACAGCTCTTGACCGCTATTTTAAATGTCCTTATCAGGGTTGTAACGGATGTTATATGTAATGGATAAGGATGCGGATGAAGATACGGATATTGGAAAATTCCTTATTGAGAATGCGGATGTGGGTGCGGATGCGGCTGTCGTACAAAAAATAGCCCTTGTTTTTTTATAGTATTTACTAGCTGACCCCGGCAAACATTGTTTTGCCAATTATTTGTTTGGGGTGGACAACCCTTATCACTTAGGGGTATGAAAAATAGATAGTAGCCGATTCTCAGACCTACTGAATATGCATATAAAATTTGGTAAAAAGCAGTAAAGCCGTTTCTGGGTACGCCACAATCGCGGCGATAAGACCCGTCTTTGAGGAGTGGCTGGAGAGACGCCACGGCGTTCTCACCTTCCGCCTGACGCAGGTCCTCACCGGACACGGCTGCTTCGGGAGGTTCCTGTTCAGGATAAGGCGGGAGGAAACACCCGGGTGTCACCATTGTGTAGATCGGCCTGAGGACACGGTGGAGCATACGGTGGAGGTCTGCCCAACTTGGGCGGAGCAACGCCGTGTTCTCGTAGAGGCGATCGGCGGCGGTGATCTCTCGCATCCGGCCCTGGCTCAGGCCATGGTACGGAGCGAGAGGAAATGGCAGGCTGTCACCTCCTTCTGCGAAGCGGTAATGCTCGCGAAGGAGGAGGCGGAACGCGTGAGGGAGGGGCAAATTTCGCGCCCTCACGCCCCTAACCGCCGCAGGAGGAGACGCCCGGGGCGGGAATTGTGAGCCGATTTCCGGCCACCGTAGGCGCGGGCTTGCGGACGGTGAGCAATGGGTAGCTCGCCGTCCGATAAGGACCAAGCCCGAGTCGACGGCGCGTTGTGTTCCACGCGCGCCTCAAAGAGATGTCAGCAGAATTGACGGAGTCCGCTAGGGCCAATGCCTGCCGGGGGTTCGAAGAAAACCGATCGGGAAATCGTGGCCCCCGGCAACAGGGCAACCGAAGGAACACGGGTGGGTTTTAGTCAGTAAGAGTCTGACACGCCCTCCCGCTCCATTGATAATTTCCCAACCAGAAAAAAAAAAAAAAAAGCCGTTTCGGAGGAGTAAGGTAACTAACATTGTGACACGAGAATTTTATATATAAGATATATTTTGTACTAGCTGCACCCCGCGGTTTCACCAATATAAGTCTCGATACCGTGGGAAAAAAAAAAGTATCCTATGTTCTTTTCCAGGGCATCATCTATATATGTGCCAAATTTCATCCAAATTCGTTCAGCCGTTTTAGCGTGAAGGTGTAACAAACAAACTTACTTTCGCATTTATAATATTAAGGATTATAGGTAGTATGTAATCATTTGGTAGGTTACCGTAGCGTAAAAGCTTGTGCAGACCAGCGCGACACGCGATGCGCCTGTTTTAATGTGCCTTAATTCGCCTGCAAAAACTTAACTTCAACGAACAAACAAAAACTAAACAATAACACGCAACCCGGCACCCAGTAACTCAAATTGTGACATGTGGAACCACAGTCGTGCCACCACTGCCACGTGCGGCCGATCGTCTGTCATAGGACAAGGACATTGAGAATTTTGCCACTAGGAACGCGTAACTCACTTATCGGCCCGCCCATTCAACTCGGCGCGAGTTTAAAAAAATTCACTATTTGTGCGAACAACGTAGGGTCACATCCCCATAGAAATTATGAGGATGCGGATGAGTATGCGGAGCTTTTAAGAATCCGGCGACGTATGAATTGTCCATACAAACGTAGTACATAAATCATTTGCAATTTGAGCATATTTCCACCATATTATGTTGATATTCGGATTGAGAGAGTATTTATCTAGGCTCCTACGTCTTTTTATTTCCAAAAACTTACCTTTAAATGACGTGTAAGCGAATTGCATTTCGTACATTTTTACAGAGTAAATGACATGTTTTCATATTGTTTTTTCTGTATTATAAACAACAATATTTGTAATATTGTTTCCGCAGAAGCATAGTTTATGTTATCAAGTTACAAATTATCGAAAAAAATATGAAAATACATTAAGTTTTCATTCATATTTTTTTTTATTACGGAACACATCCAAATTTATCATAAATTTTTGAAAGCTGTACTATAGCGTCAAGCAATAATTGTCAATGTGTGCGTGGTAGTATTGCTCACTGTAGGTGTATATCGCTCCGACAGGCACTCACACTAGCGCAACGTGCTTGGATATGAATTTTGCAAACATCTCGATTTGTAGTTGCGAGCCGTGTCGCCGGCCTCTTAAAACCAAAACTTGAGAAAGCGAATGTTTTGCGGATATCAAAATGTATGCGGATGCGGATACGGATATCCATTACATCCCTGGTGCTTATCGCATTCCGTTTCATTGGTCAAATTCACCCTGATTTTTATTTACAACCACTTTGAAAACATAATTATCTGCAAATGTGGGAATTCCTTTATTAATTTATCTTTTTTGCAGACCCTTTTTGTGGTTTGCCTGTCTCATTACCTGTCGTAATTAATGGAATCATTATTTTGATGAAGGTAACATAATTTACGGGAAAACATTGTTGTGACCGTTGGTGGTATCTGCCGGTTGGCCTGATACATGAGGTGAGATTATGTCATGAATAGACATATACAAAAGTCAAGGGTATTTAAAGATTACCTGATTGAATAAAACTGAGATTATGAAAACAGGCCAAATGCGAGTTGGACTCGCACACGACGGGTTCTATAATGTAGGTAGGTACCTATTAAGATCAAGCAAAAAACGCAGATAAAATGACATTTCGACGTTTTTAACTTTCTTACATTTTTATTATTTGTTGTTACAGCGACCACAGAAATACTCAATCTGTGAAAATTTCAACCGTCTACCTATTAAGGCTCTTACAAACAGGCGCGACACGCGACGCGACACAGGCACCGCTTGTCGCGCGATGAGCGGTGCCTTTGTGTCGCGTCACGTAAACTACATTACTATAGGCGTAAGAGCGTTTATTCTGAAAGTGAGCAACGTCGCAAATATATGTCAAATATTTCGCTGTTTTGATTAATTTGGCAATATTATTGTATGGAAATAAGAAATTTGGCTAACTAGCGAACTGGAATATTAATAATGGATTGCAATTACAACACTGGTGTTGTAACCGTTTTAGGTGTAAAAATATCGGCCAAGTGCGTGTCGGACCACGCACAATGAAGGGTTCCGTAGTTGGGATGAATTTATCCCAAAAACAAACTTAACTTTGTAGTTGAAAAATATGTTCTCCCATACGGAATGTATGGGAAAACATGTTTTTGCAACTGCAAAGTTAAGTTGGTCGATTATTACTCGTTAACCTGTAGAGCCTACTTAACTGTGATAGTTTTCCTTTTAATTCCGTTATATAAACTACTGTTGTGATTTTTTTCATACACCCAAAACCAACCATTTAGCCGGCAGGGGGGGGGGGAACACTTGACTCTAACACAAATGAGCACTTTAAAGCTGAATATTTCGCAAACGAATCCCTAAATCCAAAAATGGTTTTGATAAACTCGCAATATTTTTAAATGAACTTTCCAATGATACCCCTCACCATGGGTTAAAAAAATAAAAAAATAAACATCATCACTTTACGTGTATGAGAGGTACCCTAAAAAAAATGTTTTTCATAATTTTGTTTTACCACTTTGTCGGTATAATTAATATGTATATAAAAATATCAAATACTTTTTTTACATCTAAAACTAAATATTCGGTATTACGATATTAATTATTGCATTTCATAATCAATATTTTAGTTCACTAGTTAGCCATATTTCTTAATTCCATACAGTAATATTGCCAAATTAATCAAAACAGGTAAATATTTAACAGCTATTTACGACCAAATTCCAATTCATCTATGAAAATATTTAAAAAAAAGTATGTAAAAGTGTGTAAGGAAAAATCTACATCTTTTTAATAAAATAAGTGATAGACATAATTTTAATACTAGAAATAAAGATAAAATAGATCAACCATTTTTCAGATTATCTAAAATACAAACATCTTTTATGGGGTACTGTGTTAAATGTTACAACAAAATACCTTGTGATATTACAGTTAACTGAAAAAAAATATTAAAACTCATATTAAAAGTACTCTTTGTAAACAAGTATATTACAAATTAGAGGATTATATCCTAGATAAGAATGCTTGGAAGCATGCTGGTCTAACTCCACAGGACAATTTAGAGTCTACACAAAATCAAACTGGTTACTAATTTAATTGCGTAATTAATTATTATAACATTTATTCTGTGATTACTTGAACTCACACACTGACTTATTAGTATTACTTGTAATTTTTTTTAATATCGTATAGATACCTACTTTTACAATGCTTGTAAATGTGTGAACACCATGCATCCATTGCACAATTATTTTTTCTGTCATTGCTTCATTTTTAATCATTTTTACCTATTGTGATATAGTATCTTATTCCAGGTGCATCGTCTTCACATATAATTAATGTACACAAAATATTGTAAAACATTTTAAAAGAGTAACGGTGGAGTTTCTTGCCTATTCTTCTCTATACGAAAACTACCTTTTGGAAGCAGCGACTAGAATCAATTTTATTTTTTGTAAATTTTGACGTTCAAAAGTGCCTTTTATGTGCCTAATTGAAATAAATTATTTGACTTTTGACTTTGACGACGTTACCAACTTTAAGGATAAACCCTCTTACTTTCAAAATGATTGATTGAAATTTGACTTTGACAGAAAAATGAGGTTTTATTTTTTATCGCATCGTCTTTAACATTAAAAAGCGCTCATTCAAGTGTTTTTATTAAAGGTGCTGATATAATAGCAAAGAACTCCTTCATTAAAACTTGCGCACTCGGGTTACCAAAGGAATAAAATTTCAAAGTTACGGATCAGTAACAACCTATTAATTTACCCGGGAAAAGTTTGCGAGGACTCGCGGTTAAGTTATCGTAACATTGTTACTTAGACCTTAGACGTAGAAAAAATAACAGTTTTTTTTTTTAAATATACTTTTCTCTTCTCTCGAACATAAATTAAGAGAATACTAACAATAATAATTATATACTGGGTGACTTTGTAATTTGACGTAGGTATGTTCTTCCAGGACGTGATAGTGTGACCCATTACCACCCCCATTTACCCCGTTTACCCGTTTACCACCCCCATTAGTGACGAATTCTGGGAAATTTACAAAAATTCATAAAAATTGGATTTTCTCGAGTCCCATGAATTTTTGCCTAGGCGTTATGTTGCAAATAGTTCACACTATCACGTCCTGGAAGGAATACATCAAATTACAACCTGTGTATAACAATCATGGTTAGACGTAATAATGATACTGGTTCCTTTGTCTAGCCAAAGTCCATGAACTGACTTTTTACTAGCAACACAGGCTGTAGCGTTTCGATTGATACCACTTTGAAGAGGTCTTATTAAAATATTCAACAACACATGCTAAATAATTCAGTGGCTCAAGGAGATAAGGGTATTGTAGGATTTCTAGTTTTGCACATACTGAATGTCATTTTATTACTCACATAAAAATATGATAGTGACACGTGACAGACAGATAAACCGTTGCAGAAAGAGTAATATAAAGGCGTACATCGAATAAAACTCGTGTGATTTTTAAATCTTTAATAAATCTTGTTACCATTATCCACTTAAAATTATTAAGTACATTTACGAAAATGTTTGTACAAATAATGGATTAAAAAATATTACCTATTGAGTAAAAATTTGAGTGTGGTATACTCGCAGTACTCGTACATACATAATTAATTAAAGTGTCATAGCGTAGATTCTGAGAAAAAAATACACGAATTTTATTCGCGATCTTGTATACAGAATTCTTATAGTAGGTACAAAAAATAGCATTAAAGTATTACCAGAAAGAAAGAAAAGAAAGAAAAATAGATTTATTTGTCACAGACACTCGTGCATACAAAGACAAGAATAGGTAAGCAGAAAACAAATTAGATATAACTTAGTACATAATATGCAAACATGAGTATAAAACAGAAATAGTCTGCAGCTGCACGTCATGACTGTGACAAGAAGGCTTCCTCAGACTCAGCATGATGCTGAAGAGAGAATGGTCGATTTTATTATATTAAATACAGGCTTCCTCCCTTTATCTCTTCTTTGTAGATTTTTAGTAAATACTAAAAACACCACAAAACAAAATCTGCAAATTCCACAAAAAAGTCCAGAATCTTTATCTTCGCTAAAACAAGATCTACAAAAAAAAAAACTAAATAAGAATCTCAAAAGGAATGAAGGGCGTCGAGTTCATCATGGCCGGTACCTTAAATGAGAATGAATCATTGAGGCGAACGTAAGAGAAACTTTCCTAAGGTCTTTATTATAAAAAAATGTTTAGGTAAGTACAAAAACACTGGAGGATTTTATGTTTGTTCGCACTTAAGTCATTTGTTTAAATTAGTGGTTTTTCTAAACAAAAGAAAGCGAACCCTTGGTAATATTATTTAAAGGAACGGCTATTTAAAAAAAAATATGCTGAAAATAAATTCACATTTTTTCTAAGTAACAATAATTAAAGCTTTTTTTAAAAGATTTCATATTAAAAGCATTATCATTCTCGCTACTTCTGCCCCAAGAAGCTTTTCAGTTGATATTCTGGCTTGAAAGCTATATCAATGACAGTGAAATCACAGGTCAGGAACGACAGATTTATAAAAGGCCAGTCATACTAATACAAATCAAATAAACATGAAGAAACTAGGTAGCACCTAATCTGCTTTGCGATTTAGTTTTCAAACATATAAACAAATATGTATTTTCGGAAAAAAATAACTTTAACACCCACACATAAAATTCAGTTTGCGCTGCAACCTAAAACATTTTATGTTTTTTATTAAAATTAAAGTACTAATAATTCTAAAATCAACTTAATTTATACTACTTTCAAGTTGATATTTGTTTAACATGAATTGAAAACAAGGATTTGAATGGACCTTGCACTATCTTTCTACTCGCAACCGGAACGCGTGTTTAACTATGGACAAGGCAAAAGGAATGTGCACATGCATCTATAGTTTCTATCTCCCCCATGGAAAAAGATCCATAATAATAAAGACTTAAAAAAACTGTAATTAAATATAACTATTTTTTCCTAAACGTTGTCATTGAGAACCTTCTTAAGCTTTGGTTTCATAGGAAGGCGGTGAATGGTCACACAATATTGGCTGTCCAAATACAAAGCGTTTTTTGATAGCTTAATGTCAAATACTGGTGAAAATTACAGATTTTCCTGACGGTCGTCATAATATGACAAACCACAACCCACTACTACCCCACACACACACACACCCTAAAACACACCCCCACATACCCCGACACACACACACACCCTCATACACACCCCCTCACACACACCTGCACACACATTCCTGCTCTAAATACATCAAAGAAACCTCCCAATCATTTTCTTTAAGGCTTCGACATCAATACCTCTGTAATATAAACCAATATTCCAACAGGGTATCAGTAACAGTTAAAAGTATTCTCAGTTTTCCCTATTGAATACTAGTTTTTCCCCGCGACTTCGCGATCCCAAGGGAAATTATGGATAAAACAAAAACTGTTCTATGTGTTTATTCATGTAGAGTTTTCCGAACTAGGTTTGTGTCAGCTTTTAGACTAACCAATTGTTTCTGAAGCCTCAATATCAATGTTTTTATAGGCAACTGCTTTTTGAGCTCTTCAGTCTATAAACTATGCAATAACACTTCTTCTTCCCAGCTAAAGGCACTAGGAAGTGGTGAAGGGTGGGCGTTTTTGAGGGACTGTCTTATGTAATTTTGACGTTCGAAAAGTGTTGACTCTCAGCCTAGTTTGAATAAATGACTTTTGAATTTTGAATTTTAACAGGAACCGCAACATAAGAATGCTGCTTGTAGGTCGAAATAAGTTTAGTCATAGTACTTCCACGAAGGAATCCTTTCACAAAGAGCAATTATCTACATAATCTTCATCGTATAATTAACACCTAAATTAATAAACCTGTCACCACGACCCGCACAAAGACGAATCAACTGACAATAAGTCGGAAGTGCATAATCGAACCAGTGAAGGCTTGACGAAGCAGGTAGCTTTAACAACGCCTTTATTTCTTAAGCAGTAAAGGCGATTTTTGTAGTTCAAGAGTTACTGGTTCACGGTACAGTCGCGCGCGTGCCGCGTGCTTCGATTATTTGAAAATTTTAAAGTGTGTTACTCGTATACTTTCCATTGAAATAACATAATATGACGCCTGTAACCCGTGAAGGATTAGGCAGAGGTGTTAACACACCCACATTTCGCCAGGTATATTTTATTCCCATGTAATAGGGGGCGAACCTATTGCCATCTACCGGGCACAAATCCAGTCTCCGGGCTGCTACTGAGCAATTCCTAATGTAAAAGGTTAATAACACTTTTCCCGACCTGAATCACGTAATTTTTCGTGCCGTATTATTATTGTAATTCTCAAAATCCTTGATAAACTTATACTATCACGATTGTCTAGGCGCAAAAGAAGAACATCAAAATTCTTTTTGATGATTTATGTATTGATATTGATTGGGTTTTCAAAAATGTTTGTAAGCACTTTTACATCACTATCATCTTCCAGCCCTTGTCCCATGGTACGTGGGGTTAGCGCACCACCTTTTTCTTTCTACTCTCCCCTGTCAACCTTCACGCTATCATTCACTCCCTTCTCTTTCATATCATTCCTCACACAATCCAACCATCTAGCAAGCACTTGTAAATTATGGTTTGAAATGTCAAATAAACTCACGACTTCTACAACCGCCTTCTTCGTCATGGTTTGATATGTCAATAAATTTTTAATGTATAACATCAAAATCTAAATAGTCAAATATGTGGTAGTAATTTCGTGAAAAGGGACGGAAGTGTGTCACAGGAAGCCGGGTAAGCGCGCGCTATTTGATTTGACCAATGAGCGCTTGCGGTGCTAGAGTTGGCCGTCAGAAACGATCTTGACGAGGCCCCTTAATGTTGCTTATTACCAAGGTGAGATGTCAGATGTTGTACTTTATATGCGACTACTGTAAGGCTTGCTCGTTTTTTAATCTATTCCTTTAGAAAAAATTAATTTGATTTTTACACATCACTGTACCTATTTAAATTCGATGACAAGAAATCACTTTTCACTATCGTCTCCTCCAAAAGAAATCAAAAAAGGCAACGCAATGAAAAAGATGAATTAGCAAAATGAAATCAAAAATTCCCTTCGAAGGAAACCGAAAACAATTTACTAGTGAAATTCGTGAAATTCAGAGACGAAAAACCGACCAAAGTGCGTGTTAGACTACGCACAATCAAGGGTTCCGTAGTTGAGATGAATTTATATATCCCAAGAACAAACTTAACATTGTAGTTGAAAAACATGTTCTCCCATACATTCCAACAGTAACTGCAAATGTAAGTTTGTACGCACAATATTGTATAATTTACTTTGTTATTTTAAGAACATAGACTTTTTATAGGTTTTCCTGTAATCTATGAGGGAAGAACCATACTACGTATTTTTTTCAAAATTTTAGGTCCAACAGTTTCGGAGATAAAAATAAATAAGATATGAAAATTGACCATGACTCTCAATGGTCAATTTTCATAGAATTTTTTAAATATCTTTAAAAAGTATTTATTTTAAAATTGTATAAAAAATATGTTTAAGATCCTCTCAACAAGCCCTTTCATTTGATATGTTAACTTTTTTTTATTTTCTTATTTGCCCCCCAAAAGTGACCCCTATATTCAAAATTTATTTATTTACGTTACACGTTCGTATTTGGGTCACAGAAATACATTATCTATACATATAATAAAATCGTAGCGAAGTCAAAACTGTACATTGAATATTTTTGAAAAAAAGTTATTGCTACGAGGTCTAGGATCGATTCTAATGCCGAAAATATTTTTTTTAGAATTTTTGTCTGTTTGTCTGTTTGTCTGTATGTATGTTCCAGCATGGCGCAAATTCTACCGGACAGATTCTGTTAAAATTTTGCATAGATATTCCCTGTGTGTCTGGTCAAACTATAGGGTATAAACTATCACGCTATTTACTATGGGGGACGAGCAATATTACATTATGTTGTATTTTTATGTTCTAGCATGACGCAAATTCTACCGAATAGATTCTGTTAAAATTTTGCATAGGTGTTCCCTATAAGTCTGGTCAAACTATATGGTATAAACTATCACGCTATTTACTATGGGGGACGAGCAATATTATATTATGTTCGTATTTTTGGAAAAAAACGCGCCAAAATTTTAGGATATTGTAGATGGTTATCGATTAAACTTTTTAAATGATTATCATCACGCTATACCTTTATGGAACTAAGCAGTCAATCATGAAATATATAGGAACGGCTATTTTAGACGAGTTTCAACAGAGCAATTAGCTCAACGATTGGGCGGTTGCTTTACAAACATGGGGTTGTAAGTTCGATTCCCACCTACGGTTTTTTTCTTTTTTTTCACATTTTGTTATACGATTATTATTTTTTTTGATTATGTACCTATAATCTATAGATATAATAAAATCGTAGCGAAGTTAATTTTTTTTAAAGAAAGTTATTGCTACGAGGTCTGGGATCGATTCTTATGCGGAAAATAAAGTTTTTAGAATGTTTGTCTGTACCAACTGTAGGGCATAAACTATCACGCTATTTGCTATGGGGGATGAGCAATATTACATCATGTTCGTATTTTTCTCTGCAAATTGTAAAAGGACGCGCCAAAAGGTTGGGACATTGTAGATAGGTAGTTACCGATTTAACTTTTTAAATGATTATAATCACGCTACCTTTTATGTGGGAACGGCTATTTTAGCTAACTTTCAACAAAGCGAATAAGTAAGCGGTTGGACGAATGATTTGAAATCCTGAGGGCCTACCACCAGCTTAAAAGCATATTACTTTAGTTTACTTCAGTGTGGGAAAGAGATGAAGCTCTACAGGATGTATAGCTCCATCTCTTTCTCCCACTGAAGTAACATTAAAATAATACTGCTTTATGAGCTGGTGGTAGGCCGCCCGGGGTAGTAATTTCGATTTACATCTGTTTTTTTAAACTCTTATTGTAAAACGATTTTTTTTTTTTGGATTGTGTATGTAATAGTTCATAGAATGTATTAATTCACAAAAAATGGAAAACTTCGTAAGCTTTGGGAAACTACTAAGTTACAAGTACTTTACAGTCACAAAACATTCAAGGTTGTATTCTGATAATTTTAGAGCAAAATACTGTAGGAATAAAATGTTTTTTTTACAGATTTTGACAGCAGATTTGTCCAAGCGATTTTAAAATATGTATGTGTGTGGATCTTCTGGAATCGCTGCCACACTGCTTCCTGGTGGCAAAACAGCGCACGTCATGTTTAAGATTCCCATCGATTTAGAGAGCAACGAAACGCCTGTTTGTGGGGTGTCACGCAACAGTAACAAGGGATGTGTGCTTAGGGGATTGCGCTTCGTCGTATGGGATGAATGCATTATGGCAAAAAGGAAAGCAGTGGAAACTGTAAACAGAACCCTGCAGGGCATCCGCAGAAACCAAGATATGATGGGTGGTGTCACAGTTTTGACAAAAAAAGTGAATACTTCGTTGAAAAGGTCGACTCTATGGTCGAGAGTTCATAAACTGCGCTTGACCATCATCATACGAGCTCGGCTTGGCGGTAATTCAAATGCTCAAGTATTCTCCGATGTTCTTCTAAAAGTTGGTGAAAGCACTCTACCAGAGACTCTTGGTAGAGTAGATCCCATTTTAGAAGATCTTATTCGTCTGATATACGAGGATATCAGTCAAATACCGTACCAAGAGAATTCTTAGGCGTGTTTCCGTTTTAACTCCGAAGTTGATCAAGCTGCAGCGATCAACCACAGTTTTCTCTCACAAATTGAAGGGAGTGAAGTGATATACACCTCCATTAATACTGATGTGGAGGAAGATGATGCCAAATATCACCCCGTAGAATTTCTCAATTCACAAATGGCAAGTGGACTTCCGGTTGTATATCTGTGTAACGGAAACCAGCTCAAAGTCATGTCTTTGCAGAGAAACGTCATCGAGGTGGAAATTCTAACAGGTTGTGGCGATGGTGAGACAGTGTTTATAGCGCGTATAAAGTACAAATTCCCCATAATTACCAGTTAAAGCGCGTGCAGTTCTCTGGGAGTGTATGCTTTGCGATCAACAAGTCACAGGGGCCGACACTGAAGGCGGAAGGCTGCGGGTGTCGACCTCAGGATAAGCTGCTTCTCACACGGACAACTGTTACGTCGCTTGCTCCCGAGTCACCATTCCTGACTCTCTGTATATTTTGGCTGCTGAGAATAAAACTACAAACGTAGTATACAGGGAAGTTTTATAAAAATATGGCTATTATTGTAGTATATTGTGATGTCTTACGATTTCCATGCGAACGAAGTCGCGGGCAGAAGCTAGTGTATACTAAATTTCAACTTAATCGGTTTATTAGATCCATAGCAAATTGGCTGTGACAGACGGACAAACAGACAGACACACGAGTGATCCTATAAGGGTTCCGTTTTTTCTTTTGAGGTACGGAACCCTAAAAACCGTTGTACTAACTTGACAATAATAGAAATTGTGATGAAGAATTTAACCCGGGAAGGGGGACCTTTGTCAACTTAATAGCATCCAGCCTCTGAATATTTACAATGTATTTCTTTTTTTTTGTACAATTCGTAAGACGATGTGAATTTTCTCTGAAGATTTTTGAAGTGAAAACTTCTTAACATTGGACATTTTTGAGATGGGAAAAAACAATTGAAATCGCGATACCGTTACCGACACCTCATTTTTGTAAACGCGATTTTGCTCTTTATTTATGTTACATTACAGATTAATGTTCTATGCAAGTATTTTTACTTTAAAGGATTCGGAAGTTTTTTTTTTTGTAAACGCTATTGTGCTCTTTATTTAGATAATGTTACGGACCAATATTCTATACAAGTATTTTTCTTCCACCAAGGCGATCTTTTGCAAGTTTTCACTTCTAAACCTTGTTGTATTATTATTTTTTGTCACTTGTAATACTAAATTAGAAGTTTTTTTTAATCTAGAAATAATAATAATTCTTTTGGAGTCATCATCTGCCTAATCTTTTCCCAACTATGTTGGGGTCGGCTTCCAGGGTAATCGGATGCCGCTGAATACCAGTATTTTAAATGGAGCGACTGCCTATCTGACTACCACTGACTGGTTGTCTGACTTTTGGGTTTCGATACTAAATGTGGCTGCACTACAAATCGCCGTGTTCCAGCTAGGTTTGGATGGAATATTACTGCTTTAAGCCACTCGCAAGATAATGCAGCACCGACATAATAAAATCGCGGCGGGATTTTATCGCGCACTGGATTTTCAACTCTCGGTGTTAAGCCGAGCGTTAAGAATCCAACGCGCTGGGATGCACTCTCGTCCTAGCGCGTTGAAAAACCACACTGTTGGATTTTCAACTCTCGGCGCTAAGCAGTATTTGTATTGCATCCATCTTGGTACTTTTACATCCATATTTTTACTTTCGGTATGTAATAGATGGTCACCCATCCACGGACCGACCTTGGCAAGCGTTGTTTAACCTGGAAGACCCATGCGGCTGTTATTATTTTGTCACGCTCCTTTTGTTTAGCCAGGAATTATTTTTGGAGTATCATTAGTAAATGCTAGTATAGAATTGGATAGGCTCGCTTTTGACCAATATTTCAATCACACGGTTATTAAAAGCTTCGTTCGAATGGTTTGACAAATCGATAAGCCATCAGTTACCATTGATATCCAAATCGCATGATAACAATATTTATACAAGGTCGGTCAAAAATAGTGGATCAAACAAAACAGAGTGACAGTTGAGGTTATTTGCAGTCAAAAATATTTCTGTGACAATGCCCTAACTTGATCTCCTTAAAAGTTATGACTATTTGAGTGTTTTAATAAATATTCAGTTAGAGTAAAATGGGTAAGTATCTATTTTACAACAATAAAGTTGCTTCTAGGAAATGTATCATCACTACAAAAGTGCTTTTATGACAGTGGGTACAATGATTTATGAGTATTGGCACTTTTTTCAATATCTTTTAAGTCTCACGAAAAATTATTTGTGACACAGGAGGGTGTCAGGGACATCGACGCAAATACTGTTACCATAGATTCAGTACATGATTCAAAACCCTGCGTTGAAATTTTTCGTAGGTTATTTAAAAAAACAGCTGTTTCATAGAAAAGTGCAATACCTACGCATTCAAAATGTATGGAACAGCTGATTTTTTTTAATAACCGACGAAAAATTTCAACGCAAGGGGTTCAGAATCATGTACTGAATCCATGGTAACAATATTCGCGTCTATGTCTGTGACACCCTGTATATTTATATTTTTATTCATATTTTTTACTGCAAATAACCCCAACTATCGCCTAGTTTCCATGATTTCTAACCCATCCTGTATGTCTTGAAAACTTAATAGCTACAATACCAACACTGAAAGAAAGAAATTGTAAGAACTCACAAAGATTATTTCGATGTGTTTCTTTGCTCGACATTATAAGCAGACTTTCGCAATTTCGCAGTTTTGTTTGCTTCCATTTTGCTAACCACAAGATACTAACATACACTTGTTACCACACGAATCCAATTAAAGATAACTGTCTACAAAGCCTTTCCCAGAATGTTCTTTTTCAGCTGTTTCAATATTTCCCACGAACGCCTACACGTACATAATACCCGACTGTGAATATGGCTTTTGAAGGAGTTTTACAAAAAAGATATTTGAGAGTAAAGTTTTCTACTTATACGTAAATACTAAGATATTTTCATTAAACATCAACAAGATTGAAGATCAAATAAAGGATGGATGGACTGAATGAAAGATGGCTAGAAATGGGATGACGACTTAGAAAAGTATGAAAGAAGAAATGTTGCGCCGCGCCGATCTCAAACAATTTAAATGGTAAAAAAAAAAAAAAGTTTTTTTTTTACTTATTATTGGAATGATTTATTTAAATTAAATGCACTATATAGAACTAACTATATACAGAGGAAAAAATAAAATAAAATATAGGAACAAATCATTGGGCATCAAAAAATTCATCCGAATTGCTGTCGGTGGGAAAGGTGCCCAAAAGGCTGGCAGCATTGCCACGTTGTATGGCAATGCTAATTCTTTGGCCTAAAAATTGGCCAATCCTTTGGTCACGTGAAGAGTCGACCAACCGCTTGGCGATGTCCCGGAATAATCGATGAGCACTCGGACCCCATTGCCCTAGTGTTTCAACCCCAAACGGTTCAAAAATATAGCTACCGGTAAGGTTGTTATATTTGCGCCGTTTGTTGTTTTCTGCACCTGCAGCAGCCGCCCCAGCACTGTTTAATTGTTAACACGGTAACACCAATTTTTTCAACATTAATTCAGAATAATTTGGAATAAAGACAGGAGAATAACGATAATTAACGTAATACGAATACATCGGATAGTTACTAAATTGAAACACACACGAGATGTAATCGTTCAGTCTTATTTAAAACTTTTTACCTAGCTTTTTTTATAACTTTTTTTTCTTTTATTTCTTAAGAAATAAACAGAGCCTTTGTACTCTAAATTATAATAATGTCGTTTCTCTATGTGTACATAAATAATAATATTAATAAATAAACTTATACCATTTCTAACGATAATAATACAGTTACAAGAATCGTAAGTTGAATATCTGCCTATAAGAAAGTATTTCTGTAACAAAAGATAACACGAAACAATACAACCCCCGTCCTCAGAGATCGTCAATTGTTTCCTCAGAAACGCTTCCATATAATTCTATTTCCGTGTATCCGGCTGATCTTGCCACTGGCTTTGATCATTGAGGTCGCGTGACATTACAATTGTTCTCTCAAACGGGTGTTGAACCTGACCCAATGTTTTGGATATATCTATTTATATTTATTTTATCGTGACGGAAGCATTTGGATAAGTTAACTTAGTTGAGGCAGAAACGTTAGTGAGATAAAACGCTGCCGTAAAGCTACGGTTTCTTAGATAGAAAAGCGGTGGCCGCCACGTTACGGAAGCAGTAAAGACTGTCATGAAAACGATGGCAGTGGGATTTGACTTTACGATGTCAAAAAACGCTTTCTAGGAAAACACACCAACTTACTTTCCTAAATAACGTTTCAGTGAAGTCATTCGCCGCTAAATTGCTGACGCTATGTGGCGGCCACCGCTTTTCTAGGAAACCATAGCTTAAAATTTTTAATATTAAGAGCGGCCAACCCGTCATACTTTTCATACAAACGCTCGTACGTGATTATGGCGTCGTAGCACATCTTTCTTTGAAATTTTTAAACTAATAGGTATCTTGTGCACCATTTCTAGGTTTCCATGGAACCAAAAAATTTAAATTTCGAGAAATAAATTCAGTACAAGCCTTCGAAAATCTGCATTTTTGTACAAATTTTACCTGGACTTTGGCCGTTCATAATGTACTCATCAGTTGTAAAAGTAAAGAAAACATCTGCATAGAAACCTTGCACATATAATGGAGATTCTA
This sequence comes from Agrochola lychnidis, assembly GCA_963680765.1. Classification (NCBI taxonomy): domain Eukaryota; kingdom Metazoa; phylum Arthropoda; class Insecta; order Lepidoptera; family Noctuidae; genus Agrochola; species Agrochola lychnidis. The sequence continues at coordinate 17,130,089 of OY796869.1, forward strand.
AATGACAAACATTTATTTCACAAACTAGTAAAGCTTACTCAAAAACACGTATTTTCTGAAACAAGTTTTATGAAATTTCCGCACACTATTTTTCGTACAATGTTATCGCGTTCTCACTTACTTGTTAGCAGTTCTCACTTGCGCTAGATGAAACAACATCCTTTTCTACCATGCTTGCATTGATGATAGACGGATCGGGAAGGGCCCTCTTAAGAATGATCTTGCAATTCATAATCTATTAACATATTATACAAAGTAACAGCGAATAAATATTCACGCCTCCCCTTTAAGACCTAGGCCAAATATTTTTTTGATAGTCAGATATCTCATGACCTAAACAGGTGCCATCCCAGTGGTAGCCACTACGTACAGACGGAACTCGTACATGATGAGAGCCAGTCGCATGTACAACGCAACCTGCCAGGAAGCTGATATCGATATTTTCAATACTAGTGTTGCTAAATTGAAGAAAATTTTATCGAATGGCTTCTTCGAGCGTAAATAGTATTTTTTTTCTGTTTTTGTTGTGTATAGTCAATTTTTTTGTCGTGTTCATATGATTTAAGTTTAAACTACATGTGGAAACTTGTAATTGGCCATATTTTGTTTAAACTATTACTTATTGTATCTGTTTAGCTGTAAGTTTTCCAAAAAATAAAAATATATAAATAAAGAATATGAATGAAAAGTCATTAAAAAAGATTTATCCGCGAAATTTCGCAGATATTCCAGTCATAAAGTATAGCATAGGCTTAGTAATCCTCGGTTCTCAATCCAACTAAACATGGTAAACATGTCTGAATAGCTATGAACGTAGGCTCGACCTGGAGAAGTTGGAATAGGTATATTTGTATGATAATCAAGAACACAACGGCGGATCCAGGGGGGGGGTCATGGGGGTCATGACCCCCCTGCCTCATGGTCATGAGCCCCTGGGCTGCCTTTAGATCAACCACTGGTATTTTTGCTAATCTCATTGATACATTTAATCAAATAAATACTTTGTATAATGTTGCCACGTAGGATGTTTGCCATTGCCACACATGCGAACGACATGCAAAATAAGACTATGTGCTGTTATTACAATTATGATGATTGACCGTGGAGTTTTCTGCCGGCTCTTTTCCATAGAAAACGACCAAGTGCAACGATTCCTAGCTTCTGACGTTTCATAAGTGTCCATGTAGGTTTATCTGAAGCTAGCAACTAGACGTAGAAATTAAAGACCCCAGAATAGTGTTAAGACAAACCGCCCTGGCCCCGGTCCTGGCGGCCCCCTAAATCTTAAGAAGTACTTTTTAATGATATCCCAAACACGGTCAACATAAATATTCAGCAAGAAGCAGTTTAGAGTTGGAGGCTAAGGATGGAAATTTTCGAGCTCACTCCGCTCGTTACAATCTACATTCTCAAGCTTTCTGCACAAATCGACAAAGGAACTCATATTTATATATGACTTAAAAGAAACCTTATCTCCTACACAAGGCGGTGTGCTAAAATTTTAGAGCTCGCTACGCTCGCTCTTGAATTCTATATTTTTCTAACTCTCAAACTTTTCTGCTGTCTGGATGTTGAATAGAAACCTAACCGAGAATTCCGAGACGAGGTGCAAAAAAATTCGCCTTGCTCGCGCTCCCCTACATTTTTGCTTATCGTATCCTATTGATGAGGAGACGAAAATGCACCTCCCTGAAAATTCTCCTGCCTGTTGGAGGTCCATGGTGTAGTTAGATTATAATTAGACACGTTATACATACTTATTTTTTTTTGCTGTCATTATAATGTTTTTGTGAAGTGTTAATAGAAATACCTACATATACTGAGAAGACCACGGCACGGCCTTATTTTTTGTTCCCTTGGGCCCCCGACAGGCTTAGTCCGCCACTTATTGGAACCTGTCCTGACTGACCCCGACTATGTGACCCCCCCCTGACTCGAAGGCTGGATCCGCCCTTGCAAGAACAATGTTTCATCTTCAAGTCGGTATCTACCCAAGAAGCCGATTCAGCTCCACATACGCATAATATGCCGATCAAAATCTCATAAACCCATCTTCAACGACCCTTGCAAAATCTTCATGCAAACTGGACCTATCCGTCGTAAAACCTAAATCAATATTGGTCCAATGCCCGACGATTCCCGTCCTTGGTTACCTAAAATACAATAGGTAGCGATACATACTATTGTCACATCCCTAAATATACCTTACATAAAATCGGATATTCCGCGGTCGGATATTGCTGTGAAAATATCCGAAACTTTTTTTGCCGACCATAGAGGGTTGATAGTGTTACGTCAAAACTGTCATGTAAGGAAGTTAGTGAAATGTCTAAGTTGGAAGTTATGAGCTAAGACAAATAGCTTCTTAGTTTCTTTTGCGGAGTCAGCATAAGTTTTAAAAGTTTGATAGTAAATAAAGTGGATAGTCAGTTTTATTATTGTGTCGGGTTTCTGTTTTCTGAGTTTATTGTTATTTATTTAGTTGGTGTTATCCGCGACTTTGTTCGTGTATAAACTCTCCCTCCCTAACTCACGGCAGCCTCATTTAATTGTAACTAATCTTTTACATCTTTTTAGGAAAATTATCTTGAAAATTTTACGTTTCCTTCTCCGGTGGTTTAGAACTTTAGACGGTCGCTTTTGTTTGTCAGACAGTCATCATTATCATCATCATCATAATTTTAGACATATCACGTCCACTGCTGGACATAGGCCTCCCCCAAGCATCGCCACTTTATCCAGTTCTGTGCTTCTCGCATTCAGCGGATTCCTGCGGCCTTCACAAGGTCATCGCTCCACTTTGTGGGAGGCCTTTCAACTTCCAGAATCTTTCGGCCCCATCGACCTTCTGTTCTGCAAGCAATAATAGACAGTCATTGCATGCAGAAAAAGAAAATAATAAAAATGGTTAAATGAGAAATCTTTTGTACATACCACGCATAGGTAGTACAATGTGTTTACGATCAAGATAAATGTATAGATACTAAATACAGTATTGTCATTCCGTTTATTCCTTTACAAATCGAATTGTATTTACCTGTGCTTGTACCGTAAACAAAGTATTAATTTAATCCAGTATTGGATATCATAGTTAATATTTGATTTGAGTTTAAATCATCTGCAGTTTGTTAACAAAATTGATTGGGTATGGCGAACAGTGCGTGCCACAGAGAAAGCTGAGCGATGGAGATAACTTAACATAAGATCACGTCTGTAATCTCCGAAGGGTTAGGCAGAGGTTTACGTACATCCACATTCCGCCAGTAATGTTTATTTCCCCTGTAATAGCAAGCCTATTGCCATCAACCGGTTACAAATCCAGACTTCGTGTTGCTGGGCTTGCGGACGGTGAGCAATGGGTAGCTCGCCGTCCGATAAGGACCAAGCCCGGATCGACGGCGCGTTGTGTTTCATGCGCGCCTCAAAGAGATGTCAGCAGAATTGACGGGGTCCGCTAGGGCTAATGCCTGCCGGGGGTTCGAGGAAAACCGATAGGGACATCGTGGCCCCCCTGGCAACACGACAACTGAAGGAACACGGGTGGATTTTAGTCAGTAAGAGTCTGACACGCCCTCCCGCTCCGCCCAGAGCGGGAGAAGTTATTTGATGATTTCCCACACAAAAAAAAAAAGACTTCGAGTTGCTACTGAGAAATTCCAGATGAAGTTTTGAGTTTGAGTTTGACTCTTATTTCATACTAGCTTCTGCCCGCGACTTCGTTCGCATGGAAATCGTAAGACATCACAATATACTACAATAATAGCCATATTTTTATAAAACTTCCCTGTATACTACGTTTGTAGTTTTATTCTCAGCAGCCAAAATATACAGAGAGTCAGGAATGGTGACTCGGGAGCAAGCGACGTAACAGTTGTCCGTGTGAGAAGCAGCTTATCCTGAGGTCGACACCCGCAGCCTTCAGCCTTCAGTGTCAGCCCCTGTGACTTGTTGATCGCAAAGCATACACTCCCAGAGAACTGTACGCGCTTTAACTGGTAATTATGGGGAATTTGTACTTTATACGCGCTATAAACACTGTCTCACCATCGCCACAACCTGTTAGAATTTCCACCTCGATGACGTTTCTCTGCAAAGACATGACTTTGAGCTGGTTTCCGTTACACAAATATACAACCGGAAGTCCACTTGCCATTTGTGAATTGAGAAATTCTACGGGGTGATATTTGGCATCATCTTCCTCCACATCAGTATTAATGGAGGTGTATTTCACTTCACTCCCTTCAATTTGTGAGAGAATACTGTGGTTGATCGCTGCAGCTTGATCATCTTCGGAGTTAAAACGGAAACACGCCTAAGAATTCTCTTGGTACGGTATTTGACTGATATCCTCGTACCTATATCAGACGAATAAGATCTTCTAAAGTGGGATCTACTCTACCAAGAGTCTCTGGTAGAGTGCTTTCACCAACTTTGAATTACCGCCAAGCCGAGGTCGTATGATGATGGTCAAGCGCAGTTTATGAACTCTCGACCATAGAGTCGACCTTTTCAACGAAGTATTCACTTTTTTTGTCAAAACTGTGACACCACCCATCATATCTTGGTTTCTGCGGATGTCCTGCAGGGTTCTGTTTACAGTTTTCACTGCTTTCCTTTTTGCCATAATGCATTCATCCTATACGACGAAGCGCAATCCCCTATGCACACATCCCTTGTTACTGTTGCGTGACACCCCACAAACAGGCGTTTCGTTGCTCTCTAAATCGATGGGAATCTTAAACATGACGTGCGCTGTTTTGCCACCAGCACGCGTAGCATGACCACCGTAGAAACGAGTTTTGTCGACGGAAGAGTAGACAAAATGACTGATAAACAATCACAATCTCTAATTTTGTCTATTCTTCCGTCGACAAAACTGTTTGACGAATTTGTTTTTATCGAATTTGTTTTTATCGAATTTGTTTTTATCGAATTTGTTTTTATCGACTTTGTTTTTATCGACTTTGTTTTTATCGACTTTGTTTTTATCGACTTTGTTTTTATCGACTTTAAAAACAAAGTCTATAAAAACAAAGTCGATAAAAACAAATTCGATAAAAACAAATTCGATAAAAACAAATTCGTCAAACAGTTTTGTCGACGGAAGAATAGACAAAATTAGAGATTGTGATCAGTCATTTTGTCTACTCTTCCGTCGACAAAACTCGTTTCTACGGTGGTCATGCTACGCGTGCATGAAGCAGTGTGGCAGCGATTCCAGAAGATCCACACACATACATATTTTAAAATCGCTTGGACAAATCTGCTGTCAAAATCTGTAAAAAAAACATTTTAGTCCTACAGTCTTTAGCTCTAAAATGATCAGAATACAACCTTGAATGTTTTGTGACTGTAAAGTACTTGTAACTTATTAGTTTCCCATAGCTTACGAAGTTTTCCATTTTTTGTGAATTAATACATTCTATGAACTATTACATACACAATCCAAAAAAAAAATCGTTTTACAAAAAGAGTTTAAAAAAAACAGATGTAAATCGAACTTACTACCCCGGGCGGCCTACCACCAGCTCATAAAGCAGTATTATTTTAATGTTCAGTGTGGGAAAGAGATGAAGCTCTACAGGATGTATAGCTCCATCTCTTTCTCCCACTGAAGTAAACTGAAGTAATATTAAAATAATACTGCTTTTGAGCTGGTGGTAGGCCCTCAGGACTTCAAATCATTCTTCCAACCGCTTACTTATTCGCTTTGTTGAAAGTTAGCTAAAATAGCCGTTCCTATATAAAAGGTAGCGTGATGATAATCATTTAAAAAGTTAAATCGGTAACTACCTATCTACAATATTCCAACCTTTTGGCGCGTCCTTTTACAATTTGCAGAGAAAAATACGAACATAATGTAATATTGCTCATCCCCCATAGCAAATAGCGTGATAGTTTATGCCCTACAGTTGGTACAGACAAACATTCTAAAAACTTTATTTTCCGCATAAGAATCGATCCCATACCTCGTAGCAATAACTTTCTTTAAAAAAATTAACTTCGCTACGATTTTATTATATCTATAGATTATAGGTACATAATCAAAAAAAATAATAATCGTATTACAAAATGTGAAAAAAAAGAAAAAAAACCGTAGATGGGAATCGAACTTACAACCCCATGTTTGCAAAGCAACCGCCCAACCGTTGAGCTAATTGCTTTGTTGAAACTTGTCTAAAATAGCCGTTCCTATATATTTCATGATTGATTGCTTAGTTCCATAAAGGTATAGCGTGATAATAATCATTTAAAAAGTTTAATCGATAACCATCTACAATATCCTAAAATTTTGGCGCGTTTTTTTCCAAAAATACGAACATAATATAATATTGCTCGTCCCCCATAGTAAATAGCGTGATAGTTTATACCCTATAGTTTGACCAGACTTATAGGGAACACCTATGCAAAATTTTAACAGAATCTATCCGGTAGAATTTGCGTCATGCTAGAACATAAAAATACAACATAATGTAATATTGCTCGTCCCCCATAGTAAATAGCGTGATAGTTTATACCCTATAGTTTGACCAGACACACAGGGAATATCTATGCAAAATTTTAACAGAATCTGTCCGGTAGAATTTGCGCCATGCTGGAACATACATACAGACAAACAGACAAACAGACAAAAATTCTAAAAAAAATATTTTCGGCATTAGAATCGATCCTAGACCTCGTAGCAATTACTTTTTTTCAAAAATATTCAATGTACAGTTTTGACTTCGCTACGATTTTATTATATGTATAGATTTTCTTTATCTTGCAGTATTTAATTTCACTTTTAGCGTTGGAAGGCCTCCCATAAGATGTACCGATGACCTTGTGAAGGCCTCAGGAATCCGCTGGATGCGGAAAACACAGAATCGGTCGAAGTGGAGGTGCTTGGGGGAGGCCTATGTCCAGCAGTGGACGTCTTTCAACTGAAATAATGATGATGATGATGATTTAATATGATACGCCAATCGACAGTCATGGCCCAATAGTAACGGCCCCAATGTAGGTCGTGGGTTCGAACCCAAGCAGATGCTTTACTTTGTATAAATCATCAAGCGGTGGTGATGAAATTATCATCAGCACTGCTCTCAAAACGGTTTTAATCGGCATGTCAAAGAACTAAAAATCGAAGACATGTGACGTACTAACCCGCACCGGGCCCGCGTGGTGGATTACCACTCACTCGCTCTCACAAGAGGAGGCCTATGTCCCAGCAGTGTGAACATTATTAAGGCTGTTTATGCCTATCAGCAAGTTTGATGACTGAGCCCAGTGTGCGTGGAACGTGCTTTAAAAAAGTCCATCATTATTAAATCATCTCCAAGGTATTTACGCAAAACACGGCTGTTTAGCGAAAGAGAAAAGGTTTTGCTATAAATGAGAAAAAACTTTTTTTCGAGTAGTTGGTGACTACCCTGGTGTCAGAGTTTTAAAGCCTCTGACTTGGCTCCACATGCCGTCGAGACATATCTTTCAGGCATGCCGGTTTCCTCACGATGTTTTCCTTCACCGTTTTTGAAGCAAGTGATAATTTTACGATACGCACATGAATCTGAAAAGTCAGAGGTGCGTGCCGTGGGTTCCAACTCGAGACTTATTTATGACTTGGCAGTCTGACGATCATACCACTAAGCTATCACTGCCGCTATGGAGGATAGAGGAAAATAATGAAAAAAAAAAAAAAAACAACGTGTGGCACTCAGGGACTGCCGCGGTAAAGCTATTGCATAGCATTTGTAACCTCCATACTTCCTATTTGTCAACGCTACACTTGGGATCATGACGTGATGACATAAAACAAAAATTACGTTCCCATGACAACATAACGTTTCCCATGACAACATCACGTTGTTATGAGAACCGTCATTACATGGTAGGCGGAGTGGAGGGTGTTAGGTTTTTTTTTCGTTACGGAATTTCTTGATTCGGTCGCCGCGCTCAAAGCCCGCGATAAAAGCTATGCAATAGCTTAAAAACTGTTTTCCCTTTCCAGATACTCAAATTTTTGCAAGTATAAAAGTAATATGACTGAATGTCAACAGGGCAATTAAAAAACGTCGCATCGTTTTTAATTGGCAAAACTATTTTATTATTTTTGCTTCCACTTCGCTTTTCATATATCACGTGCATAACAATTTTATTTATTTAACAAAAACACTTGACTACAAGAGCCCTTTTTTCACACTTGAACCGCAACACAAACCCTTGGCTAGATCAATAGTGCTGATTGCTTCGCTACTTGTGCGAACCGCGCTTTATTAGTCTCGTCACGAAACTGATACTCGAATAACATATAGATTTAAGTGTTTAGAGGGTTTCTGGATGAATACCAGTTTTAGTTTTTTGAATGATGTCACTATTTTAAAACGGCGTTTATATTTCTTACCAAAAGCCAAAGGGAAGGAACAAGCCTTATTCAAAATGCCAGCGCCATTTAAATAGTTTAAAATAACAATCCACTTAACGTAAACGTTTTAATAGTTATTTATGCAACTGTTGTATAATAAACCCACATTCGTGTTTAAATACCTAATTATAACAATTGCATACAAGACTTTATCTACACCCTTGATATGAATCCTCTATAAAAGTTTCTGAAACCATTGGATGTTTGTAATTCAAGATCAAGAATAAAGAAATTCCCACGAAATTTAGTACAAGTCCACGTATGTATATCGCCTGCAGCAGCACATTACACACACATGCGTGCAGCGGGTGCTGCTGTCCCCCGTTTGAACATTGAAATGAGTTGCATAATGAAATTTAGTACAACTTTATAACACTCGTTTGTATGATGTAATGGTTATTATGACACTGGCTGTTATAATGTTGCCAATAAGCTGTTTCAGAAAATTTTATAGAGGTTTTATAGCATGGATGTAGATAAAAGTACTTATTTAAAAAAAGATCTAAGTATCAGGTATCTACCTGAGACGTAATTCCCCTATTTTTAATCTGTGTTAATCTGTCAAAAATAAAATTAATTTCCCTACATTTTTGACAAGTTTTTGACATTGATAGTCGCTGAGATGAGATTCCGCCTTCAAGCCAATTTCAATCATTATAAAGATGCAGAGCTCGTGGCTAAGTAAATACAGCCGCACAGGCTGATCAATCAGGTTAAGCTACGCTTGCCGTGGTGAGTCCATGGATGGGTGACTATCTTAACATACAAAGACCCTCCGTGCCTCAGAAAGCACGTAAGCCGCTGTCATTCTTGGATGTTTGACAGTTGTTACGGCTCGTCAGAAGCCCGAAAGTATAACAAACAGACTTACCAAGGGGTATCGTATTACCCAGTTACTGGATTGTGGAGGTCAGATAGGCAGTCGCTCCGTGTAAAATACTGGTATTCAGCTGCATCTGGTTAGACTGGAAGCCGACTCCAACATAGTCGGGAAAAGGCTAGGTAGATTGAAAAAGATGTTTTTTTTATTCTAGTAAGTACCTATATTCTTATCAGGTATCGTCTCTACAATTAAATCCAGTAATCTAAGGTCCTATACTGACTTTTTGTTAGAGTAAATGAAGCGTAAAATAACATTAAAATAAAGCCATAAAAGTACAGAGAACCTCCGTCGCCTCACAAAAGATAAAAATCATTTTACGCGATACTACGTTTTCTAGGAAAATGTGGACTTTTTCTCGGAATTTACGCAAACTTTGATAAATACATTCTATATTTATGTTCACTTTGTCGAGCTTTGTAACGGGGTTTCTGTGGGTCGTGGACAGATAACGTGGGAAATTATTAATAATGTTATGATGTTATAAAATACAATAGACGTGGATATATTTAGTAACCTGTTCCGCTTAGCTATTTCTAAAGAGCCATAAAAAAGCTTGAAAGAAATCGACACGTGTTTCACCTCTCAACGAGGTATCCTCACGCTCGCTTGCAGTGCTTGGCCAATATAGTAACACTTACCTACGAAAAAAAGGGTCCAGTGCACGGGATTTTGTTCTCAAACTGCTTAGTTAAGCGTTTCTTCGATAGTAAACACGGCTACACATCAAGCTATACATTTCCAGTATAAGCTGACCTCGCTTTTTACGGAAATCTTAAACAATGCGAGATCAGCATAAACTGGAAATGTATAGCTTGATGTCTAGCCGTGTGTACCTACCTAAAAAAATTACACACCATACTTTAAAACACGGTAAACTGTATTTTTAACCGACTTCAAAAAAGGAGGAGGTTCTCAATTCAACTGTATTTTTTTTAATGTTTGTTACCTCAGAACTTTCGACTGGGTGAACCGATTTTGATGATTCTTCTTTTATTTGAAAGCTGATGCTTTCCGTGTGGTCCCATTTCAATTTGGTTCAGTTCTGACAATGAAAAAAGTCTTGCATTAAGTATATGCGCAACAAATAGACGAATAACTCAATATCACGCAAACCGATTTCGATAATTCTGTTTTTAATCGACTTCCAAGTACCACAACTAAAAAGCGAAAAATAAATACTTAAAAAAAAAACAACCGTCTTTCAAAAAAAACACTACAAAGTTAAAAATAACTTTCATTTTGGAAGTCGGTGGCAAAAAACGAAAATTCAATACCAAAGACACCGACTTCTGAATATTAAAGTTATTTTTAACTTCGTAGTGTTTTTTTGAAGTCAGTTGTTTTTTTTTTTTGTAAAAAGTTTTTAAGTGCCTAAAATAATCCTTTTACTTGCCATCTAGCATTTAACCAGTTATGTAGTAAATACAGTCAAATATTATTCTATTACTAGCTTATGCCCGCGGCTTCACCCGCGTAGTGTTCGGAAATTATCCTACACGGGAACGAATTACCGAGACAAAAAGTATCCTATGTCCTAACCCAAGTCATGGTCTACTTGTGTGCTAAATTTCATCGAATTCTGAACTGTTGTTACGAATAAAATATAAGGCTTTTATTATTAAGCAGTTTTATTACCACGATGTAGTTTTGCAAGAGAGAGCACAGAGTAAAAAAATAGGGATCCCTTCTTTTCGCATAATGTTCTTTGTCCTAATATACTTCGGCATAACGATTTTGGCACAATTTGTTTTGGCATAATAATACTTCGGCATAATTTTTTTAGGCATACATTTTATGTTGGCATAATCATCTTAAAGACTAATTTGTTTTGGCATAAATTTGATTCGCATAACGTTACTAGGCCTAATGACTATTAGCATAATAATATTTAGGCATACAATTAACAGAAAAAACGGAAATAAATTTGAGTTAATTTTACGTATTTATTTTAGATTTTCATGCAAATGATTTATTATATATAACACACAACAATGATTTATGTATTTTTATTTTAGGTGATTATTTTTAGCAATTGCTTGTAAATATGCAAGTTTCGAAGTATATTTATCTTTTTTATTAATAATTTTAGTAAAAATTTAAGTATTGTCTTAAAAAATCATTATGTTGTGCTAAAAAAGTTAGTGACAGAACCGAATCGCTGCAAAACCGACTCCACGTAGTCGTTGTCTGCCCTACCCCTAGAGTGTAATTCAAAATCGCGTAGGCGCGTGGGGCCGCCGGAGGCCCGTAGCGCCGGAGCCGTGACAGAAACCATGCCTGCTGCATGCTTGCTTGCATGCTGTATGCTTGCTTGCATGCTGCATGCTTGCTTGCATGCCTGGTGTATATGTTTTAATATGATTATGCGTAAATAAATTTATACTTGTGAATGTTATCCTTAATAAAGTTATGCTTTAGAATGTTATGCTTAATAAAGTTATGCTTTAGAATGTTATGCTTAATCATTATTATGGTTAGGGAAACTATGCTTAAAAAAATTATGCGTAAGCTGTTATGCGTAATTATATTATGCGAAAATATAATTATGCCAAACAAAATTATGCTAAGTTATATTAGGTCTTAAAATTTTATGCAAATGGATAGGGAACCAAAAAAATAATATCCTAAATCCACATTTAAGTGTTACCAACTTATTCTACATAAACTAAAGGTATTACATTGTATTTCAACATGAACAGCCGTAAAGACGTAAACGCATTACAAACAAACAAACTCACTTTCGCTTTTATAATATTAAGTTATGATTCCAAAAACCTTGCTTCTAAGTCTTAATAAACTTCAAACTACACTGAATCTTCACTAATATTTACCTAAAGCTGAGTACAGACAAGACAAACACGTGTTAGCGTAAGACCGTTCGCTGAATATTTGTTGTCTAGACAAGGTTTAAATCTGGAATGATGAGAGTCCCATTTACTGAAATCTGACCTCCACAACCCAATCACTGGGTAACACGATACCCCTTGGTAAGACTGGTTGTCAGACCTTTTGGTGACAACCTGTAACGAATGTCAAAGATCTACGAATGACAACCGGGACCAACGGCTTATCATGCTTTTCGAAGTACGGAGGGGTCTCGATATGTAGTGGATGGTCACCCATCCATGAACCGACCGCAGCAAGCGTCGCTTAACCTTCGATCGACCGGTGCAGATGTTATTATTTAGCCACGAGCCCCTTTTAGTTTAATCAACTGAATATCATTATGAGAATGTCAATCAACTAATACGAGTGTGCCATTATGACCCCACCAACCCGTCCTTGAACTGTCTGATAGTTTACGGCCCACTCCTACTCGCAGAGGAGTCATGTGTCCCAGTTATACGTAACAACGTTATAATATGCTGACATATGTAACGGCGCCGGACACATATTATTCAAGGCAATGGCACGTAAAATTTTATCGGAGAGGCAACCGGATAGCGAGTGGTAATCTGGGTCTTGAAGTGATAACGAACCCCCCCGTACCGTCCGAATGGACCCCAAATGGACGGGGGTGGAGTTATGGGGGATGAGGGCCTAACATTATTTTTTTTGACGTGGCACTCAAAATTTAAGCTCTTTTATATGCTAGGAATTTGTGTGTATTAATGCCGTCTGGTTTTGATAATATTTTCCCTCATTTTCGGTGATAAATCATTGATAAGGAGTTTCAAGAATTTATTGAAAGATGTTGGAGGGTGGCAACCGGACGGCATTGATACACACAAATTCGTTGCAGATAATAGAGCTTAAATTTTGAATGCCAGGTCAAAAAAAATGTTAGGCCCCCATCCCCCATATCTCCATCCCCGTCCTTTTGGGGTCCATTCGGACGGTACGGAAGGGTTCGGTATCACTTCAATACCCAGATTACTACTCGCCATCCGGTTGCCTGTCCAAATTACTATGATTATTTTATTTTACTTCTTTTTTTTTTACATACTACATTGAAAAGAAAAAAAAAGAGAGAAACATTAACATTATTATTTTAATCATTTTTTTTTAATCATTATTTTGACATAATCTTTTCATTATTTGACATTATATACCTACAATTTTCTATATTTTTTTAAATCAAATTAGATTTGTTACAGCTGTAGTGGCAAAGGCAATCGTGTCATTTGGTTTAAATAGGTCCTTATTTTTATTATTTTGTTTATCTTTTATATAGATTCTTTTCTTTTAGATTTTGTGAATGTGAGAACGTTGTAGGCTGTAGACTTGTGGACCATTTTCTATTTTACTAAGTACCTGGTACTTCTTGATAAGCCTACACTGTCCTCCCATACCTATTAACACTGTAATTTGAAAACATTGTAGGAATCACTTATTTTGAAAAGAGTAACCGTAGAGTTTCTTGCCGGCTCTTCTTCATAGGAAGCGACCAATTGGATCCGGGCACCTAGCTTCTGACGTTTCATAAGTGCCCTTGTAGGTTTATGTGAAATAAAATATTTTGAATTTGAGTTAAATTTTACGTGCCATTGCCACAGATAATATAATACATCAGGATTGTGCCGGAATACAGCAGTTCGTCCTGGACGTAGTATGACAGCTGCTCTTCTGATATCATCTCTGTTATCAGAAGACAGAGGCCACAAAAACATCGATGCTCTGCTAGAGTGACAGAAATCAGCTGTCAGTGTCACTCTCATCCGACCTCTTATGTGGTTCCTAGTAACTTCGTAGTAACAAAACAAGGCGGCGCCACTTGCTGCGCCGTCATATGCATAAGTTTCAATTTCAGCCTTGGACGTTTACGAATTTAACAGATTGTACCTCAAGCTAGCATTCCGCTGGTGTCGTCTGAACCTAGCATTATTCAAATATTATGCCTAGTACTAAAAGGCAGATAGTTTGAAGCGAAGTACGAAGGCTTTAGAATAACTTATGACTTGTAATTTAGTAGACACAATTTTGCAGATATCGTTTTAGTTGTAGAGCTATGAAGTTTTGGCAAAATAGAAAGACTGTGAAACTTAAAGGCATTTTGTTAAAATGGTAAAACATAGAATAGAATATTTATATTTTCTTAATGTCCCTCGGGTATCATCGCATTTCCGAATACATACGAATGCTAATTTCCATGTCCATCAATTATTAGATTTATCTTGTATAATAATTTGAATTCAGAACGAAGTACTTTATTGTTGTTTTGTTTTAATTTTCGTGTGAACTACATCTATGCAGCTCTAGCTGTAAAACTATTTTCCTATCTGTCATACCAGCGACTTTAGAAGCTTTCCTAACATTTTTAAAATAAATTACATTAAGTTAAAAGAGTATTAACAACTCTATATTTACTTCCAAGTCGATTGAGAGCGTCCGGCCTACACCAAGTGCAAAGAGCAACTGACAGAAATCCGATGACTGACGAAACACGTGGTTTGCCGAGGAACATTAAGAACATATCGCACCTACGGTGCAATAACGTCACTTATGCAAATGATGTAATTTTTCAGGAGAAGTGTTTGAAAATTCGACATCCTATTATAATGTATAGTTCTTCTTGACTAAAGAAATGATATTTAAACTACAACTTTGAACTTCATATTATTACTCACCAGGTAAAGGGGTACATTAGCTACTTTTTCTCATGCTCAGATCAATTTTGACAAAAATTGCATAAGTGACGTTTTTGCACCGTAGGTGCGATATGTGTACTGTACTTTAATAAATGTATTGTCAGAACGCTGTAACTGAATCAGATTACGGGAAAAGATGAAAAATTAAAAATCGTTTTTTCACCTCACAAGCTTCGACTGTAAAAAAATACAACATACCTAATCGATGTACGTTCAATATGACTGACCCAACCTAGCCGTAGCCGCCGCATGCCGTAGCGTGGCGTAGCTTTTTCCCAACAATGTTGGAGTCAACTTCCAGTCTAACCGGATGCGGCTGAACGCCAGTATTTCATATGGAGCGACTGCCTATCTAACCTCCACAACCCTATTTCTGGGTAACATGATTCCCCTTGGTAAGATTAGTTCTCAGACTTTTGGGTTTCTTGACCTGTAACAACAGTCAAAGCCAATGAAGAACATCATCAATAAAGTCACTATAACAGATAATTGCTGAAAACCAGCGCTGTTGAAGTTAGGTCCGTCCAAAGTCACAGCATTTCGCTGAGCAATGACCTGTTCTTGCACAGATTAATTTTTCTTGTTAACATAACATCACGCCTGTAATCCCCGAAGAGTTAGGCAGAGGTACACCCACATTGCGCCAGTTATGTTTAAGTCCCATGTAATAGGGGGCGAGCCTATTGCCATCAACCGTGCACAAATCCAGACTCCAGGCTGCTACTGAGAAATTCCAGATGGAAAAACCCAATACCCCGCCCCATATACCCCTTTCTTGTTATTGTATACAAAAGTAGTTAACTCTACAATCGGCATTTTATTTTTGTTGTCATTTGACAATGTCGCAACAGGAATTACACATTGTCTTTGGTTCGTGGCCTTGACATCAACCAATGAGCAGTGTTTTATTTATGCAATGAACAACATTTTCAAACTTTTACTGATTGAATACGAGGCTTTTGGCTACTTTTGTATGTGTGTATTTTAAACCTCTTTTTTTAAATGTGTATTTTGTTTGTGCCAAATAAACAAGTTTTCTTTCTATTGTAGCGGTTACACCGCCACATGCAAACTACGCATCATAGACATGACGTCACACAAATCCTGCATCGCGCAATTAGAGTTTACCGAGCGATCGACATAGATACAAGATTTCAACTTCAAACCGTTGGGCAGTTGCCTACCAGATACAACACCCATCTGGTCGGAGGATCCTCCCTTTTCTATGGTGGATGAGTGAACTTTACACCCTGTTCCTCATGCCACTAAACTATAATGTCCTACTAGGGCGTAAAGGACGGATATAAAATTGAATAAATCTAACATTTAAAATGGTTCAAACTCCCTGCCTAAAAACTAAATATACAAAGTATTTTCCACTCTAAATTCTAGCCTATAAGCACTCAAGTTCAACTCGACAGTCTTAAGCATCCTCAACAAAACGACCCTTCTAGTGACTTCCACGACATTTCACAAGTATACACAACTTAACATACAAAATCCCTTTTCGTCTGTTCAACTTCACTGTGTACTTTACAAAGTACTGAGCGTAAAACTCACATACTTATTATGTCAACAATTAAAATGGTAAATTGGGCGAAACGATGTTTATTCGTGCAAATAGAGAGAAAAGGCAAAATCTCTTTGATGTTTTGAAGTCATTTCGTTAAAAGCAATGTTTTAAGTAGGCTTGGATTATCGTAAGGAGGTACCTTACACAATGACATAACAAACCATACATTTCCAGTATAAGCAGACCTCCGATTGTGAAGGACCTCCGTACAATTAGAGCTTATAGCTACTGGAAAGCTTGATATATTATTATCTTCTATCACAAAAGAGGTTGGTATGCAGGCAGGAAATTAACAGACACTCCTGACGTTTTGAGAGCACTTTGAAGGTAAAGACCCTTTGTATTTTTATCAGAAAACGTAGAAATGTACAGTAGTGCTATTCTGTAAAAATCTCACTGTGATATCTTAGGTGAAGTGAGCTGCCAATAGTGTCAATCCTTAGCAACTGACAGCTCACTCCACGCTCACTTCACCTAAGATAACACGGTGAGATGGTTACAGCAGTGCTATTCTGTAAAAATCTCACCGTGAACGCTAAGGTGAAGTGAGCTGTCATTCCACCAAATACTAGGGATTGACACTGTTGACAGCTCACTTTCAAGCTCACTTCACCTAAAAGTTCACGGTGAGATTTTTACAGAATAGCACCGCTGAATAGCACTACAGGTTCTGGGTTTCCGTCTTGCGATATATGGGCCCACAGCTTGGCTGTGTCATCAAGCATAAATAAAATAGCTTAATTCTTCTTCTTAGTCTATCGAAGGCAAAAAAACTAATTGATTAGCATTCGAAAATATTGTTGCAGCTGCTGAAGATTGTAAAACTATCTTTTCCTTGTATAAATTCAATCTCTTTGTATTGTATAATTGCATATCACATGTGTGAGCACTGTGACCATGTTGTACATTCCATAAAGCTACCATTTACTGGGTACGTCTTTCATTGACTTGAATGTGCTCTGGCAGCTGAGAGTATGTCATGCTCACTCAAATGTCTCGCTGATGGTGGCGTGTGTGTTGGATCATTAAGTTCCCTTCAAAATGGTTGAGCTAAATGGTGCTGATCCATGCGTCATGTTCGTGAACGGGCGCCGTCAGTAGGGACTGGTCATCTCTTAGCTGCCACGGTTTATTTTATTTTAATTTATTTAAATTTTTGAATTGTTATTATATTTTTATTACGGACGCTTTTAACGTGCACGTCTTTCTACATTGTTCTCACATGTATAAATTCAACACGAATGATGTAACCAATATTTTGTAACAATTTTTTGATTTAAAAGAGTGTCCGTGGAGTTTCTTGCCCGTTCTTCTCCATAGGTACCTACTACGCTTTGGAATGGGCAACTAGCTTCATTTTTCTGACTGACCGACCCCTTGACAATTCAAAAGTACCTGTAATTGGTTTATTTGAAATAAATGCTTTGAGTTTGAGTTTGAGTTTGAGTTTTGAGCAAATATTGTTCGAGAAGAAGTTACATTTTTATTTAGCCCATAAATCAATACCTATATTTAAGAGACTCGTGAAAGAACATTACTTGTTATTGTGATCTTGTTCTCGTAGCTGTAATAAATCTGTATTTATTTTCGTTGCTTTTAATAAATATTCTTGTATATTTATAATGTATGTATTTATGTATCTATTAGCGTCTAGTGGTGCAAGGCAGAGTGGAAGGTAATAGGCCACGCGGGAGGTCACCAATGAGGTGGACCGATCAAATAAAATCCGCGGTCGGAGGCCCTGTTAATGAATGCGCTAGACTGTCATGTAACAGAACCAGATGGAGGGAGATCGTGAGGCGGGCAACAACTACACCTGCGATTGGACACAGTTCATTGTGACCACGACCGCTCTGTCAAGAGCGATACGAAGAAGAAGAAGATGTATCTATTAAGTTTATTTTACTTGTTGTGTTACCTACCTATTTAATAGACAAATCACTGAACCTGAGTTGATTTCCATACATCTTTTTTCGGGTGAAGATCAGCGACAAAATCAGCGCTGTGCTGTGGGTACCCCATAGCACTGCATCATGCTGAGTGGAAGCCTTCTTGTCACAGTCATGTCGTGCTGCTGCCTACTAATTTCCGTTTTATGCTCGTGATTTATTATGTCATCATCATCATCAGCCTATAAATGGGCGAGGGGCTTGTGGCTAAGTAATAACAGCTGCACGTGTCGATCGATCAGGTTAAGCTACGCTTGCTGGGGTTGGTCCGTGGATGGGTGACCATCTTTACATACCAAGTCCCCTCCGTGCCTCGGAAAGCACGTTAAGCCGTTAGTCCCGGCTGTCATTTGTAGATCTTTGACAGTCGCTACGGGTAGTTAGAAGCCCAAAAAGTCTGACAACCAGTCTTACCAAGGGGTATCGTGTTACCTAGTCACTAGGTTGTGGAGGTCAGATAGGCAGTCGCTCCATGTAAAATACTGGTTTCTCTACTCCATGTAAAATTCAGCTGCATCCGGTTAGACTGGAAGCCGACCCCAATATAGTTGGGAAAAGGCTAGGCAGATGATGATCATCAGCCTATAAATGTTCCCACTACTGGGACACAGGCCTCCTCTCTGTGAGAGGGAGTGGGCCGTAATCCACCACGCGGGCCCAGTGCGGGTTGGTAGATGTCACATGTCTTTGAATTTTCGGTTCTAGGACATGACGGTTTCCTCACGATGTTTTCCTTCACCGTTTTGAGAGCAGTGGTGATGAAATAATTTACACAAAGTAAAGCGCCTGTCTGGGTTCGAACCTACGATCTACAACTCGTAAGTCGCGGCCGTTACTACTGGGCCACCACTGCTCACTTTATTTCAGAATTTTTGAGATGGGAAAAAACAATTGAACTCGCGACACCGTTACCGACACTTCATTTTTGTAAACGCGATTGTGTTCTTTATTCATATTACGTTACGAATCAATGTTTCAAGCAAGTATTTTTTACTTTAAAGGTTTGGAAGTTTTTTTTTTTGTAAACGCGATTGTGCTCTTTATTTAGATAAGGTTACGGACCAATGTTCTATACCAGAATTTTTCTTCCACCAAGGCGATCTTGTTCAAGTTTTCACTTCCGTCGGCACTCCCGGAGTGCCATTGTTTTTTTATTAATAATCGGAGTCTCGACCGAGCGATTCAATAGTTAAATAGTAAAAATAGGGTAGTAAAATTTGTCTACATACTTTTCCCTTTTAACTGTAGGTACATGAAAACATTGTCAAATTATCTTATTGATCTAGTTCATGCAACCAACCTTTTAGTGCAAGTTCCTGGCTTCGTTTTCACTCGTGTAGATACAACTGTGTTTCATTTACAAAATAAAGCGACGTCTAACATATATTATTTGTTTTGAAAACCTTGTATGTCACATAGTTCTATTCTGCGTAAATGGGATGAATAAACGAGAATCGGATTACACCGTTTGAAAAATAGGAAGCAAAAAACCATCGACAAAAATATAGCTTTCCATTCAATTTCCACCGAACATCTGTTCTTTCACATACAAATCCGTAAAGCCGTAATAAACACACGTATAGAACCCGTATTTCCGATCCGACCCGAGCGAACCCGAAGACAAAAGCTAATAAACGAAATCACTGACTCTAATAATTCTCAGCTCTGTAATATTAAAGTCAACTATCTTAAAACTAAAGGTCCTATTTACTCTGCCACTGGAAATCAGACTTTAAAATGTAACTGGTAGAGTTGATTTTGTATTGCGAATTAGATTTCGATGACATCCGATGGAAGTTTGATATTTACAAATGATTCTGAATATCAGTTTTACGAACAGAAGATTGATGTTATTTGAAATTAAAAGTTTTCTGGAGTAACAGTTAACACTTGTAGGTACCCCTTTAGATCTGGAACACAACAATGCTTCAATTCGACGGGAGATATTTGCAAAATGAAACAAAGACTGTGTAGGTATAGCGCTACAAGGTTATATTGGCGCATGGCCAAAATTGGAACTAACGCCGTCATCTTCAAATTTCACCAAAAAAATGCACAAATGTTTACATACAGCGCCCTCCTGTCAACGTCATCCGAACGCCAAAAGATCCTTGTAGCAGTGTATACTCCATTTGAAATAAGATTAGACATTTAACTAAACCTTTTTTATAGTTCGTTCAACCGATTTTGACTTCTATTGCGTTGGTGGCATGACAAATGGCAGCTGCATTAAACATTGGTAATCCGACCACTTTTTTTGCTATTAATGCCATCTTTATGCCTACGGTATAGAAGTAAAAATCGGTTGAACGGACTGTAAAAAAGGTTTGTTTAAATGTCTAATCTTATTTCAAATGGAAT
The DNA here is from genome assembly GCA_963680765.1 of Agrochola lychnidis. Lineage (NCBI taxonomy): Eukaryota > Metazoa > Arthropoda > Insecta > Lepidoptera > Noctuidae > Agrochola > Agrochola lychnidis. Next base: position 17,150,847 of record OY796869.1, read on the forward strand.
ATAGATTGCAATTACTGCTTTTTCGTTGTAACTATGATTCCAAATTACCCGAATTCGACCAGAATTCTGCTACATCAATAACACTATCATGGGCCTCGCAAAGGTCTTGCTTATTGTAATTAGTTAGTAGATTAGTACTAACTAACAAATCTATTAACCTCTGTAACAAAACTTAATAAATAATACAGAAGCCAAATATGATCACATTTCTGAATTTCGTACAAAGCTCAAGTGGCTTCCCATACGTCTTCGCCGGAATTCTCATATATTATTTCAGCTCTACAGTATTCTGTTCAATCCTTCAACCCCCTCTTATCTTAAAGAACGTTTCAAGTTCCTTCATGACACACATAATAGATATCTGAGGTCATCGGAAAATTTGAGACTAGAGATGCCGATGCATTCCACCGGCTTTTATGACAAATCTTTTAAGGTTCAAGCAGTACGGTTATGGAATGCCTTGCCCGTGTCGATAAGGCGTGCTCAATCTTTGTCCACTTTTAAAATTCTGGTAAAAAAACACTTCCTCTCTCCTTAAACATCATCATTACATATAGTTCCTTGCTCTTGTTTTATGTTTATAATTTTATGTATATCTGTTATTTATCTAATATGTATATATAAATATTTATATAGGTAATTATATGCTTTATGTATCTGTGTATCTGTTGTATATGTAAATGGTACACCACTGACTACCTGCAGTATTGTCTCTCCTTTTCCATTTAAATCCATCCAAAGGTTGTCTGTAAAAGATCGCTTTTAGCCATAAGACCGCCCATTGTGTCACCCAATGTAAAATTTCTAAATTAAAGTCTGTAATTTTTATGGTGTACATAATAAAGAATATTCTATCTTCTATCTATCTACAGAAGAAACGTACCAAAAATAACGAAGAGGTTAACCCTAGTTTATGGATAGGTTAAGTATAATTTAATCGTACAGTTTATATCAGAATCCACTATGTCGTGCAAGATTTGGAATAAAAGCTCTCAATCTCTCAATCCCCATTTTCCGGTAGGATTTTCTTGTAACACTAATGTGACTTGGGACATTGATACAAGGTCGGTACCAGGTGAACAGAATATCTGATCGCAAGAAAAAATAGAACACATGAGTGAAAGGGGACTAATAAAAGGTATTTATTTACAAGGCAGATGTGAGTGGAAACGTCGGGACGGGATTAGAAGAACATAATGAATTAATGAATATTTATTTGTAAAACAGGTAGGTACTTTTTGGTGTTCAGTAATAACAAATTATTAAATTAAGTATTTACAAATTCAAGGTATTTTAGATTAATTAATAACAAATTCAATAAGCAAATCACACAATAACAAAAAACACATACATTCATTACTTAGTCAAATTATCTATACATATAATAAAATCGTAGCGAAGTCAAAACTGTACATTGAATATTTTTGAAAAAAAGTAATTGCTACGAGGTCTAGGATCGATTCTAATGCCGAAAATACTTTTTTTAGAATTTTTGTCTGTTTGTCTGTATGTATGTTCCAGCATGGCGCAAATTCTACCGGACAGATTCTGTTAAAATTTTGCATAGATATTCCCTGTGTGTCTGGTCAAACTATAGGATATAAACTATCACGCTATTTACTATGGGGGACGAGCAATATTACATTATGTTGTATTTTTATGTTCTAGCATGACGCAAATTCTACCGGATAGATTCTGTTAAAATTTTGCATAGGTGTTCCCTATAAGTCTGGTCAAACTATAGGGTATAAACTATCATGCTATTTACTATGGGGGACGAGCAATATTATATTATGTTCGTATTTTTGGAAAAAAACGCGCCAAAATTTTAGGATATTGTAGATGGTTATCGATTAAACTTTTTAAATGATTATCATCACGCTATACCTTTATGGAACTAAGCAGTCAATCATGAAATATATAGGAACGGCTATTTTAGACAAGTTTCAACAAAGCAATTAGCTCAACGGCTGGGCGGTTGCTTTGCAAACATGGGGTCGTAAGTTCGATTCCGACCTAAGGTTTTTTTTCACATTTTGTTATACGATTTTTTTTTTTTTTTTTTATTATGTACCTATAATCTATAGATATAATAAAATCGTAGCGAAGTTAATTTTTTTTAAAGAAAGTTATTGCTACGAGGTATGGGATCGATTCTTATGCGGAAAATAAAGTTTTTAGAATGTTTGTCTGTACCAACTGTAGGGCATAAACTATCACGCTATTTGCTATGGGGGATGAGCAATATTACATCATGTTCGTATTTTTCTCTGCAAATTGTAAAAGGACGCGCCAAAAGGTTGGGATATTGTAGATAGGTAGTTACCGATTTAACTTTTTAAATGATTATCATCACGCTACCTTTTATATAGGAACGGCTATTTTAGCTAACTTTCAACAAAGCGAATAAGTAAGCGGTTGGACTAATGATTTGAAGTCCTGAGGGCCTACCACCAGCTCAAAAGCAGTATTATTTTAATATTACTTTAGTTTACTTCAGTGTGGGAAAGAGATGAAGCTCTACAGGATGTATAGCTCCATCTCTTTCTCCCACTGAAGTAACATTAAAATAATACTGCTTTATGAGCTGGTGGTAGGCCGCCCGGGGTAGTAAGTTCAATTTACATCTGTTTTTTTTAAACTCTTTTTGTAAAACGATTTTTTTTTTTGGATTGTGTATGTAGTTCATAGAATGTATTAATTCACAAAAAATGGAAAACTTCGTAAGCTATGGGAAACTACTAAGTTACAAGTACTTTACAGTCACAAAACATTCTAGGTTGTATTCTGATCATTTTAGAGCAAAAGACTGTAGGAATAAAATGTTTTTTTTACAGATTTTGACAGCAGATTTGTCCAAGCGATTTTAAAATATGTATGTGTGTGGATCTTCTGGAATCGCTGCCACACTGCATCCTGGTGGCAAAACAGCGCACGTCATGTTTAAGATTCCCATCGATTTAGAGAGCAACGAAACGCCTGTTTGTGGGGTGTCACGCAACAGTAACAAGGGATGTGTGCTTAGGGGATTGCGCTTCGTCGTATGGGATGAATGCATTATGGCAAAAAGGAAAGCAGTGGAAACTGTAAACAGAACCCTGCAGGACATCCGCAGAAACCAAGATATGATGGGTGGTGTCACAGTTTTGACAAAAAAAGTGAATACTTCGTTGAAAAGGTCGACTCTATGGTCGAGAGTTCATAAACTGCGCTTGACCATCATCATACGACCTCGGCTTGGCGGTAATTCAAATGCTCAAGTATTCTCCGATGTTCTTCTAAAATTTGGTGAAAGCACTCTACCCGAGACTCTTGGTAGAGTAGATCCCACTTTAGAAGATCTTATTCGGCTGATATACGAGGATATCAGTCAAATACCGTACCAAGAGAATTCTTAGGCGAGTTTCCGTTTTAACTCCGAAGATGATCAAGCTGCAGCGATCAACCACAGTATTCTCTCACAAATTGAAGGGAGTGAAGTGATATACACCTCCATTAATACTGATGTGGAGGAAGATGATGCCAAATATCACCCCGTAGAATTTCTCAATTCACAAATGGCAAGTGGACTTCCGGTTGTATATCTGTGTAACGGAAACCAGCTCAAAGTCATGTCTTTGCAGAGAAACGTCATTGAGGTGGAAATTCTAACAGGTTGTGGCGATGGTGAGACAGTGTTTATAGCGCGTATAAAGTACAAATTCCCCATAATTACCAGTTAAAGCGCGTGCAGTTCTCTGGGAGTGTATGCTTTGCGATCAACAAGTCACAGGGGCCGACACTGAAGGCTGAAGGCTGCCTGTGTCGACCTCAGGATAAGCTGCTTCTCACACGGACAACTGTTACGTCGTTTGCTCCCGAGTCACCATTCCTGACTCTCTGTTTATTTTGGCTGCTGAGAATAAAACTACAAACGTAGTATACAGGGAAGTTTTATAAAAATATGGCTATTATTGTAGTATATTGTGATGTCTTACGATTTCCATGCGAACGAAGTCGCGGGCAGAAGCTAGTATTTAATATTATTGTCATTAAGAAATTCATCTACAGTGTAATAACATTTATGGATTAGAAACATTAATAATTTCTTCTTGAAGCTCTTGATCTTTAGTTGCTTTAAAGAGTCAGGTAGATTCAGATTCGTTTATTTGCACAAACATGTGTAGATAATATACATGGTATGATGCTTATTATAGGTGTAACAAAGTATTTTTTGGCTCAAGATGTTTGACCATGGCTGGTGTACAAATTTGGTCAAAAAGACAATAGGATTTTAAAATTAAGATAGGTACAATGAACAATAATATAAATAAATCAACAATTAACAATAATATTAAATTAAATAACGTCAACAGTCATGATTCAAAATAAATAGATTAGATTCAGTCAGTATCTTCAGAGTAATTTATTATATATTCTGGGTGCTATTCTCAGAAAGTTTTTGCGCATTTAAGCTGTTGTTTTGATATTGAGCACGTGTAGGACCTCTAGTGACCTTATTGGTGATGTTCTTCTGAAAGGTCAGGTGCGTAGTATTCGCCATCGGCGTGCGTGTATGATGACTTGGATGAGACACGCACAAACCAGGGAAGCATGGCACGAAAGGGAGGAGGCCAAAACTCGGCAGTGGGTGGAACAAGGCTGCCAATGATGATGATGATACCAATCTAAAAAAGGGATGGTGCTACCGGTCATGAATAGCTCCGTCTCTCTTTCGCACTGGAATCATGATGGCATTAAAACGTCATAATACTGCACATTAATAAACTAACCTGAACTCGCAGACCAAATAAAAAACTAAGACAGAGCGCAACACAAACAATACAGTAAAGGCTCCTACAAACAGGCGCGATACGCGACGCGACACAAAGACACCGCTCGACCCGTGTCTTTGTGTCCCGTGTCTTTGTAGGAGCCTTAAAGCATGTCGAAACTACACCTCCGCTCTGTGCATGCACGCTTACACGCTCACAATATTCTACAATAGAGCTACAATCAAACTACACCTCACTAAGTGCACACATGTTTACGAAACCGGCTTCATGTCACTGTTGACAGCGCTATGTCTTGGTTTTTTATTTGGTCTAAACCTGAACTGAACAAAATCTAATCTAACCTTTCTTACCTTTTTCTTTCAATAAAACATACATGAATCCTGAAAACATTACACTCCTTTTCATTGACAGCCAGATTTTCGAGAAAAAGATCCAAACGTCTCAATTTTCCAATACATTTTCCTCCTAACACTAATGTGACTTGAAACACGAGGTACTAGGCTAACAGAACAACTCAGGCGTTCACAAGTAAATTACATAAGAAACAACTGCCAAGCAGATAAGAAGTCAATTTACAACCCTTTTTACTCCGGATAAAGGGACGTAATAGCAGCCCGGTAAAACCCAGGGATTTTGATAAATTGGCTCAAAAGACCTAATTTATGATAACGTTGCCTTAAAACATTTTTTTCATGATTTTCGGAAGGAAATACCTGAACATTACGAGTTGTAGGTATTTCGTTATCAGAAATATGAAATTGAGGAAAAAGTATGTTCAGGACGTTTTTGTAGGCATTCCTAATGCCTTTTTGTGTGAATTTATTTATGTTTTTAGTTGGGAAAACATTTTTTTTTTTTGAAGTGAAATCTTCTTTAGGCGCGTTGAGCATTTTTGAAATGGGACTAAACCATTGATTTCGCGACACTGTTACCGATTTTACCGACACCGTGGAGTAAAAGACATCAACGCGTTGTTTACCGCGGTGCCGATTTTTTTCATGTTTTCACTTCTGTCGGCACTCCTGGAATACCACTGTTTTTTTTTTTGTTGTTACTCATTTAAAAAATCTTTGATGCATTTACGTATATCAATAAACAAAAACAGAAATACTTAAACATGGAAGAACTATCTGCAGTCATCATCTGCCTAGCCTTTGCCCCACTATGTTGGGGTCGGCTTCCAGTCTAACCGGATGCAGCTGAATACCAGTTTTTTACATGGAACGACTTCCTATCTGACCTCCACAACCCAGTAATTGGGTAATACGATATTCCTTGGTAAAACTGGTTGTCAGACTTTCTGGCTTCTAACAACCTGTAACGACTGTCAAAGATTCACTAATGACAGCCGGGACCAACGGCTTAACGTGCTTTCCGAGGCACGGAGGAGTCTCGGTATGTAAAGATGGTCACCCAACATAGTTTCATTTGATGGATCGACCCGTGCAGCTGTTATTACTTAGCTACCAATTCCTCCTAAAAAGTAAAAGATAAAGTCCATAATTCACTAACAACCTAACTAATAACTCTAACAAAGTTACCAAAACGCTCTCTTAGTTAAACAGACACTTTATTACAAAGTACAAAAAAGCCGACCAAGAAGGGTACAAACTCGTGAAACGGTAACTTCACAGAATTTCCTGGGGTTTTGAGAAATGGCCTTTAAAGACTTAATTTATTACCGGCCTTTACCACAAATTCACTTTTTTTAGGGTTCCGTTCTCAAATGGTGAAAACAGGAGCCTTACAAATAAACCTATACAGTCTGTCTGTCTGCCAAAAAACTGTTTCAAACACTCACGACCCCATAGGAGTAAGGCAGTAACTATACACCAACTGCCACGATTCTTACATACTCCTGTTTTCTTTACCGTAGTAGGTATTTTGTTGTAATTTTCACAAAACACGTACATCTTTCATGGCAAATAATTAAAGTATATAAAGAAATAAAAGAACGAAAGAAAAACAGGTTTATTTGTCACAGAAACACGTGCATACAAAAAGACAAGAGTAATCAGAAAAAAAAAATAGATCTATACCACATTTGAAATAAGATTAGACATTTAAACAAACCTTTTTTATAGTCCGTTCAACAGATTTTGACTTCTATTGCGTTGGTGGTATGACAAATGGCAGCTGCAGTAAACAGTTGGTATTGTAACCATTATGCCTATGGTATAAAAGTGAGACTCGGTTGAACGGACTGTAAAAAAGGTTTGTTTAAATGTCTTATTTCAAATGGAGAATAAGTAGTACATTGAAAAACAGAAATAGTCCGCAGCTGCACGTGATGATAACGTTTTTTCTTGTATAGTACTGTCAGTCCAGCGACGGTTATTCCTCATGAGTTTGGCTCATGGCTCCATTCAAGAAACTTCGAAAATAGTACAGTTTTTCAACGTTTTTTTTTTCGAACACATGAAGGTGGTACGAAACTTCTGAAAAACCTTAGTGCACGAGTCCGACTCACACTTGGCCGGTTTTTTTATCTTCTCATAAAGAAGGCGAGAACAAAAAGCAATATTGGAATGTGAGATAATTTTTAATTTCGACAAAAAAAGCTGAATCTAAAGTTATGGGGGCAAGTTAATTAAACTCGGGTTCAAACAAGGGTTGTGACTCATCAGCCACGGTTTTGAGTTATTTATAACGCAGGAAACGCCAGGACACTTTAGGAAGGAGGAAATTGTGACCTAATTGGTGAGGCGACGTTCTTTAGAAAGGCCAGGTGTATGACCAGATAGGCGGGAGGAAACGCCCGGGTGTCACCATTGTGTGGATCACCCGGATGACACAGTGGAGCATAGGTTGGAGATCTGCCCGGCTTGGGTGGAGCATCGTCGTGTCCTCGTGGAGGCAATCGGCGGCGGTGATCTCTCGCGTCCGGCCTTGGTCCAAGCCATGGCATGGAGCGAGAGGGCATGGGAGGCCATCACCTCCTTCTGCAAAGCAGTAATGCTCGTGAAAAAGGAGGCGATACACGTGAGGGAGAGGCAAATTTCGCGCCCTCACGCCCCTAACCGCCGCAGGAGACGTCCTGGGCGTCGGGTGTCGCAAGCCGATTTCCGGCCACCGTAGGCGCGGGCTTGCGGACGGTGAGCAATGGGTAGCTCGCCGTCCGATAAGGACCAGGCCCGGGTCGACAGCGTGTTGTGTTCCACGCGTGCCTCAAAGAAATGTCAGCAGAACTGACGGGGTTCAATAGGGCCGATGCCTGCTAGGGTTGCGGTTTCTTGTCCGAAAGCGTTACCGTGGTCCCTGGCAATACAGGCAACTGAAGGAACACGGGTGGGTTTTAGTCAGTAAGAGTCTGACACGCCCTCCCGCTCCACCTAGAGCGGGAGAAGTTATTTGATAATTTCCCACCCAAAAAAAAAAGGTGTATGACCAGATGTTTGAACGTAAACGAAGCAAAAGGAATATGTACCTACGGATTGTAGTAGGTAGCGGTCTATCGTTTCTGCCTTACCCCATGGGAAGAAAACGTGAGTTTACGAATGTGTATGTATGTTGGGTAACGTCGGTATTTTGGAGTACCTAATTTTACCCAGATGGATTTCATATGAAGGTAAACAAGGTTTTTAATGGGGTTTACGAACACCTTATCAGAGATTTCGACTGTAGAATTACATACTCCTATCATATATTTTATGTATGTGATGCTTATACACTAGCTTCTGCCCGTGACTTCGTTCGTGTGGAAGTTGAACGAAAGACTTCACAATTTAATATGTACTATTTTAGTACATATTATATCTTGAAGTTTTTCGTAAATGTGGCTGTTATTTTAACAGCCACATAAATATAAAAAACTGCCTCGTTGGTCTAGTGTTCGCAAACGCTACTGTTGAGTATGAGGTCTTGGGTTCAGTTGCTAGGTTAGGCAAAGTTTTATTGGGTTTTCCATTTGGAATTTCTCAGTAACAGTCCGATTTGTACCCGTTTAATGGCTATAGACTCACCCCCTAGAATAGAATAGAATAATATTTATTTGCTTAAAAACATGGTTTAAAAAGATGGTATAAAAAATAACAAGAGTATATAAAAAATAAAAATAATTATGGGTATAAAAAATATTATGAATGTTTGTTTAATAGTCATTGGATACATGAAGTGGGCTGCTTTTGTAAGACGACTAAAATGTCACGGTGTATACATACAACGTCCCGACCCCCATACCTCTATACATACTTACAAGTTCCGGTAAAAATACAGGTTTGAGAAGTCAATCTATGACAAGATATAATAGGACCGCTTGCAACACCAATCACTACATTTAACGCTAAACGTATGTAAAACATCATTCTGTCTCTGTCATCTTCAAAAAATTGTCACAAATACAATGCTGTTTGAAATTCGTTTGACGTTAAATGTACACGCACGTGTGTATATGTGTATGCGTGTTAATGTATAGCACTTGTCGGCGCCGATATGCGCTGGTTGTCAACACTGCAAAACTCAAAATTCAAAAGTCATTTATTCAAACTAGGCTGAGAATCAGCACTTTTCGAACGTCAAAATTACATAAGACAGTCCCCCAAAACGCCCACCCTTCACCACTTCCTAGTGCCTTTAGCTGGGAAGAAGAAGTGGCGCAACAAACTCCCCAGCAGCACAGCTGTCTGTTCAAGTTAGAAACAGGCAGCTGTGCTGCTGTGCGAACCGGCTGTTACCAGCGTTCTACATGAATACACGTATTTATGTAGAACGCTGGTAGCTGACGCCAAATCAGCGCGAACACTCACCGATAAGAACCGATAAGTTCCTATCTGATTAGTCGACGCCGGTTTGCGCTGATGTGGCCAAAAGTATGAAAACTGCCTACTCAGACCAACGTAGACAACCAGCGCTTGTCGCCGCTGACAAGCGCTGGCACAACGGCGCCGGTTACCAGCGTTCTGCATGAATACACCCTTAGTTTTAGAACTTATCACAAGAGCTTAGAAATGCCTTATCTAATACCTTTAAACGAGCAATTCTTGTATATATGTATATAATCTGAGCAGCTCGGAGTCTGGATTTGTGCCCGGTTGATGGCAATAGACTCGCTATTACATGGGATTTAAACATAACTAGTGAAATGTAGGTGTACCTGTTACAGGTACACCTCTGTCCAACCATTCGGAGAAACAAGGCATGATGTTATGTTATATAATCTGAATTTTGGAAACGACTCCAACGATTTTCATGAAATTTAGTATGCAATCGGGGTCGGGGATTTCGGGGACGATAAATCGATCTAGCTAGGTTTCATTTATAGAAAACTAGCAGCCCGCCCCGGCTTCGCACGGGTATTAAACAAACATTACAAAAGTTATAATTTTTTACACACACACACCCTCCCATACATACGTACTTTCTCGTTTTTGCGTGGGGTCATTAAAAAAGAGTTAAATAAAGAAAATTCGAATATGAAATTATATTTTTTTTGTATTTATTTCTTGACATTGACTCCCCTCCCGTACCCCAGTGACGTTTACATCGCTTATTATTATTATGGTGCCGTCTAACCGAGCGGCGTGAGCGGCGACCATGCGACATTTTTCAAATAACTTACATTTTTAAACTTGTGATATCTTTCGAATGGAATGTCCAAATTGAATAATTCAAAAAGTTATATTATATTATATATATATGTTTTATATTTTTTTTATATTCCAAAGTATAAATAAAAGAGCTTTTATAGCGGTGACATTTATATAATTTTTTTTAAATGAAAAAACACTTATTGTGACATAACTATAATAGTTAGACATATGCTGTCGCAATATTTTTTATAGATAATTATATGTTCTGCAAAAACATAGTACTTATTTTGTTCTATATTCAATAGTTTTCGCAGCGCACGCAATGTAAGAAAGTTTTTTGGTTATTTTTTCACACCTTGGGTTACATTATATTGGAGTTTTAGTATGGATCCCTAACTTTTTTGAAAATTTAATATAACCTATCTTCACCGGAGATAGTGTAGCTTCTCAACAGTGAAAGAATTTTTCAAATCGGTCAAGTAGTTTCGGAGCCTATTAAATGCAAACAAACAAACAAAAAAACAATCAAATCTTTCCTCTTTATAATATTAGTGTAGATGTCATTTAAAAAAACTGAGCAATCCAGACATTTTAATTAAAAACATTAATGCAGATATAGACGATGCTTTTTATTAGAAAGACTATTGGCATGATTGCCTAACATCATCCTGCCTAATCCTTAGAAAATAAAAATAAAACAAGCCCAATCACGTAAACCCACAAAAATCACAAAAGGTATCAACTCCGTATTTAACATATCCATTGATATGCCACATTGTGGATGTATACTCTAACGCATCGCCTCAATTTTACTTTGGACGTGAGAGGCGTACTAATATTGTTAACCTTGCGAAGGGATTCGGCATTAGAGTATGGAACAGACCAGCTACAAAGCTAGATGGCTGAGAATTAATTAACTGCCGTGTTACTTGAGGCCTTTTTAAAAGTATTTAAGTTGTAAACAATGAAGATTTAATGTCAAATGGGAAGATTAATCATCGTGCGGTTAATAAAAGAGGGAGATACTTATTAATGTGACCTTGCGGAAATCCATTATAAAAATACAATAGACGTGAATATATTTAGTAACCTCTTCCGTTTAGCTATTTCTGAAGATCCTTAAAAAAACCTGAAAGAAATCGACACGTTTTTCACCTCTCAATGAGGCATCCGAGTGCTGAACGCAGAGGCGTTCAGTGCTTGGTGTGGCAACACGCCGTGTTAATCGTCATCCTAAGGATGCCTCGTTGAGAGATGAAACACGTGTCGATTTCTTTCAGGGTTTTTTATGGCTCTTCAGAAATAGCTAAGCGGAAGAGGTTACTAAATATATCCACGTCTATTGTATTTTATAAGGTGAGTATTAAAATTTAATCTGACTGAATTTATGCATTAAAAAGAAATTGGCTAGTTTGGGATATAAAAAGAAAAGTTTTTACAGCTTAAGTTTACTAAAATGAGAAAAATTCAAACCACGCATCAGTTTTTATAATTTTTTTGTCCCTTTAAATATGTTCACAACACGTAAGCTTGTCTCATTAATACTCTACGCTCAAAATGTGGAGAAACTATAAGGCCTATTCTGATAAGTTTCCTATGGGAGTTGAAGGGAAGTTTGATCAGTGCGGCGCCTATTGCTAGGCTTTTAGTGAGATTGGATCGAAACAAAGAAAAGAAATTAAGGTACAAAACTGTTTACAAAAATTCCGGCATATTGTATTTTAGAGACATGAGGAACAGGTTGTAAAGTTCGCTCATCCACCATAGAAAAGGGAGGATCCTCCGACCAGACGGGTGTCGTGTCTGGCGGGCAACTGCCCGACAGTTGGTGTTGGATAATCTTATACAGGAAAAAAAATTACCCAGTGCGCAAACTTTAACACTTGACTTTACTTATCGTTATGAGCAACTTTTACTGTAGGACCAAACCCGAAAACGCTACATTTTGACAAGTTATGCGAACATACATAAATGTAGGGAACAGCAGATTTTCGCGATTTCAGGTTTGGTCCCATAGTAAATTTGCGCACTGGTTCAAAACTTACCCTGTATAAGTTGTTAGCGCAGTAAACTCTAATTACGCGATGCAGGATTTGTGTGACGTCATGTTTTTTGATGCGTAGTTCGTATGTGGCGGTGTAACCGCTACAGGTTTTTCTTGTAAAACTTTTTACAACCAATAAGTTTGAAGTTTTTAACCAAAAACTTAGGACGAGGAAGCCATTCTATGTGAAAAGAACGGCAAGAAAGAATTAATTACTAGTCCCCATTTTTAAGCCGATCATACATGGAGAGAGAGATCAATCTGAACAGACGAACTGAGCCAACTCAGTCGGACAGACACTCGAAATAATTTGACATGACAGTGCATCCCAGGTCAAACTGAAGATAAAATTATTGACCATGTATGCTACTGATATTATCTAAACTTGCTTGCAATAGTAATGTTTTTACGACCACCATAAAGAAATCTAAATCTAAATATTTTATTTCACATACATATACCTTCATGGGCACATATGAAACGTAAGAAACTAGTTGCACGGTTCCAATTGATCGCTTCCTATGGAGAAGAGCCGGCAAGAAACTTCACGGCAAAAACACCGCTTGTCAATCTGTACCTTTTAGTACAGTCATTTGATGCTCAAAACTGGGGTTACATGAAAATTGGTGATTTAATTTATTGCGATGTGCTCTTTTTGAATTTTCACTTTGCCTCCTCTCTCTCTCGTATCTTTGCCGCTCGTATCGACGCCATATTGGAAAATGGCTCCCAAAAACAGCTTTTTGACAATTCCTCCTTTTCGACTCATTTTACAATCAAAAAAGTTTTGTAATAAATTAAACTATTTATGTTGTAACTTTTTTTTTTTTGTAAACTACTTACATTTTTTCTGAAAATATTGGCTAAAAAAACTAGCAATGTCCTCTGGTTGACGCGTGACGAGACGTTCTTACATCCAGTACCTATGTAACATCTGATACGATCAACTTTCATCCTTCAGGGAGACTGGCAAAGTTTCATTGTTTTGCCTTAGGGTATTTGATTTTGGGTGCGACTTTAGTGAAAGATGGAGCGGATGTAACTAGCTGCATTATTTCTTGAGACAATTTTTAAAGCTATTGCATAGCTTTTATCGCGGGCTTTGAGCACGGCAACCGAATCAAGAAATTCCGTAACGTAACGAAAATAAAACCTAACACCCCCCGCTCCGCCTACCATGTAATGACGGTTCCCATGACAACGTGATGTTGTCATGGAGGTTACAAATGCTATGTAATAGCTTTACCGCGGCAGTCCCCGAGTGCCACACGTTTTTTTATTACTATTTTATTGCTATTGTAAAACACATTTATTCATAAAAAGAATAACCATTCTCTCGATATCAAAAAAATAAAAATAAACGTTCAACAATCATAGCCCGCATATAAAGTTAACTACTGACGCCACTGCTGATTGCGACTCAAATCAATCAAATTGATCGCTTACTCGAACGCTATCGAATAAATCGCCACTATAATTATTATGGTTATAGCCGATATTTGTTACGTGAACAATCAATACATAAACGTTGTTGCTGTAGCGTAAATGGCAGAATATTGCTAAAAGCGGCGAAAAAATTCATCGACAGAATCTATATCCATCTATACCTACATATAATAAAATAGTAACGAAGTCAAAACTTCATATTGAATATTTTTTAAAGAAAGAAAGAAGGAAAGAAAAATGTTTTATTTAGGACACGCACAGAAAATGAAACTAACAAAATCATGAAAACAATAGCAATTTAAGAAAAGAATATTAAAGTTAAAAAAAATCGTGAAAACAAAAAGAAGACTTGTGCAAGGCCAAAAAAAGACTTTCAGTTTTTTTTTTTTTTTAATTGCTGCAAATGTAAGAACAAGTCTGACGCCGAATTTTTTTTTTTAATTTTTTTGTCTGTTTGTCTGTATATATGTTCCGGATTAGCACAAAAACCGCTGATCGGATTTGGATGAAATTTGGCACATAGATAGTTTATATCCTGGATTAACACCTAGAGTACTTTTGATCCTGATAGTCTGTAGCTGTACGTTTCCGCGGATATTTTGCGACATCCACGCTGGCGCAGATGCGGGCAAAAGCTACTCGTAATTTTAAATAAACAATTTTTTTTTTTGTTTGTATTCCTTGAAGGTGTAGGCAGAGGTATATTGTAAACCATCGTCAATTATCATCATAATGTAACCTTTCAATGTCCTTGATGGCAATAATAGCGAAAGAGCAATTACCATAATTTCCTCGCTTTGCAAATGGAATACTGAACAGGAACACAAATTCATTTTCATGAACAGACAAGAGGATGTTGGAGGCTGTTCTTGTGAGAAACCACACGAAAAAAAAACAACCGACCTCCAAAAAAAAACATTAAAAAGTGAAAAATAACTTTAATTTCGGAAGTCGGTGTCTTGGGTTTTATATTTTCGTTTTTTGCCACCGACTTCCGAAATTAAAGTTATTTTTCACTTTTTAATGTTTTTTTTTGGAGGTCGGTTGTTTTTTTTTTGTAAAAAGTTTTTATTTTTCACTTTTTAGTTGTGGTACCTACCCCACACACATTCGAATACCACTACCTGCTACCAGTGACAGAAACTTATCAGATCATCTACATACTAAGTGGGAAAAAAATACGTATTTTGTAGCTAACTCAAAAACTATCCATGCAAAGTTAATAAAATTTATATGGGACCAATTCGAGAGCACACCCTTTCAAACAAAAAAAGAATTTTCAAAATCGGTCCACAATATTGACGGAGAAATCGGTGGACATAAATAAATAAAAAAAAAAACAAACAAACAAACATACGCGACGAACATATAACCTCCTCCTTTTTGGAAGTCGGTTAAAAATTAAACAACCATAAGGCTACGTCCGCACAGACAGGTGACTTGCTTAGCGCCTAGAGCCTAGTTTGGCTTGCATTCCTGCTACTTGCTATGATTCACGGTGGCCGCACTGAGAGGTGGTTTGTGTGGTGGGTCGAACAACTCATTGCCTGAAAACATAATCCAACTCATTGTAAAAAATAAAGAAAACTCACACCATAAATAAATAAATCACTTTTCTACTTTGACTGCTGCCTCTTCCCATAGTTTCTTTAAAACAACTGCATTTTTATTGCGTTCATTAACATCAAACTGATGCAATTAATATTTCATCCATTTTCTTTCTCCTAAAATGCCTCGCGACAAATAACCAACATGTTTGTTTACTTCAATACATGCTAAGCGACTAGCTAGGCGCCAAGCGGGCAGTGCGACTGGTCGTGAACATTTAAGAATGTTCGTTTTACTAAGCTACTCGCTAGGTGACTCGCTAGGCTCTAGGCGCTAAGCAAGCCGCCTTTCTGTGCGTACTTAGCCTAACAGTTTGTATACACCGAAAACTTTGGCATAGGTTTAAGTTTAATCACATTTCATTATTATTGTTTACTAGCTGTTGCTCGCGACTTCATCTGCGATCCAGGATGAAAAGTAGCCTATGTGCTTTAACGGGGCATGGATATAATTATCACTTGCTTCAAAAACGGTGAACGAAAACATCGTGAGGAAACCGGCATGCCTGAGAGATATTTTTTGAAGCCAAGTCAGAGAGAGATGTCGCGACGTCAGAGGCCCATGGGCGGCTATATATAGTCCGTGCAATCCACAAAGACGCACCCCAATCCGCGAGAACTGTACTGTAAGCTGAACTCTAGTACGGCGCGGAGCGGAGTGGGGCGCGTCTTCGTGGATTGCACGAACTATAACTCTGACACTAGGTTAGTGATTAACCACACGAAAAGAAGACTGTAGTCATTATCATCCACAGCGAGCCGACTTCATCCACTGTTGGGCATAGAACTCTCTTTTCTTATAGCAATCCCAATGCACATGCGCAAGTCTCAAGCAGCTTTTACCCGCAATGGCAACAATGTCGTCCGCAAAGGTAGTCACTATTATGGCTTTTAATTAAAAATCAGCCTACCCCACATTAAGCTGCAAAACACAGTGAAACTTGTTTGCAGCGAATGCAGCGCTTGAGGCGTAATTTTCAATAAACAAGTTGCCAATCCCACAGTGAGCGCGTGCAGCGCAATTTTGTCAGGCGAATTAATCGGTAAGTTCGTGGTGGCGAACGTCGAACCAGTAAATGACACATTAATGATTCATTGAAATGCTGCGTAATTAATTGGTTTTCGCCTACACTAGGGCAGACATTTTCCATATCGTTGATGGACGTAGGAGTTTTCTCTTTGTAGAGATTCATTATTTACTGATTTAAAACACAGTGAATGTTGTTGCAAGCGCTAAAGCTACTGGTCCTTAGTTCGATTCACGGGTCAGGCAAAGAATTAAACAGTTTTCCCTCTGGAATTTCTCAACAGCAGCCCGGAGTGTGGTTTTGTGCCCGGTTGATGGCAATATTCTCCAATAGGCTCGCCCCTTTAAATGAGAGTTAACTGGTTCACAGTACAATGAACCATAACATCTGGTCTGTTCAATTGTTTTAACTATTGTGTCTGCATATGAATCTAATATCTTGAACATAATATCCTCCTATCTTTTATTACATTATTTATTCTGATACGTAATTTATTAAAACGGACACACACTTCTATGTTTATTATTCTAGCGTATGACACTCGTGGGTTGCAGCTGATAGTCAGCGTCAGCTGATACACTTTGTGTTGTCATCTGATATTATGCTGAGCTGAGGCCCTTTTGGCATTACAATCATTGTTTTCTGTTTTTATATTTATAAGGTGTATTTTCTCTTCTATAATGCCAATAAACGCATTTTTCTTTCTTTCTTTTCTTTCTATAACTTGCGAAATGTGGGTGAACTAAAGGGACATCTTTGTCTAACCTATCGGGGAATACATTAAAGGCGTGATGTTATCTATACATATAATAAAATCGTAGCGAAGTCAAAACTGTACATTGAATATTTTTGAAAAAAAGTTATTGCTACGAGGTCTAGGATCGATTCTAATGCCGAAAATATTTTTTTTATAATTTTTGTCTGTTTGTCTGTTTGTCTGTATGTATGTTCCAGCATGGCGCAAATTCTAACGGACAGATTCTGTTAAAATTTTGCATAGATATTCCCTGTGTGTCTGGTCAAACTATAGGGTATAAACTATCACGCTATTTACTATGGGGGACGAGCAATATTACATTATGTTGTATTTTTATGTTCTAGCATGACGCAAATTCTACCGGATAGATTCTGTTAAAATTTTGCATAGGTATTCCCTATAAGTCTGGTCAAACTATAGAGTATAAACTATCACGCTATTTACTATGGGGGACGAGCAATATTATATTATGTTCGTATTTTTGGAAAAAAATGCGCCAAAATTTTAGGATATTGTAGATGGTTATCGATTTAACTTTTTAAATGATTATCATCACGCTATACCTTTATGGAACTAAGCAGTCAATCATGAAATATATAGGAACGGCTATTTTAGACAAGTTTCAACAAAGCAATTAGCTCAACGGTTGGGCTGTTGCTTTGCAAACATGGGGTTGTAAGTTCGATTCCCACCTACGGATTTTTTTTCTTTTTTTCACATTTTGTTATACGATTATTATTTTTTTTGATTATGTACCTATAATCTATAGATATAATAAAATCGTAACGAAGTCAATTTTTTTTAAAGAAAGTTATTGCTACGAGGTCTGGGATCGATTCTTATGCGGAAAATAAAGTTTTTAGAATGTTTGTCTGTACCAACTGTAGGGCATAAACTATCACGCTATTTGCTATGGGGGATGAGCAATATTACATCATGTTCGTATTTTTCTCTGCAAATTGTAAAAGGACTCGCCAAAAGGTTGGGATATTGTAGATAGGTAGTTACCGATTTAACTTTTTAAATGATTATCATCACGCTGCCTTTTATATAGGAACGGCTATTTTAGCTAACTTTCAACAAAGCGAATAAGTAAGCGGTTGGACGAATGATTTGAAGTCCTGAGGGCCTACCACCAGCTCAAAAGCAGTATTATTTTAATATTACTTTAGTTTACTTCAGTGTGGGAAAGAGATGAAGCTCTACAGGATGTATAGCTCCATCTCTTTCTCCCACTGAAGTAACATTAAAATAATACTGCTTTATGAGCTGGTGGTAGGCCGCCCGGGGTAGTAAGTTCGATTTACATCTGTTTTTTTTAAACTCTTTTTGTAAAACGATTTTTTTTTTTTGGATTGTGTATGTAATAGTTCATAGGATATATTAATTCACAAAAAATGGAAAACTTCGTAAGCTATGAGAAACTACTAAGTTACAAGTACTTTACAGTCACAAAACATTCAAGGTTGTATTCTGATCATTTTAGAGCGAAAGACTGTAGGAATAAAATGTTTTTTTACAAATTTTGACAGCAGATTTGTCCTAGCGATTTTAAAATATGTATGTGTGTGGATCTTCTGGAATCGCTGCCACACTGCTTCCTGGTGGCAAAACAGCGCACGTCATGTTTAAGATTCCCATCGATTTAGAGAGCAACGAAACGCCTGTTTGTGGGGTGTCACGCAACAGTAACAAGGGATGTGTGCTTAGGGGATTGCGCTTCGTCGTATGGGATGAATGCATTATGGCAAAAAGGAAAGCAGTGGAAACTGTAAACAGAACTCTGCAGGACATCCGCAGAAACCAAGATGTGATGGGTGGTGTCACAGTTTTGACAAAAAAAGTGAATACTTCGTTGAAAAGGTCGACTCTATGGTCGAGAGTTCATAAACTGCGCTTGACCATCATCATACGTACTCGACTTGGCGGTAATTCAAATGCTCAAGAATTCTCCGATGTTCTTCTAAAAGTTGGTGAAAGCACTCTACCAGAGACTCTTGGTAGAGTAGATCCCACTTTAGAAGATCTTATTCGTCTGATATACGGGGATATCAGTTAAATACCGTACCAAGAGAATTCTTAGGCGTGTTTCCGTTTTAACTCCGAAGATGATCAAGCTGCAGCGATCAACCACAGTATTCTCTCACAAATTGAAGGGAGTGAAGTGATATACACCTCCATTAATACTGATGTGGAGGAAGATGATGCCAAATATCACCCCGTAGAATTTCTCAATTCACAAATGGCAAGTGGACTTCCGGTTGTATATCTGTGTAACGGAAACCAGCTCAAAGTCATGTCTTTGCAGAGAAACGTCATCGAGGTGGAAATTCTAACAGGTTGTGGCGATGGTGAGACAGTGTTTACAGCGCGTATAAAGTACAAATTCCCCATAATTACCAGTTAAAGCGCGTGCAGTTCTCTGGGAGTGTATGCTTTGCGATCAACAAGTCACAGGGGCCGACACTGAAGGCTGAAGGCTGCGCGTGTCGACCTCAGGATAAGCTGCTTCTCACACGGACAACTGTTACGTCGCTTGCTCCCGAGTCACCATTCCTGACTCTCTGTATATTTTGGCTGCTGAGAATAAAACTACAAACGTAGTATACAGGGAAGTTTTATAAAAATGTGGCTGTTATTGTAGTATATTGTGATGTCTTACGATTTCCATGCGAACGAAGTAGCGGGCAGAAGCTAGTCTATACATATAATAAAATCGTAGCGAAGTCAAAACTGTACATTGAATATTTTTGAAAAAAAGTAATTGCTACGAGGTCTAGGATCGATTCTAATGCCGAAAATATATTTTTTAGAATTTTTGTCTGTTTGTCTGTATGTATGTTCCAGCATGGCGCAAATTCTACCGGACAGATTCTGTTAAAATTTTGCATAGATATTCCCTGTGTGTCTGGTCAAACTATAGGGTATAAACTATCACGCTATTTACTATGGGGGTCGAGCAATATTACATTATGTTGTATTTTATGTTCTAGCATGACGCAAATTCTACCGGATAGATTCTGTTAAAATTTTGCATAGGTGTTCCCTATAAGTCTGGTCAAACTATAGGGTATAAACTATCACGCTATTTACTATGGGGGACGAGCAATATTATATTATGTTCGTATTTTTGGAAAAAAACGCGCCAAAATTTTAGGATATTGTAGATGGTTATCGATTAAACTTTTTAAATGATTATCATCACGCTATACTTTTATGGAACTAAGCAGTCAATCATGAAATATATAGGAACGGCTATTTTAGACAAGTTTCAACAAAGCAATTAGCTCAACGGTTGGGCGGTTGCTTTGCAAACATGGGGTTGTAAGTTCGATTCCCACCTACGGTTTTTTAACTTTTTTTTTCACATTTTGTTATACGATTTTTTTATTTTTTATTATGTACCTATAATCTATAGATATAATAAAATCGTAACGAAGTAAATTTTTTTTAAAGAAAGTTATTGCTACGAGGTATGGGATCGATTCTTATGCGGAAAATAAAGTTTTTAGAATGTTTGTCTGTACCAACTGTAGGGCATAAACTATCACGCTATTTGCTATGGGGGATGAGCAATATTACATCATGTTCGTATTTTTCTCTGCAAATTGTAAAAGGACGCGCCAAAAGGTTGGGATATTGTAGATAGGTAGTTACCGATTTAACTTTTTAAATGATTATCATCACGCTACCTTTTATATAGGAACGGCTATTTTAGCTAACTTTCAACAAAGCGAATAAGTAAGCGGTTGGACGAATGATTTGAAGTCCTGAGGGCCTACCACCAGCTCAAAAGCAGTATTATTTTAATGTTACTTCAGTGTGGGAAAGAGATGAAGCTCTACAGGATGTATTATAGCTCCATCTTTTTCTCCCACTGAAGTAACATTAAAATAATACTGCTTTATGAGCTGGTGGTAGGCCGCCCGGGGTAGTAAGTTCGATTTACATCTGTTTTTTTTAAACTCTTTTTGTAAAACGATTTTTTTTTTTGGATTGTGTATGTAATAGTTCATAGGATATATTAATTCACAAAAAATGGAAAACTTCGTAAGCTATGGGAAACTACTAAGTTACAAGTACTTTACAGTCACAAAACATTCTAGGTTGTATTCTGATAATTTTAGAGCAAAAGACTGTAGGAATAAAATGTTTTTTTTACAGATTTTGACAGCAGATTTGTCCAAGCGATTTTAAAATATGTATGTGTGTGGATCTTCTGGAATCGCTGCCACACTGCTTCCTGGTGGCAAAACAGCGCACGTCATGTTAAGATTCCCATCGATTTAGAGAGCAACGAAACGCCTGTTTGTGGGGTGTCACGCAACAGTAACAAGGGATGTGTGCTTAGGGGATTGCGCTTCGTCGTATGGGATGAATGCATTATGGCAAAAAGGAAAGCAGTGGAAACTGTAAACAGAACCCTGCAGGACATCCGCAGAAACCAAGATATGATGGGTGGTGTCACAGTTTTGACAAAAAAAGTGAATACTTCATTGAAAAGGTCGAATCTATGGTCGAGAGTTCATAAACTGCGCTTGACCATCATCATACGACCTCGGCTTGGCGGTAATTCAAATGCTCAAGTATTCTCCGATGTTCTTCTAAAAGTTGGTGAAAGCACTCTACCAGAGACTCTTGGTAGAGTAGATCCCACTTTAGAAGATCTTATTCCTCTGATATACGAGGATATCAGTCAAATACCGTACCAAGAGAATTCTTAGGCGTATTTCCGTTTTAACTCCGAAGATGATCAAGCTGCAGCGATCAACCACAGTATTTTCTCACAAATTGAAGGGAGTGAAGTGATATACACCTCCATTAATACTGATGTGGAGGAAGATGATGCCAAATATCACCCCGTAGAATTTCTCAATTCACAAATGGCAAGTGGACTTCCGGTTGTATATCTGTGTAACGGAAACCAGCTCAAAGTCATGTCTTTGCAGAGAAACGTCATCGAGGTGGAAATTCTAACAGGTTGTGGCGATGGTGAGACAGTATTTATAGCGCGTATAAAGTACAAATTCCCCATAATTACCAGTTAAAGCGCGTGCAGTTCTCTGGGAGTGTATGCTTTGCGATCAACAAGTCACAGGGGCCGACACTGAAGGCTGAAGGCTGCGGGTGTCGACCTCAGGATAAGCTGCTTCTCAGACGGACAACTGTTACGTCGCTTGCTCCCGAGTCACCATTCCTGACTCTCTGTATATTTTGGCTGCTGAGAATAAAACTACAAACGTAGTATTCAGGGAAGTTTTATAAAAATGTGGCTATTATTGTAGTATATTGTGATGTCTTACGATTTCCATGCGAACGAAGTCGCGGGCAGAAGCTAGTGTTATATAAAGTTATGCCCGCTTACGCTCGCGCTATGATCTCACCCAAAACTAAAAGAGAGTGCAAAAGTAAGAATTACCGGACTCAAGAGAGGAAAGTTGGGGCCCCGCGTAATTGTCTTAATTGGTCAAACGGTAACTTCATGAGACTAGAAGGTTTTTGCTTACTTACAGACCAGCCCCTTAGGAGAACAGTTGGGTTGAAAAGGGTAAGTGTCATTTATGATGAGCTGCTTGAATCGTTCAATTTGTTTTTAGAAATATTACGACCTAGACAGCGTGTATTCCTGTGGTATTATTTCTGTGCATTTTGGGTGCATATAAATAGTCTTCAATAGTACCGATTCTTTAACGGTAAGTAGGTAAGTACCCAGGCAGGGCAGTCACATTGTTGAATAACTAATAGGTCCAGTATGGGGTGGTTTATACATAGTACGTTCCAATTCCATTTCCGAGTTCAGATGACTGAGCACTCGCTCTTAAATTGGGCGAAGAGAAAACCCATGCTAGTCGATGCTGTCACCTCTGACTGATAGCATCGCAGAAGTTTGCCAAGCCATCATTTGAGTCCCATTCATCATCATCATTTCAGCTGAAAGACGACCACTGCTGGACATAGGCCTCCCTAAACACCGCCACTTACCACCTACGGTACTGAAACGTGGTCGCTCACAATGGGCCTTATCAGAAGGCTAAAAGTCACCCAAAGGGCAATG
Source organism: Agrochola lychnidis (assembly GCA_963680765.1). Classification (NCBI taxonomy): domain Eukaryota; kingdom Metazoa; phylum Arthropoda; class Insecta; order Lepidoptera; family Noctuidae; genus Agrochola; species Agrochola lychnidis. The sequence goes on from OY796869.1 coordinate 17,174,087, forward strand.
GAGATGGCTATGCTTGGATTTTCCCTACGTGATCGAATCAGAAATGAAGAGATCCGCAGGAGAACCAAAGTAACCGACATAGCCCGAAGAATTGCCAAACTTAAGTGGCAATGGGCAGGTTGCTCGCAGAACGGTTGGCCCTATGGGGCCGAAAGGTTCTGGAGTGGCGACCGCGTACCGGAAGACGTAGCGTTGGAAGGCCTCCCACAAGATGGACCAATGACCTTGTGAAGACCGCAGGAATCCGCTGGATGCGGAAAGCACAGAATCGGTCGAAGCGGAGGTGCTCGGGGGAGGCTTTTGTCCAGCAGTGGACGTTTCGGCTGAAATGATGATGATGAAGTGCAGCCACTTCGACCGGTACTGTGCTTCAGCGGATTCCTGCGGCCTTCGCAAGGTCATCGGTCCATCTATGGGAGGCCTTCCAACGCTACGTCTACCGGTACGCGGTCGCTACTCCAAAACCTTTCGGTTGTGGGAGGCCCACTAAAACTGCTTAACCTCTTTTAATATTAGTGACACAAACGAAGCGTCGTTTGGGTTTGTGGCACAAAATAATTGTTTTTATTTTCTGAAACTCGGTGTGCCATATTTACGACAGTATTCTGTATTTTTCGTGTTATACAGGATTTGGATCTCGAAAAAATAAAAACAGAAGGGCTCACAATAAAAAAGAAACATAGATAAAACATACCTTAGCAATAACTCCTGGTACACAAACATAACATTGTGTAATAACTCCGTAACTTGTATCATTTAATTCGTACAAACTGCCGTAAAAGCCTCTGTTCTCTAACTCCGCGTTACAACCTCGCATATGTAGGCCGTACCTTTATCTGATTTTGTGTGGGGCAAGCAAGAAAGCGTGTTATTAGTATAGCATATAATATTCCCACTGCTGGGACACAGGGCTCCAACTTACGAGTTGTAGGTCGTAGGCTCAAACAAGCAGGCTCTTTACTTTGTATAAATAATTGCATCACCAGCGCTCTCAAAACAGTGAAGGAAAACATCGTGAAGAAACCGGCATGTCCTAGAACCAAAAATTCGAAGATGTCACATACATCTACCAACCCGCATGGGCCCGCGTGGTAGATTACAGCCCACTCTCGTAGAGAGGAGGCCTGTGTCCCAGCAATGGGAACATTATAGGCTGATTATGCTATAGGATAGTTGTATTTTCAATTAAAAAATCGTTCGAATTTACGTTCCGTTTACTTGCTGGAGCCTCTACTATTTGTTTACGTTCAGAAACGTTTATTACGTATGCAATACCTTCTATAATGATTTTCGAAATCAATGTAAAAACTTGTTTCCAACACCTTTCCCTACATCTCACCGATTAATTACTAACCGACTTCAAAAAAGGAGGAGGTTATTTATGTTCATCTATGTTCAATCGTTCATAGATATTTTCGTCAATTGGTAGACCGATTTTGAAAATTCGTTTGATAGAGGAAGCTTGCGCGGTATGGTCCCATATAATTTTTTATTAATTTTCTTGGATAGTTTTTGAGTTAGCTTCGATAATGCCTATTTTACCCACTTTGTATCTATATCTTGATGATATTATAATACTTCCTATCACTGTTGTTTACTTAGCACGTAGTGGTAAACGAATTGGTGACGGGTACCTACCATAACGAAAAAGTAAAAAATAAAAAGCTTAGTCTGGATTTGTGCCCGGTTGATGGCAATAGGCTCGCCCCCTATTACATGGGACTTAAACATAACTGGCGAAATGTGGGTGTACCTGCTACAGGTACACCTCTGCCCAACCCTTCGGGGAAACAAGGCGTGATGTAATGTTGTTGTTGTAAAAAGCTTTTTTACAAAAAATAAACAACCGACTTCCAAAAAAAAAATTGAGTGAAACATAACTTTAATTTCGGAAGTTGATGGCAAAAAATTCAAATACAGATCCAGTTAAGACACCAACTTCCGAAATTAAAGTTATTGTTATTGTTTTCCTTGGTTGTTTTTATTGGCATCCCCTATTTAAAAAAATCTTCACCACAATCGCTATCCGCGTTCTCACTCTCTAACTTCAAGGCTCCATACATCTGTTCAAACAAAACCACTCGCGATGCGTGCCTCAATTTCGTCTAAAATTGAATAGTACCCTCACAGTAACCAGATCACGTCCACAAGACTTAATTGCCGAACTTTTGCTTCAACCACTTTTGTTTTTAAAATGGTTTTGAGAATAACGAGTTTTTGAGGATGAAAATGTATAAAGTGAGAAATTGAACATAAGGTTCACATAGTAATAAACATAGAGACAAGAATTATAGCGTTTTGAAAAAAATGCATAAAATATGATCCTTTGCGAGAGACTGGCGTTCATACTAGGATACCCTGTGTGACGGATCACCAGGCTCTCACCCCGAATTTTAATCTAATTAACATTACAATGGTCAATTTATTGATGAAGGAAAAACAAAAAAAAAGTATTTTTTTAAATTAATTAATCAAAAAACGTGTGGCACTCGGGGACTGCCGCGGTAAAGCTATTGCATAGCATTTGTAACCTCCATACTTCCTATTTGTCAACGCTATACTTGGGATGATGACGTGATGACATAAAACAAAAATTACGTTCCCATGACAACATCACGTTGTCATGGGAACCGTCATTACATGGTAGGTGGAGTGTTAGGTTTTTTTCGTTACGGAATTTCTTGATTCGGTCGCCGCGCTCAAAGCCCGCGATAAAAGCTATGCAATAGCTTGATCAAAATTGTACAGTGTAATGCATGTGTAAAGTGCAGGTGAAGTGTGAGGATAAGTAGAATGATGGTGTGAGTGTGGGTGTGTAGGAATTTTGTTACAGTCAAGAACTCAAAGTTATTATATATTACGAAGGAACAATGAGTAGCTGCTCCGTGGCATCATAGTTCAATTTTTGTAACCAGGCTGAGAGGGTTTTTTGCAACGCTGTTTGGGTAGAGCATAGATAGACAAAATTCCATTAATTTTGTTATACAAGTAACTCCCAAGAAAACCGAAATATCGACGGGAGAAAGCACTATGGAACTGAGTTGTGGGACAAACCAATGAGCATACGCTTAGCATTATTAAACTGTGGTACAGGGTACAAAGATAACAGCGCTCACAAACAAAATTCTGAGGTTTTCTTTATTCGAGTTTTTGCTTTGTATTCGTTTGGCATGTTGATTGGGAATCCGAAAGGCATTGAATCTGCGAGGTAAAGGGAAACTCTTTTGTGTTGTACGCAGTCGGTTTGTGACTCCTGTTATCGTACTGCCGTATCGGTATTTGGTTAGGCTATCTATGGTAATACACTCCCCGGACTCTTAAATCGAGCCACCCTGCATTTTTTGTAAAGTTTTGAAGTGAAAACTACTTTAGGCGCGTTGGTCATTTTTGAGATGGGACTAAACAATTGATTTTGCGACACTGTTACGACACCAGCTTTTGACCATTAAAAAGACATCAACGCTTTGATTACTGCGGTGCATGGAGTAAAAGATATCAACGCATTGATGCGGTGCCGTTTTTTGACGTGGTAACGTCTTATAAATCGATGAACGCCGGCTGCACGCACGAAAAAGTGTCACGTTCCGCCTGAGTCGAGCGTGCAAGCGAGAGCGCGGAACAAGCGATAGAGATGTACGATTGGCCTAAGCGTTCGGCTTGTGACGTTATCACGTAAAATTATCGTCCGTAAACCGACTTTACAGACAACCAATTTTTTTTTTCAAGTTTTCACTTCTGTCGGCACTCCCGGGTGTCACTTTATTTTTAATGATCGTGAATTCAAATTCGGAACAATGATGACACCAAAATAATGGCCAATATTTCAGCTGCTTGTTTTTATTTTTTCTTGAGTCAAAGTCAAATCAAATATGGCGAGGGGGGTAATGGCTGATCTTTGCGTTATGCTCGTGAACGGGTGCTGCTTGTGGTGACTGGTCGTCTTGCTGATCATGGTTTTGTTATTGTTACTAGTAATTAACTGTTCATTTATTTTACCTCGATGGTCCTAGTTTATCATTTATAACTTCCAATTACAGCTTTATGTAAGCGGGCACGCCCTTTATGCCTGGAGGCTTTTATTTAGATATTTAGTTCTTTTTACGTTTAGTTTTTATTTTTTAATTCTGCTTGAGTATAGTTCTCGATGTTTTTGGCTGGTATATTGGCGTATGCTAGCTGATAATATGGCCAATAATTTATACTTAATTAAAATAATGTTTTGTGTTGCATAATAATTTTGCATACTATTGTATAGTCATTTTTTTTTTTTCTAACTTGAACAGACAGCTGTGCTGCTGGGGAGTTTGTTGCGCCACTTCTTCTTCCCAGCTAAAGGCACTAGGAAGTGGTGAAGGGTGGGCGTTTTTGGGGGACTGTCTTATGTAATTTTGACGTTCGAAAAGTGCTGATTCTCAGCCTAATTTGAATAAATTACTTTTGTTTTTTTTTTTAAGTCATTTATTTCAAATAAGCACACAAAAGCCACTTTTGAACGTCGAAATTTACAGAAAAATAGAACTGATTCTGGTTCAGTAGTCATCATTATTTTGTTGTTTTAGGTCTTTTATACCTTACATAGGTAGTGGCTCGATTTAGGAGTCCGGGAGTGTAAATGCCTGAAGTTTGTGCATGGGGAAATGGTGATATCAAACGAGGTTTTGTCGAACAAAAGGATTTCCTAGTATATTACGTTATTACATTCTACTCTAGTGGGAGTCGGTTTGAGTCTCGCGAAATTGGGACATACCTTTCATTCATTTCATTTCATTTCACAGACTAAGATACAGCACCCGTATAATCCTGTCCTACTAATATTATAAACGCGAAAGCTTGTGATAATGTATGGATGTTTGTTACTCTTTCATACAAAAACTACTGACCAGATTTGGTTGAAATTTAATGCCTTAAATTTTGCAGAGGAATCTTGTGGATTCTGCCCCACTATGGTTGGCACCTTAGAATTGTCACTGTCACAGCTATGTAGACTCTACAAGTTAACGAGTAATATTTGACCAACTTATATTTGCAGTTGCAAAACCATGCTTTACCATACATTCCGTATGGGAGAACATGTTTTTCAACTACAAAGTTAAGTTTTTTCTCGGGATAAATTCATCCCAACTACGGAACCCTTCATTGTGCATGATCCGACATGCACTGGCCTGGTTTTTATTTAAGTGATTTTGCAGAGTGACTCATCTGTAATAACTTGTGCTTTAGGCCCACCCTAACCTAAGTATTTAGCTATGCCTATGATGCGAATATCAATACATTTCTGCTGTTGTTGACTCAAGTAATTAAATAAACATAAGTATTTGTATTGAAGAGATCCGCAGGAGAACCAAGGTAACCGACATAGCCCGAAGAATTGCCAAACTTAAGTGGCAATGGGCAGGGCACATTGCTCGCAGAACGGATGGCCGATGGGGCTGAAAGGTTCTGAAGTGGCGACCGCGTACCGGAAGACGTAGCGTTGGAAGGCCTCCCACAAGGTGAACCGATGACCTTGTGAAGGCCGCAGGAATCCGCTGGATGCGGAAAGCACAGAATCGGTCGAGGTGGCGGGCCTATGTCCAACAGTGGACGTCTGGCTGAAATGATGATGATGATGATGATGTCTTGTCAACTTCAAGAAAAATCAAATTTACGATTGGCTATTTTGCTTTAGACACAGATGAACACAGATGGGTCACTCCTCATTTTAGGTATGAAGCTACAAGTAGGTACGCGGCGGGCTCGACTTGTCGAATTTAGTGGGCGTAACGTAGTCAGAAGATATAAGAGTTACGCGATAGAAAGAGAGGCAACTTCTAGGTGAATATAGGTACCTAATTAGCGCTGTGCGCTGTGCTAAATTGCACTTTATTATGTCGAAGCAAGGGTCGCTTTTTAGGGTTCTGTAGTACCCTGATAAGTTCGTCATGTCCGTCCGTCTGTCTGTCTGTCCGCGGTCTAGCTCCGAGACTCTAAGTACTAGAAAGCTGTAATTTGGCATGGGTATACATATTAACTACACCGAAAAAGTGGTAAAATAAAATTATGAAAAAAAAATTTTTTAGGGTAGCTCCCGTACACGTAAAGTGGTGATGTTTTTTTTCTGTCTCATTGTGTGAGCTATCATTGGAAAGATTCTTCAAAAACATTGTGAGTATATGAAAACCATTTTTGGATTCAGAGACCCGTTTGCGAAATATTAAGCTTTAAAGTGCTAATTTTTGTTAGAGTCAAGTGTCCTTGCCAGCTAAATGGTTGATTTTGGGTACGTGAAAAAATCACAGCAGTAGTTTATATAATGAAATTAAAAGGAAAACTATCACAGCTAAGTAGACTCTACAAGTTAACGAGGAATATTTGACCAACTTATATTTAGAGTTGCAAAAACATGTTTTCCCATACATTCCGTATGGGAGAACTTCTTTTTCAACTACAAAGTTAAGTTTGTTTTTGGGATAAATTCATCCCAACTACGGAACCCTTCATTGTGCGTAGTCCGACACGCACTGGGCTGGTTTTTATTTAAGTGGTTTTGTGGAGTGACTCATCTGTACTAACTTGTGCTCTAGGCCCACTCTCACCTAAGTATTTATGCCTATGATGCGAATATCAATACATTTCTGCCGTTGTTGACTCAAGTAATTAAATAAACATAAGTATTTGTATTTGTCCCATGAAGATCGGAGACGCTACGCTCGAAGTTGTGGACGAGTATGTTTACCTAGGACAAATTGTCCAGCTAGGTAGGTCCAACTTCGAGAAGGAGGTCAATCGTCGAATCCGACTCGGCTAGACAGCGTTCGGGAAGCTACGCAATATCTTTTCGTCCCATATACCACAGTGTCTCAAGACGAAAGTCTTTGACCAGTGCGTGTTGCCAGTGATGACCTATGGTACTGAAACGTGGTCGCTTACAATGGGCCTTATCAGAAGGCTAAAAGTCACCCAAAGGGCAATGGAGAGGGCTATGCTTGGAGTTTCCCTACGTGATCGAATCAGAAATGAAGAGATCTGCAGGAGAACCAAGGTAACCGATATAGCCCAAAGAATTACCAAACTTAAGTGGCAATGGCCAGGGCATATTGCTCGCAGAACAGATGGCCGATGGGGCCGAAAGGTTCTGGAGTGGCGACCACGTACCGGAAGACGTAGCGTTGGAAGGCCTCCCACAAGGTGGACCGATGACCTTTTGAAGGCCGCAGAAATACGCTTGATGCGAGAAGCACAGAGGACGTCTTTCGGCTGAAATGAATGAGTTAATGAAGTATATATATAATACGAGTGACCTTCGCCGAGTACTTCCACTTTGCCCCACCAAGACGCCCCACTGGTGGGGCAAAATTTAATGCCTTAAATTTTGCAGAGGAATCTTGTGGATTCTGCCCCACTATGGTTGGCACCTTAGAATTTGTGTAGGTGTTCGTATTTTATATTTGTACGGTAAAGAAAGAAATGTTTATCTAAGTAAAAATGTAAGTTCTAGGAGTGGTAACGTTAGTCTTAGTGCATACAGTTGATTTTATTCCTTACAGCCAGTAAAGTAGTTTAGTGGCTGTTTGTTTGTATGTAGTTAAGTTGTTTCTTTCATTTTCTATTTATGGGGACAAATCATACTCAATTTGTGATTTTGAACTTAGTATGAAAAACATTATGAACTAAGCAAGTGGACCACGACCGAATCCCGTAATGAATGAGTAAGAACAAACTATTGTATATCTGTGATTTTAAAGGTTTACTATAATGTATTTACTCAGATTTTATTTTATTTATTACAAATCGTGTTATTATTAATCTGTGATTTACAACCCGATTTCTTCCAGAAACAAATAGTACTTACCTAAATAAAAATTACCAAACAATTATTTTTATACTTTTATTTAAATATACTACCTAGGTATGTACTAAGTCTAACATTACCAGTCCTAGCTACATTTTTTTCTAAGATATAAGTACATTTCTTTCCTTTCCAAAGAAATATATAATATGAGCACCTACACAAATTCTAAGGGGCCAACCCTAGTGGGGCAGAATCCACAAGATTTAAAACTAGTGGAATCTACCCCACCAAGTCGAACCAGTGGGGCAGATTCCACTGCAAAATATTAAGCATTCCATTTTGCCCCACCAGTGGGGCAAAGTGGAAGTACTTCCCCTACTTTTCCAGATAAATTTAGTAGCTGTAACGAACAAAATAGTTAACAGCTTGCAGGCCATAACTCTCAACGCTCAGACTATCTATTTTCCGCAGTTGCCTTTAAACTAATGTCCTACGGGAGGTGGGAACGCAGTTTAAAATTATGCGAAAATATTATATCACGTTGTTTAAACAGAAATCATCATCTGCCTAGCCTTTTTTTCCCAACTATGTTGGGGTCGGCTTCCAGTCTAACCGGATGCAGCTGAATACCAGTATTTTACATGGAGCGACTGCCTATCTGACCTCCACAACCCAGTTAGGTACTGGGTAACACGATATCCCGTGGTAAGACTGGTTGTCAGACTTTCGGGCTTCTGACGACCCGTAAAAACTGTCAAAGATCTACAAATGACAGCTGGGACCAACGACTTAATGTGCTTTTCGAGGCACGGAGGAGTCTCGGTATGTAAAGATGGTCACCCATCCATAGAACAACCCCGGCAAGCGTAGCTTAACCTGTTGGATCGACCCGTGCGGCTGGTATTACTTAGCCACGAGCTCCTTGTTGGTTAAACAGCAATACAAGTTAGAAAACCGTAATCCGCAAATAAACGAATTTTCTTTCTTTTTTCTTTCTTTCTAATCCTATCTACACTATTAAATGTGCAATATTTGTAATAACGTTCTCAAAAATGGCTCCAACGATTTCGATGAAAGTTGCAATATAGGGGTTTACGGTTTGAAAATTCGATCTAGCTAGGTCTCATATCTGGGAAAATTCGTTTTGTCCGTATTTTCACCCGAGCAGAGCTCGGTCGCCCAAAGTTTAGAACAAGATGGCAACCTTAGAATAATGACATAACAAAATGGAATTAGTAAGTCCCTACTATCATGGCAGCATGGAATTAGTATGTACTATCCTAAACTGTTAAATGAGCATGCTCTATTCTCAGTCGACCAGGTACTTATTATAAATTAGCGACCCGCCCCTTCTTCGGGCGGTTTTTATGACTAAACGAAACATCGAGATTTCATTATTACATGTTACTTTTATACTGATCTGACCTAATGCTCTGTTCAGTTAGAAAAAAACTTAATTCTATGCAATATTATGCAAAATAATTACATTACGCAACACAAAAACATTAAATTAAATTATTTGCCATTATGTCAGCTAGCACTCGCCAATACACCAACAAAAATAGTGTGTAATAACGTAAAACCTTTTCACGACGCCTTGTTAGTTTTGTTAAAAAATTCACCAATGTAATTTTAAACACGAATGCTACGGCTACATTGTCGCGATAAAGCGAACTCCACTTCGCGTGCTCTCTCTCGCGCACCGCTCGTTGTCTTGCTGAGTAAAAGAGAGCGCGCAAAGTGTAGTTCGCCTTTTTGCGACAATGTGCCCCCAGCATGAAATATTTCAAAGAACTTAAAAAACATAGTCGCCTTTGCTGCGCAAATGGAACGAATGACATTTGACGGTCACAGATAAATAATATTATGTTAAGTGATTCTAGTTCTGAAAACTGCGTCTTAATTGTCAGTGAATTGAAAACAAGTAGCATGTCAAAGATACAACGAACAAAGCATGAGTACAATAACGTTATTATAATGAACTCCAATGCTTTTTCTACACATGATTTTCTAATGCTACGGACACATTGTCGCGATAAGGTGAACTACACTTCGCGCACTCTCTCTCTCACACCGCTCGACGTCTCGTCGTAAACGCGCCGAGAGCGCGAAGTGTCGTTCGCTTTACCGCGACAATGTAGCCGTAGCATAAGAAAAACAACGCATGAATACATTTTGACAAGACAAAGACAAGTAATCCTTGATCGCAAATAGCGGGGTACGCGCCACAGCTGCCTCCACCACAGATAACACTATAATCATTGAAAAAAGTTATTTTGATGCAAGTGTGTTTTAACTTTTTAATTTCACGTGTATAAAGCCTGTCATTATGGTAGTATTTTTATTTCATAGTAAAAACTGTTTAAGGTACGTATAAGTTATCGGTATTATGAGTGTAGGTAACGATTAATTATCTATGTTCTATCTATCTCTAAGTACGAAGCTAAATTCTAACAGGTTGTGGCGATGGCGAGACAATGTTTATACTGCGAACAATTACCACTTTAAGCGAGTGCAGTTCCCTGTAAGCGTATGCTTTGCGATCAACAAGTCATAGGGACCAACACCAAAGACTGAAGGCTGCGAGTGTCGACCTCAGGACAAGCTGCTTCTCACACGGACAACTGTACGTCGCTTGAGTCACCATTCCTGACTCTCTGTATATTTTGGCTGTTGAAAATAAAACTACAAAGAGTATAGAGGGAAGTTTTATAAAAATATGGCTGTTATTGTGGCGTCATACGACTTCCACGTGAACGAAGTCGCGAGCAGAAGCTAGTCTTTAAGTATAATAAAAAAAACTTTTTACAAAAAAAAAACAACCAACTTCTAAAAAAAAACACTACTAAGTGAAAAATAACTTTAATTTCGGAAGTCGGTGTTTTGTATTTTTGTTTTTTGTCACCGACTTCCGAAATTAAAGTTATTTTTCACTTTGTAGTCTTTTTTTTTGGAAGTCGGTTATTTTTTTTTTTTGTATAAAGCTTTTATTTTAACAGACTTCCAAAAGGAAGAGGTTCTCAATTCGACTGTATGTTGTTTTTTTTTTGTATGTTTGTTACGCGATTACTCCGTCAATTATGAATTGATTTTGATGATTCTTTTTTTGTTTGGTAGATCATACTTCAGAGGTGGTCCCATATAAATTTTATTAACTTTATTTGGGTAGTTTTTGAGTTAGCTTCAATAATACGTATTTTTACCTCGCTTAGTATGTGGATGATATTATGATAACTTCCTGTCACTGTTATTTACATAGCAGGTAGTGGTATTCGAATTTGTGTGGGGTAGGTATCACAACTAAAAAGTGAAAAATAAAAACTTTTTACAAAAAAAAACAACCGACTTCAAAAAAAACACTACAAAAGCATCAATGACATCATCCGTCGTGCTCTTGTCACCGCCGGAGTGCCAGCTGTTTTAAAACCCATTGGCTTGGCACGCGACGATGGGAAGAGACCAGATGGAATGACCATAATGCCTTGGAAGGTAGGTAGGCCTTTGGTGTGAGATGCAACGTGTGTCGACACCCTTGCGCCATCCCATCTTCCTAGCTCGGCGAGCTGTGCTGGGGCTGCTGCTGCAGGTGCGAAAAACCTCAAACGGCGCAAATACTCCAATCTTAGTGGAACTTATATGTTTGAGCCGTTTGGGGTTGAAACACTAGGGCCATGGGGTCCGAGTGCGCACCTTGTTTTTCAAGACATCGCCAAGCGGCTGGTCGACTCTACACGTGACCAGAGGGCTGGCCTATTCTTTCAAAGAATCAGCATTGCCATACAACGTGGCAATGCTGCCAGCCTTTTGGGCACTTTTCCTACTGACAGCGATGCGGACGAATTTTTTGATGCCCTATGATTATTTCCCCCCCCCCCCTTTTATATACTTGTACATATTAATTATTATTTTAAGTATGATAGTTTTTAAATAATGTAAATACGTGTGTAAATAAAAATACTTCCAAAACCATTTTAAAATAAATGATCTACAAAGTGAAAAATAACTTTAATTTCGGAAGTCGGTGACAAAGAACGAAAATTCAAAACCAAAGACACCGACTACCCAGCACAGCTCGCCGAACTAGGAAGATGGAATGGCGCAAGGGTGTCGACACACGTTGCATCCCACACCAAAGGCCTACCTACCTTCCAAGGCATTATGGCCATTCCGTTTGGTCTCTTCCCATCGTCGCGTGCCAAGCCAATGGGTTCTAAAACAGCTGGCACTCCGGCGGTGACAAGAGCACGACGGATGATGTCATTGATGCTTTTGAAGTGATTTTTTTTTAAGTCGGTTGTTTTTTTTTTTGTAAAAAGTTTTTCACTTTAAAAAAAAAAACATACGCTACGAACATATAACCTCCTCCTTTTTCGAAGTCGGTTAAAAATGAAATGCTGTTCGTTAGTAAACGCATCACTAGAGAACGGCTGGACCGATTAGGCAATTGTTTTGTTTTAAAATGTTCGTAATAGTCTGAATTAGGTTTTATGGAAAGAAGAATTTAAAAAGATTCCCAGAATTTTAAAATTCGGGAAAATCTGTACGTCGTATTTCTATCAGATTTTTTACGAATGATTGAAATTTATACAGGACAACCTCTGTCGGGTCAGCAATTTTAAAAATAAATACTATAAAGTGAAAAATAACTTTAATTTTGGAAGTTGATGTATTTGGATCTATAGATTCGTTTTTTGCCACCGACTTCTGATATAAAAGTTAATTTTCACTTTGTAGAAAATTTTCACTTTGCACAAACACAAAAAAATTATTTAAAATTTATTTTTCATATATTTTTTGTGAAAAAGTAAATATTTTACACTTTTTAGTTTTTCGCACTTGCCATGTAAACAACAGTGACAGAAAGTATGATAACATCATCAAGATACACATAATGTATTAAAAACGTACCTACTATCTAAGCTAACTCAAAAACTACTCTACGTTTGTGTAGTTTTTAATTATATTTTATTTTAATTATATTTTTAATAAAATTTATATGGGACCACCGCTCAAGCTTCTTCTACCAAATGAAAATAATTTTCAAAATTGGGCTACAATTTACGAAGATATCGATGAATGAAAAAAAACATAAAACTTTTTTGAAGTCGGTTACTAAAAATAGAATTTCTTTCCCATAAATTTCAAGTAACCGTCTTTGAAATTCTAAATGTCACCATTAGCATTTTGGTCAGAAAAATGGTAACGCACGAATTCTCGTAGAAAATGTTACCTCACTCACTATTTTTTTTGTGGCTAGCACCGAATACAAAGTGCCTCCGGTCTTTAGGAAAAAAAGTTAAGAAAAACCTTCTTTATCATGTAAATAGAGTAAGAACGTGTGAAAAACGTTTCAGGGGATAAAATAATTTGCTCCTTTTATGGTTTTCCCCTAGCAAGTTTATATTTTTATTTTTATTGCATTTGCTGGGTTATATGGAGAATTTTGGGGCTTCTATGTTTGTGCCCATTGTTTCTGTGTATTTTGAGTTTTCCTTTTAATATTTATATTCGCGTTGGGGTTTTCTGTACATGAAGATGAAAGTGAAAGTGGACACTCTTTTGAAATTAATCTTTAGGTAATTGGCCCCTATAAAAAACCGTGTAAAATTGATAATTTTTCTTTATTAACTGGTAAAAGACATGAAAGAAAGAAAGTAAGAAAAATGTTTATTGTGTTCGGTTTTGAAGCAAAAAAAAGTTCATGGTTTTCTTCGAAAAATCATAAATTTTCTCAGCGTTCCATTCCTCAAATTAAATCGACGTATCCAATTCATTACACACACCACACCACACACACCACACCACACCACACCACACTACACCACACCACACCACACCCACTACACACACCACACCACACCACACTACACACACCACACCACACCACACTACACTACACCACACCACACTATACACCACATCATATGCAATAACTAGGAAGCTTTATAAATTTAAATTGCAACTTTGCTTATAGATTTTTATTTTCGTAAGATTAATAAATTTAAGCTAAATACAGAAAAATGTACTTACATTATATAGTTACCCTTATATGTCTTACAATGTTGTGAAAGAGCGGAGCTTTCTAATACAGGCATTGTTTGCCTAAAAGTGTAATGTAATTTTCCATTTGGCACAATAAACTATTTTGTATTACCTACAGATCTCTAGCTATCGTCACTACAAAACATATTTCTATACAACATTTTTGTGAATATTAAACACTTCTATGTGGATACTGACAGCATCACAGGATCCACGCGGATGAGTACCCATTGTTGTGGAAACAAAAAAGTAGGTAAAATCAGCCTAGCAAGCTTTGACGCAGCAGTTTGTTGTGACGGGCAATTTTTATATCCCAGGTTTTGTCAAGCATTTTTTAAATTTTTATTAACCTATAGTGTCCCACTGCTGGCCAAACGTCTCCTCCATATTTTTCCAGTTCTCTTTATGTTATGTGTTTTCCTGCCAGTCTGGCAAAAATTCATTCAGATCGTACATTTTAATTTTTTAAATTCTAATTTGGACTATTAATTATTTGAATGCTGGATAAATTTATAATTATTTAATTAAATGTACCTACCTACTTATATTTGTACGCCGTTAAGGCAAAACATGACTGTGGTAAAATTTTATTGTAACATCTTGCATGCCATGTGTGTGTATACTCATGTTTTGGACAAATAAATGATCTTTATCTTTTATCTTTATCGTCACGCCAGCGCGGCGTTTCTTTAGCTTGCATCGACGACGACACCCGTCTTCGGGCACCCACTGCTTGCCCATCTGTCCTTATGCATCCTGTAAGTGTTACCCACTCCAGTCCTATTTCAGCCTCCCAGATTTATCGCTTTTAACATAAGCTTATTATAAATTAAACAAAAAAAAACAGTGGCACTCCAGGAGAGCTGACAGAAGTGAAAACTTGAAAAAAAATCGGCACCGCGGTAATCAACGCGTTGATGTCTTTTACTCCACGGTGTCGGTAAATTCCGTCACAGTGTCGCGAAATCAATGGTTTAGTCCAATCTCAAAAATGCCCAACGCGCCTTAAGAAGTTTTCACTTCAAAAATAAAAACAATAAAATATCCTAACATTAAAACCAAACAACAAACTATATGGCGTCAAAATATCCTCCGAATCGTTGTCAACTGGTAATGTACCCAAGAGACGGGTGGCATTGCCACATTATATGGCAATGCTTTGCCTCTGGCTAAGGTAAAAACCAGCCCTCGGGTCACGGGAAATGTCACCATCCGATTAATTAATGTGTATATTTTGTGTGTAGATTAGTTTCAACAATTAATTCAATATTATGTATGTGCATCAGAAGGGTTGCAGGTTCAATAGAAAATAAATAATTTTGGACTGTATCGCCAGCAGCTAAAGACGAAACTCCTGAAATATGACAACTGTTCTCTTTTTCAATTTTCGGTTTAAAGACATTTATATCTCAAAAAAAAAGAACATTACAGTTCACTTAACATATTGAGAAAAGTAAGGTAAAAAAATAAATAAACGTAAGTGCGATTCTCTGTGTTCACAATAAGAAAATTAAGAGATAAAAGGTGACAATCGGTATTGTTAGTGTTGTTTTCTGATGTTTTTTTAAATGTATATATGGTGTCACTATTGGTTACATCATCAGGTAGTTTTCCTTCCATAGTTAGTTCTGGGTGGTCTCAATTCTAGTTAGTCTCGCCGCACCGTCTTGCGTTGTATGTGTAAGTTTTCTTTTTAAAGTTTAATTGTGAATGTGTACCTTGTGTTATGATTTTATGTATTAGAGTGCATGTTTTAAGTATTTATAATTGGTTTATTTTAAGTATTTTTGTATCATTGTAAATTTTGGTCGTTGGTGTTAAGTATTTATAGTTATAAAGAGTTTTTATTGTTTTATTTAGCAATGTGTGCGGTTTTCTTTGTGTTAATAGTTAATAAATTTGACAGGAACCATTTATTTAAAATATTCAAATCATTTTGAGCTTCTTTCACGATATCATTTAAGTTGTGACTAAAGTAAAATAGACAGATATCATCTGCATAAAGTGTGATACTGCCTGATATTTTAACACTGTTTATGTTGTTAATATAAATTAAAAATAACAACGGTCTTAGGATAGATCCCTGTGGGATTCCATATGTTAATTTGGCAGGTAAACTTTAGTAATTTTCTATTTTAACTATTTGTTTCCGATTTTCTAGGTACGATGTAAGAATTTTATGTGCGAGCCCTGAAATCCCTACGTCAGTTAGCTTACTTGAAAGCAAATTATGACTAATCGTGTGAAATGCCTTTTTTAGGTCTATAAAGATACCTAGGGCATATTGTCTTTGGTCTATAGCATTTTTTTATTTTAGTAGTTAGATCTATGGTTGCTGATAAGGTATTTGATTTTGGCCAAAATTCATACTGTTGCTCAAAAAAGAAGTCTATGTCTATGAGGTAGATGTAAAGACGAGTGCCAGGAATCGCTGTTGCACGGATGAGGCGGCAGGAACGGCGACACGCGCTCGAGCGGTAGCGTGAACGGCTGCAACAGCCGCAATATTCGCGTAAGCGCGTTGTCGAAGCCGTCCTACCGCACTTCGAAGCATGGCTGAAAAGAGAGGAGCGCATCTCTTATAGGCTCACTCAGGTACTGACCGGGCACGGTTGCTTCGGTGAGTACTTGAACAAGATTGGGCGAGAGGCCACGGCAAATTGCCATCATTGCGGAGGCGGCTTAGATTCTGCGCAGCACACGCTTGAGGAGTGCTTTGCGTGGGCTGCTGAAAGACGGGTCCTGGTCGCCAGGATCGGGCGAGATTTGTCTCTACCAGCAGTAGTTGAGTCTATGCTGGCGGCGTCGAAGAACTGGCGAGAAATGGCCTCCTTCTGTGAGACCGTGATGGTTCAGAAGGAGGCTGCCGAGCGGGATCGTGAGAGGGCTGATCCCGCTCGTAGGAGAAGGCGTCGGGGAGGCAACCGCCTCGACGCCTAACACGCCGAAACCCCGTCTGCAATCTTTAGGGCAAGCGGAAATTAGGGATCACGGGCGCTTAGAGTGGGGACTCTGTCCGCCCACTAAGTGACCTCAGGGTAGACGGTGCACTGTGGTCACGTGCTACTTTGCACACTTGTACAGTTAGGTTTTGGGGCGATTCCTTTAGTCTCCCCAGAGATGTGCCCTAACAAGCGCTGCACAGAAGGGGTTCCAGATTGGTCTTTTGAGAGGAAACGGTGCCCTTTCCATGTGCAGATGGTGACCACCGGGGTGGTTTTAGTGAGGTAAAAATCCCACACTCCCCAGTCTTATCCCCAAAGCCCGGACGCCTTTTGAAGGTATCCCCCCAAAAACAAAAAAAAAAGGTGTAAAGACGAAGGTAAATTATTCTTTCAAAGATTTTGAAGAGCACCGGTAGTACGGATATCGGACGATAATTGCCCGGATTAGTCTTGCTTCCAGATTTTAAAACCGGGGTTACCCTAGCAACCTTGAGGCTATCGGGAAATATCCCTTGTTCGAGGCATTTATTTATACAGTCAGTTAAATTGTCCAGTGTTAGGTTTTCAATGCATTTTATTTCTTTAACAGTAATTCCATCAATTCCGCTACTTGTATTAATATCTAAGTTATCGATGATTGTACTTATTTCTTGTTTAGTGCATAGTTCTAATGTTCTAATGTTTGCGTTTGTGATTGTGTTTTATTCAATACTAGCTTCTACCCGCGACTTCGTTCACGTGGAAGTCGTAAGACACCACAATATACTACAATAATGTTTTATTCAATATAGTATTAGTTTGTGTATGTGTTATTTTACTGGCTAAGATAGAACCAAATCGCCCATCTGTTATCTCGTCAGTTTCAGTTTTTAGCTTTGAGGAAGCATAAGTATTTTTGTGTTTTTTTTTATATTAATCAAGTTCCAAAGTTTCTTCAGTTGTTTCTGACACTTCTTAAAACTGTCGAGGTAATACTTCCTTTTAGTGTTTTTTATTGCTTTATTGGCTTCATCTCTTATTTTTTGAATTTTAATTCGATTTAATTGTTGTCAATGTCTTTCTTGTGAGCGCTCCATGCCTCGTTGCGTTTGCGTAAAACATTTAACGCATGTTTATTGATCCAATCATCTCGAGGGTTGTTTAGAATTTTAACTTTTCATTATATGTATACATTTTTTTTATTTTTTTTTCCTCAGCGGGTAAGTTCTTAGCCTGTACCTCACCTGATAGTAAATATGGTAAGTGGTGATCAGGCCGAAGGTGGAAGCGAGCTTCACCCGGAATCCTCAACTACAGAGGAACTGGCTACCTTACCTCCAACTGCCGAAACACAAAAATGCTGTTAACATTGTTGTTATGGCGACAGACTTAGATAAGATGGTGGTAGCTAGCCAGGCGGACTTAGAACAGGCCCTGCTACCAACCAAAACTATTGATTGTTTAAATTGCTCAGGGCTGCTTTATAATGGATTACCGGCTATGAAATACAACATATTTAACAAA
The DNA here is from genome assembly GCA_963680765.1 of Agrochola lychnidis. Taxonomy (NCBI): domain Eukaryota; kingdom Metazoa; phylum Arthropoda; class Insecta; order Lepidoptera; family Noctuidae; genus Agrochola; species Agrochola lychnidis. The sequence continues at coordinate 17,192,348 of OY796869.1, forward strand.
AAAATAACAAAAAAACAACACTAAATAAACAACAAAAACAATAATATAAACTTTATTCTTTTTTTCTATTTGATGATCTATCTACCCCACACATAATTTTTAGTTTTTATAAGCATCGATTTAATTTAAAAATGTATCAAAATAGGTGTTGAAACATTTTAACATTGCCATGTATACCTTCGTGTACTAATTTTGTTGACATTTAATAAGCATTAAAACATCAAACGGGCAATCAAGATCTTAATTTTGTTTACTCGACAATTTATCACCGGATAAATTCCGGTGATCATGTAATTTGTCAAAATTTCAAAATATTTGCTCGAGCCATCACAGTTTAAATGAGATTTGATTTGAAGTTAAAGAGCCAATCCACGGTAACACGATTTTGTGTGAAACTCTTCTGCATTCATCGTACATTCAACCGCACGTCCATGTTACCAGCACCCTAATTACATAACACAAACTCATTCACAATTTTTCATTTTGGCAGTTCAAAAACATTCATTGCACTATTTACGTTGCTGAGCAGACAATTTTTTTGAACATAAGAAACAATGGATTAGCAATTTCCTTAAAAATTATTGAAAGAAAATACATTTATTTAGCACAGACAAAAAGACACACAACACAACATAATTATAACAAAATTAAAAAATTAAATTAAAATTTACCGATTCAGATTATAATTGATCGTGTGTTACGCAATTAGGGTGCTGGGTTAAAAAACATGGACCCTTACACCTTGGTGTAAACACAGGCGATCACACCAAGGTATAAAACATGAATTCTACGAGTTTAGTTTATATTTTAGACCTTAAATAAGTTGCAAAGACTTTGAATGCAAAACTTGTAGAAGACTCGTCAAAAATGTCCTAAAGGTCCACAAAGTAGTAAATAATACATGTTTTATACATGTACATTTATTGTAAAGTCTTACAAGACTTATCGAAAATAAATTTCACAACTTGTGTATGTTGTGTTAACACGGTGCCATTATATCGTAGCAAATAAGACGGTTTTTTTAGTGCAAGTATCACCACTATAATGCGGTTGACTGTACAATACAAATGTTCTTAATGTCCCTCAGCAATCTCGTGTTTCGCCAGTCGTCGGATTGCTATCAGTTGCCCTTTGCACTTGGTGAAGACCGGACGCTCTCAATCGACTTGGAAGTATATAGAGTTGTTTAATACTCTTTTAACTTAATGTAATTTATTTAAACAATAGTAGCAAAGCTGCTAAAGTTGCAGGCACGGCAGATAAGAAAATAATTTTACAGCTCTATATAGTTCATACGAAAATCAAAACAAAACAACAATAAAGTACTTAGTTCTGAATTCAAATTACTATACAAGATAAATCTATAATTGATGGACATGGAAATTTGCATTCGTTTGTATTCAGAAATGCGATGATTCCCGAGGGAAATAGAAATATTGAACAATATGATGAAATGATAATCTTCAGATTAGATACAGCAATCCACGTTTCAAAGCTTTGATTTCATTGGCTTAGTTTCATAGACGTATGTCGTATCGTATCAAACAATGTACCGTGACAAACGTAAACATTCTTTTACAGGCCTATAAAGGCTTGATATTTTTCGGAATTGTGTGTTTTAAAAGTTTAATGTTCGTCTTAAAATTGCCTGCTACCGTTCAGTAATTCAAATGGATCGCTGACTAAGTGGTACGTCGCAGGCGTGAAATTACTATTGATTTCCAGGACAACATCCTCTATTATATGGGCCCAGATGTTGGGTCGAGGTATTTTAATTTGAGTTGGGAGAATTCAATGACAAAGTGAATGTAGGACAGTAGTTAGAGAACTTATCTTCATTACATGGAAGAAGTTGTGTTATTAATTATTATTCCGTATATTTTGTAAGAGCATGAAATAACGAATTGTGTACAGTGAGTTTGCTGTTTCATAGAAAAATGCAATACCTACGCGGTCAAAATGTATGGAACAGCAGATTTTTTATAAAATAACCGACGAAAAATTTCAATGCCCCTTACGTTGAAATTTTTGTTACGTTACCCTTACGTTGAAAAATTTCAACGCAAGAGGTTCCGACCCTGGTTCAGGCCATGGTACGGAGCGAGAGGAAATGGCAGGCCGTCACTTCCTTCTGCGAAGCGGTAATGCTCGCGAAGGAGGAGGCGGAACTCGTGAGGGAGAGGCAAACTTCGCGCCCTCACGCCCCTAACCGCCGCAGGAGGAGACGCCCGGGGCGGGAATCGCGAGCCGATTTCCGGCCAACGTAGGCGCGGTCTTGCGGACGGTGAGCATTGGGTAGCTCGCCGTCCGATAAGGACCAAGCCCGGGTCGACGGCGCGTTGTGTTCCACGCGCACCTCAAAGAGATGTCAGCAGAATTGACGGGGTCCGCTAGGGCCAGTGCCTGCCGGGGGTTCGAAGAAAACCAATAGGGACATCGTGTCCCCCGGCAACAGGGCAACCGAAGGAACACGGGTGGGTTTTAGTCAGTAAGAGTCTGACACGCCCTCCCGCTCCGCCCAGAGCGGGAGAAGTTATTTGATAATTTCCCAACCAGAAAAAAAAAAGGGGGTTCAGAATCATGTACTGAATCCATGGTAAAAGTTTTCGCGTCGATGTCCCGGGATGCCACCTAGTATAGTCTGCTATTGTTATTTAAGAACTAAATTTGGATAACCAGAGTAAGAAATAGTACCTACCTATGGTTAAACTCTTAGTTAAAAACAAAGCCCATTGTAATTAAGAGGAAACCAACTGGGGCTCAGAAACTCTAGACGAAGTATGCCAAAGACTAAAACCCTATTACTAAGTAACAAATGAAATGTGGTACACGAACTGAATTTTTATCAGCTCTAGAACTTTGCAAACAGCTTTTATATAAATGGGCAAGTTTTGTTCTCAACTTTTAATGGGTACGTGAGTGTTTTTTTAAATTCTTCAACAAGTTAAGTCACTCCAAACTTAAGTACCGGGTTTTTGGGCACGAGATAAGTAGGTATATTAAGCCGGTTCCGCTGCGCCATGTTTTCGTGTTTTAAAAACATTAAACATCAAACACGAACCGATTTGGGGGCGTGGTTTAACAAAAACCACAAACAAAATCGGTATAAAGTCAAAGTCAAGTCAAACTCAAATCATTTATTTCAAATAGGCCCATGTGTGGCACTTTTGAACGTCAAAATGTAAGCTCAATGAAAATTCATTCAGTGTTAGATGGCCCATTTATCGAGGAGGCTATAAGCATAGCCTCCTCGATAAATGGGCTATCTAACACTGAAAGAATTTTTCAAATCGGACCTGTAGTTCCTGAGATTAGCGCGTTCAAGCAAACAAACAAACAAACTCTTCAGCTTTATATATTAGAAGAAGATAAAAGAAGGAAGGAGGGAGAAGGCTATGAAGATGATGATGCCTTCAACTGTCAGCTAAAATGACAAGACTTTAACATTTAAATAACACAAGTGTTTTATTACATACCTGATTATTCTTAAAAAGCTGTCTGTCAGTCAGTCTTTTCACGCCTCAACGATTACGTAATTTTTTGTTAAAACCTCATTTACAATTTTTCCCCTTGGCCACGATATCGCCGCGTGACCTGCGTCTTGCGTCTGCAACCGTGGCGAGAATAAATGTTAGAAATTATTTAGAGCGTGCCATGAGTCGCTGTGGTGCGACTTGCGGAGAGGAGAGTGGCGCGCCGCTCCGTGACGCACCACCTCATGCCCCTTTTTTTTGGTGGGAAATTATCAAATAACTTCTCCCGCTCTGGACGGAGCGGGAGGGCGTGTCAGACTCTTACTTACTACAAACCACCCGTGTTCCTCCAGTTGCCATGTTGTCAGGAGCCATGGTATCCCTTTCGGACTTTCCCGCGACCCCGGCAGCCATCGGCCCTAGCGGACCCTGTCAGTTCTGCTGACATCTCAAGCCCGCGCCTATAGTGGCCGGAAAAACCGGCCTGCGATTACCGACAAAATTTGAAAGCCTGACTTTAAATCTCGAGTCAATGACCTAAGTTAACGAACCTTATTTTTCTCCTAAATAACATCATAACATCACGCCTTGTTTCCCCGAAGGGTTAGGCAGAGGTGCACCTATAATACACCCACATTTCGCCAGTTATGTTTAAGTCCCATGTAATAGGGGGCTAGTCTATCGCCATAAATCGAGCACAAGTTTGGACTCCGGGCTACTACTGACTGCACTTTGACCTGGGAATCGTCATAAACAAAGCTTTTAATAAATCCGAAATGAAACAAAAGAAAATGAACGTATTTTCAGTTATTTTCACACTCGCGCTCGTGTAAGCTGTCCAAAACAAATGTTTGAATTTAATTAAACAAAACAGATTGTTTTGATAAAACACGAAATTGGAAACATAGACAGCGGATTTATTTTCTAATCCAAATATTGCAAATGGAAAATGTGTGAAATGCGCACCTGTAAGAATTTATTGTCCGATTTTAAATATTCGTGTCTGAGTTCTACTAGTGAAAAATATTATAAAACGTTTTGCTTTGTTGATTTTTAGATGAAAATTAAACAATAGTTTTGGCTTTTTTGTATTGTTCGATTCCGGGAATTTTTATCAGCCTGTCTGATTGTAGGTATCCCAGAGATATCATAACAACTTGGGAAGACGAAACTTTATTTCTTGTTTTCTTAATTTTCGCACGGTTTTTACAACTGGACAAAACATAGAGATTTCTTTATTTCCTTTCTTAGATAATAATTTAACCTTTCGGAATAAATTATCTAAATGGTAGTGAGAACCGCATCGAAATCAGTTGCGTAGTTTAGAAGAAGCGTGGTTCTTCTGGTGTGTGGTCACACAGGCAGATACGAAAAGCTTCTTATTATAATAAATATAAACTATATAGATAATTATTTTATTATAGTTTAAGCGAGACCGCTGTTCCGCGCCTTAAGAATGCGCGGCGAGATGGGGGGCAGTGCAGACCACTCATTCGTCAACGCTCATGCTATCCTGCCGCTCATTCGTCAACGCTCACGCCATCCCACCGCTCATTCGTCAACGCTGCCCTCCGCGCATTTTAAGGCACGGAACAGCGGTCTCGGTCAAACTAAAACTCCGATTTTATCAGTAGCTCATGTCACCATTTATCAATACTTTCCACATAAATATTCAGAGTTTTCAAGAACAATAACAGCATCTTTACCTATCTCCATTTATTTTCTCAAACTTCAGCAAAAATAATATTATTTTACGGATAAAGATAACCCGACAAAAACAATAAACCATAAAGTCATTCGCAGCCGGACCCTTTTTTTGCCAACTGTACCGAACAAAGATGTCTTCGGAAAAACAATGGAAAAGTATCGTTGAAGAAACTATTCGATATGTAAAAGTTAATCGTGCGTGACTTTGTGTCTGACCGTACACAGATACGGATTTGGGGGCGGAATGTGATTCTCACTTATTTCATATTAATTCTATGCTATAAATGTAACTTGTATTTTTTTCTTCTTGCATGTAGATGCGTTGCTCTCTAAATAGTTTGTAATTTTTGGGTTTCCTTTTCTTCGGCGGGTATCCCAGTTCCGATCAGCAAAGTCTAGACCTTACATATTTATATGTTGATGTCTCTGGAAATCCAATTAATTGGTTATTAATTTGTTTACCAGTACAAGGAAATCCGAAAACCAATTATTCTCTCTCTATTGAACCCATCAATATTGACAAAAGGAGACCTAAGAAAATTCCCGATAATTTATTAAAATTACTGTTAATTGACTGAGCATGTTATTTTTCTCGTTCGTGTTCATTTAGAAACCGGTGGCGTTTAATTAAGAGCTATTTTTGCTTTGACTTCAGAGAAAAGTTTGAGGGTGAATATTTACTTATTACTTTTGTACTAAGTAATAATTATAATTTATGTAATTAATTCTCGACTAATTATAATAACAAATTGAATGAGGGACATGACATGATCAATTAATTTTTATAATGGGATTTAAATGAGAAGAGGGGCCTCCAGTGTATTTAATCACTGTCATACTTATGACATGCAAAGATGTATTGTGATGCCTTAGCCGCAAATCAATCATGAAATTGTTTATAATCACGGTCTCAACTGACATATTGTGTGATACATTGACTATTTAATTAGTCTCTCACACACACACAACACCTTGTTCACTGTATGTAATATCTCTGCGTCGTCGGCTAGTTTCTGCTGAGATTGGCCACCATGGCCGAAATTTGGTCTGGAAAGCTATTTACTCTCGCAATAATGGAGTATTATCTCTTGTCAAAATTACTCATATTTACAAATTACGAATACTGTTCAAAATATCAAACCTTTTCCAAGTAAGCCAATTTCGGAAAAGAAAGAAATCTCACCACTTTATTATTTATATTCTATCTTATTTTAACACATAGGTACAGTATGTATATTTTCTTAATGCCCCTCGGGTATCATCGGATTTCCGAATACAAACGAATGCTAATTTTCATGTCCATCAATTATTAGATTTATCGTGTATAATAATTTGATTTCAGAACTAAGTACTTTATTGTTGTTTGGTTTTGATTTTCGTGTGAACTATATAGAGCTGTAAAACTATTTTCCTAACTGTCATGCCTGCGACGTTAGCGGCTTTCCTCCCATTTTTTAAATAAATTACATTAAGTTAAAAGAGTATTAACAACTCTATATACTTCCAAGTCAATTGAGAGCGTCCGGTCTGCACCAAGTGCAAAAAAAACTGATAGAAATCCGACGACTGGCGAAACACGAGGTTTGCCGATGGACGTTAAGAACATTTTTGTACTGTACAATCAATTATTTAGTAAGCCAAAAAAAATAGGATTTATTTATTAACTAGTTCCACGGGATTCAGCTCTGTCTGTCTGTTTCAATGGCAGCTGACAAAACGATAAGCTTGAAAATTACGAGTGGGTTGCTGGTAGACCATTTATTTGGATTTGCTGATCTATTATGTAAAAATCTCATCGTAAAAAAATCTAGGCGAAGTGAGCTCGAAGTGAGTTATCAAAAGTAACAATGCCTCGCAAAGTTTTACAGTAAGATTTATACAGATCTAGCTTATGCTCGCGGCCTCGCCCGCGTGGTGTTCCGAAATTATCCCACAAGAACGTACTACCTGGATAAAAATCGGACTACTCAGTAAACAGTGGCATTCCGGGAGTGTCGACAGAAATGAAAACTTGAACAATATCGCCTTGGTGGAAGAAAAATACTTGTATAGAACATTGATCCGTAACGTAAATAAATAAATAGAAATAAATAATAATAAAAAGAACAATCGCGTTTACAAAAATGAGGTGTCGGTAACGGTGTCGCGAGTTCAAATATTTTTTCCCATCTCAAAAATGCCCAACGTGCCTAAAGAAGTTTTCACTTCAATTTTTTTTTAAAAATATACGTAAAAGGGATCCTATGTCCTAACCCAGATCATGGTCTATCCATGTGCCCATCCGTTCAGCCGTTTTAGCGTGAAACCGTAACAAACGTTCAAACTCACTTTCGCATTTCTGTAGTGTCCAAAACACATAGAATCTGTTTTTAACTAAAACAGTCCATGGTCTAATTATTGACTATCTAATCTGAATTTTAGCAATAAAGTTGTCAAAACCACGATTTTTGTATCTGTCGTGACTTTGACACACAAAAGGCGAAATTTTATTCTGATTTTTATTCGACTGTTTTGGTTATAATTTGTGCAGAACGCATAATTTCGTTTCGTTTCGCTAATCACCTACTAACTAATATTTATTTACTAACTAATGTTCAAAAATGAAGAAAATTTAGTCATTGATTAAAAGCTAACTCATAATATAGTTCTCCAGACCGTATTTCGGCCACGGTGTCCAATCTCAACAAAGACCAGCCTTCGGCGCGGGGGATATAATAGTGCACAAGCGTGTGCGCAGACACAGGTGCAGTCTCTCTGCCCTCACTCTCATAGTCCGATGGGACGGCAATCCGACACGACCGGAGAGAGATCAGGCGCAGGACCAACAGCTTAACGCCCGGGTCGACGGCGCGTTGTGTTCCACGCGCGCCTCAAAGAGATGTCAGCAGAATTGACGGGGTCCGCTAGGGCCGATGCTTGCCGGGGTTGTGAATAAGGCCGAAAGGGAAATCGTGGCCCCCGGCAACATGGCAACTGAAGGAGTGTGGGTGGGTTTTAGTCAGTAAGAGTCTGACACGCCCTCCTGCTCCGCCCAGAGCGGGAGAAGTTATTTGAAAATTTCACAACCAAAAAAAAAAGGACCAACGACTTAACGTGCTTTCTGAGGCACGGGGGTATCACACCGCCAATTTCCAAACTCCGAGCTGTTACTAATGTTGGGGACAGCAGGTTTGATAAAAGTGAAACACCAATTTGTGGAAATAATTGTTCTGGTTTATTCATAGGAATCCTGCCTTACATTATATTTTTGATTTCACACATTGTTCCTATGCTAAACACACAAATATCCAATCAACCAATAGGAGAACACCAATTCATTTATAAAACTTAGAATTAACGTTCAACGATGTCCGGGCAGCCATCTCGCTCTGGCACACGCGCAACGTATAGCGCCGTCTCAATATGCACCTACTATAAATATCATCGTCGCCAGCGCCGCTGCTCAGTACGTATTTGCTTCCGAGGCCGGCATGTCGTCTGTTTCGCGCGGTGAATGTTTTTGCGGGCGCTGGCGTAAGTATGTGGATACGTGAGTCCCACATCACTCCCCTCTAAGTGAAGCGTACCGTAGGCTTCACGACTCTGCCTGATCTGGTGGTGTAGGGCTGAGTAGGTCCTTTATCTTGGTGGTGACCTTTGTCTTCACTCAGCTCGTTGTATATGTAGGCCGGTTTGAGTCTGTCCAAAGATATCACTGATGTTCGTAGCGGTAACTTGATTTTGTAGAACTTGTCGTAGCGCTTGATAACTTCGAATGGCCCATCGTACGGCGGTGTTAGCGGCGAACGTACCTTGTCGTTCCGCACAAAAACATGTGTGCACGTTGCGAGGTCCTTGTGTATAAATGGCTCAGTATGACTGCTGTTCGAGCGCGGCACACTTTTGATCGATGCCATTGTTTCCATTAAGCGACGTACGTAGTCGCTTTCATTAATGTCTATTTTTGTTGACACGATGAAGTCTGATGGCAGGCGAAGTGTTGTTCCGTATGTCATCATTGCCGGGCTGAGATTATTGTTGCGTAATGCTGTGCGCAGTCCCAATAGCACAGCAGGTAGCTCTTCTGTCCACTGATTGGTGGTACCGCGAGCCATTAATGCTGCCTTCAGCGTCCGATGCCATCTCTCGATCTGGCCGTTTGACTGTGGATGATATGCCGTAGTACGTATTCGTGTTATGCCAAATTTCTTCATCAGCGATCGGAAGAGTTGGGATTCGAATTGGCGGCCTTGATCCGTTGATATTCGCAGTGGACATCCAAATCTTGCTATCCAATTCTCATATAGGGCTTTTGCGACCTTTTCAGCGGTTATGTCGAGTTACGGAATAGCTTCGGGCCACCTAGTGCAACGATCGATTATTGTCACACAGTAACGGCAATCATTTGATATTTTAAGAGGGCCGACGATGTCTATATGTATGTGTTCAAAGCGTTCAGATGATGGGAACTCGCTCAATGGTGTTACGACGTGGCGATGTACTTTAGCTCGCTGGCAGTCGATGCACGCTCTGGTCCAATTGCTGACATCTTTATTCATATTCGGCCAAAAGAATTTTGAAGTCGCCTGCTTCCGTGTCGTTCTAATACCGGGATGACATAAATCATGTTGTGCTTTGAATGCAACAAAACGATATGTATTCGGTAGATAAGGTCGGGGCGTCCCAGTTGAAGTTTCGCACGTGATTGGTCGGCTTATTCCAGGCATTGTGACGTCAGTAAACTTCAAGTTGGTTTGACTTTTCAGTTGCTTTAGCACGGGATCGCTTGCTTGTTCGCTCGCTAAGTTGTCATAGTTGATAGTGGTAGGGCATTGGATGTCTTCTATGCGTGATAGGGCATCGGCTACTGTGTTGTCTTCTCCTTGTATATACTTAATACCGGTGCAGAACTGACTGATAAAATGCAATTGTCGCTCTCGACGAGGTGTGTCACTGCTACTTGCTGGGCGTGACAGTGCGTGGGCAAGTGGTTTGTGGTCCGTATGGACTGTCACGTCGCCTCCTTCAATGAGCGTTCGGAAATGCTTCACAGCTGTATATATCGCTAATAGCTCGCGATCGTACACACTGTAGCGTCGCTGCGTCACACTCATCGCTTTTGAGAAATAAGCGAGAGGTTTCCATGCGTTATCGATTCTCTGTTGTAGAACTGCGCCAAGGCTGTAGTCTGAAGCGTCTGTCATTATGGCTAGGGCACAGCCGGGTACCGGATGCGTTAGTTCAGTAGCTTCTAAAATGCTTTGACGGCACTTTTCAAAAGCTATTTCTGCTGCCGGGTTCCACTCGATGGGTGTTTTGTCATTGCGCTTCCGGTTGTGTAGAAACTTGTTGAGTTCAGACTGTGATTCAGCTTGACGGGGTAAGCAGCTACGGTAAAAGTTGAGCATGCCCAGGAAGCGTCGTAACTCGACGATAGTGTTCGGTTTCGGGTACTTTGATATAACTTCTGTTCGCTCTTCTGTGGGCTTGATGCCGTTTGTTGATACTTCGTAGCCCAGAAAATTTATCTTTTGCTTGCCAAACTCGCACTTTTCTACTTTCAACATGACTCCGTATTCCTTGAGACGTTCCAGCACTTGATGTAAGAGAAGCTTGTGATCCTCTTCACTCTTTGAGTAGAGTAAAATATCATCGATGTAGCAGAAACAGTTATCTATGCCCCGTAGTACTTGGTGCATAAATCTTTGGAACGTTTGGCTGGCGTTGCGTAATCCGAACGTCATGCATTTGAACTCAAACAGCCCAAACGGTGTAGTAATTGCTGTTTTCTGTGCGTCTTCTTCGTTTATCGGTATCCAGTAGTATGCCATTTTGAGATCAAGTTTTGAAAATATATTCATATTTCGCAGCTGGTAGGTGAAGTCTTGTATGCGGGGTATCGGATATCGGTCAGGCTGTGTGACTGCGTTTAGCCTACGATAGTCCCCGCAAACCCGTAGTCCTCCGTCCTTCTTTTTCACCACATGTAGTGGGCTCGCCCATGGGCTCTTAGAAGGTCTGCAGATGCCCATCTCCAGCATGTGGTCAAACTCTTCTTTTGCAGTCTTGTACTTATCGGGTGGAAGCGGGCGGGGTCGGGCGAAGAGCGGGGTGCCTGTCGTTTCTATGTGGTGAACGACGTCGTGTTTTGTTGGTTCGTTCAGGGACATTGGTCGTAGAACCTCTGGATATTGCTTCAAGATTTCGTGGTAAACTTGATCGGAACTAATGACGTGTACTGTTCCTTCGCCGGTCGTAATTTCAAGCGCATCGATCGATAAGTCCGTCACATTGTCGATGAGCTTTTTTCTGTGGAGATCTACCAGTAATTTGAAGTGACGTAGAAAGTCGGCCCCCAAGATAGATGTTTTGACATCTGCCACAATGAACTGCCATAGAAAACTACGCCGAAGACCAAGATTCAGTCTGAGCGTCTTTTCACCGTAGGTGTTTATAGGCGTATTGTTTGCCGCGTATAATCTGTATGCACTGGTAGTCTTCATTTTCCTTTTGCTTGTGGCGGCTAACACCGAAATATCGGCTCCTGTGTCCACAAGAAAACGTTCTCTGGTATCTCGATCGAAAACACAAAGGCGGTTGGTAGTACACGGGACACCGACGTCCGCCACCGTCGATGTCGGAGCTAGTTTAACGACGGCTGACTTTTCTTCCTTCTACAACACGGTGATTCGCACCGCTTTGCCTTGTCACCGTAGCGATAGTGAAATCTGCACTCCCACGAAGGATCGCCGGGTCTGATTGACGTCTTGTTCTCCTGCCGCGACCGTGACTGTGAACGCGACCGGGAACGAAACGGGCGTCTGTAGCGATGAGCTGAGCGTCCGCGTAGTTCGGCCACTTCTAGGCATAGTTTTTCCATTTGTTTCGACAAAACTTCTAATTGTGCGGACATAACGGGTTCTTGTGTCGTTGTGGATACTGCGGCGACAGTCGTTGTTGCGGGTTCTGAATATTCTGCCATCTTGTCGGCCATTGCCGCGAGTGTATCGAGCGACGATTCCGTGTTAATCGACAGTACGACGCGCACTTGAGTGGGTAGATGGTTGAGCCATTCAATCTTCAAACCTTCGTCCGTGATCATGCCGCTTCCAAGTTCTCGCATCTTGCGTAGTAACTGAGTTGGTTTCTGGTCTCCCAGTTCCAGGCCGCTGATGAGCTTTTGAAAGTTCTTCACGTCGGATTTGTCATACACCGTCAGCAGACGATTTTTTACAGCTCCGTATTTGTCCGTGGCAGGCGGATTGTATAAAATATCCGTGATATGTTGAAGATCGGTGGCTTGCAACTGTTGTAGCACATAACGATACTTCTGATCATCCGAAGTCTTCAACGGATCCACGACGGCTTCAAATTGAATAAACCAGGCTCGTGGAATCTCTCGCCAAAACGGTAACATTCTTGACTGGACGGAAACTGCAGCCAAGTCGACTTCGGGCTTCATAGTCTTGCTTCCTTCGCCTAGGTTTTCTTGCGACATTATAGATCACGTCGGGGTCACCAGTTGTTGGGGACAGCAGGTTTGATAAAAGTGAAACACCAATTTGTGGAAATAATTGTTCTGGTTTATTCATAGGAATCCTGCCTTACATTATATTTTTGATTTCACACATTGTTCCTATGCTAAACACACAAATATCCAATCAACCAATAGGAGAACACCAATTCATTTATAAAACTTAGAATTAACGTTCAACGATGTCCGGGCAGCCATCTCGCTCTGGCACACGCGCAACGTATAGCGCCGTCTCAATATGCACCTACTATAAATATCATCGTCGCCAGCGCCGCTGCTCAGTACGTATTTGCTTCCGAGGCCGGCATGTCGTCTGTTTCGCGCGGTGAATGTTTTTGCGGGCGCTGGCGTAAGTATGTGGATACGTGAGTCCCACACTAAGAAATTCCTAATGGAAAAACCAAGTAACACTTTGCCCGACCCGGGAATCGAACCACACACTCAGCAGTCACGACCACGAGACCAACAGGGCAGTCAAAAGCTAACTCATAATATGAGTATAATCAGTGATTAGCGAGATTTTTATAAATAAGGCTGTAAAAATTTAAATAATCAGTTGATTAAAAAAGAGACGTTTTTAAATGAAACTGTAATGTTTTATATTTAGCACCGCCATTGTGACGTCAAAACTCCTTTTATTTCCAAATCCCTAGTCATTTGTTCCCCAATTAAATAATAGGAGGCTCTGAATCAAATTAATTTTCAGGCGTTTTGTTCCCTTTAATATTAATTTCGTTTTTCTATTTGTTTGAGAGGTACTCAATGCCGTCAACGGCCTGGTTCAAGCCTGTATTGTTTAAGGGAATTGGTTTTTCGCTTGTTAGCATACGATCAGATATTTTCTGAACCATTCTTTTATGAAGCTGGTTATCCATTATTTTCGCGCATCATCCACAGACAACACAGAAATACTACGGCACTATCTTTAACGAACCACGTGATGTGACGTTCATAATTCCAATGTTGAAGTGTAAACTTCTTTAGGCTCGTTGGGCATTTTTGAGATGGGTTAACCATTGATTTCGCAACACCATGGTGACACCTCATTTTTGTAAACGTGATTGTGCTCTTTATTTATATTACGTTACGGATCAATGTTCTATGCAAGTATTTTTACTTTAAAAGTTTTGTAAACGCGATTATGCTCTTTATTTATAATGCGTTACGGATCAATGTTCTATGCAAGTATTTTTACTTTAATGGTTTCGGAAGTATTATTTTTTGTAAACGCGAGTATACTCTTTATTTAGATACGGTGACGGACCAATGTTCTATATGAGTATTTTTCCTCCACCAAGGCAATCTTATTCAACTTTTCACTTCCGTCGGCACTCCCGGAGTGTCACCACTTCTTTTTTTTTTTAAATTAATAATACTCGTTTCGCTCATCATATTATTCAGTTTAAAAATGTATTTATATCTATGGGTGGATACCATAGCCATAGAGAATGGACTGAGCGTTAGCCTCACAAAAGTGACCACTCTCTAGATAGAGACAAAGTGTCTGTACGGCCAATACCTGTAGTACTATTAAAGAGACAATTACTGGCCGCATATTCAATTTCTCTCCAACCCCGGATCTAGAGGGGGCGCCAACTTCAAGGGGTGACAAATTCAAGCGTAGCAGCCAAGTGCATCACCCAGCACACAGCAACTTTTCAATAAATGAGACGCGTAGCACATATATAATCTTTCTATTTTTTTCTTTTTAACAACAGTTTTAGCGCCCCTGTTGAATTGGCGCAGTATCGATCGATACAATTTGATTAATATGTTACCACCAAAATTTTCATTTTGAGAAAATTTTAATTTCGCGGGAGCTAACTTAGCGCATCCCCATAAAAGATTGGCGGGGGACGGCAGACGGCAGTTTTTGCCACACCTCAAAAAAAATGTAGATCCGGGGCTGTTTCTCTCTCGACTTTTCACCTGAATACGGAACGCTCAATCCATTCTCTATGTCTATCGGTGATACTAATAATTGTCATGCTATATAGGATAGTTGTATTTTCGATTCAAAAATCGAGTTGAATCCATCGATTTACATCGATTGAATCGAATACTTTTAAATTAGTGCGTTCTTGCTAGATCTAGTGCTTTGTCGTGAACACAGTTTTTATGAAAACACAATGATACGTGGAGAACATTGTACGCTAATAAAGTGTATATACCCCAGCTTGAGATTCTGATTAAACATGGAATTTTTTGATGCCCTATGATTCTAATAATACACAGTAAAAGATGTTAAAAGACGTTCCGTATATTCAAAATTAAATCTACCTAAAAGGCCTATGTGTTAATGGTTGGGGAAGCTATTGATCCGACTTTGGCTGTTACAGAAAGGTATCTTGGTATCTAGTGAAGAACTTACCTACAACGTATATCATTCTTGAAAATTAATTAGGTACTCACACATGGCCAGAGTCGCAGACACAACCTGTAATAAGTAAGCACTACCTGTGTTCCATTTTAACCACTGAACCACAAAACTCGACACGAAAACTTCGCAACACCGGATTCCATTGCTGCATTCCTACATACCACTAAACATTTTATCTAACAAATGCAGCAATGGAATGGAAGCAGACAGGAATATACACTGGTACCGAATAATGTTCGCTGTGGCCACAAAAGATTTATTGCCGACACATACTGTGTAAAGCGAACTCCAGTGTGAATTTTAAATCAATTTTGGCATACATTAATGGTTTTATTTTGATATTTTTTTATTGGTGTAATTGACTAACATCCAGTGAAACTTCTCAACTTGGATATTGCAAACAATGATATTTTATGTAAAAAAAAGAAGTACCTAGATAGTTTATACTTACTTACACTGATAGTTTCCAGGCGCAAAAAAGCAGCTCCTGCTGACCCGTACACGGGGTAGCAATTCTGAACGAAATAGCTGTACGTTTTGACTGTCCCTTTCAGAATCAGTGGGTCATGTCTTGTGTAGGTGTGGCGAGTCATGGCAAATAACAATATGTACTAGGTTAAGGTTTCTATGGGTCTATGCCACCCGAAATAAAGTTTTATATTGTTGAATATATAATACGCGCTCCGCTGGTGGCACGCCAAAACTTGGCTAGCTAGCTAAGCTTTTTTCGCCTTGTCTCTTTTTCGCTACCGATAATTACGTCATGCCGTCCTACTTCCACGTATCATATAGTGTGATATTGTGCCGTATTTTGAACATCGAATGCTGGGTAGGTAATCCATCTACCTCTTTTCGCACAGATGGTTTCCATGCCATCATGCGAAAGAAAACGGCCTTCTTACTACAGCGCCTGCATGGTAGTGACAACAGCATTCTAAAAATGATCGCTGCAAGACCGGACTGGGTGGGGACAGTCATAGGTCTGCATAAATAAATAATAACATAACATCACGCCTTGTTTCCCCGAAGGGTTGAGCAGAGGTGTACCTGTAGTAGTTACACCCACATTTCGCCAGTTATGTTTAAGTCCCATGTAATAGGGGGTGAGCCTATTGCCATCAACCGGGCACAAAACCCAGTAAAACTTTGCCCGACCCGGGAATCGAACCCAGGACCTCATGCTCAGCAGTAGCGCTTGCGACCACTAAACCAACGAGATAGTAAATAAATAATATTGTAAAAAATAACAATACTAACCTATTTATTTAAGCACCATTGTTACTAACACCAATATCCTAACAAAATTATGGACCTTAGTCTGAAATAAAGTTTTATTCAATTTAATTACATAAAATATCTGTAAACAGCAAGTTTCTCCAAGAAGGCAACTTCAGATCGGCTCTTTCATTACCCATAGGAAAGAACTCCTGAAGGTGACACGTCCAGTACAGCTGTCTCTCTTTCGCACTGAAAACGTTGATGACTTTGATATTTTTCTTACGGTCTCAGATCAGTTCTCTAACCGCTTCTAATCAGCCCTGAATTGAACTGAACGATATTTTTACCGACGTGTAGGTACTATAGAAGAAACGCATATCTAAACAGTTTGAAAACAAAATCCCGTGAACACGATGACCACATCTCTTTAACGGCCGCTTTCTATAGTGGCCCAGAGCTGCAAGCAGAAATAGTCCTTACGGTGTATAGATATGCATTTTTTCGATGGTACATTACGATCTGGATACGAAAAAGTTTTATTTTTTAGCTTTCTTCCACCTGACTTTTCCTCGGGACCCAAGTGGTGGATTAAAAAGGGAGTGGCCTGTAGTTCACTCCCTTTTAAGAGATGGGTAGGTTGCTGCCCAATTAACAAGTCCCTGTGAACCTTGGTTTAGCAGCTAGCTCCATTTGCGCTAGACCTCCATTAGAGATCCCGGACAAAACTCCCTCCGCAGGGGCTAAATAGTCCATAGTTGTGTTTAGTGGCCTAAGTACTCATTTATACTTCTAATTCAAAGCCCTTCCTATAATATAACGGATTGCTTTTTATGATGGAATGTCAAAAACTGCTTGAGTAGTTCTAGCTCCTCTTCTATATTTGCTTTGGGAGTTGCTACCTAATCATCTTAACTTGAGTCCCAGCAGTGGGAACATTAAAGGCCGAATATGCTGGGACTTATACTTAGTTTTTATTAGAAAGAAAGAAATAAGAAGAAAGAAAAATAGGTTTATTTGTCACAGAAACACGTGCATACATAAAAGACAAGAGTAATCAGAGAACAACACAGAGTACATAACAAATCACGAGCATAGAACACCTATGGACTTTTGGTCGGTACTGTACAAGTAAATGAAACAAGCAACAAATCAGAATAAAGTGTAGCAATCACTTATAGGTAAACTCTGCATGCACACAAAATGTTGTAACTTACAAAAAATAAATAGAAATTAAATACTATAATACCATAGAGTTGCACTAAATAGAACTTAATAAGTTAATTAAGGCGATTATCACACAGCGCCGCATCACGCTGCATGTCAACAGATTTTGTTGCGCGTGGATGTATTTTCTGTGTGTTGGTCTGTGCGTGTTTTCTTTACAAACGGAGATACTTACAAGCAACGTTAAAACACGCATTCACGCGCTACGCTGTGTGGTGTGTGACAGTGTGTTAATCGCTTTTAAACTAAATTAAAACAAAACAAAATCAAAACAAACTGAAGTCGGTAATACAAAAAATAAGTAGACCAAATCCCACCCACCGAGATAACACAGGGCTAAGAAACTCAATATTTGTGGGGAGATACTTATTCGGGTTCCTATACACTTTTATTAAGTGTATAGGAACCCGAATTCTCACACATACACACAATAAATCAACCCACAAACCGTGAACTGCTTTTAGAAGTGGAGCTCTGTTCTTAACAGTTGACAGTTTTACAGGGGCTCAAGATGGTAGGAAGTTATACACAGCTATAAATAATGAGGTCCCTGACAACACTGTGTTGTCTGGAACAGGGTTTAAAGTTGTTAAAAGCTGTTGAAAGAGTCCACAGGGATTATAGTCCGTGCAATCCACGAAGATGCGCCCCAGTCCGCGATTACTGTACTGTAAGGTGAACTAGTACGGCGCGGAGCGAAGTGGGGCGCGTCTTCGTGGATTGCACGGACTATAGAGGAACCGAGCGTGACTTCTACTTTGCCAAACTTTAGTAGAAAACTGTGGTGCGGTAGAAAATGACTGGGCAAAAAATAGGCGACCTCGCTCTCGTAAAAGTTTACTAAAGCGGGCTTTACACTGGTGAATATAGCCAAACAAAAATCAAAAAACCCAATCCATAATCCATAATAAACCTATAATGTTCCCACTGCTGGGACACAGGCCTCCTCTCTGTAAGAGAGAGTAGGCCGTAATCCACCACGCGGGCCCAGTGCGGGTTGAGATGTCACATGTCTTCGATTTTTTGGTTCTAGGACATGCCATTTTCCTCACGATGTTTTCCTTCACCGTTTTGGGAGTAACAAAAAAACCCAAATAAAAGAAAAAAACTAAATAGCTATTCGGCTAGGTAGCAAGTGACTAAAATCGCAAGTTCCAAAGTAGAGTAGGTTTCGACTTTTTTCGTTAAAATCGACCGTGAAACTGCTAAGTCGCAGCCGATGAAATGAGCTTCCTGTCAAGTACCTAATTCTTGAATAATGGCTTGTCAAATAATTTCAATGCCATTTCAAAATGAACTATACTCCATTTGAAATAAGATTCGACTTTTAATACTTTTTTACAGTCCGTTCAACCGATTTTGACTTCTATACCATTGGCATAAAGATGCCATTAAAAGAAAAAAGTCGTTACAATACCAACTGTTTACTGCAGCTGCCATTTATTATGCCACCAACGCAATAGAAGTCAAAATCGGTTGAACGCACTGTAAAAAAAACTTTTTTACAAAAAACACAACCGACTTCCAAACTACAAAGTGAAAAATAACTTTAATTTCGGAAGTCGGTGTCTTTGGATCAGATCAGTATTTTAGTTTTTTGACACCGACTTCCGAAATTAAAGTTATTTTTCACTTTGTAGTTTGGAAGTCGGTTGTGTTTTTTGTAAAAAAGTTTTTTTTTTTCACTTTTTAGTGGGTTGGTTTGTAATTTATCTTAGTTACAATAGCCTTATGTCAACTGCTCATCAAAAATACCCAAATCGCTATAGATGTGCCTTTAATATTTGAAGAGTTCCCTCGATTTCTCCAAGATCCCATCATCAGATCGTGACCAAATGACAATGGGACCAACTTGAAAGTATACCCTTTCAAACAAAAAAAGAATTTTTCAAATCGGTCCAGCCGTCTTCGAGTAATCGAGGAACATATATAAAAAAAAAAAAAATCCCGACGAATTGAGAACCTCCTCCTTTTTTTTGAAGTCGGTTAAAAAGGTTTAGTTAAATGTCCAATCTTATTTCAAATGGAGTATAGTCACCTGCGGATTTTTATCGACTTGTCTAAATTGGGTGGCGATTTGACTTGTGAGGCGATTTGGTAAGCGACCAGCTGCACGACGAAAATCGACCTAGTGTAAATCTCCATAAGGAAGTATTTCTCGCGTTGTTACTTTGGCAGTTTCCTCAGTGACTTTTTATTGTACTTAATTACCTTTATCGCCGAGAGAAAGAGAGAAATATAAACTCTCTTTCTGCCTTTTGGGGCCGATATTATTAACTTTTTACTCTGTAGAATTTGAACACATAACTTTAACTTGTAACATAATTGTACACTATTTTGATACCTATAAAAAATTATGACGTTTGAATGGTCAACGCAACCTAAAACATTCGGTACAAAACGACCATAAACACAAGTGGACCACGTGAATGTCACAGGCTGTGAATATCCCAAATCATAAATGTCCCGTGTCCTAGTTATCCGTCATTTGTCCGGATCTCTCATGAGGGGACGATAATAAAGAATATTTATGCGGACACTGATGAAACTTGGCGTGTTAGTGTTATTACGATGTACCACAATATAGACAGGTACAGAAGGCGTACAACTGATCAACACAACTAAGGTCTATTAAATCCTTATTTCCAGTTGATCTTATTTCTACTTAAATAAACATCAACTTTATGAAAGAGTTAATAAAGTTGAATTTAGACTGACTAGTACTGTTGAAAAAGTCATAAAAAATATAAAGTGAATCTTATAAGTAGGGATTACAGTTGTTTTTCTTAAAACTCGTGTTTGTTTACATGGTAGGCAAATAAATTGCGAACGCAAATTACACAAGCACACGCACAGAAAGCCGCGTGCGTACTTACGGTCAAACTGTCTCAAAGACCCCGTTCACGGCCTCGTGCGATGCCACATGCATCAAGTGACACGCGGCGCGCTTCTCCTGTATGCGTCTGTCGCTCCGCAAGTCGCGTTGCAGCGACTCGTAGCATGCTCTAAATCAGGGATGTTACCAAGCTTCGGTTCCGGTTCTTTCGGAACCGTCCGATCGGAGCTTCCGATTAATTTTACACCTCTGATTCCGACTTCATTTCCGAAAATTTTGAATCGGAGTTATACCGAAGTTCAAAACGCAGCGATGCACGTGACTAGAGCGCGTACAAACAAGTTTTAACTCGTCACCAGTGTAATTTTAGTTTATTTTATACACGCTCGCGCTCGAAGTCTCAGTTTATTGTTTTGTCTGTGGATGTTATCGCTAACATTTAACTGATTAAAGAGATTGAATTATATTTCAATTGTTTCATTAAGCCTTCTCATAACACATCTTTCTTCTACTTCCACCTTCGACTACGGTTCCGGTTCCGGATTCGATTACTTCAATAGAAATTTAAAACCTCTGATTCCGGTTCCGGAACCAGTAAAACGACTTCCTTAACATCCCTGACTCTAAACAACTAGTTTCATTTGTTTTGTCATTGTCACAAGACGCGTGTCGCTTGAGCGTGTAGCTCGTGGCCCTGGGGAAACAATTGCTTTTCGCGAGTGCACGTAGGCGCGTAACCACGTGTGCGTGCGTTATCGTTCGTTGTATGGAGGTGACCTTCTGTACCTCCCTATTCTGTGACCGCGCTGTGGAGGGCTGGGACGGATATCGGCTCAGATATGCGAATGAATGAGGCATTGTTATGACTGTGACAATGTTAAAGTGTTGTTTATTTATGCATGTTTTACTTTAAAACAGCGACACCTAAAACGAACTTGGACATTGGCGCAGATCTGAGTGGATTAACAAAAGGAAGATGATGGTCTGACCAGAACTAGTTTCCCATATTCCCACTGCTGAGACTCATGCCTTCTCTCGTGTCAGGGATTGGACCATAATCCTCCACGCGGGCACAATTCGGGTTAGTGGATGTCATATGTCTTGAAAGTTGTGGTTGTACGACATGCCGGTTTCCTCACGATGTTGGCATAGACTGATGTTGAATTATCATGATATTTCCAAAACAGGTCTCTAGTGTCTCGGGTAGCTACATCATCATCATGATCATTTCAGCCAAAAGACGTCAACTGCTGGACAAAGGCCTCCCCCAAGCACCGCCACTTCGACCGATTCTGTGCTTTCCGCATCCAGCGGATTCCTGCGGCCTTCACAAGGTCATCGGTCCATCTTATGGGAGGCCTTCCAACGCTACGTCTTCCGGTACGTGGTCGTCACTCCAAAACCTTTCGACCCCATCAGCCATCCGTTCTGCGAGCAATGTGCCCTGCCCATTGCCACTTAAGTTTGGCAATTCTTCGAGCTATGCTTCGGGTAGCTAGATACCTAGTAAATAATTTTAAAACCCAATTAGTAGTTTTCGAGCTGATCAAAATTGTATTTAAGTTTATTTCAGTGTAACTGAAAAAAATGTGAAAAATATGAGAGTTATTGGGAATCTAAAATATTTAATGCAACCACAGTCGATGCCAACAACAATTTATACAATTGTGAGAGTAAATATATCTAAACGGATGCCAAAGGTCACTTAAACAGATTACTCCGAAATTGAATGTATAAAATTGAACGATGCATTTTATTTATTTGCCAATATAAACATTCATCTGCCTCAATATTTAAATTAAAAGATTTAAATAATTCATCAAACAGAAATCTGTTTCTTTTTTTATGTCAAAAGCCATTTTCTTTTTAATCCGGACTTAACGGAGCTCTGAATGTATGCAGCTCTAAAATTCAGTTATATGACAATCGTAAAATTAAGCCAATTTTGTTCATGCATCGGTTAATTCTGATACTAAATGAATAGGTTTTCAAGCGGATTTGGTTGCAATACTCAACTGATAAGTTTATAGAATAATCAAATCTTGTGACAATTTATTACCTACTGTTGTTGTTTAAATCAATCAATCACAACTCACCATCATCATCATCATTCTCCATTCCAAATTATTTGGATTTTCTTCTCGCTTTCCTGCAATCTGTGGGAGTGATTTCGTAAAAGGGACGGAAGTGTATAACAGAAAGCCGGGGAAGCGCGCGCTATTTGATTTGACCTATGAGCGCGCGCGGTGCTAGAGTTGGCCGTCAGAAACGACCTTGATGAGGCCGCCCCTCTCTGCTGCTTATTACCAAGGTGAGATGTCAAATGTTACACATTGTAAGTCTCGCTCGTTTTTTCTTCCACATTTTCTCTATTAGTCGTCATCAACCAAATTATAAGGCAGTAGTGGCCCAGTGGTAACGGCTCCGACTCAGTTTTTAGGTCGTGCATTCGAACCCAGGCTGGCGCTTTACTTTGTGTAGATACTTTCATCACCACTGCTCTCAAAACGGTGAAGAAAAACATCGTGAGGAAGCCCGCATGTCCTATGGCTAAAAATTCGAAGACATGTGACATCTACCAACCAGCACTGGGCCGGCGTGGTGGATTACAGCCCACTCCCTTTCGAAGAGAGGAGGCCTGTGTCCCAGCAGTGAGAACATTATAGGCTGATTATACTACTAACCAATTATAACTGCTAATATTGTATTGAACAGCTTGCTTAATCAACAAAAAACGTTTAAATTCAAGTCGGTATCTCGTCTGAGAGACAATCAATGTCAAAAACTTGATTTAGATAAATTAGAAGATTTTTTGGCAGATTGATACTAGGATTGTGCTCCTTTATTATTTCTAACATGACGATATTATCATGAACGTCTACGTTCACGTCGAATCACGATAACACAGTAAAATGTATGGAAATATATCAAGACGCTTTTAAATTTCCATCCACGATCATTTATTTATTTTATTGGATCTCCAACAGAGGCACAATACACACAACAAACACAATTACATGCAAGATTACAAGTCATCGTCGGCTTCCAGTCTAACCGGATGCAGCTGAATACCAGTATTTTACATAGAGCGACTGCCTATCTGACCTCCACAACATAGTTACTAGGTAACACGATACCCCTTGGTAAGACTGGTTGTCAGACTTTTTTGGGCTTCTAACTACCCGTAACGACTGTCAAAGATCTACAAATGACAGCCGGGACCAACGGCTTAACGTGCTTTCCGAGGCACGGAGGGGTCTTGGTATGTAAAGATGGTCACCCATCCACAGACCAACCACGGCAAGCGTAGCTTAACCTGATCGATCGACCCGTGCAGCTGTTGTTACTTAGCCACAAGCCCCTCCCATGCAAGATTACAAGTACGGGGACAAATACGAGTTTGCGCTTCCATTTATAGGAGATCACATCATTTACTTATAATCTAGGTAAATACATTAAGGCTCCGTGCTGTCACACCGCACGAAATCACTGATTTTTATCAATTTTGTTTATTCGTTGTGAGAAAGGGGACGAGAATTTAAACAAAATTATTTGTGATTTGAAAAGTCCAATTCTTCGTCTTGTACATAGGGGAAAGGGATTTTTGAAATAAATTAAGGATTCGTGGGAAATCACTAAAATTCGCAACAAGTTTTCCAAAAAATGACGCGAGACTAACGTTTGATCGTTTGGTTAGAAGAAACTGCTTTTGATGTTGAAAATTAAAAAATATCATCAACATCATTATATGGTCTACTTGTACATAGGGGAACCACTTTTTTCAACTTTCATACAAAATATAGCAGAAAAAAAATGTTAAAATAACGTAACTTTCTCAAAACTTCAAGCCAAATAAATATTTTTTTCTAATACTTAGAAACACTTTAAAGAAAATTTAAAAATTATATATTAATTTTAAGTTAATTGTTTAATAGAATCTAAATTTTATTTTATAAATAAACAATTACTTCATTACGTAAATAAATGGCAAAGTGAACTATATAAACGATCGCGGAAAATCTATTCCGTCAGTAGCGAACGGACCTTCCCAGCGTGAGGACGTATCACTTTGCGTCGCAGCACGCACACACGCACGTACGTGTCCGATGTTAACATATTCCAGAAATTGTACGTCGACTACCACATTTTGATCCGCATTTTATTTTAAAGTACTTTGCTTGTTTTTGAAGAACATTAAAATTTTGCATGCCTGACAATAAATAAAATACCGGTGTACGTGTGTTCGTAATTCTTCTTATCCTAAACGGCTTGACTGATTTAGATGTTTTTTTTTTTTTTTAATTCTTTTTGTGTAACTTGGATGGTTCATAACTATAGTTGGACCCGCGTGGCGCTGTTGTCGCAGGACAACATCTGCCTGCTGGGTTCACTAGTTATATTTTGACTTTAGATTTCATAGTTTTGAGTGATTTTTGGTAGGGGAAAAAGTTATAGGTTCGCGTCACCGATATGCCCGCGCCGATATGCTGTTGTAGCAATAAGTGAAGTATTTTTGGGACGAAGTTCTTTAACGCTACTGAAGACTACTTTAAGTCAAAATAAAGATCCAAGATGGCGGCTGCGAACATTTAAAAATATTTCGTCATGGGTATCGTTTTCATAGTTTTCGAGGATGCTAAAGCTGATAGTGAGGTCAAAATGAAAATCCAAGATGGCGGCTCTGAAATTTTTCTAATTTTTCATCATTGGTATCGTTTTTGTGGTTTTCAATGGTGCTAAAGCCGATAGTGAGGTCAAAATGAAAATCCAAGATGGCGGCTGTGAAATTTTTCAAATTGTTCATGATGGATATCGTTTTCATGGTTTTCAATGGTGTTAAAGCCGATAATGAGGTCAAAATCAAAATCCAAGATGGCGGCTGTGAAAATTTTCAAATTATTCGTCATGCGTGTCGTTTTCATAGTTTTCGAAGCTGCTAAAGCCGATAGTGAGGTCAAAATGAAAATCCAAGATGGCGGCTCTGAAAATATTCAAATTTTTCATCATTGGTATCGTTTTCATGGTTTTCAAGGGTGCTAAAACCGATAGTGAGGTCAAAATGAAAATCCAAGATAGCTGCTGCTGAAATTTTCAAATTTTTCGTCATAAGTCTTGTTTTCATAGTTTTCGAGGGTGCTGATAGTGAGGTCAAAATGTAAGTCCAAGATGGTAGCGATTTTTGTTTTAAATCATACGTAAGAAGGAACTTCGTTGACTGCACACGTTTTATTTTCTCATAGTGGGTGATAAAAAGTAGAGTGTTCACCTCGGGAGCAACACTATTTTAAGCTCGAGTGAAGTACTTTGAATCCCTCGCTGCACTCAGGATTCTACTTTAGAATCCTTCGCTCCGCTCTGGATTCAAAGAAACACTCTCGCCT
This sequence comes from Agrochola lychnidis, assembly GCA_963680765.1. Classification (NCBI taxonomy): domain Eukaryota; kingdom Metazoa; phylum Arthropoda; class Insecta; order Lepidoptera; family Noctuidae; genus Agrochola; species Agrochola lychnidis. The sequence goes on from OY796869.1 coordinate 17,218,080, forward strand.
TAAAAATAGTTGTTTGCTCGCTTGGTAAACAATCTACTATTATTTTGACAGCACTAAGATGGCAATTGGTGCCGATTCTCTTGTATACCGAACTAAACTTACTAAACTATCACTAAAATTCCTTACTTTTGGCTATGAAAATCTTGAAGCTATTTTGCAACAAAAATTCTCTAAATTTAAATATATTTTGACACACTAAAATTATATTTGACAATTGCGAGTCCACGTGGTACTTGTTTGCCCTACCTCGTGAATTTTTTTTAGAGCTGGAGGCGCACAGGGGGCAGCCTTGACGTTTTATATAGAATTTTTACTTTTTGTAAGGAAAATAAGAAAAAATATTACCTACATGTAGAGTGTCAGGGGTTTAAGAGTTTTATAAAGGGGATCGAAATTCTCATTATTTTTGCGATTGGACGCACCATTTTCGAGATATATGCAAAAGAAAAAAAAGATACAGTACTGTTTTTTGCACCTGAAGCGAGGTGTTGGTGTGAATTTTAGTTCAAGATAACTAATTTTATTCCGCACCTTTTTAATCGCGATTAAAAATAGTCAGATTTAGTTAGACATGGTGCCGATTTTCTTGTCACAAATGCCTCTAAACTAGACTAAAAATCACCAAAATTTTGTTTTATTCCTGTCAAACGACGATTTCCCATTCTGAAATAGACTAAAGTGACACAACTTAACTAGATTTTAGTTTGACAGCACTAAGATGGAACTGAGATTTTCATTTAGTGAAAATAGCAATTTTGCTATTCTAAATTTGACGTTTTTCACTTAAAATTTAGATTTTCTAACCGAATCTGACTATTTTTCGCGATTAAAAACGTGTGGAATAAAATTGATTGTCATAAACTTTAAATTCACACCAACACCTCGATTTCACATGCAAAAACAGAACTGAATCTTTTTTTTTTCTTTTTTATATATCTCGAAAACGGTGTGTCCAATCGCAAAAATAATGAAAATTTCGACTCCCTTTATGAAACCCTTAAACCCCTTATACTCTACATGTAGGTAATATTTTTTCTTATTTTCCATACAAAAAGTGAAAAGTTCCATATAAAACACGTCGAGCGTGCGCGCCTCCGGCTCTAAAAAGATTCACATGGTTAGGTATCACGTGTGGAATCGCGATTGTCAAATTTGATTTAGATGTGTCAAAAATTTTCTTAAACTTAGAGAATTTATTTTGCATAATTGTGCCGATTCCCTTGTTCACAAACTAAACTAAATTTAAGTGCATCTTTTTCTTTCTATTTCGTTAAGAAAAGGACAGAAGATAAATTTTAGTTTAGTCCTGTCAAATTAATCAGCGCTTGACGTTAATTGACGTAATTTTAGTCGGCAAGTTTTTAATCACGTCTAAACTTGTATGGAGAGTGATAGGCGGTGATTAATTTGACAGGACTAAACTAAAATTTATCTTCTGTCCTTTTCTTAATGAAATTGTAAGAAAAAGATGCACTGAACTTAAATTTAGTTTAGTTTGTGATCAAGGGAATCGGCACCAATAGCTTTGAGATTCAAAAAGTTAGAAATTTTAGTGATAGTTTAGTTAGTTTAGTTTGGTGTATAAGAGAATCGGCACCAATCAAAATTTTAGGTGAAAAAAGTCAAATTCAGAATAGCGAATTTTTCATTTTCACTAAATTAATAACTCATTCAGTTGCAAAAACTGTACTTTATCTTTTTTCTGTTCTTTTGCTTATATCTCGAAAATTGTGTCTTATTGCAAAAATAATGAAAATTTCGACCCCCTTTATGAAACCCATAAACCTATAAAACTCAACATGTAGGTAATAATTTTTCATGTTTTCCATACAAAAAGTATAAAACTCCATATAAAACAGAATTGTTATAAATATACTAAACGAATATACACAAACATTCCAGACTTATTTCATAAGCGTACCTACGTAACTTAACAAAATACCGTCTATAGGATCAAAACTGTTTAAGCGATCACTACGCTCGATGTTTAGGCGTGTGTGCGTGAACGGTGCACACAAACATAGCATCGCAAGAATTTACCTAAACTCTGTCGAGTGAATTCACAGCCAGGAGCCTTAAGCTAATTACGAAGGTGACAGCCGGAGGACTTTAAAGAAAACCGAAATTATGTTAAATAAGGTTTTAATTATGCAAAAATTACAATATAAAGTTATGCTAATTTCTAGGTCTAGATTCGGACGATGCTAGTACCGAAGTGCCGAAAATTAATTATCTCTAAGATTAGAATTCTAGCGATTCTAAGCGTGGATACAGTATGAGCAGATCTCAAAGTAGATGAGCGTTCGACGACACGAGGCGTCGATTCGTTGGTTCAACAAAATGGTGTATTTCAGTTTTGTCAAACATCCGATTAATGCAATTAGGTTATCATTTCGCTATTCGGCTGATTTGGTGTAGGCGGGGCACGTAACAAGCTTGCCAGAGCGAAAATAATAATAATGATAAAATAAATCAAAACATACAACACGAAATCATAGAAGGAAACAAAATTAAATACAAAAAATAATAATAATGAAATCATTCAAAAAAATTATTAATAATAATAATATCCATAAAAGGCAACAGACAATCTTATAACGTGCACTTATTTCCATACATTTTATGGACATGGACGTCCACGATAGTATTGTTACGTTTGAAATTATAAAAGCGCACAATGGTGCCGATTCTCTTGTCACAAATACCTCTAAACTAGACTAAAAATCACCAAAATTTTGTTTAATCCCGTCAAACGACGATTTCCCATTCTGAAATAGTCTAAAGTGACACAACTTCTACTATCTTTACTTATACAAGACGCTTGTACGTTCACAGCTCGAATATGCGGTCCCAATCTGGAACCCGTTTTATAAGAAATATATGGATATGATCGAGAAGGTTCAGCGTAAATTTCTTCGCGCCATGTACTATAGGTGCTATTAAAGGTGTTTGTCGTATTCACAATTACTAAGTAAATATAATATGTTAACATTAGAGTCTAGACGTAAGTTTCTAGAAGCCAACATACTACACGGTATTGTTCATAATCACTTCGATTCCATTGATCTCACCAGTAAGTTATGCTATGTGGTGCCCCGCACTGTAAATAAGCGTAGTGTCCGTGCAGGTACATTGTTCGCTGTAAATACCTGTCGGACTAATTCAGGATTGCGTTGCCCTGTTCGTCGTATAGTGGGATCTTATAATCGTAACTTCATTGATATTGATATTTTTGTATGTTCCAAATCGAAATTTAAGTCCAATGTTTTTAAAATTTTATCTAATGATATGAAATAGTGTGAGTATTAAGTATTCTAAATTTGATTTAATTTATTTAGAAAGAAAAGAAAGAAAGAAAATTCGTTTATTTGCGGTAAACATGACGCAAAGAAAGATAAAAAACACGTAAATAATAAATTGGGGGAAAATATGCGTCACATCCACGCAAAACGGCCATCGCTCAGCATAAAGCTGCGACCCCATGCAAGACAGAGCCCCAGCGCTGGTTTTCAGCGATAGCCGGCGCTGACGTGATGACGTCAACCGGTGCAGCATATAGTGAAATAACAAATCAAAAATAAGATAAATACAATACTAGTCCTAAAAGTTTATACAAATATAATATTCAAAATGGCAACATTTCGTGCCGTCGGCGACTCACCGTTTAACCGTTTTAATTATTTTTATTAATGAATTGTATTGTACGGTCGATTCCTTTATTTTTAAAATTTTTCAATAATCTCAATTCTTATTTGTAACAATAAGGAATTAACCCAATTATTATTTTTAAAATTGTATCCAAAATTTATTTATTTTTATTTAATTTTTTTTTTAATAATTAATTAATTGTATTTTATTTTAATAATCAATTATTTTAAATATCTGAGTAATGCTAATCTAGTGGCACTTTTTTACCTTATCTTAATTTTGTTAACATGCGGATAATGTAGTGGGCTGCAATATTGTTAATACTACTTATGAGCCTATATTATTATTTGTAAACATTTTATATTGTAGCTGTTTATTGTCCCATAATAAATAAATAAATAAACTTAACTATATTTTAGTTTGACAGTACTAAAATGGTACTGAGATATTAGTTTAGTGAAAATGGCAATTTTGCTATTCTGAATTTAACGTTTTTCACCAAAAATTTAGATTTTCTAACTAAATCTGACTATTTTTAATCGCGACTAAAAACGTGTGGAATAAAATTGGTTGTCATGAACTTAAATTCACACCAACACCTCGACTTCAGATGCAAAAACAGTACTGAATCTTTTTTTTCTTTTCCTTATATCTCAAAAACGGTGTGTCCACTCGCAAAAATAATGAAAATTTCGACCCCCTTTATAAGATCCTTAAACCCCTAACACTCTACATTTCCATACAAAAAGTGAAAAATTCCATATAAAACACGTCGAGGCTGCCCCCCTGCGCGCCTCCGGCCCTAAAAAGATTCACGTGGTTAGGTATTACGTGTGGAGTCGTGATTGTCAAATTCGATTTAGATGTGTCAAAATTATTTTTAAATTTAGAGAATTTATTTTGCCCTCAGGCTTCTAGTGAATTGCAATGTAAATAAGGGTTATTTATGGATGCCAGAAACAATGGTAGTAAAGAAGAGAATTACAGTTTCATGCTTCATAAATTCTCTTGTTAGCAATACCGTTTTTTTTTTTAAACTGACATTTTCTAAAAACTAAGCTGTACCTAAAAATTACTCTCCCTTCATTCTCACACATAACATTACATCTCTATTAGACAGAGGTGTACATATAGTACCCTCACATTTTGCCAGTAATGATGAAGTCCCATGTAATAGGGGGCGAGCCTATTACCATCAACCGGGCACAAAGCCAGACTCTCTGAGCTGTTACTGAGAAATTCCAGATGTAAAAACCTAATAACCAGTGATCGGAGTAGGTAGAGTGATTTTACGTACTCGCATCATGAATAGTCAAAGAAATCATAACATGGATAAGTCTTTTTTCCGGGATTTCATTTTGGTACTTACGGGATTGAATCAAATATTGTTAAAATAAGGATTTTTAAATTACTACATTAGAAATTTATAGAATGCGATAGATTAACATTTAAAATATATTATATTATTATATTGTTTTTATAGTATACCTATCCATTTCTTGGAGTCCGATCACCTATATACTAGTAAAAAGACAGCAAAAGGGTTAAATATTTCTTATTCATATTGATGTATTCTTTATTCTACACATTACAACATTAAAAATTCCTTAAAATGTATTTATAATTTCAAAATCCCGGAATCCCGGGGGCATATCCATACTATAATATATACGTGCCAGTGCATTGACCCCAAATCACTCTACCTACTCCGATCACTGCTAATAACACTTTGCCCGACCTGGGAATTGAACCAAGGACGTGATGCTTATCAGTAACGCTTGCGACCACGAGGCAGTCCCTCCATTCTCTTTCCCATTAAAATTCAAACATGCACAAACAAACAATCTCATCAGAATGCTGTTAGCTGTTTTCACATATCAGTTTGACGGATCGGAAGTTGATTGTGAGTTGTTGCGTTCACTTTAATTAACTTTAGCACGATGATCGTTTGATCTGTTGTCTGTTCCCGTTTGTTTTGATTGTAGATAGAGTACTCTTAACCTGAAAGCTTGGGGATACGATAGGATCATCGAAACCCCTTATGAACATAAACCAAAAATCAATCAATCTGCCTAGCCTTTTCCCAACTATGTTGTGTCGGCTTCCAGTTTAACCAGATGCAACTGAATACCAGTATTTTAAATAGAGCGACTGCCTATTTGACCTCCACAACCCAGTAACTGGATAATACAATACCCGTTGGTAAGACTGGTTGTCAGACTTTCGGGCTTCTGACAACCCGTAATGACTGTCAAAGATTCACGAATGACAGCCGGGACCAACGGCTTAACGTGCTTGTCGAGGCATGTAGGAGTCTTGGTATGTAGAAATGGTTACCCATCCACGAACCAACCCCGGCAAGTTTAGTTTAACCTGATTGGTCTACCTGTGAGGCTGCTATTACTTAGCCACAAAAAAATATATCAATCCAATTTAGGGTCGATTTCTCAATAGGCAGATAACTTTTATCTGAGGAATAAGTAAATATTGCGGTTTACAGGTTAATCTCGTCATTCAAAGATCCATAAATGACGAGAACGAAGGAGTTTCTGTATGTAGATATGGTCACCCATCCACTGACCAACCGCGGCAAGCGTAACTTAACTAACTAGTAATTTAGTAGTATTTAGTCATTTATTTATTTCTCTCAAAAAAGGTACAAATTTGGTACATGGTATTTAGGTTACAGGCAGATTCAAACCTTTGTAAGAGCTGGAGTCTATACTGGGTTCGGGACCTGTATGACAGATCTCCAGGCTCACACCCTTAAAATCACAACATTAAATTGCACTTACGTACTACATACAACATTGTAAAAGCTCCAAGTACTGAGAGGAAGGGAAATCAATTTACAAACCAAAAAGAGATTTGCTATGTGTGTCTTTGGAGTGTTGTGTGCCCGTGAGTGCAATATAAGTCCTCGCGCCCAGCACCTACGAAGGGCACTAATGGATGATGATGGAACCACGAGCCTGAGAACATAGACCATTGAATGATTTAAGAAACTTAACTTTATTTTGTAAATCGTCAAAACGATTTTGTCAGGCATACTTAAGAGTGCTGTATTTTGGAACGAAATTTCTTTAAAGCGGTTTGCGGTAGAAGTTGACTCGTAGAAAAACTCAACTTTCAAGGTCTCCAGTTTCAATGTCACCCTTTAACCCTAACAATTAATTTCGTCAACAGATATAACTCGCACATGTAACTTCTAGTTAACCCTACGGCGCACTCGTCATACTACGATACTCCACGTGCCTCGGCGCTCGACTAATTACACCAAAAATTGTGTATTGACCCGTATTACTCGAATGTATAACACAGATTTCTCTCAAGTCGATATAATATTTAATTGTTATAAACCTACATTCAAGAAACAAATAATAAAAACCATAAACGAAGGCAAATGACAAACTATTAAATCTTAATTTTTTACTTTTTTTTACTCCTTAAGATTTAAACTTAACCATAAGTAAATTATAATTATGTTGTATCTAAATGTATTTTACTGTGTGTACTCATCATCTGCCTAGCCTTTTCCCAACTATGTTGGGGTCGGCTTCCAGTCTAACCAGATGCAGCTGAATACCAGTATTTTACATGGAGCGACTGCCTATCTGACCTCCACAACCTAGTTACTAGGAACACGATACCCCTTGGTAAGACTGGTTGTCAGACTTTTTTGGGCTTCTAACTACCCGTAACGACTGTCAAAGATCTACAAATGACAGCCGGGACCAACGGCTTAACGTGCTTTCCGAGGCACGGAGGGGTCTTGGTATGTAAAGATGGTCACCCATCCACAGACCAACCGCGTCAAGCGTAGCTTAACCTGATCGATCGACCCGTGCAGCTGTTGTTACTTAGCCTTAAATAATAAAATAAATAATACCTAATATTGCACTTTTTGAATTTATACAACGTGTGACGTTAAATGCGCAAAACCTCAGACACCCCAACTGATATTTAATTCAATTGACCTATTTTAGAGAGAAAAAAAAATCATTTTAAAAATTTAAAGGTTTTATGTGCTGTTTTAGTTCGTATTATTCGTATTTGCATTGAAATAAAAGCTATTATTATCCCGCGTATTAGAAAATTTAAATTGGTCGACAACAATTTGTGTTTGTTTTCCTATTTTGACGGGTTTGCGTATGTGATGGCTTAACCTATTAATAAATAGATACAGCAACGTTTTAATGAAGATTTTTTGAAAAATGTGACCTATATTAAAGTAGTTCAATTTATTATTGCCGTTATTCTGATCAAACTATTTCAGGTTTTGCGCATTTAACGTTACACGTTGTATATTTCTACATAGTCCGTTCGCATGTTTTATACTTATCCTAGTAATACAGAGAAGCCTATTTTTAGCCATACAATACTGTAACATACTATTATCTACTCTCATAGCGTAATATTCGAATTATGAACTTCAAAACGAGTTTATATTGACATACTTTATAAACAGAATACCGAAATTTAAAAATATAATCATATTATAACACTTTTTCTGTAACAAAATAATACAATAAAACATTTTTTTTTTTTCTATTACGATAATCCAAGAAGTTAATATCACCAAAGAGTTTCCATCAACTTTTGGCGGGGGACAGCAGCACCCGCTCTAGCGCATGTGCGGTGATGTGCTGGTGCAGGCGACATTCATTTGTTTTGTAGTACTTACTGAATTTCGTGGGATTTTTAAATTTATTCTTGATCTTTAACTTTGATCTTTTATTTAGTATTTGTTTCAATCCCAATGTTTGAGAGTAGATAAAGTAGTGTATGAAAATGCACATAACTAGGTATTATGCAACAGTTTCATAAACTACTACGAGTATTAACATCACTGCGGGCCCTATCAGAATACCAGCGCTGCGACATTTATTTGTTTTTAAGTGTCGCAGCATTATGCTGAGATAGGAGCCTTTTGGCCTCGTACAGGACCTTCTGCTTTTATTTTAATTTTACTTTGTTTTTTTTATTGTTTTTTTATTATTTTTATTAATGTTCTTATTGAAGGTGTTTAGTTATTAATTTGTGATTTCCTGTGCGAGTCTCAATAAATACTTTTTCTTTCTTTCTTCTTTCTTTCTTTCTTTCTATTATGTATCGCTGTTGACTGTCTAAATAAATATAATTCCAAGTACTGTGGTCAAATTGGTCAATGGTATTGAGTGATTTACTAGTCAGGGATTTGATCAGGCTTTTAGCGACCCGTTCAAAATATGGTATAATGCCATCGAATCGACATCACAGACCCTTAAATTAACTCCGGTCCATCACAGTATTGAATAGATATCCAACTGTTAGATCAGCTGATGTTTATTTGACCGCTAACCGACGCGGGCGGTGAACAAATATAGTGGGTCCCTTTGACACGCGCACTGAATGGCTTTTAAAGCGAAAATGTGGCTTTAATATACTTATTGCCATTTCAATCTAAAATTAGATTGAATCCTGGAAAATTTATTCATGATTTGATAGAACGTCCATTTCTAAAATTACAATTTATAGGGAATATGCACGTAATTCAAAACTTTTGTGTAGGAATCAAGAAAAAAATCCTATTTTATTTTTTTACTTGCTTCTGCCCGCGACTTCGTACGCGGATCCTGTTGCTTATGCCAGCAACAACGGGGTCGTCAAAATCGAAGATCTGAAACGTCTGATGTCGAATTCTAAGAGCCCGAGGACGGGAAAACAACAGGATGTGCGAGACGATTCGAGATGTTCCAGATCTTTCATTTTTGTAAGTCAACAGGAAATGCCCATCAGACTAAACGACTTTTGCTAAGACGTCATTCCTATATATGTTAAAGTGTAGCTGGGCGCTTGGAGATCCACAACAGGTGTTCCAGATCTTCAATTTTTATACGTCAACAGAGAGTGCTCATCACACTGAACAACTCTTGCTAAGACGTCATTCCTATATATGTTATAGTGTAGCTGGGCTCTTGGAGTTCCACATCAAGTGTTCCAGATCTTCAAATTTATTCTTTCAGCAGAAAATGCTCATCACGTGGAACAATTTTTGCTACGGTACTATTTAGTATCTCTTATAGTTTATAGCTGGTCTGTTGTGGTTCTGCATCAGGTGTTCAAGTTTCTAAAATAAATTATAGCCTATATGTTGCCCAGATTTAATACCTATACAACAAAAAAAAAACAATCAAATCCGTCCAGAAGTTCCGAAGATTAGCGTGTACAGACAAACAGACATACAGAAAACAGACAGTTTTTTTTTTTTGGATTCTTGCTCTATTACTGTTTCTAAACCCCCCTCAATTTTTTTTAAATTATATTCAATGTACAGACACGGTTTCTTTACTGTTTTATTATATACTAGCTTCTGCCCGCGACTTCGTTCGCATGGAAATCGTAAGACATCACAATATACTACAATAATAGCCATATTTTTATAAAACTTCCCTGTATACTACGTTTGTAGTTTAATTCTCAGCAGCCAAAATATACAGAGAGTCAGGAATGGTGACTCGGGAGCAAGTGACGTAACAGTTGTCCGTGTGAGAAGCAGCTTATCTTGAGGTCGACACCCGCAGCTTTCAGCCTTCAGTGTCGGCCCCTGTGACTTGTTGATCACAAAGCATACACTCCCAGAGAACTGCACGCGCTTTAACTGGTAATTATGGGGAATTTGTACTTTATACGCGCTATAAACACTGTCTCACCATCGCCACAACCTGTTAGAATTTCCACCTCGATGACGTTTCTCTGCAAAGACATGACTTTGAGCTGGTTTCCGTTACACAGATATACAACCGGAAGTCCACTTGCCATTTGTGAATTGAGAAATTCTACGGGGTGATATTTGGCATCATCTTCCTCCACATCAGTATTAATGGAGGTGTATATCACTTCACTCCCTTCAATTTGTGAGAGAATACTGTGGTTGATCGCTGCAGCTTGATCATCTTCGGAGTTAAAACGGAAACACGCCTAAGAATTCTCTTGGTACGGTATTTGACTGATATCCTCGTATATCAGACGAATAAGATCTTCTAAAGTGGGATCTACTCTACCAAGAGTCTCTGGTAGAGTGCTTTCACCAACTTTTAGAAGAACATCGGAGAATACTTGAGCATTTGAATTACCGCCAAGCCGAGGTCGTATGATGATGGTCAAGCGCAGTTTATGAACTCTTGACCATAGAGTCGACTTTTTCAACGAAGTATTCACTTTTTTTGTCAAAACTGTGACACCACCCATCATATCTTGGTTTCTGCGGATGTCCTGCAGGGTTCTGTTTACAGTTTCCACTGCTTTCCTTTTTGCCATAATGCATTCATCCCATACGACGAAGCGCAATCCCCTAAGCACACATCTCTTGTTACTGTTGCGTGACACCCCACAAACAGGCGTTTCGTTGCTCTCTAAATCGATGGGAATCTTAAACATGACGTGCGCTGTTTTGCCACCAGGAAGCAGTGTGGCAGCGATTCCAGAAGATCCACACACATACATATTTTAAAATCGCTTGGACAAATCTGCTGTCAAAATCTGTAAAAAAAAACATTTTATTCCTACAGTCTTTTGCTCTAAAATGATCAGAATACAACCTAGAATGTTTTGTGACTGTAAAGTACTTGTAACTTAGTAGTTTCCCATAGCTTACGAAGTTTTCCATTTTTTGTGAATTAATACATTCTATGAACTATTACATACACAAACCAAAAAAAAAAATCGTTTTGCAAAAAGAGTTTAAAAAAACAGATGTAAATCGAACTTACTACCCCGGGCGGCCTACCACCAGCTCATAAAGCAGTATTATTTTAATGTTACTTCAGTGGGAGAAAGAGATGGAGCTATACATCCTGTAGAGCTTCATCTCTTTCCCACACTGAAGTAAACTAAAGTAATATTAAAATAATACTGCTTTTGAGCTGGTGGTAGGCCCTCAGGACTTCAAATCATTCGTCCAACCGCTTACTTATTCGCTTTGTTTAAAGTTAGCTAAAATAGCCGTTCCTATATAAAAGGTAGCGTGATGATAATCATTTAAAAAGTTAAATCGGTAACTACCTATCTACAATATCCCAACCTTTTGGCGCGTCCTTTTACAATTTGCAGAGAAAAATACGAACATGATGTAATATTGCTCATCCCCCATAGCAAATAGCGTGATAGTTTATGCCCTACAGTTGGCACAGACAAACATTCTAAAAACTTTATTTTCCGCATAAGAATCGATCCCAGACCTCGTAGCAATAACTTTCTTTAAAAAAATTAACTTCGCTACGATTTTATTATATCTATAGATTATAGGTACATAATCAAAAAAAAAAAAAAAGTCGTATAACAAAATGTGAAAAAAAAAGAAAAAACCGTAGGTGGGAATCGAACTTACAACCCCATGTTTGCAAAGCAACCGCCCAACCGTTGAGCTAATTGCTTTGTTGAATTTTGTCTAAAATAGCCGTTCCTATATATTTCATGATTGACTGCCTAGTTCCATAAAGGTATAGCGTGATGATAATCATTTAAAAAGTTTAATCGATAACCGTCTACAATATCCTAAAATTTTGGCGCGTTTTTTTCCAAAAATACGAACATAATCTAATATTGCTCGTCCCCCATAGTAAATAGCGTGATAGTTTATACCCTATAGTTTGACCAGACTTATAGGGAACACCTATGCAAAATTTTAACAGAATCTATCCGGTAGAATTTGCGTCAAGCTAGAACATAAAAATACAACATAATGTAATATTGCTCGTCCCCCATAGTAAATAGCGTGATAGTTTATACCCTATAGTTTGACCAGACACACAGGGAATATCTATGCAAAATTTTAACAGAATCTGTCCGGTAGAATTTGCGCCATGCTGGAACATACATACAGACAAACAGACAAAAATTCTAAAAAAAATATTTTCGGCATTAGAATCGATCCTAGACCTCGTAGCAATTACGTTTTTTCAAAAATATTCAATGTCCAGTTTTGACTTCGCTACGATTTTATTATATGTATAGATATAAAGATGTATATAGATTAATGCATTATGTACTTACTGTATATTTATGTTGTATTTACAATTCATTATTTAATGTTGCATTTTTTTGGTGGAACGGAATGAAAAGTCAAAAAGCGTCTTACATTACGTAGTCATTTATTAAAGTAGAGTATCATTTTAACCAGTACATTTATTTATTTATTTAAATCACAATTACAACACCTTTACAGACTCATCCAAGGCGATGTTATAAGTCACAAAATATACACAAATTTCCAAAAAAAATAAAAATAATCTGTAAACAGAATTACAAAGAATTATTTAATATTACATAACATCACGCCTTATTTCCCCAAAGGGTTGGGCAGAGGTGTACCTGTAGCAGGTACACCCACATTTCGCCAGTTATGTTTAAGTCCCATGTAATAGGGGGCGAGCCTATTGCCATCAACCGGGCACAAATCCAGACTCCGGGCTGCTACTGAGAAATTCCAGATAGAAAAACCCAATAACATTGTCCGACCCGGGAATCGAACCCAGGACCTCATGCTCAGCAGTAGCGCTTGCGACCACTAGACCAACGAGGAATATTATGTAATCAATTATTATTCTAAACATGACAATTTTTACTCTATCAAACCTTTTTCAATTATTATTTGTGCCATGCATGGATTGTTCAGATCATATAGGCAGTCACTCCTTGTAAAATACAGGTATTCAACTGCGTAGACTGGAAGCTGACCCTAACATAGTTGGGATAAACCTGGGCAGATGATAAGTCACTGTATGGTACTTTTCAGTTGGAGTTCGACATATCCATCCACCTTCCTCAAATGGACGAATAGAAGCATTCCAAATCTTAAAGAACTTCGAATCGAAACAAATGACAACAGGTCTTACAACCACTATACAGGATAAGTTTTTATCCAGTGCACAAACTTTAACACATTACTTTACCCATCACTATGAACAACTTTTACTATGGGGACCAAACCAAACATCGCAAAAAAATAATCTGCTGTTCCATACATTTATGTTCGCATAACTCGTCAAAATGTAGGGAACACCTGATTTTTTTTAGGGTTCCGTAGTAAACAAGGAACCCTTATAGTTTCGTCATGTCCGTCCGTCTGTCTGTCTGTCTGTCCGCGGTCTAGCTCCGAGACCCTTAGTACTAGAAAACTGTAATTTGACATAGGTATACATATTAATTACGCCAACAAAGTGGTAAAACAAAATTATGAAAAACATTTTTTTTAGGGTACCTCCCATACACGTAAAGTGGTGATGTATTATTTTTTTATCCCATAGTGTGGGATATCATTGGAAAGGTCTTACAAAAACATTATGAGTTTGTGAAAACCATTTTTGGATTCAGGGATCCGTTTGCAAAATATTAAGCTTTAAAATGCTATTTTTTGTTAGAGTCAAGTGTCCCCCCCCTGCCAGCTAAATGGTTGGTTTTGGATGTGTGAAAAAAATCACAGCAGTAGTTTATATAACAAAATTAAAAGGAAAACTATCACAGCTAAGTAGGCTTTACTGGTTATCGAGTAATAATCGACCAACTTAACTTTGCAGTTACAAAAACATGTTTTCCCATACATTTCGTATGGGAGAACATGTTTATCAACTACAAAGTTAAGTTTGTTTTTGGGATAAATTCATCCCAACTACGGAACCCTTCATTGTGCGTGGTCCGACACGCACTTGGCCGGTTTCTCGCGATTTCAGGTTTAGGTTAGGTAGGTTTAGTTTAGGTTGGTCATAATGATGAGTAAAGTCGCGTGTTAAAGTTTGTGCACTGGATAAAAACTTATCCTGTATAGGCTGCCGCATGAAAACTTCTCTTGTCAACAAGTTTAGCAATATTGTTCCCATATCTCTATTCGAACATAGATTATAGAAACTTCCCTAAAGTTATAACAAGGAAACTGTCGGTATTCAAAGAGAAAATGCAAATTGTGTCAGTATTGTCGACAAGGCAATAGAAGTTTTGGAGAGTTCTATAGAACAGTTCTGTCGAAGTATTCCTGAGTATAGTTTGAATAATGATACAGCTACTGTAGAAGGCAAATCGATATGGAATTGGGAACTGTTATGGAGGAAGTAAGAGTACATTGTGTAACTATAATTGTAATGTAACTAAAACTATAACGGTACTAGAATATGCGTCTATGGGTATTGTAAAAGAAAACTAAAGGATTATTTTAAGGAGGAAGAATTGGTACGTAATTTTAGCTCCTTAAGTTCTGAGTTGAGCTACACGATTACTGGCAAATGCTAGCACTGACTGGACAGGTCATCTGTGTAGTTCTTTCCTCAAAAGACTCAAACTCAAACAAACTCAAAGCATTTATTTCAGTTAAACCATTTACAGGCACTTTTGAATTGTCAAGGAATCGGTCAGTCAGAAATAGGTATGAAGCTAGTTGCCCATTCCAAAGCGTAGTAGGTACCTATGGAGAAGAACGGGCAAGAAACTCCACGAACACTCTTTTAAATAAAAAAAATTGTTACTAAATATTGGTTACATCATTCATGTTGAAATTATGTGAGAATAATGTAGAAAGACGTTACTATTTCGGACACTAAAATACATGGTCCTCATGTGATCTGACCAAGATTATGTCTGGACTTTAAAAGAGACCGAACCCTGAGTTTGTTTCGCTATTTCTTCTCAGGGATAGTCAGATAGAAAATGTCGACTCCGTCGTGTGTTAGAGTGATTCTGATAACCTAGTTACAGAATAAACAATTTCTTTAAATTTCCTAGTTTCTGGAATCAGTTGATACAAAACATAGACTCGAGAAACCAAAGCATGAACAAGTCATTTTACCGATAGGACTGGGCTTAATGTTCGAACTAGATGTCTTTCATCCCCGTTGAAGCACTAGTTTTCTTTTTGACCATATGCTATGATCATGGTTAGCATAATCCGTTGGAGTTTGTGTTTGGTAATGGATATGAACGAACATAAGAGCGTGCATTCTAAAAGTTGGCAATATCGCAAATAGATGTCAAATATTTCGCTGTTTTGATTAATTTGGCAATATTACTGTATGGAAATATGAGAAATGGCTAACTAGTGAACTAAAATATTGATTATGAAATGCAATAATTAATATCGTAACATCTAATATCTAGTTATGAGATGTAAAAAAAAAGTATTTAGAATCTTTCTAAATGCCTTTTTTACACCTAAACCAGTTGCAACATCAAATTCAGTGTCAATAATTGCAATTCATTATTAATGTTCTAGTTATGTATGGAAATGTGAAATATCGCTAACTAGTGAGTTAGCGATATGTATGATATGTAACTGTATGGAAATGTGAAATATCGCTAACTCACTAGTTAGCGATATTTCACATTTCCATACAGTACATAACATAACATCACGCCTTGTTTCCCCGAAGGGTTGGGCAGAGGTGTCCCTGTAGCAGGTACACCCACATTTCGCCAGTTATGTTTTAAGTCCCATGTAATAGGGGGCGAGCCTATTGCCATCAACCGGGCACAGCAATATTGCCAAATTAATCAAAACAGGTATTTGACAGATATTTGCGAAGTTAGAATGAACACTCTTAATTGCAACCATATATTATTCACGTTTGGCTTACGGATTGATGAATGAATTTCCTTATTCATGCAAACAAGAAAAGTCTACCCACTTTCACCTTTTTCATCGGCCCTGTTTTTGAGTTGAAATCTAAAGAATTTACCTACCCAAAAAAGCTTTTCCTTTTAAAGATATACGGCAACCTATCAGTTAATCTCCAAATCCCGTTACCCTGTATCAGTTTGAGAATAAATAAGGAGAATCTCTCAACAGATGCATCCATAGGGAACTGGTTGTATTTGTGTGTGTGTGTCTGTGTGTGTGAGAGCCATTTTTTATGTACGTCTCGCTTCTGGGACTAGATTTATAGGCGGGCGAGAGCCGTCGAATTGTTAGGTGAGGTTCATTGTGAGCGGGTAGTGGAAAAATTACTTTTGTAGTTCTGATATTTTGAATTTACACGTTAGTAGTTCTAGTGTAAAGTTAGCATAAGATTATTATTTGGATACTAACATTAGTTTTAAGTTTTCTTTACTACAAAGAAAACTTCTTCTTTTTTTTCACTACTGCAAAGAATAAATATGTCTAGATAGACAGTCAAAGCTGTGAACTCGTCGAAAAAAATAACGTCCAACTGTTAGCCGCTAAATGCACGCACACTAGAAAAGCACAATGACAGCACAATGACGTGGCGCGAGTGTAAGACGTAGCTGTCACGCACACCAGCACAAAAATGTTGGCTTGTTTGTTTTAGTGCTTTTGCAGCGCGACACTCTATCTAGACATATAAATTATCAAAACACTAGTATACTGGTGATAGCCTAGTGGTGTGACCGTCGGACTGCAAAGTCATATGTCTCGAATTCGAACCCAAGGCACGCACTTCTGACTTTTCACTTGCTTCAAAAACGGTGAAAGAAAAATCATAAAGAAACCGGCATTCCTGATAGATATTTCTCGACGGCATGTGAAGCCAAGTCAGAGGCCCATGGGCGACTTTAAAACACTGACGCCAGAGGGGTGATTCCCATAACAGTTAATTGATTCAGGCGTGACCTTGCAGAAATCCATTATAAAATACAATAGCCGTGGTTTTATTTAATAACCTGTTCCGCTTAGCTATTTCTAAAGAGCCAAAAAAAAACTCCTGAAAGAAATCGACACGTGTTTTACCTCTCAACGAGACATCCTCAGGATGACGATGGAGTTGTTGCCAACCCGAACACGGCGTGTTGCCACACCGAGCGCTGAGCGCAGACTGTCAGAACGGAACAGGTTACTAAATATATCCACGTCTATTGTATTTTTTACATACATACATAACATAACGCCTTGTTTCCCCGAAGGATTGGGCAGAGGTGTCCCTGTAGCAAGTACACCCACATTTCGCCAGTTATGTTCAAGTCCCATGTAATAGGGGGCGAGCCTATTGCCATCAACCGGGCACAAATCCAGACTCCGAGCTGCTACTGAGAAATTTCAGATAGAAAAACCCAATAACACTTTGCCCGACCCGGGAATTGAACCCAGGACCTCATGCTCAGCAGTAGCGCTTGCGACCACTAGACCAACGAGGCAGTCATGTATTTTTTAATTCCCATAAATACAATCAATTTGACAAGTTACGAGAATTGACCTTCAGGTTAGTCATTAACCACACGAAAAGAAGAAAACTACTGTATGGATTCGTTGTCCTCTGATAATTAAGGTTTATTATTATTTTTATATATTAAGAAAATGATCTCGCTAACAAAGCCACCACACCCGAATCACACGTGCGACGTAAACGGCACCGCAGGTGATTGTTGTTGTATAATTTACGACATCAATTCCCGAACTCACACGCACCGTGCGTGCGATTTCTCACTGTTTTACGTACACTGGCTTTATGTGCCGTCGTGCCGGATTAAAACGTCGTGGAGTAATGCCGGGGTGTTTTAGAAAGACTTATGGCTTGGATTTCGTGGTCGTCAGTTGTTTCAAGTCAGAATAGGAGACTGTATTGAAGATGCTTACTTTCGGAGATTGGTTTTGAATATCCGCGTGTTACTTTGGGAATGGAAATGGTACCTTAGGGCTTATTGTCGATCCAACAGGTTAAGCTACGCTTGCCGAGGTTGATCCATAGATGTGTGACCATCTTTACGTACTGAGACTCCTCCGTGCCTCGGAAAGCACGTTATGCCGTTGGTCCCGGCTGTCATTCGTGAATCATTGACAGTCGTTACGGGTCGTCAGAAGCCAGAAAGTCTGGCAACCAGTCTTACCATGTAGTATCGTGTTATCGGGTTGTGGAGGTCAGATAGGCAGTCGCTCCATGTAAAATACTGGTATTCAGCTGCATCCGGTTAGACTGGAAGCCGATCCCAACATAGTTGGGAAAAGGCTAGGCAGATTGATATTGACCTTAGGGCTTATTGCACACGGGCCTCAGAAGGCTTTAAAGACGTTGCATTTTAAGATCGAATTTAAAGCCCGTCACAGACGTAGCTATAATGATAAATGATATATATAAATATACTGTGCTATATATTATATTATAGCAAGCCACCTCACACGGTAGCTATATTATAATATATATTTTTGCACTCATTTGGTCTGGGGTTTAATATTATCTCTTGCTATATCTATCCACATATTTGGTGACGTTGTAGCGGTTACACCGCCACATACGAACTACGCTTAAAAAGACATGACGTCACACAAATCCTGCAGCGCGCAATAAGAGTTTACCGCGCGATATATACGACTATCTGACATCAACCGTTGGGCAGTTGCTCGCCAGACACGACACCCGTCTGATCAGAGGATCCTCTCTTTTCAAAAGAAGATGAGTGAACTTTACACCCTGTTCCTCATGCCTCTAAATTGTAATAGAAATATATATTATAGATCCGTCTGAGGTCGCTCGAAGATTACTATGGAAAATATATCAAGCTATGCTTTATATTATTACACAGGGTATCAGGGACATCGATGCGAAAGCTGTTACCATGGATTCAGTACATGATTTTGAATACACTGGCGTTGAAATTTTTCGTCCGTTATTTAAAAAAAAAACAGCTGTTCCATAAATTTTCACCACGTAGGTACTTTTCTATGAAACAACAGATTCTTTTTAAGCTATTATTGCATAGGTTTTATCGCAGGCTTTGAGCGCGGCGACCGAATCAAGAAATTCCGTAACGAAAAAAACCTAACACCCCCCACTCCGCCTACCATGTAATGACGGTTCCCATCACGTTGTCACGGGAACGTAATTTTTGTTTTATGTCATCACGTCATCATCCCAAGTGTAGCGTTGACAAATAGGAAGTATGGAGGTTACAAATGCTATGTAATAGCTTTACCGCGGCAGTCCCCGAGTGCCACACGTATTTTAAATAACAGACGAATAATTTCAACGCAGGGGGTTCAGAATCATGTACTGAATCCATGGTAACAGTTTTCGCGTCGAAGTCCCTGCCACCCTGTATATTATAACTACGTCTGTGATGGGGTTTTACCGAAATAAAAACATGGACTTTAAGATACATATTTGTGAAGACATGTATAGTTGTGAACCTATATGCCTGGCATTGGTTGAAGTACAAAAAACTACTGTAAAACGGCGATAAAAATGCACCCGAAACAAATTGCTCACCCATAAAAGCTCATTCTTCAAAGGTCAAAGAGAACGGCAGTTTTCCCTCCTTAAAGTAACAGGACAAGAAAACGATTCCCTATAATCCTCCTACATTCCTCATTGCCGCGCCAGGGGAACGCAATGTCAGGCAATTTCCCCTAATATCGCCCAACCTTTTCTTTACAGGCATATCGTTATCCCAGCAATATGTCGGGGACCGCAATTTGTACAGGGATTTGGTGATCGGGTTATGACGTAGGAGCTCGTCAGAGGTCACGCACATATGACATGACATGTGTCAGGTCAGATGAGAGTTTTTAGAGCATCGTAAAGAAGAGGCTAACGAGTCAAAAGGTTGAGGATTTATTGGAAGTTTCATTTTTTGGCTGTAAAAAGTAAAAAGCTGACTATTTCGTATAAGGGCCAGTTTCTCGAACGAAAATGATGGCAATTTTTTTTGTTAAGCTTGCGTAATAGTTTAGTTTTAGTCTCCTGTGAGTGGCTGTTGAGAAATCATTCAACCAATCACAGACTGCTGTCACACACCATTCAGAAACTGCTGTGATTGGTTGAATGATTTCTCAACAGCCACTCACAGGAGTTTACGCGTGCTTAACAATTTGTTACATTAATGTTGCGATAATTTTTGTTTGACTAACTGGCGCTGGCCGTTCGTCCATCGCACCGCGAATGGGACATCAACTAGAACGAGGTGATGACGCTAAAGTAGCGACAGTACATTTTCTATGGCCGCGTAATGTCGTAATGGCGTATTGTCATGTCGTCACACAAATCCTGCATCGCGCAATTAGAGTTTACCGCCCGAACACCATATACATACGGGGTGTCAGGGACATCGACGCATCGACGATTGGTTTTTACAATATTTTCAAATAACAGTGATATTAGGTATTGGAGGACGAGCGCGTGAGGGAAAGGCAAATCTCGCGCCCTCGCGCCCCTAACCGCCGCAGCAGGAGATGCCCTGGGCGTCGGGAGTCACGAGAGGATTTCCGGCCACCGTAGGCGCGGGCTTGCGGACGGTGAGCAATGGGTAGCTCGCCGTCCGATAAGGACCAAGCCCGGGTCGACGGCGCGTTGTGTTCCACGCGCGCCTCAAAGAGATGTCAGCAGAATTGACGGGGTCCGCTAGGGCCAATGCCTGCCGGGGGTTCGAAGAAAACCGATAGGGAAATCGTGGCCCCCTGGCAACACGGCAACTGAAGGAACACGGGTGGGTTTTAGTCAGTAAGAGTCTGACACGCCCTTCCGCTCCGCCCAGAGCGGGAGAAGTTACTTGATGATTTCCCACCCAAAAAAAAAAAAAAAAAAAAAAGTATTGGAGGACAGTGTTGGCCTTTCAATAAGTACTGAGTTTTTAACAAAATAGAAAATGGTCAACAAATCTACAGTCTACTAAGCCTACAACGTTCTCACATTCACAAAATAGAAAATAATCTATAGAAAGGATAAATAATAAAAATAAAAGCCAATTTTAAGCGAAATTACATAATCTTAGTACATTGCAGGAAACCAAAGAAAATCTATACCAAAATCTAAAAACAACATCAATTCAGCAGGAAAACGAACTTGAAGAAAGTTCCTAAATCGGATCACTCTCGAATCCGAAAAGGTCAAGTCCAGGTAAAGAATAACAATCGTTCAGTAAAAGGGTTACCGAAGCGTGGTCGTTAATAGGATACGTTACGAGTGGAATATATCACGGGTATTGACGAGTTTCAGTGTAGTTTTGTTTGAGATATGTATAGTGGGAAAAAAAGTTTTTTTTTCTAATACAATAGACGTTGTTATATTTAGTAACTTGTTCCGCTTAACTATTGTTAAAGAGCCATAAAAAATATGTAAAAAAAAAAAATTTTTTTTTCTCTTTCAGTGCCCTCCAGAAGGGTTCACTCAAGTCATATATGAGATGCCGAGAGCCCTCGCGGAGGGTTCATTTTAAATGTTGATTTCTTCTAGCGAATTCATCATTATAAACTGTGAAAACAAAATTAGTTGTATATTTTAACAAGATATCAAACCGAATGCCGGTGACCCTTCTGGAGTCAACTTTAGGGGCATGAAGAACAGGGTGTAAAGTTCACTCATCCACCATAAAAAAGGGAGGATCCTCCGACCAGACGGGTGTTGTGTCTGGCGGGCAACTGCCCATCGGTTTGAAGTTGAAATCTTGTATGTATGTCGATCGCTCGGTAAACTCTAACTGCGCGATACAGGATTTGTGTGACGTCATGTCTATGATGCGTAGTTCGTATGTGGCGGTGTAACCGCTACACAACTTGCAATATGTATGGCAGCCTGGCGTGTGAGCTCTATGAAAAATGGATGGACGCAGTTACTTACACGTTTACTTTGGTTAGGTAAGACTTTTTTTGGATTATTGGTCATATAAACCACAATTCTCATGATATTCAGACTCTGTCATATATAAGATATTAATCGATATAACAATCATTCAGTGAAAAGCGCTGTGCCTTAATTATCTTTTAAGCACTTGTTACACACAGGTACAGGGCGATTGGGTCAGGTTTTGTTGGAATAGGACGAAAAATTAATTGAATTAAATGTTTTCTGCCAGGTCAAAGTGGAAATCAAAGTATTTTTAATAATTCGTCGACCAATCTGATATGAAGTGGTAATGACTTAAAGACATATTTAGAATCAAAAGGTTTGGGATGGGTAAAGATATAAACCAATCCGCACTGGGCCAGCGTCCAAGCCCACTCAAAAATTTCAAAATTCAAAAGTCATTTATTCAAACTACGCTCAGAATCAGTACTTTTTGAACGTCAAAATCACATAAGACAGTTCCCCAAAACGCCCACCCTTCACCACTTCCTAGTGCTTTAGCTGGGAAGAAGAAGTGGCGCAACAAACTCCCCAACAGCGCAGCTGTCTGTTCAGTTAGAAAAAAATATTCTACACAATAGTATGCAAAATAATTTAAATTACGCAACGCAAAACATAAATTATAAATTATTAGCTATATTATGTCAGCTAGCACACGCCAATATACCAACCAAAAACGTCGAGAATTCAAGCAGAAATATAAAAATGGAAACTAAACGTAACCAGAACTTAATATATAAATAAAAGCCTCCAGGCATTAAGAGCGTGCCTGCTTACACATAGCTATATAAAGCTGAGCTGGAAGTTATAAATTATAAACTCCATCGAGGTAAAAGAAATAAACAGTTAATTACTGATAACAATAACAAAACCATGATCAGCAAGACGACCAGTCACCACAAGCAGAACCCGTTCACGAGCATAACGCAAAGATCAGCCATTACCCCCCTCGCCATATTTGCAGTGGGAACATTATAGGCTGATTACGCACACAAACAAACTCACCTCTTCCCATGGGGGTAGGTAGAAACTACAAAACGCCACCTGCTACGATTGCCGACCTGGATATAAAGCCCTTCTGTAGGTTCATCTGCAGCAGAACCTTTTACTCTTTGTAAGTAAGGATTGAAAAAATCAAGTCCGCGTAAAGAATAAAAAAATGGTTCATGAAAAGTGCTACAAATGCGTGTTCGGCTTTACGAGTAGAATATCACGGATATTGACGAGTTTCAGTGTAGTTTATGTGGGAATAACTGGAACTAAAACAATGTTAAAAGTTGACTTTGTTTTTATTTTTTAGCCTACATTATGGAAGTAGTCCACTTAGAGCACCCGTCCGAATAGCACCTGCGCGAATAGCAATTTGGTAAAATTAATAAATTATTGTCATAGTGATTTCTATTATTTTTCATTTTTAAATGTCGCCTAGATAAATTTTGTATGTACGTATGTGTAATTAATAAACATTCTAGTGATTTTTATCGATATCATCATCTGCCTAGCCTTTTCCCAACTATGTTGGGGTCGGCTTCCAGTCTAACCGGATGCAGCTGAATACCAGTATTTTACATGGAACGACTGCCTATCTGACCTCCACAACCTAGTGACTAGGTAACACGATACCCCTTGATAAGACTGGTTGTCAGACTTTTTGGGCTTCTGACTACCCGTAACGACTGTCAAAGATCTACAAATGACAGCCGGGACCAACGGCTTAACGTGCTTTCCGAGGCACGGAGGGGACTTGGTATGTAAAGATGGTCACCCATCCACGGACCAACCGCGGCAAGCGTAGCTTAACCTGATCGATCGACCCGTGCAGCTGTTATTACTTAGCCACAAGCCCCTCAAAAAAAAATCATAAAAAAAGCCTCTAATTTTTATCGATATATTTCATTTAATAACGTCTTGTAAAACAAATGCAGTAGGCTGCTGAGTCATAAATGCTCTTTGTGAACAAAAATATAAAAATAAATTTTAATTCACGAAGAGCACCCAGTTGATCTTCGTGGATTAAAATTTATGTTTGACTAGGCTAGGTGTATTCGTGCAAGTGCTATTCGGACGGGTGCTCTAAGTGGACTACTTCACATTATGTCCCACAGCTAGGCAAGAGCCTCCCCTTTTTCCTTTTCTAACCTCTCTATTTTATGCGATCTCTGGTCATGTTGGCCCCGCTAACATGATTAGATCGTCACACCACCTTCGTCGCGATCTATCTCGACGGCGATGTCTGGGCGTCCAGTGTGTAACGATCTTTGCCCATCTCTCCGGGTGCATTGGTGTGACGTGTACACTTCCACTTCAGCCTGGCTGTTTTTTCTCAAACATTCGCTTATTGAATTATGGAGTGCAGGGTTGGGTGGACTTTCGTAAGGGAAGATTTTTTTATAAACACGTGAATTTGAGTAAATTAAACCCAAATAAGTCAGGTTAATACCGAATGACATGATAGTTTCTCATGCTTAATACGAATGGAAAAAAAAGCGGTCAAGTGCGAGTCGTACTCGCCCATGAAGGGTTCCGTAGCAGCAAGTAACGATAAGTTTACGATTTATGACGTATTAAAAAAAAGCTACTTGCTAGATCTCGTTCAAACCAATTTTCGGTGGAAGTTTACATAGTAATGTACATCATATATTTTTTTTAGTTTTATTATTCTCTTATTTTAGAAGTTATAGGGGGGGGGACACACATTTTACCACTTTGGAAGTGTCTCTCGCACAAACTATTCGGTTTAGAAAAAAATGATATTAGGAACCTCAATATCATTTTTGAAGACCTATCCATAGATACCCCACACGTATGGGATTGATGAAAAAAAATTTTTTGAGTTTCAGTTCTAAGTATGGGGAACTCCAAAATTATTTGTTTTTTTTCTATTTTTGTGTGAAAATCTTAATGCGGTTCACAGAATACATCTACTTACCAAGTTTCAACAGCATAGCTCTTATAGTTTCGGAAAAAAGTGGCTGTGACATACGGACGGACAGACAGACAGACAGACAGACAGACAGACAGACATGACGAATCTATAAGGGTTCCGTTTTTTAACGGAACCCTAAAAAACACTACAAAGTGAAAAATAACTTTAATTTCGGAGGTCGGTGTCTTGGGTTTTGTATTTTCGTTTTTTGCCACCGACTTCCGAAATTAAAGTTATTTTTCACTTTGTAGTGTTTTTTTTTTTTGGAGGTCGGTTGTTTTTTTTGTAAAAAGTTTTTATTTTTCACTTTTTAGTTGTGGTACCTACCCCACACACATTCGAATACCACTCTACCAGTCACAGAAACTTATCATATCATCTACATACTAAGTGGGAAAAAAATACGTATTTTGTAGCTAACTCAAAAACTATCTAACCAAAGTTAATAAAATTTATATGGGACCAATTCCAGAGCACACCCTTTCAAACAAAAAAAGAATTTTCAAAATCGGTCCACAACTGACGGAGAAATCGGTGGACATACATAAAAAAAAAAAAAACAAACATACGCGACGAACATATAACCTCCTCCTTTTTGGAAGTCGGTTAAAAAGGATGTATATCGTGTAACTTAACATGTTTTCAACTACTCATAACATTTAATAAAAAAATCTACACCACCAGAAGTTGATATAGTGTCTGTACATCAAAATTCAAAATATTTTATTTCACATAAACCTACATGGGCACTTGTGAAACGTCAGAAGCTAGGTGCACAGTTCCAACTGGTCGTTTCCTATGGAGAAGAGCCGGCAAGAAACTCCACGGTTACTCTTTTAAAAACAAATGGCTTTTACAATGTTTTGAAATTACAGTATTAAAGGTATGAGAGGACAGTGTAGGCCTATCAATAAGTACCGATCTCGACCACATAAATACTTGGGTATTTCTGTGTATGTACAGACACTATATTATTATGTATATCAGCTTCATGTACCTAACTGTTTACATGAAGTTTTTCAACGACTTTAAATAAATAAAAGCCGTTATTGTTGATCTTAGTTTAAATGACAAAAAGTTTTGTAAGTATGCCTAAGAACTCATTACTACTATCAAAATTTACTAACTAATATACTTTATAAACTGTTAAGTTAAGAGGGGTTTGTGGCTAAGTAACAACAGCTGCACGGGTCGATCGATCAGGTTAAGCTAAGCTTGCCACGGTTGGTCTGTGGATGGGTAACCATCTTTACATACCAAGACCCCTCCGTGCCTCGGAAAGCACGTTAAGCCGTTGGTCCCGGCTGTCATTTGTAGATCTTTGACAGTCGTTATGGGTAGTTAGAAGCCCAAAAAAGTCTGACAACCAGTCTTACCAAGGGGTATCGTGTTACCTAGTAACTAGGTTGTGGAGGTCAGATATGCAGTCGCTCCATGTAAAATACTGGTATTCAGCTGCATCCGGTTAGACTGGAAGCCGACCCCAACATAGTTGGGAAAAGGCTAGGCAGATGATAATACTTTATAAACTGTTATACTATGTATTTAATTCATGTTTAACTGATTTTAATTCGGCAAACGGTAGTTACTCCTCAACTTGTCTTCCGACAAAGGCCTCTTCTAAAGATCGCCATTCAATTCTATTCCTTGCCGTTCGAGTCCATGTTGGACCCGCTATTTTCCTGATATCATCTTCCCATCTCTTAGTATGTCTTCCTCTGTTCCTTTTGCAGTCTAGCGGGTACCATTCTGTTATTAGTCTTGTCCATTTTTCCTTCTTCTCTCTTGTCATATGTCCTGTCCATCTCCACTTTAGTTGTTTGTATGTTATACTCGTATATGCATATTTCAACGACTTAGTTGGTAATAAATACACCGATAACCAGTACAAAATACAACCCAGCCATCCAAATGAACCAACAAAATAAATACGCCGCTCTATTCCCCGCATAACACAATAGACCAACGTTTCGTATCAGCATTATAATTCTACGTAAATACCGAGGCTAATTTCCGGCAAAATGTCCCCGAATAAAGGCACTGAATGGGGCATGCCCGACGAACATTCACATTAACATAATTAAAGAACTGGACAGGCGTTTGTCAGCGAGCAAAATGTTGAACAAGCCACGAAAATGTTATTTTAACGCTCATAGCATAGCATTGCGAGGAGTGACTTGTGGTTAATTGGTTGCTGCTATACTCCGTTTGAAATAAGATTAGACATTTAAACAAACCTTTTTTACAGTCCGTTCAACCGATTTTGACTTCTATACCGTAGGCTTAAGGATGGCATTAAAAGCAAAAAAAGTGGTTACAAACCAAATGTTTACTGCAGCTGTCATTAGTCATGCCACCAACGCAATAGAAGTCAAAATCGGTTGAACGGACTGTAAAAAAGGTTTAGTTAAATGTCTAATCTTATTTCAAATGGAGTATAGTTGCCATCAATTTACGGAATTAAGCCATGAGAGAGGTTATGTGAGATGTGGGAATGTTCTTTACACATTGAAAACATTATGTGTAAAGCATGCATGAAGATGACGATACGAAATGGTTTGCATGAAGTTTCTTAGATAAATGTTATGTTGCTGGCTTGCTGCGTGCTTTGGTGTTTTACTGTTATTTTAGAGATTGTGATTTATGAAGCCGGTCTTGCAAGATATTTATGACAGCCGTCAAAATTAAAAATTCTGATACTGCCAACGACAAAGGTCAGAAATTCAGAATATAAATCGAAAATGAATAAATTGAATACGATTTTCCAACTTTGAAATATTATTAGCCGATTTCACCACTACTGAATACCTACCTGTTAAGTTATCTGGCGGATTATTAAAATTTATTTTTATTCTGAGTTTTTCTGTCACAGTGTCTATGAGGATATTTTATAACATGCCTGTGATATACGAAACGGCATAAAGCCTTTCACCCTTTACTAGTTCAAAGTCAAAATCAAATAATTTATTTCAAATATGCACACAAAATACACTTTTGAACGTCAAAATTAACAAAAAAAAAAATTAGTTCTAGTCGCCCCTTCCAAAAAATACTTTTTTAATATGGAGAAGAATGGGTAAGAACATCCACCGTAACTCTTTTAAAATGTTTTACAATATTTTGTATGCATTAATTATACAATGTCGTTCATCGGCATGTGACCGCCTGTATTTTTCTGAATATTCATGAGAAATGAGGGGATGTTCTATCTTTAATATTTTTTATGTAATTCTTTATGTTTTGAGTAGCATTTGCCATATCTCCGATGTTATTGGCTCGATTTGGATTCTGTTTCATCATCTGCTTAGCCTTTTCCCAACTATGTTGGAGTTGGCTTCCAGTCTAACCGGATGCAGCTGAATACCAGTATTTTACATGGAGCGACTGCCTATCTGACCTCCACAACCTAGTAACTAGGTAACACGATACCCCTTGGTAAGACTGGTTGTCAGACTTTTTTTTAGGCTTCTAACTACCCATAACGACTGTCAAGGATCTACAAATGACAGGCGAGACCAACGGCTTAACGTGCTTTCCGAGGCACGGAGGGGTCTTGGTATGTAAAGATGGTCACCCATCCACAGACCAACCGTAACAAGCGTAGGTTAACCTGATCGATCGACCCGTGCAGCTATTGTTACTTAGCTACAATGCTATTCTGTTTATTATTTCTAAAAGCTTATAGAAAGAAAAAAAAAGAAAGAAAATTCGTTTATTTGCGGTTTTATGAATTGTTTTATCAGATAAACTAACATTTTTATTAAAATTTGACAACTATGCAAAAAAAACGGAGGAGAAAACGTTTTTTTAACTGTTTAAAAAAAAGGTATTTTTAAGTTCATAATATCTTGAATAAAAACATTTGAAAAATGAAAAAATCAAGATAGACCCCCTTTTAAAGTAATTTTTCGATAATTTTTCATGAACATTCAGAAAATAGCGGGCGGATATGTCGATGGGCGACATTGTATAAATATATGTGAAGACGATGAACCTAGAATAAAATTACCATACCACAAAAGGTAAAAAGAATAAAAAATGAAGCAATGACCGATAAATTAATTATGTGACAGATACATGGTGCTCACATATAATAATTGCAAACATTGTCAAAATATACGATATTGTAAAAAAAATCACCGCCGAAATATAACCAGATCACAGTTTCACGCCCAAAAGAACCAAGAACCACTTCTATCTTTGACATGCGATTTCAACGCGTGCATGGCGCACACTTCGGACATAAGGACTTAGACACGTGTAGAGTGGAACACAGGCAGAGCAACCACAAGTTGATTACTGTGGTTAGAAAGGATCGTTCACTTGAGCTGTGGTTCAATGGTCGCTTGTCAGTGGATGTAGTAATAAGAGCCTGTATCTACGTTGCTTATACAACGTGTAACGTTAAATGCGCAAAACTTGAAAATAGTTTGATAAGAATCAATTGAACCACTTTTTAATATAGGTCACATTTTTCAAAAACTCTTCATTAAAAACGTTGCCATGTCTATTTCTTAATAGGTCAAGCCATCACATGCGCAAACCCGCCAAAATAGGTAAACAAACACAAATTGTTGTCGACCAATTTAAATGTTCTTATATGCGGGATAATAATAGCTTTTACTTCAATGCAAATACGAATCTTACGAACTAAAACAGCACATAAAACCTTTAGAATTTTTTTAATGATTTTTTTTCTCTTTGTAATAGGTCAATTGAATTAAAAATCAGTTGGGGTGTCTGAGGTTTTGCGCATTTAACGTTACACGGTGTATAATGATTAGTAAACGTGTTATTATGCTTGTAGCTTCATACCTAAAATGCGGAGTGAACTATCTCAAAATTAAAAATTTAAAAGTCATTTATTCAAACTAGGCTGAAAATCAGCACTTTTCAAACGTCAAAATTACATAAGACAGTCCCCCAAAACGCCCACCCTTCACCACTTGCTAGTGCTTTAGCCATCTGCTTTATCTATATTAATCAGTGGCATATCTTCGGGCTGCTATTGGGATGATGATTCGAGATGACATACCAAGACAGAGTGTGTTACATCCCAGATGGTTCCCAACAAACAAGTTTTCCACCATTTTACCCGACTGCTCCAGAAGGAGGGTAATGGATTTCGAGAGTATGTATGTCTGTTTCTTTGGCACGCTCTGTAGCCTAAATAGCTTGATGGACTTTAACATTATGTGGTGTCGTTATATTCGTATTAATTGTGGGAGTGACAAAGATTATATAACATTTATATTTTGCATCTGCAAATATAAAAAAGGAAAGGAAGGTTTTTTCTTAAATAAATTACAACAATATTGATATCAAATAAAAGCTAGTAATGAGTGAATTCCAATTAAGTATATAATATATATATTAATAAAACTTAAAAGCTTGAAATAAAGCAAATCATTTAAAAAAATCGACTGCAAAAACACATAACTGAAAAGAGAAAAACAAGCATTAAAATTTTCTCTAGAATTTTTACGTTGCAGGGACAAACAAACATTACACCATAATCCCGACTGAAATATAAAAATTATATAGATTATATTTATAATGCTTGTTATTTTCCAAAAATCAGCATAAACATTTTCAACAATCAGTTTATGTGCATAGTTTAATTTAAATCTTACAGTAGCAATGTTTTCAATTTATAGATTTAATAAGGTAAAAAAAAGAAATTCTATTTAGTCCGTCTTTCAGATAAAAAAAAAATATTAGACACGTATTTTTTGCTTTGTCATATTAATCAAAAATAACTTAGAAAACACGCATTAAAGTTGGGGAGTGGGGGCTCGCTACGTCACAACGCACTAAGGCGTAACGTCATGCCACATTTTAACTCAATGTATCGCCGTAATCTTTTGATTACGTCAAAAAAGAAAAAACACGTGTTCAATATTTTTTAATAATCTACAACACAGACAAAAAATTTTTTTGGACACAGGCCTATTCATCTATAAGCACCTTGGTTAAAGACATTTAATTACCTTTCTTTCTATTATAATAATACCAGCCTATTATTGTCCCACTGCAGGGCAAAGTCTTCTCATACAGAGAAGGCACGAGCATTGATCACCACGCGCGCGAAGCGTTAGCGATTTCAGACTTATATTAACTACAAGCCCAGGGGCCCAAGTTTGCTATTTGAATAAATTCGTCATTCCAACACGATCCCATTGTCAATTTGCTAAAAGTTCGTAATCTGCTAAATTCATGAAAGAAGAAAGAAAGAAAAATAGGTTTATTTGTCACAGAAATACGTGCATACATAAAAGACAAAAGTAATCAGAGAACAACACAAAGTACATAACAAATCACGAGCATAGAACAGAAATTACTTAGGCGGCAGCTGCACGACATGACTGTGACAAGAAGGCTTCCACTCAGCATGATGCAGTGCTATGGGGGACCCACAGCACAGCGCTGATTTTCAGTGGTCACCCGAAAAAAAGAAAAGATGTACGGAAATCAAGTCAGGTTCAGTGATTTTTCTATTAAACATGTAACAAAACAAAACAAATAGTGCTCAGAATATAAGACAAATATACAATAAATTATAAGAAACATAAAAAAAACTATCCGCATAATGGTTCATAATGGTCGATCACTGGTCGATCAATGGTCTCGTAATAGAATTGTGTTATAATGGTATTGTCGTACAATACGACCAATGATACCGCCTAAGTCAGTCATTCATTTGTCATTGTGTACGAGATTACCAATAAGTGCCCTTTCTTTCAATGGAGTGTCAGTGGAAAGTCATAATGACGCCATTATATTAGTAGATTACCAAACTTGTCAAAATCAACGATTATGAAATCAATGAAAGACCATTCTGACACTACTGTAATAGCAGACTTGAGGCCCTGGTTTTCTCACTTCACCGATGACATTAATGTCCAAGATAAACTCAGAAAGTAGATATAAATTAAAAAATTCACCACCCGGTTTTGAACCCACAACCTCGTGCATGAGAGGCACCACATTTGTCGACCATTCTTTTTACTCCATTTTTATTTAGCTAAACAAAGAATTTTGTACCATTCATGAAAAGTAATTTGTGGTTCAACAAATGTAAGTTACGCGCCATTTCCAATATTAACGCTGACATAAATATTTACCAGTGGTTTACAATGGGTTTAAGGGGTAGACTCGCTCTGAAATTAAAATGGGATCGTCCCTTTTGTTTTATCTGAAAAACTCCATACAATTGTTTTGTTCATACTATGTGTGTGGCTTTATACAATTCCACATGAAGACAATAATGTGGACTTTTAATGAGGTGGGTTATGTTTCACAATAATATACTGTCTCAAACAAAAACCAAACCCGGGTGAAAAATTTCCCATTTTTAGGGTTCCGTAGTAGACAAGGAACCCTTATAGTTTCGTCAGGTCCGTTTGTCTGTCTGTCTGTCTGTCTGTCCGCGGTCTAGCTCCGAGACTTTTAGTATTAGAAAGCTGTAATTTGGCATGGGTATACATTTATTTAATTACGCCGATAAAGTGGTAAAAGAAATTATGAAAAAAAAAAAAATTGTGTCCGATATACGTAAAGTGGTGATGTTTTTTTTTTTCTATCCGATGGTGTGGGATATCATTGAAAAAATATTGTGAGTATGTGAAAACCATTTTTGGATTCAGGGATCCGTTTGCAAAATATTAAGAAAAAGAAAGAAAGAAAGAAAAATATTTTATTTGGGACACGCACAGGAAATACAGACAGTAATAAAAAATAAAATTAAATTAAAAAATAAGAAAAGAGCATTTTAAACTAACAAACTAACAAAAAATAGTAACGACCTGTGCGAGGCCAAAAAGGCCCATATCTCAGCATAATGCTGCGATATTCTAATAAATACCGCGGCGCTGGTATTCTGATAGGGCCCGCTGTGATGCCACGGACACACCTACGCTAAGCTAAAGCTAAGATTAAGCTTTAAAGTGCTAATTTTTGTTAGAGTCAAGTGTCCACCTGCCACCTAAACGGTTGGTTTTGGATGTGAATAGTTTATATAACGAAATTAAAAGGAAACTATCACAGCTAAGTAGGCTCTACAAGTTAACGAGTAATAATCGACCAACTTATATTTGCAGTTGCAAAAACATGTTTTCCCATACATTCCGTATGGGAGAACATCTTTTTCAACTACAAAGTTAAGTTTGTTTTTGGAATAAATTCATCCCAACTACGGAGCCCTTCATTGTGCGTGGTCTGACACGCACTTGGTTGGTTTTTTCTTTTTGATGAACAAAAAGTATGTTAAACTTAGCCACAAAATGTAGCTCTGTGAAGAGTCTAGATCTCAAGTTTGAAAACTTTCTCACTAGAACCTAATTAGCATTAACCGTCTTGTACTTTTTTGCAGACAAAAATTAATCAACCCACTTCTAAACTTTACATAATTAAGGACATGACAAGCCAAACCCACTTTCAAACAGTAACTTTCTGAAAATACTGGCAGAATGCGAGTTGGTTCCGTAACTACAAAACTTTATAGTTAACGTTCTTTTTGTTATTTACTACGATAGAGGCCATAATAAAATGTATTCTGTGAAAATTTCAGCTTTCTGGAAAGGAAAATAGGTTTAGGAAAGTAGGTAATTCAGAACTAAATACTTTGTCCTGTTTTGATTTTCGTGTGAACTATATAGAGCTGTAAAACTATTTTCGTGTCTTCTGCGACTTTAGCAGCTATTCTCCAATTTTTTTTTAAAATAAATTACATTAAGTTAAAAGAGTATTACCAACTCTATATGCTTCAAAGTCAATTGAGAGCGACCGGTCTACACCAAGTGCAACAGGCAACTGATAGAACTCCGACGACTGACGAAACACACGAAGTTTGCCGAGGGACATTAAGAAAATAGTTATATTAAATAACAAATGCACGTGTATTCATAGCTTCTGCTACTAGCTCCTTGCTTGACTAGCTTCTGCCCACTACTTCGTACGCGTGAAATTTCTTTCTTGTTCTAACATAAAATATACCCTATGACACTCTATATAATACTCTAGCTTCCCATTAGTGAAAGAATTTTCGGAATCGGATCGGTAGTTTCGAAGATTATTACCACTTCATACAAACTCATGAATTTTACCTCTTCATAATATTATTAAGTATAGATGAGACACATACAGTATACATACATTATCATTATCACACTCACTATTGTTGTTAAAATATTATTTTCACTTATTCATTTTGTTATTTGTATTTTGTGTTTCACGAACTGTGTCCAAATAAATGTTTTTCTTTCTGTCTTTCTTTATCACACATTATCAGCATTATCTACATAATTATACATATTTTTATTGTTAAAAAGACACAACCTTGTGAAAGAAATACGGCGCAGTTATAATTCATATGGTTCTTAGTTCTATGGGATCCTAAAGAGACTTTGGGTGCGTAAAACGGTTCACAAAAAAAAACATTCGAAAAGTTGCAAAATTTTAAATTATTCCACGTTTTTTCGGACGTGCCATACCCTTAACACTTTCGCTGGGCCCAGTGAAATGATTGATGGCTGAATCCAAATTGCTCCGGGGCCGCCTGCGCCTACAGGCCGAAATTTTGACCGTGCTCTTTACTTCAATTATGGTGTAAGTTAGAAGAGGAATGGAGAAGAAGTTTGTTGTGATGTGCATTTTGGTCGGTCAAGTTTGGCCCAGGATTAATATATATCAGACACGAAACAAATACTGCTGTAAATGACTACTCGAATGGTATTGGGCAGATGAAAATTAGCGTCAAGTCCCAACCATGACAATTAGCCCCAATATTGTAAAAAAAAAAAACGTGTGGCACTCGGGGACTGCCGCAGTAAAGCTATTGCATAGCATTTGTAACCTCCATACTTCCTATTTGTCAACGCTACACTTGGGATGATGACGTGATGACATAAAACAAAAATTACGTTCCCATGACAACATCACGTTGTCATGGGAACCGTCATTACATGGTAGGCGGAGTGGGGGGTGTTAGGTTTTTTTTGTTACGGAATTTCTTGATTCGGTCGCCGGGCTCAAAGCCCGCGATAAAAGCTAAGCAATAGCTTAAAAAAAATGGGTTTTATTTCTTTTGTTCTTTGAAGCGACAACAAGAATATGAAACGTCATGTATGCCAGAAGTTATCTCAGTTTGTACGCCGCATAGCGCGTAAATTGTCATCTATCAAACATCTGTGTTTTTGACATCGGACAAACAACTGAGCATTGCCGCTCCGGTGTCGCTACGCGTTCACCCTTCCCCGCCTCGTCGCGCGGGCTGCAAGTCCGGTGTACGTGCGGTGCGACGCCGGACCGCATCGTGTGGCATACCATGGATATTTGTATGTAGGACGCTGCAGCGACACCGTTCCGGAACCGCGCCGCCGCCGCAACACATCGTGTGCACAGACGTAGAAGTGTAGACAGTTTTTATAAATAGTTTATTGTCCAGGTAATACAGTAAGCAGATTTACAGGTTAACACCAAGTTGAGATGACATGAGTAGCTTAAAATATTACTTACAGCTAGGTTACAAAATATTATTTACCAGTTAGCCCCAAACTAGACACTGGTGCCGATTCCCTTGTTCACAAACTAAACTAAATTTAAGTTCAGTGCATCTTTTTCTTTCTATTTCATTAAGAAAAGGACAGAGGATAAATTTTAGTTTAGTCCTGTCAAGTTAATCAGCGCCTGTCACTCTCCATACAAGTTTAGACGTGATTAAAAACTTGCCGACTAAAATTACGTCAATTTACGTCAAGCGCTGATTAATTTGACAGGACTAAACTAAAATTTATCTTCTGTCCTTTTCTTAATGAAATAGAAAGAAAAAGATGCACTGAACTAAAATTTAGTTTAGTTTGTGAACAAGGGAATCGGCACCAGTTAGTCTGCATCTTGGGGCTCGGGGTACGAATTCCAGAATGGAAACTAGAGAGGTGATTCCAGGTGTTGTATGGTATATTGTTTGTGTACGTGTGTGGTGTGTGTGAGTGTGGTGTGTGTGGGGGTGTGTGTATGTGTGCGTATATATTCACATTGTGTATCGTTTGATTCAGTGTCAGGTCAGGGTATCTAGATTAATCGTAGATGTAGTGTAGATTAATTGACATGCTGTATATATCCCATCACTTCAACCCCTTCGTACCGGCCCCTCTTTTACCTTACACCATCCCGGCACTCATGTCCGACGCGCCAGCTCCAATTTGCATGCAATCAGCCAATGGTAACTGGATATTGTACCTGTACTTATTAGATTATTAAACGCCTTTGCTTTTACCGCCGGAGTCGCAGTAAACGCAGGGTTGGATGATCGGGTTCAGGTAAACTTGTTAAGTATTAAAGGCAATTGATGCGAGGGTCCTTTTGACGCATCGGGAATATGTGAGTGAGACTGAATGTTGGAGAGAGGTGGGAGATCTGCGTATGGAAAGTTGATGTTCTGCATAGATTTTTGGGAAAAGGCAATGAAAATAGCACAAATCTGATGAAAATATTTGAACGTGCGGGAATCATACTCGCGACCTGTACCGCAGAAAAAAATGCCCGAGTAACCAAGGCAACTATCCTGTTGATCTTCTACTAATATCCAATGAATAATATAAAGTTTAACATAACATAACCCCATATTTCTCCAAAAGGTTAAGCAGAGGTGCCATTAGCACAACCACATTCCGCCAGTTATGTTTAAGTCCCATGTACCTAATAAGGGGCGAGCCTATCAGCGGCGAGGTGCTAATTTTTGTAAGAGAGAAGTCGAAGCAAAACCGGTTTTAACTTACTAACTTATCGATAAAGTAAAAATTAATTAATTTACTTAAAAATTATATATTGCTTTTCCCGATGCAGGGACTTTAATTGTTGAGGAGTTCACCAGGTACTTCACCATCAGTTCCACTGCATCGTATGAATTGTGACAAGTATCAATTGCTTACCAACCATATTAAAGTAATCGAATCGCAACATTTGCAACCCGTGAAATACATATTATTGAGTAAATTCCGGTGGCTATCTATATCATCAGTTCCACTTTACCAAATGGTGCTTTCCGAGAGCAACTGCACGAATTACTTTAAAAAATACCCAAATCGCTATTAGTGTGCTTATAATATTTGAAGAGTTCCCTCTATTTCTCCAAGATCCCATCATCAGATCGTGACCAATTGACAATGGGACCAATTATAAAGCATAAAATTACAAAAAAAAAATGTCAAATCGGTCTAGCCGTCTTCGAGTAATCGGGGGACACACATATAAAAAAAAAGATTCCGACGAACTGAGAACCTCCTCCTTTTTAGGGTTCGGTAGTAAACAAGGAACCCTTATAGTTTCATCATGTCCGTCTGTCTGTCTGTCTGTCTGACATTTTTTTTAGGGTACCTCTCATACAAGTAAAGTGGTGATGTTATTTTTTTTCTTTTTTTAACCCATAGTGAGGGGTATCATTGGAAAGGTCCTTTAAAAACATTGTGAGTTTGTGAAAACCATTTTTGGATTCAGGGTTCCGTTTGCGAAATATTAAGCTTTAAAGTGCTAATTTTTGTTAGAGTCAAGTGTCCCCCCCCCCTGCCGGCTAAATGGTTAATTTTGGGTGTGTGAAAAAAATCACAGCAGTAGTTTATATAACGAAATTAAAAGGAAAACTATCACAGCTAAGTAGACTCTACAAGTTAACGAGTAACAATCGACCAACTTAACTTTGCAGTTGCAAAAACATGTTTTCCCATACATTCCGTATGGGAGAACATATTTTTCAACTACAAAGTTAAGTTTGTTTTTGGGATTAATTCATCCCAACTACGGAACCCTTCATTGTGCGTGGTCCGACACGCACTTGGCCGGTTTTTTTTTAAGTCGGTTCAAAATAGGCGTTTTGGTTATTTAAATGTTATGGTGAATTACATACCCGTAGTGAAAATGGCATAGTCAAAAATGTCCTTATTGCCATTGTACCATTTTTCAATATCGGTACAGTTCTGATGCGAACCTCTGAATGGAAGCCGGTTGGAATCATGTTGTATGGTGCTTTCGTCACTGGAGCCTATTAAAGTTTCGTCGCCATCATCATTTCAGCCAAAAGACGTCCACTGCTGGACACAGGCCTCCCCCAAGCACCACCATTTCGACCGGTTCTATGTTTCCCGCATCCAGCGTATTCCTGCGGTTTGTTGTTTATAGATACAATAAAATCTACCAAATATTAGCGCTGTGAGCGCTTTATTTAATTAGGACTATTTAAAATTGCTTATGTGATTATGTTTCCGTGCGATGGCCAAGTCATTTTATTTATTAAATAAATAAAGATGACAAATAGATAGGTACAAGATAGGTACTGAATAAATTAACAGACTTGGTTTTACATTACATCTTTTTGCGGTAAAAGAACTGCGTTGCACGACTTGCGTTTTTTACATGTTATGTTTTTGATGGGATACCAATTAACTAATTCAATTAGAAACACAAACAAATTCGAAACAAAAGCACGACGGTTCCAACTAAAATCCTATTTCCAACATTTAACTGAGAAAAGTTTTTAACAAAGTTGTAATTTTCTTGTTTCTATGCAAATCTTTTAAAAGTCGAAAATGACTTTTTTGTAACTTTACAAAAGTTGAGACGAAAGGAATTTGACAAAGAGTTCGAAAGGGTATGCAAAGAGCTGTATAATTTTATGAATTGTTTTGAAAGTTTCGCCATTCCTTTTGGTGATAAAATAATTTTCATTAATGTTTTAATAGTGCAACATCTGCATTTCATATTGAGACTGGACTTCGTTCGCGTGGAAGTCGTAAGACACCACAATATTCTAAAACGACCCACCGCGTCATATCGCATCGCCCGCACTAATACTTCATTTTCGCTAAGCGTTGTTTCTGACTTTTTTTCCTTTGGCTCTGATTCTCAGAGTCGTAGCGTGATCTCAAATAACCTATAACCTTCCTCAAAAATTGGGCTATCAAATCAAAATGAATTTTTCAAATCAGACTAGTAGTTCCAGAGATTACCGCGTTCAAACAAACAAACAAACTCTTCAGTTTCACAATATTAGAATAGACAGATTGGGAGTTAGCCGACGTTCAACGGACGTAATAAAATCGCGGCGGGATTTTATCGCGCACTGGATTTTCAACTCTCGGTGTTAAGCCGAGCGTTAGAATCCAACGCTCTGGGACGCACTCTCGTCCCAGCGCGTTGAAAAAACACACTGTTGGATTTTCAACTCTCGGCGCTAAGCAGAGCGTTGAAAATCAAGTGCACGAAAAAAAATCGCCGCAATTTTATTACGTCCGTACGAACTAAAATCTCCTATACTGGTGAACCCAGTAAAATTTAGTCGATGAACGTCGTACTCCGTCAGCTCTTTGGTAAAAACTCATAAAATGGACCTAGAAATGTAAAAATAAATCCAAGAATCTTAAAACTACGATAAAAAAGAAAACTACAAAAATAACACTTTTATTAGACACTTAACATTATTTACAAAGAATCATAAATTCTAAAACTAATTAAAATTACGAAATTAAACGATGTTTATAGGTAAGAAACAAAGTAATTAATTATAAAAGTAATTACAAAGAACATTACCATCGTTAACACGTCAAGAATAAAAATGAAGGCTTTTGTGCACAGTAATATTTTAAATGTAGGTATTAATTTCACTAGAGATATTACATATCTACCTAATCATTTTTATTTTCGCGGAAGTTTTTGGACACAACCCATTTCTGAACGTCCTAAAGCTGGGTAATATATTCGTACACCAACTATGTGCCCCACGCATCCAGGGGCCCAAGTCTACTATTTTTATAAATTCGTCATTCCAACACGATCCCATTGTCATTTTGCTAAAAGTTCGTAATCTGCTAAATTCATAATGGCCGATCATTGGTCGGTCAATGGTCTCGTAATAGAATTGTGTTATAATGGCATTGTCGTACAATACGACCAATGATACCGCCTAATCAATCAATCAATCATTTATTTGCAATGAATGTAGGTTACATAAAATACAGGTGGATTAGATAGGAGTGAGCCATGTACATTCTGCCTGGAAATAGGCACGCAAAAATTATAAACATTCTTATGAAGCTATTTAAAAAATAAATTACAAATTAAAATGTCACAGTTAGAATTATTACAATTATACATACATTAATTAATATTGGAAATGTCAAATTAAAATGTTATTAGTTATTATAGAATAAAATTTAAAAATAAATGTACATTAGGTCCCATATTGATTAACAAGTTTTGTCCATTAAAAAATCATTGATCGAATAATAACATTTTTCTATTAGGAAGGCCACTAATTTCTTTTTAAAGTTTTTAATTGTATCATTTTTCATTACATCTGGCAATTTATTGTATATAGTAGGACCCATACAAATAACACTTTTTCTCAATAGAGCTGTGTTACAGGACTCGATTTGTAATAAATTTTTGTATTGGTTTCTGATAGGTCGTTTTCTAGTTTCTGACATCGTGGGAAATAGGTTTTTATTGGTCTTTACAAATAAGGCCATTTCCAGAATATACAAAGATGGAAATGTAAGCAAATTTAGGGACTTAAACTTTGGTTCACAACTGTCTGTGGTCTTCAAACCACACATCGCTCTAATGCAACGTTTTTGCGCCTTGAATATGCATTCTCTTGAGCTGCAATTCCCCCAGAAAATAATACCAAATCTTAGAACTGATGCAACCAGACCATGATAAGCTACCAATATTGTTTGAATGTCAACTTTTTTGGACAACTTTGAAAGGACATATGCCGATGTATTCATCCTTTTGCAAATTTCCTCTGCTTGTGGTTGCCAATTCAGTTGTCTATCAATGTAAATCCCCAAAAATTTTGCTACTTTAACTTGGTTAATTTTTTGCTTGTTGTAGTCTACAGATACTTCTTTTAAAATTGAGCGTTGATGGAAGTGCATTATATTAGTTTTTTGTAAGTTTATCACTAAGTTGTTTTTTTCAAGCCAATGTACGACATCTTTCAGGGTCTTGTTAATGTCCTGTGCATAGCTATCCGGATGTTTACATTTTACTAACGCGATGCTGTCATCGGCAAATAATACCATTGGGTTATCAACATGACGTGGCAAATCGTTGATATAAATTAAGAAAAGAGGTGGGCCAAGTACGCTGCCCTGTGGTACACCATATTTTATTGTTCGTCCATTGGATCGGTATTTTCTTTCACTTTTCGTCTTAGGGCAAATTCTAGTTATTTCCGTGTACTGTTTACGATCGCTAAGGTATGATTTAATAAGTTGTAGTACATTTCCCCTTATTCCATAAACGCTTAGTTTGTTTAGTAGAATGTCGTGATCGACGCAATCAAAAGCTTTCGTCATGTCTGTGAAGATTGCGCAAACAGGTACTTTGCTATCCACGTTTTTTACGATAACATTGAATAACTCGAAAATAGCTGAATTAATGCTTTTGTTTTTTCTAAAACCTTTTTGTTCATTACACAAAATGTCATATTTAGATAAGAAATTGTTAAGTAATTCGTAGATTAGCTAAGTCAGTCATTCATTTGTCATTATGTATGAGATTACCAATAAGTGCCATTTCTTTCAATGGAGTGTCAGTGGCTGACCATTGGAAAGTCATAATGACGCCATTATATTAGTAGATTACCAAACTTGTCAAAATCAACAATTATGAAGTCAATGATAGACCATTCTGACACTATTGTAATAGCAGACTTGAGGCCCTGCTTTGTCGACCGTTTGGCCGTTTATATGCAAACACAAAGAAGATGCGCAGACCCCAATCGGTACAAGAAAATCACAAATTATTATCCAGTTTAATAACAAACAAACAAGTATGCACGTTAGTAATAAGTTAACTTAAGGAGATGTGAATAAGACGGTTTATTACGAAAATATCGCTAAATCTTTCCTTAATTCTTATAACTAGTGGTGCATCTGATACCGATACCGATATATTGGCGATATTTTCATTTAACCGATATATCGGTATCGACAATATTTATTTTCCGATATACCGACATATTTAAATTTCGCGCGTTTAAGATACCAAAGTAAATGCGTATAAAATATTGGCGCAAAAGGACTTTAGTTTCCAAATGAGTTCTATCGCATCCGAGAAACTATTACAACATGCCTCATTCAAACGGACTTGCGAAATCGCCTTTCTCCGTACAACTTGAAAATGATTTGTTAAAAAAAGAAAACTCATTAGAGTCATTAGATAATTTTAATAATTAACTGAAAATTTAATAAATATTATTTTTAATTTTTAATAGTCAGTCCTTTTAATTGAACCTTCCGTATCGGTATCGGTATCGGCGATACGTATTCATAAATATCGGTATCGTATCGGCCAAGATGCGTATCTCGCATCCCTACTTGTAACACATGTTTGCTGAAGCTAACGTCGCGTCGACTGCTTCTATGCGACGATGCGTAAGCGGAGCGCGTCTCTGGTGCGCGGCAGGTAGGGTGCGCGGCAGCCCCAACAGCGTGCTGACGATGATAGCTGACAAGCTCGACCGTCCATACATTAGACGCTGCAGTGACTTGTACGTCACCTACAGTCGTCGGTCACTAGTGCGTAAAGCCCATCACACACATCGAAGATAATATATTATAGAGCTTAAAAAGACTTTAAGGGAAATATATTTTATCTTCACCGTGTGTGATGGTCCATTAAATTGAACGGTGAACACTATGTAGAAGAAAATTATATTTTATGTTATCTTCAAAGTGTGTAACAACCTTAAGTGTTGATAGTGCGGTGGTTTTTGAAGTGAAAACTTCTTTAGGCGCGTTGGAGATTTTTGAGATGGAACTAAGCCATTGATTTCGCGACACTGTGATGACACCAGCGTTGATTACCGCGGTGCCGATTTTTTTTCAAATTTTCACTTCAGTCAGCACTCCCGGAGTGCCAGTTTTTTTTTTTTGTTTTGTTTTGTGTTGTATTGTAATGTTAATGTATCGTCTGTGTGTAAATGTATTAAATATTGTGTATGAGTCATGTAACTTGAATAATAAATGAATATAATACTAATAATAACTTTGGCCAACTAACCGCTAGCTGTTCACACGATTTGAGACCCAATTTTAAGTACTCCCTTTCTATTAAATACTGGATTAACGAGTAGGTACTAAAATTTTCTTAATACAAGAATATGGTTCCATCAGAATGATTCTCAATCTTGATCGTCGGAGGTGGCGGGTCCCTTTCTAAGAGATACGCTCTCACTTGAATAAGAACCACGTTGTTTGCGGAGCACAAGCATGCGACTATTAATAACCTGGAAGCAGAAGACGAAGAATTATTAATCATGGTGGAGCTTGATAAAAGACTAACAGAAACTTTTAATAGAATATCACGCCTGTTTTTCCCGAAGGGTTAGCAGACCTATTTGTTTATTATGTGGCGGCACATAGGTGCTAGAATCTTCTCGGAAGACTTCAATATATACATAGCCACACCATTGGGAGTCCATAACACAGTGTTCCAGGCCGAATGCATGGGTGTATCTCTTGCCGCCTCAGCCATCAGGGCCAGGGAAGTTAAGGACCACTCAATATGAATACTCTCAAACAGCATGGCTGTTCTGCAAGTGCTAAACAGTCACACTGTCGATTCTGGGCTGATATACGAGTGCCACCAGCGCCTTAACCGGGTGGGTAGCCTCAATAATATAACCATTCAATGGATCAAAGGACACAGCGGTTCGCGGGGCAACGACGCAGCCGACGAACTTGCCAGAACGGGGTCGAGCATGGCACCAGTGGGGCCTGAACCCATCGTACCACTCCCCTTCGGGTACCTACGCACTCTGGTAAGGAAACGAACCAGGGAACAACATCACAAACTATG
The DNA here is from genome assembly GCA_963680765.1 of Agrochola lychnidis. Lineage (NCBI taxonomy): Eukaryota > Metazoa > Arthropoda > Insecta > Lepidoptera > Noctuidae > Agrochola > Agrochola lychnidis. The sequence continues at coordinate 17,262,045 of OY796869.1, forward strand.
GGTGAACCACGGTGAGTGCAGGCAGGCCAAGAAGGCACTCCCTACAATCGACGGCCGCCTCACGAAACAGGTTCTCCGATTAACAAAACAGCAGCTGCGTATAGTTACAGCAGTTGTAACTGGCCATGGGTCATTTAATAAACACCTCTTTGTCATAGGAGTCACAGACAGTCCGCTGTGCCGAGCCTACATGGAGGACGACGAGACGCACCTCATGTGCTGTTAAACTGCCCGGTGGTCGCCACATACAGGGCAAAGTACTTCGGTAACCCAGGTACCCTATGTGAGTTTGTCAGTGACACCAAGGCGTTGCTGGCCTTCTTTGAGGAGCTGGGGTGGATCGAATAACCGATTTTCCCACCCGTACGCAAAATACGCGCTTTGACGTGGAGTTGCGGATACCAGCCCGTATTACCTATTACCTATGTGGCGGCATATACCGCCACATGTGAACTACACATCTCACTGACGTCACGCAAAATCCTAAATCGCGCAATATACAACCCCGTCGCTGGTCATCCTCTGCTGGGCCTCCCTGGGGGTCTTACTCGGCAGAGATAGACCGCCGCCGGGGTGTCGTGAAGAAAGCAACGCCTCTATAAGCGTCGCGGCGCTCCTGCGGAACTATTCAGTGCAACCAAACACACGAGTGCGACTTAAACCCGCACTCACTACCATAGCCTGGCAACCAAAATGAGGGGCCCGCATTAGCGGGTCACGGTAAAGCCTCTGCGGGTGAGGGGCTACGCCCTGACCCCGCTCTCGAATCGTCGGGCAATAGCCCACCAGTCACGACACCCGATTGGTCGGCGGATCTTCCTTTTTCTATAGAGGATGACTGAAGTTTACAACCTGTTCCTCACAACTCTATAAGTACAACCATATTTATCCTAGTCATTTTTCTACCCAGAATTTTTCGACCAAGAAACTTTAACGAAGAATCTATTTCCTTACGCTCACAGACAGCACTTGTGTTCCACTACGATCCCCTATGCTGGAGATTCTCTAAGTACTAATAAGTGCTATTCCTTTATAGTCCAGGTAAAGCCACTTACAGATATCGTGAATATTCGTGAGGCATGCTGTATGAACGAGATGCTCACTGTGGGCATCTGGCGATGTGTCGATTCATTGAGTCTGTGATGACATGCGTGGCAAACCATTCGTGGTGCATGCCTTGCGGTGTCATTACGCGGCTTTTAATGCCAGGATTTTGTTAACCTTAAAAACTGAGAAAAAAAATCTTTTTACAAAAAATACAACCGACTTCCAAACTACAAAGTGAAAAATAACTTTAATTTCGGAAGTCGGTATCAAAAAACTAAAATACTGATCCAAAGACACCGACTTCCGAAATTAAAGTTATTTTTCACTTTGTAGTTTGGAAGTCGGTTGTATTTTTTGTAAAAAAGTTTTTTATTTTCACTTTTTAGTGGGTTGATTTGTAATTTATCTAAGTTACAATAGCCTTATGCCAACTGCTCATCAAAAATACCCAAATCGCTATAGATGTGCCTTTAATATTTGAAGAGTTCCCTCGATTTCTCCAAGATCCCATCATCAGATCGTGACCAAATGACAATGGGACCAACTTGAAAGTATACCCTTTCAAACAAAAAAAGAATTTTCTAAATGGGTCCAGTCGTCTTCGAGTAATCGGGAAAAATACATTTAAAAAAAAATATCCCGACGAATTGAGAACCTCCTCCTTTTTTTTGAAGTCGGTTAAAAAAGGTTTAGGATTGGAAAACAAAAGTAATCTTCTTACCAATAAGAGTATCCAAGTCCCGGCCCGGGAACGAATAAACCGGACGCTATATGTGTCAAAGCGAGGTGGTCCTTCAACCCGGATGTTCGATAGTATATGCCAAACATAAGCATCACTGTCACTCCTACTAGAGCGGCTGCTACGTTCGTCCATAGACATCCTGTAAAAAGATTCAGATTAGTAAACAAAAAAAAACGTGTGGCACTCGGGGACTGCCGCGGTAAAGCTATTGCATAGCATTTGTAACCTCCATACTTCCTATTTGTCAACGCTACACTTGGGATGATGACGTGATGACATAAAACAAAAATTACGTTCCCATGACAACATCACGTTTCCCATGACAACATCACGTTGTCATGGGAACCGTCATTACATGGTAGGCGGAGTGGGGGATGTTAGGTTTTATTTTCGTAACGTTACGGAATTTCTTGATTCGGTCGCCGCGCTCAAAGCCCGCGATAAAAGCTATGCAATAGCTTAAAAACGTATGTTCTTTTCTTTTTATCCGACTGTGCGACAGCAAAGACAAGGTTTTGTTTTTCACGCGTGTATACGTATCTATGTATCTTTGTATGTGGGATTTTTATACCCTTGAAACATCCTAACGGCTGGATGGATTTTAATATGAGGTGTCTATACACGTCTCGTGCGATGGTTTTGTTTTTATAAAATCTAAAATGGCGAGCTTTAGACGTTAATAGGTAAAGTCTTAAAATTATGGCTTGATGTGGGGTATCAAAAAAAAGGGCTTAAGGAGACGATTTCAAAAATATTACGCACTTGAGATTGATTTTCGGGTGACAGCACAATCAGATATGGCCTGTTTAGAGGAGAGCTCACAATACGAGAACTGATTCAAAAGTCATTTATTCAAACTAGGCTGAGAATCAGCACTTTTCGAACGTCAAAATTACACTAAGACAGTCCCCCAAAACGCCCACCTTTCACCACTTCCTAGTGCCTTTATCTGGGAAGAAGAAGTGGCGCAAAAAACTCCCCAGCAGTAGTAACACGCTCTACAGTAAGTACCTACCTAATTACAAATGATACCTAATTAAAGACTAATATTATCCATCCGAGTGAGCAGTGGTGGCCCAGTGGTAACGGCCGCGACTTCCGAGTTGTAGGTCGTAGGTTCGAACCCTTACAGGTGCTTTACTTTGTGTAAATTATTTCATCACCACTGCTCTCAAAACGGTGAAGGAAAACATCGTGAGGAAACCGGCATGTCCTAGAACCGAAAATTCGAAGACATGTGACATCTACCAACCCGCAATGGGCCCGCGTGGTGGATTACGGCCCACTCCCTCTCACAGAGAGGAGGCCTGTGACCCAGCAGTGGGAACATTGATAGGCTGATGATGATGATTATCCATCCGTTCTCCGTTCAACCTGCCTTGCCTTTTCCCAACTATGTTGGGGTCGGCTTCCAGTCTAACCGGATGCAACTGAATACCAGTATTTTACATGGAGCGACTGGGAAAAATATAACGAACTAAAATGGTGGAAAAAATAGCCCGACCGGCAAAATAACTTTTCAAGCAGTTACAGTTTAATGGCGTGTTATTGAAGAGGCCTATGTCCAGCAATGGACTTCTATTATGTAGGCTGACGTTATAAACAAAATAAAAATCAATCTGCCTAGCCTTTTCAATATATTGGGGTCGGCTTCCAGTCTACCTGGATGCAGCTGAATACCAGTATTTTTATATGGAGCGACTGCCTATCTGATCTCCACAACCCAGTTACTGCGTAACACGATACCCCTTGGTAAGACTGGTTGTCAGACATTTGGGTTTCTAACTACCCGTAACGACTGTCAAAGATCTACAAATGACAGCCAGGACCAACGGCTTAACGTTCTATTCGAGGCAAAAAATCTTGATATGTTACTGATGGTCACCCATCCAGGGACTGACCTCGGCAAGCTAAACAAAACTAACCTGGCAATCCAAAAATAGGTTCCGTAGGGTTTTTTGTAGCGTTAATGATGGCGAGCCCAGCAGAAACCACAGCTAACACCAACTGAATGATGAGCAGGGTTATCAAGCTCACGTAGAACGCAAACGAAATCACCGGGGGAATGCTTACTGGAAATAACAAAGAAAATGTTATGGATTTCTTAAGTATTTAGTCGTATTTTTATGGTGCACAGACTTGGTCTTTGACTAACATCCAGAAGTCCAAACTCAAGGTCTGCCAACAAGTAATGCAGCGCAGTATACTAGGCGCTAAATTAACGGATCCTGTTCGAAACACAATACTGCGCTCCAAAACAAAAACAGCTGACGTGGCTCAAAAGGCTGCCCAACTTTAATGAGACTGGGTAGGACATGTCTGCCGCATGCCGGACAAACTGTGGGCCCAAATAGCACAGAACTGGTGCCCTGAGACAGTGAGGCGGGGTCGCGGCAGACCACGTAGGAGATGGCGGGACGAGCTAGATAGGTTCTGTCAAAACTGGAATAGGAGGACGCACGAGCTCGGTAGAAGGAGTGGAGAGCGGCCTTTGCCCAGGAGTGGAACAGAGAATGCTTGCAAAAAAAGTAGATATCTAGTTAATAACTTGGCCGTACTCCGCCGCGCGCCGCCCCGTCGCCTGGGAACGCGTTTTGATTGAGTTTGTAGATATGCAAAAAGTCGATGGGGCGGGTAGTGTATTGTGTAAACGCGGCGACGTCTTAAAGCTCCTCCAGACAGACGCGACGCAATGGTGTGACACGATTCTAATGAAACAATTTCCATGCAGTTTTCGTAGAAATTGTTCTACTAGTCGCGTGGCGCTGTCGCGTCGCGCCTGATTGCCAAACTAAAGTGAATCCGGCGAAATTCACTTACATCGTTATTATCAAGCTTATGTGGAGGTGTCGCGTGACTTCCTAACATTTTCCTAATCATTAAAATAATCGACGGGTGAGCTAGATTGTCTTTACTTTGAACATTGGGCTTTAAATCTCACTCTACGTTAAGTAAGTCACAAACCCTCCTCCAGGAGAGCAATAGGGAAACAAGCACAGTGTACAAACACAGACGCCTCCCGTCATTCCGACTCCGCCGCCGAGGTCCTTTGCGATCGCGACCGCCGCGTACCCAAGTAAATGATACTCCCCCTCGACCCTTGCTCGAAAACGAGGTGCCAGCAGTTGTTGCAGCTGTGCACGTAGCTTTAAATTCCCCGACTAATAATCATGATCAAAACTTTTATCCAGCCCGTCCCATCTTTGATGTTCTCCCTCCGGTAAACGCCCTAAGCCGAGTTTCGTACCCCACAGCAACATGTTGCAACATGTTGTAAAACATGTTTTTATTTGTTACTTTACTTTATCTTAAAATAGTCTAGAATAAAACACAATCACAAATCGAAATTAAGCCGACGTTCGCACGGACGTTATAAAATCGCGGCGATTTTTTTTCGTGCACTGGATTTTCAACGCTCTGCTTAACACCGAGAGTTAAAAATCCAACAGTGTGTTTTTTCAACGCGCTGGGACGAGAGTGCGTCCCAGCGCGTTGGATTCTCAACGCTCGGCTTACCATCGAGAGTTGAAAATGCAGTGCGCGATAAAATCCCGCCGCGATTTTATTTCTTCCGTGCGAACGTCGGCTTATAGATTAGATACATACATGGGTTCGTCATATCGATACTGGTGGTGGCACCGCAAGTGGAATTTGTTTGGAAGCCCATAGCCATTGCCCGCACCTGAAATCATGTTGAATTTTTATTAAATAACAACTCAAGAGGGAAATTGTTTGTTGTATACTATTGTGGGTTATACTGAAGCTAGTTTTAGAAAAAAAAAATCGACCTGAGATTCGATTAAAATTGTAACTCGAAAATGAGGGTTTAAAGAAGAGCCAAAAAACGTTTTTGTGCACTTTGAATCGCGATAAAAGGGGAATCTGTTAGACGTTCAAGTTTAAAAAAAAAACAGAAACAAATTTTTCAATCCTCATCCATCGGTATAATTCTTTTTTCGGTAACTAGCCTAACAAAGATTTTTGTGAGAGTTACGATAGTGAAAAGTACAAAATGGTGCCGATTCCCTTGTTCACAAACTAAACTAAATTTAAGTTCAGTGCATCTTTTTCTTTCTATTTCATTAAGAAAAGGACAGAAGATAAATTTTAGTTTAGTCCTGTCAAATTAATCAACGCCTGTCACTACTCCATACAAATTTAGACGTGATTAAAAACTTGCCAACTAAAATTACGTCAATTTACGTCAAGCGCTGATTAATTTGACAGGACTAAACTAAAATTTATCTTCTGTCCTTTTCTTAATTTAATTTTAATTTATTTATTTATGTCAGATAACATGATCCAAATAATGAAATAGAAAGAAAAAGATGCACTGAACTTAAATTTAGTTTAGTTTGGGAACAAGGGAATCCGCACCATTATCTGTGAAAGAAAGTTGTAACTTCGCACACAATATTATAAGCTGTTTTTAGTTGTTTCTTGTACGAATAATAACGTAACAATTGATACCGAACACATCCTAGTTTTTTTTTAAGTGAAAAGAAAACGTACCTTTCCATCTGTTGTGACAATATCTCGGTGAAATAATAACGTAAGTAAGTTTCTATAAGTCACAAGCGTGATTCAGTTGGTGAAAGAACATTGTAAGTTGATATACGTTTCGGTTTCACTGAGATTCTTGTTAGGCGCTTGAAACTACTGTAATTTTTAAGTGTAACTCTAAATACGATTTTCTTTCGCTAACACTTTCATTAATCGGAGTCTAATTGTAAAAAGGTACAATACTATAATATTGGATAACTTTTTTTATAATAAAAAAATAAAAATGTTAACATACATCGATGTAGTTACTTTGACAGATACCAGGATTGAAAAATCTCGTAATAGTGTATCAAGACTTACAATTTTCTTCGATTCAAGGGTCGATTTGTCTACTGAAGAAAACGTGTTCGAAACAAAGATTATACAAGGGTAAACTGCAACATAACGTTTCATTTCTTTAATTTATGAAAGAAGACTGCAAGTCATGACAGTGTTTTAATTTTGTTAAAAGGTTATCATACTTCAATCTCCTATCCTTTTGTTTTTCATAAAATAGTTATATTATTAACTTGGTATAATTACCAAATCTCTCAAGATTTACATACATTTGAACCTACAGTGTATATACTAAAGATTAACATACATTTGAACTGTATATATCCTTCTGTATAATATTTCCTTTTTGGCCTCGCACAGGTCGTTATTATTTTTGTTTGTTAATTCAAAATACTCCTTTTTTATTTTTGTTAATTTTTTTTAAATTACTGTTTTGTATTTCCTGTGCGTGTCCCAAATAAAATAGTTTTCTTTCTTTCTTTTCTTTATATTTTTATCTCACGACGCGACGCGCGCTTTGCTTATGGTAACCAACTGTACAAACACGCTGTGAATACACACACACACACTTCCGACTTCGCTATTGTCTCGAAAAGTACTGAGAGCTCCTGCGTTTACACACACATTCACAACGTATTTAAACACTTGGTAAACACAGGTAAAGCGCGCGTCGCTTCTTGAGATAAAAACACTGTAACAATTTGAAATTGATATCCCCTTTATATCGATAAAGGCGGGTTTCGTAGTTAAAGTGTTACTACTGACGACATGCGGTCGACTGTACGTCATACATATAGTCGACCTCGTAATTGCTTTACTACTTTCCACAACAATTCCTATTAAATTGCCACATAGATACATAGACCTTGTCGTTTTAAGACGTGCAAGCGATATTCAGCCTTATGTGTTCAAAGAATTACAAAGTCGACTACACTTATTCGGTGCTTTATTTTTCTCTTTTAGTGTTCAATTTGTATGAAATTTACCTCTATCTCCCTGGCCACATCATTTGTTTTGCAGCTCAAAGCACACGCTCCGAGGTCCGGTACACATGTCACTGAAATAATACAAAATAAAATGTTATGGTTATTATGTAAAACAATACATACGTACGCCACTTCTTCGGCAACATTTGAAAGAATATTTTAAGTACCTATAAATTGAATTTTAAATTTTTCGAAAAATGTCAACGCCCCCTGCGTTCAGAATGGTGGAGGTCTGCCCGGCTTGGGCAGGGCATCGCCGTGTCCTTGTGGAGGCGATCGGTGGCGGTGATCTCTCGCGTCCGGCCCTGATTCGGGCCATGCTACGGAGCGAGAGGAAATGGGAGACCGTCACCTCCTTCTGCGAAGCAGTAATGCTCGCGAAGGAGGAGACGGAGCGCGTGAGGGAGAGGCAAATTTCGCGCCCTCGCGCCCCTAACCGCCGCAGGAGGAGACGCCCTGGGCGTCGGAAATCACAGGCAGATTTCGAGCCACCGTAGGCGCGGACTTGCGGACGGTGAGCAATGGGTAGCTCGCCGTCCGATAAGGGCCAGGCCCGGGTTGACGGCGCGTTGTGTTCCACACGCGCCTCAAAGAGATGTCAGCAGAACTGACGGGGTCCGCCAGGGCCGATGCCTGCCGGGGTTGCGGGAAAGTCCAAAAGGGATACCGTGGCCCCTGGCAACATGGCAACTGAAGGAACACGGGTGGGTTTTAGTCAGTAAGAGACTGACACGCCCTTCCGCTTTGCCCAGAGCCGGAGAAGTTATTTAATAATTTCCCACCAAAAAAAAACGGGGTTTCAGAATCATGTCCTGAATCCATGGTAACAGTTTTCTCGTAGATGTCCCTGCCACCCTGTATTATACGCACGCGCAACCGACATCAGCGTAAGAGAAATTCAGGCCTAAACCGGCAAAGCGTAAATGGCATCATTTCTTTATGTAACTTCATACAATAATAATAAACCTCGATGATGTATGTAACTTTGATTATAAACTTGAAGTATTTCTTTATTGAAGTGAAAACTTCTTTAGGCGCGTTGATCATTTTTGAGATGGATGGGAAAACACAATTGAACTCGCGACACTGTTACTGTTACCGTTACCGACACCTCATTAAAAGTATTTCCTGCACAATAAAATTGTTCAAGTTTTCACTTCTGTTGACACTCTCGGAGTGCCACTGTTTTTTTTTTTTTAATTTAAAACCATAAAACGTTGCCTCGGTAACAAAGTAAGTTTTTATATAAGCCATTTGTTAAGATTATGAATTTATGACAGACGAAGATGAATTTATCTAATGTTGCAAGCAAAAAGCCTATTGTCTTGTAGTTTAATTTGTTCCTTACTGTTGGGCCATAAAACCAACGGGAATAGTAAAAGAAAAGAAATAAAGTTTCCATCATTCCTATTCAGCGTATGCCATTGCTTGGAAGTAGTACACTTAGAGCACCCGTCTGAATAGCACCTGCGCGAATAGCACCTAGCCTAGTCCACGAAGAGCACCCAGAATAAAAGTGATATGTGGAGACTGATTGAGATATGTTAAAAATAAGAAGTGTTATTATTTGGTAAGATTAATAATTATTGTCATAGTGATATTTATTATTTTTAATTTTTAAATGTCGCCTAGACAAATTTCGTTTGTACGTTAGTATGTGTAATTAATAAACATTACAGTGATTTTTATTGATATCTTTCATTTAGTAACATCCTGTAAAACAAACCATCCCAGCAATAGGCTGCTGAGTAGGCTAGGTGCTATTCGCGCAGGTGCTATTCGGACGGGTGCTCTAAGTGGACTACTTCATTGCTTGATATTAAAAAGAAGAAATATCAAAATAACAATAATATAAAATCACGTCTGCATTTCTTAAAGGGATAATAAGTCCAATGTAATAGAGGGCAACCCTATTACCACTAACCGGTCACAAATGCAAATCTATTTTGCTGCACAACCATGTATCTTTGCATCGCATAAGGTAGACTGGCAGAAAATGCCTAAGGCATTACAGTGTGCCTTTGTGCAGTGTTCAGTACTTAGTGCCTGACCGTGGCCTTGACACCAATGAACCAGTGATAAAGTTACTATGAACAATATTGTCAAACTTTTTTACAGATTGAATACGAGGCTTTTGGCTACTTTTGCTTTGAGTTTATTTTGTCCAGTTTTTTAAATGTGTGTTTTGTTGTGCAGAATAAACAAGTTTTCTTTCTTTCTTTCTCTTTCTAATGCAAAAATCACGCCTTATTTTCCCGAAGAGTTGGGCAGAGGTGTACCTGTAGCAGGTACACCCACATTTCGCCAGGTATGTTTATGTTCCATGTCATATGGAGCAAGCCTATTGCCATCAACCGAGCTCAAATCCAGACTCCGAGCTGCTACTGAGAAATTCCAGATAGAAAATCCCAATAACACCTTGCCCGTCCCGGGAATCGAACCAGGACCTTATGCTCAGCAATAGCGTTTCAGGTAGTCAAAAAATAAAATAAACCGACCAAGTGCAAGTCGGACTCGCGCACGAAGGGTTCCGTACCATTATCTATAACAACGGCAAAAAATCATGTCTGTTGTATGGGAGCTCCCTTAAATATTCATTTTATTCTGTTTTTTAGTATTTGTTGTTAAAGCGGCAACAGAAATACATCGTCTGTGAAAATGTCAACTGTCTAACTATCACGGTTCATGAGATACAGCCTGGTGGCAGACGGACGGACAGTGCAGTTTTAGTAATAGGGTCCCGTTCTACCCTATGGGTACGGAACCCTAAAAAATTGCTAGGGACTGAGAAATTCCAAATGGGTATCCCCAATATACACTTTGTCGGATGTGAGGGTCGAAGCCAGGACTCCAATACGTATTACACAGAGTCAAAACAAGTTAACTAGATAAACTATGCAGACGTGATAAGTATTCGATATAAAACACGATAAAATAAAAAACAAAAACATTTCAAGTTTTTTTTTGGGGTTAACGACCGGTGGTAGTATTGTTAATTGAAGTTTGAGTTGAGATAATCTGTTTTCTTTTGTTTTATCGTGTTTAGGTACCGACACTCATCACGTCTGTGAAGTTCACATAAAAAAAACTGATTTTTAGGGTTCCATATCACAAAAAGAAAAAACGAAACCTATAGGATAACTCGTGTGTCTGGGTGTCTGTCTGTCCGTCTGTCACAGCCAATTTACTCCGAATCTAATGGACCAATTAAGTTGAAATTTGGTACACATAATATATGTATTTCTGTAATCCAAACACCGTCCGTGTTTATAACGTAAATTAATGAATTTTGAATATGGGGGTCAGTTTTGGCGGCAAGCAAGAAAAATAAAAATAAAAGTTTTGCAAACTGTACCGTGTGACATACCAAATTATAGGGCTAGTTGCGAGGATCTCGAATATTTTTTTATTTTTTTAAATACTTTTAAAGAAAATAAATGAAAATTCACCTTTACCTTATCTTCGAAACTACCGAGCCTACAATTTTTAAACAAAATACAGAGAATGGTTCTTTTCTCATAGATTACAGAAAACCTTATACGATGTCTATGGTCTTTAATATCGTGCGTACAAACTTACATTTGCAGTTGGACAATGTTAAGTTTGGTCTTGGGATGAATTCATCCCAACTACGGAACCCTTCATGGTGCGTAGTCCGACACGCACTTGGACTGTTTTTTTAACTGATATTTCAAGATAACTACACTAACTGCGGTCGATGTTAATTAATTTATTGTGAAAATTGTTGTTATTTTAAGTGAAAACTTCTTTAGGCGCGTTGTGCATTTTTGAGATGGGACTAAACCATTGATTTCGCGACACTGTGACGACACCAGCTTTTGACCATTAAAAAGACATCACGCGATTACCGCGGTGCCAATTTTTTTTTCAAGTTTTCTCTTCTGTCGGCACTCCCGTACCCTAATTGCGTAACTTATTTTAGTAAATAATTATGTCTAATTTGTTTCATTTTGACAGTTCAACAACATTCATTGCGTTATTTACGTTGTTGAGCAGATTTTCTTTTCCAACTTATGAAGCAATGGATTAGCAATCTGTATCAAATCGAAACAGATTGTGATTGTGTTGTATTACGTAATTAGGATACTGGAGTGCCACTGTTTTTTTTTCAGGGTCCCGTACCTCAAAAGGAAAAAACGGAACCCCCATAGGACCACTCGCGTGTCTGTCTGTCTGTCCGTCTGTCACAGCCAATTTGCTCCGAATCTAATGGCCCGATTAAATTGAAATTTGGTACACATATGTATTAATGTGACCCAAACACGGATGTGTAACGTAAATAAATGAATTTTGAGTATAAGGGTCACTTTTGGGGGGCAAACAAGAAAATTAAAAAATAAAGTTTTGCCAACAGCGACAACATATCAAATGAAAGGACTTTTTGCGATGATCTTAAAAATTGATTTTTATATCTATACATATAATAAAATCGTAGCGAAGTCAAAACTGTACATTGAATATTTTTGAAAAAAAGTAATTGCTACGAGGTCTAGGATCGATTCTAATGCCGAAAATATTTTTTTTAGAATTTTTGTCTGTTTGTCTGTATGTATGTTCCAGCATGGCGCAAATTCTACCGGACAGATTCTGTTAAAATTTTGCATAGGTGTTCCCTATAAGTCTGGTCAAACTATAGGGTATAAACTATCACGCTATTTACTATGGGAGACGAGCAATATTATATTATGTTCGTATTTTTGGAAAAAAACGAAATTTTAGGATATTGTAGATGGTTATCGATTAAACTTTTTAAATGATTATCATCACGCTATACCTTTATGGAACTAAGCAGTCAATCATGAAATATATAGGAACGGCTATTTTAGACAAGTTTCAACAAAGCATTTAGCTCAACGGTTGGGCGGTTGCTTTGCGAACATGGGGTTGTAAGTTCGATTCCCACCTACGGTTTTTTTTCTTTTTTTTCACATTTTGTTATACGATTTTTTTTTTATTATGTACCTATAATCTATAGATATAATAAAATCGTAGCAAAGTAATTTTTTTTAAAGAAAGTTATTGCTACGAGGTATGGGATCGATTCTTATGCGGAAAATAAAGTTTTTAGAATGTTTGTCTGTACCAACTGTAGAGCATAAACTATCACGCTATTTGCTATGGGGGATGAGCAATATTACATCATGTTCGTATTTTTCTCTGCAAATTGTAAAAGGACGCGCCAAAAGGTTGGGATATTGTAGATAGGTAGTTACCGATTTAACTTTTTAAATGATTATCATCACGCTACCTTTTATATAGGAACGGCTATTTTAGCTAACTTTCAACAAAGCGAATAAGTAAGCGGTTGGACGAATGATTTGAAGTCCTGAGGGCCTACCACCAGCTCAAAAGCAGTATTATTTTAATATTACTTTAGTTTACTTCAGTGTGGGAAAGAGATGAAGCTCTACAGGATGTATAGCTCCATCTCTTTCTCCCACTGAAGTAACATTAAAATAATACTGCTTTATGAGCTGGTGGTAGGCCGCCCGGGGTAGTAAGTTCGATTTACATCTGTTTTTTTTTAACTCTTTTTGTAAAACGATTTTTTTTTTGGATTGTGTATGTAATAGTTCATAGAATGTATTAATTCACAAAAAATGGAAAACTTCGTAAGCTATGGGAAACTACTAAGTTACAAGTACTTTACAGTCACAAAACATTCTAGGTTGTATTCTGATCATTTTAGAGCAAAAGACTGTAGGAATAAAATGTTTTTTTTACAGATTTTGACAGCAGATTTGTCCAAGCGATTTTAAAATATGTATGTGTGTGGGTGGATCTTCTGGAATCGCTGCCACACTGCTTCCTGGTGGCAAAACAGCGCACGTCATGTTTAAGATTCCCATCGATTTAGAGAGCAACGAAACGCCTGTTTGTGGGGTGTCACGCAACAGTAACAAGGGATGTGTGCTTAGGGGATTGCGCTTCGTCGTATGGGATGAATGCATTATGGCAAAAAGGAAAGCAGTGGAAACTGTAAACAGAACCCTGCAGGACATCCGCAGAAACCAAGATATGATGGGTGGTGTCACAGTTTTGACAAAAAAAGTGAATACTTCGTTGAAAAGGTCGACTCTATGGTCGAGAGTTCATAAACTGCGCTTGACCATCATCATACGACCTCGGCTTGGCGGTAATTCAAATGCTCAAGTATTCTCCAAAGTTCTTCTAAAAGTTGGTGAAAGCACTCTACCAGAGACTCTTGGTAGAGTAGATCCCACTTTAGAAGATCTTATTCGTCTGATATACGTGGATATCAGTCAAATACAGTACCAAGAGAATTCTTAGGCGTGTTTCCGTTTTAACTACGAAGATGATCAAGCTGCAGCGATCAACCACAGTATTCTCTCACAAATTGAAGGGAGTGAAGTGATATACACCTCCATTAATACTGATGTGGAGGAAGATGATGCCAAATATCACCCCGTAGAATTTCTCAATTCACAAATGGCAAGTGGACTTCCGGTTGTATATCTGTGTAACGGAAACCAGCTCAAAGTCATGTCTTTGCAGAGGAACGTCATCGAGGTGGAAATTCTAACAGGTTGTGGCGATGGTGAGACAGTGTTTATAGCGCGTATAAAGTACAAATTCCCCATAATTACCAGTTAAAGCGCGTGCAGTTCTCTGGGAGTGTATGCTTTGCGATCAACAAGTAACAGGGGCCGACACTGAAGGCTGAAGGCTGCGGTTGTCGACCTCAGAATAAGCTGCTTCTCACACGGACAACTGTTACGTCGCTTACTCCCGAGTCACCATTCCTGACTCTCTGTATATTTTGGCTGCTGAGAATAAAACTACAAACGTAGTATACAGGGAAGTTTTATAAAAATATGGCTATTATTGTAGTATATTGTGATGTCTTACGATTTCCATGCGAACGAAGTCGCGGGCAGAAGCTAGTAATCTATACATATAATAAAATCGTAGCGAAGTCAAAACTGTACATTGAATATTTTTGAAAAAAAGTTATTGCTACGAGGTCTAGGATCGATTCTAATGCCGAAAATATTTTTTTTAGAATTTTTGTCTGTTTGTCTGTATGTATGTTCCAGCATGGCGCAAATTCTACCGGACAGATTCTGTTAAAATTTTGCATAGATATTCCCTGTGTGTCTGGTCAAACTATAGGGTATATCACGCTATTTACTATGGGGGACGAGCAATATTACATTATGTTGTATTTTTATGTTCTAGCATGACGCAATATCTACCGGATAGATTCTGTTAAAATTTTGCATAGGTGTTCCCTATAAGTCTGGTAAAACTATAGGGTATAAACTATCACGCTATTTACTATGGGGGACGAGCAATATTATATTATGTTCGTATTTTTGGAAAAAAACGCGCCTAAATTTTAGGATATTGTAGATGGTTATCGATTAAACTTTTTAAATGATTATCATCACGCTATACCTTTATGGAACTAAGCAGTCAATCATGAAATATATAGGAACGGCTATTTTAGACAAGTTTCAACAAAGCAATTAGCTCAACGGTTGGGCGGTTGCTTTGCAAACATGGGGTAGTAAGTTCGATTCCCACCTACAGTTATTTTTCTTTTTTTTCACATTTTGTTATAGGATTATTTTTTTTTTTGATTATGTACCTATAATCTATAGATATAATAAAATCGTAGCGAAGTTAATTTTTTTTAAAGAAAGTTATTGCTACGAGGTATGGGATCGATTCTTATGCGGAAAATAAAGTTTTTAGAATGTTTGTCTGTACCAACTGTAGGGCATAAACTATCACGCTATTTGCTATGGGGGATGAGCAATATTACATCATGTTCGTATTTTTCTCTGCAAATTGTAAAAGGACGCGCCAAAAGGTTGGGATATTGTAGACAGGTAGTTACCGATTTAACTTTTTAAATGATTATCATCACGCTACCTTTTATATAGGAACAGCTATTTTAGCTAACTTTCAACAAAGCGAATAAGTAAGCGGTTGGACGAATGATTTGAAGTCCTGAGGGCCTACCACCAGCTCAAAAGCAGTATTATTTTAATATTACTTTAGTTTACTTCAGTGTGGGAAAGAGATGAAGCTCTACAGGATGTATAGCTCCATCTCTTTCTCCCACTGAAGAAACATTAAAATAATACTGCTTTATGAGCTGGTGGTAGGCCGCCCGGGGTAGTAAGTTCGATTTACATCTGTTTTTTTTAAACTCTTAGTAATAGTTCATAGAATGTATTCATTCACAAAAAATGGAAAACTTCGTAAGCTATGGGAAACTACTAAGTTACAAGTACTTTACAGTCACAAAACATTCTAGGTTGTATTCTGATCATTTTAGAGCAAAAGACTGTAGGAATAAAATGTTTTTTTTACAGATTTTGACAGCAGATTTGTCCAAGCGATTTTAAAATATGTATGTGTGTGGATCTTCTGGAATCGCTGCCACACTGCTTCCTGGTGACAAAACAGCGCACGTCATGTTTAAGATTCCCATCGATTTACAGAGCAACGAAACGCCTGTTTGTGGGGTGTCACGCAACAGTAACAAGGGATGTGTGCTTAGGGGATTGCGCTTCGTCGTATGGGATGAATGCATTATGGCAAAAAGGAAAGCAGTGGAAACTGTAAACAGAACCCTGCAGGACATCCTCAGAAACCAAGATATGGTGGGTGGTGTCACAGTTTTGACAAAAAAAGTGAATACTTCGTTGAAAAGGCCGACTCTATGGTCGAGAGTTCATAAACTGCGCTTGACCATCATCATACGACCTCGGCTTGGCGGTAATTCAAATGCTCAAGTATTCTCCGATGTTCTTCTAAAAGTTGGTGAAAGCATTCTACCAGAGACTCTTGGTAGAGTAGATCCCACTTTAGAAAATCTTATTCGTCTGATATACGAGGATATCAGTCAAATACCGTACCAAGAGAATTCTTAGGCGTGTTTCCGTTTTAACTCCGAAGATGATCAAGCTGCAGCGATCAACCACAGTATTCTCTCACAAATTGAAGGGAGTGAAGTGATATACACCTCCATTAATACTGATTTGGAGGAAGATGATGCCAAATATCACCCCGTAGAATTTCTCAATTCACAAATGGCAAGTGGACTTCCGGTTGTATATCTGTGTAACGGAAACCAGCTCAAAGTCATGTCTTTGCAGAGAAACGTCATCGAGGTGGAAATTCTAACAGGTTGTGGCGAAGGTGAGAGAGTGTTTATAGCGCGTATAAAGTACAAATTCCCCATAATTACCAGTTAAAGCGCGTGCAGTTCTCTGGGAGTGTATGCTTTGCGATCAACAAGTCACAGGGGCCGACACTGAAGGCTGAAGGCTGCGGGTGTCGACCTCAGGATAAGCTGCTTCTCACACGGACAACTGTTACGTCGCTTGCTCCCGATTCACCATTCCTGATTCTCTGTATATTTTGGCTGCTGAGAATAAAACTACAAACGTAGTATACAGGGAAGTTTTATAAAAATATGGCTATTATTGTAGTATATTGTGATGTCTTACGATTTCCATGCGAACGAAGTCGCGGGCAGAAGCTAGTTTTAAAATAAATACTTTTAAATGTATTTAACAAATTCGATGAAAATTGACCATTCCCCCCTCCTTTTATCTCCGAAGCTACTGGACCAAAAATAAGTAGTCTATGGTCTTAAAATAACACCGTAAATCTCTCAATATTGTGCGTACAAACTTACATTTGCAGTTGGAATGTATGGCAGAACATACACAGTATTTCAACTACAATATTAAGTTTGTATTTGGGATATATTCATCCCAACTACGGAACCCTTCATTGTGCGTAGTCCGACACGCACTTGGCCGGTTTTTGTTTTTATGTTTAGATATCGTTACCCATCTTTTCTGCGGGTTTTGCAAGGTAATTTTTTAAATTTGGCCCAGTTTGTTTTTTTTGTAAAAAATTTAAACAGAAACTCAGTACAGGCATATTACCTATACTGCTTCTGATTAATACCTATACTGCACAACTGTACAGTAGGTATCTATACGTATTTATCATTATTAGTTGGATAGCAAATTCTTATCATACTGGAGGAAATTCTACGAATGACGATAATTATGTACTTCCGGCAAGTTTTGTACGATGGGCATCCCCGCTATCTACCTTTCTAAATATAACATAACATTACGTCTTATTTCCCCGAAGGCTTAGGTAAAGTTGTATACATAGTACACCCACATTTCGCCAGTTATGTTTAAGTCCCATGTAATAGGGGGCGAGTCTATTGCCACCGGGCACCAATCTAGACTCCTTCCTAAAGATTTTCCAATACTAATATTTTTATTACGGCATGAAACCGTAAGCAAACAAAGGAAGAAGAATCATCTTACTTGATGTTTCAGAAGATGTCATAAAAAAGGAATAATTTTTATTATTCAAATTGTATGTGTTCGCAGTCGTTGTATTGAAGTAGTCCACTTAGAGCACCCGTCCGAATAGCACCTACGACTCAGCAGCCTACTGCTGGGATGTATTTGTTTTACAGGACGTTATTAAATGAAAGATATCGATTTTTACAATAATCGTAAAATTTCTCAAAAAGACGCCAAAAAAAGAGTTTTTTAATATTTTTTTCCGTCGATAAAATTAAGCATAGACTCTCTCATTTCGATATGTGCACATTATAAAGACTTGCACTGTGTATCCAAATACAGAAACATTTTTTTTCAACCATTTGTGTTCTTCCCGAAGGTGTTGCTTAGGCGTTGACCATGCATTGGTACGCTGCATGCGATCCTAAGAGCAGTGGTGGCCCAGTGGTAACGGCCGCGACTTACGAGTTGTACGTCATAGGTTCGTACCCAGACAGGCGCTTTACTTTGTGTAAATTATTTCATCACCAGAGCAGTGGTGATGAAATAATTTTTGTTCAAAACGGTGAAGGAAACACCGTGAGGAAACCGGCATGTCCTAGAACCGAAAATTCGAAGACATGTGACATTTACCAACCCGCACTGGGCCCGCGTGGTGGATTACGGCCCACTCCCTCTCATAGAGAGGAGGCCTGTGTCCCAGCAGTGGGAACATTATAGGCTGATGATGATGTGCCATCTTTGTATACATTAATAACACCGCTTATTTTGTGGCTCCAAGAAATCCCGGCACTCCCTCGAGTAAAAGTTATTAGTTTTGCAATTTTACTCGAAAATGTATTGTAAAGACCAACGTGAATTTTGATCAAAATGATTTATTAATAGAACCCCTGAACTTTTAAAGCTTGTAAAGGTATTATTTTATTAACCCTTTTAGAGGTAACCGACATGACTTTGTCGCCTTTAAGGCTTTTACAGACTTGTTTTTGAACTTTAGAAAACTCGTGGTAGAGTCAGCCTCATAAAGATTTAAATATCGACAATAATTTAACTGATTATTTACATGCAATGTATTAAATCTTTCTTAGCGTGTCGATGGCAAAAATATCTTATAAAATATTTTTATTTTTTATTTTTTTGGTCTAAAATTCAGCAAACTGAATACCGTTTACTGACGCCATTAGTTAGTTTTATTATTAATTACTCTATTTGTAGCGTACTGTACTACGTTTTACACGAGCAGCTTGTGGGCTAGATGTAATCAAAAAGCGTACAGTGCCCTCCGCGTGCAATACAACATCGCGTTCAGAGTGCTGTTGAAGCTGCCCCGCTACTGCAGCGCATCGGATGTTCGCGGACGTACATGTGGATTGTTTCTTTGCCACAATGCGCAACCGCTGTGCGTCCCTGATGCGTATGATGCGGGGCGGAAACAACTGTCTCTAATTTTGAGCAGCGTTGGATAGTACTACCGCTATGTATATTGTACAGGAATTTGTTTAGGATGTAGATAAAATTATCTTAATTACTAACATTATTATGATAAGTTTACTAACAAATGAGTCATGGTTACTTGATTAAATAAAAATTGAATTGAATTGAATTAGGTCCTCACGTATGCAGGTGATAGGAAGTAGTCCACTTAGAACACCGATCGATATCTTTCATTTAATAACGTCCATTAAAACAAATACATCCCAGCAGTAGGCTACTGAGTCGCAGGTGCTATTCGGACGGGTGCTCTAAGTGGACTACTTCGGTGATAAGGCATGCGGCGCAAAATGGAAGGTGGTCCATTGTCTGTGGAGAGACGCCGCATGCGCACCAGAGATCTGAACCGTCCATGAATCCCCACTTGTGAAGAATGTCTTTGATGCGCCCGACTTGGGAACAAAGTCTATTTAAGGTTTTCGGCACGTCACAAGTCCGCCACGGCAACTTGTGTCCGGATAGGAGGCTCTTTGATAGTCCAATAAAGTAATGAGGAGGTTTAAAATCAAATTCAAATCATTTCATTCGAGTAATATAGACTCATATTAGAATAAGCATAGTTACACATTTACAATTAAAAATTAAAATAGAATTGATATGAAATAATATAAATTAAAATTCAATAAAAATAAGATTAAAATCAAAATGGAAAATACAATCAAAATTAAAACTGAAATAAAAAATAAATACGGTTACATTAAATTTTTCGCCATAAATTACAGAAGTACAATAAATGTCATTGTCATTTTAAATGTCATTGTAATTTTTTTTTAATTTAAGCATCTCTTGCTAAAGATAACATCTTGCTGTGGACAACTTTTGCGGCTTTTAAGTCTCTGGAGCATTGGGTTACAGTTGTGTGTTCTATAATATTGTATCGATGTGTAAAATCATTTTACACATTGATACCATATTATGGAACAACAATTGTGGATAATCCAATGAATTCTTATCAATGTTTACATTTTTTTGAGGCTGACTGTACTATCGAAAAAACGCATATCTGTACACTGTAAGGACTATTCTTGCTTGCAGCACTTGGCCGCTATAGTATCGCTTGCCTACGAAAAAAAAGGGTCGCGTGCAAAGGATTATGTTTTCAAATTGCTTAGATATGCGTTACCCCGATGGTACATACTTCTTTGGTTCAGTGCTGGTCTTACCGATATGCTTTCGCGAGAGGCCGCGGGTTTGATTTTAAGGGTGGGCGTTTTGGGGGACTGTCTTTTGTAATTTTGACGTTCGAAAAGTGCTGATTCTCAGCCTAGTTTGCATAAATGACTTTTGAATTTTGAATTTGAATTTTGAATTTCATGTTGGAAAATGAGCTACTTGCAAAGACATTTAAATATGTCATTGATTGAGTGGTCGCACCAGCAAATCCCGAGGACATGATGGTCCTTTTATCAAACCCAGGACTGATCAAAGGATTCATATAATTTTCATTAGGAAATCCTGTCTCAGTAGCAGTCCTAGTGGTGTGTTCGTCGGACTGCCAAATCATAGTTCTCGAGTTCGAACCCAAGGCACCCATCTCTGACTTTTCGGATTCATGAGCGCATTGTATAATTATCACTTGCTTCAAAAACGGTGAAGAAAAACATCGTGAGGAAACCGGCCATGCCTGAGAGATATTTCTCGACGGCATGTGAAGCCATGTCAGAGGCCCATGAGCAGTTTTGAAACTCTGACACCAGTACCCTAATTGCGTAACATATTTTCGTAAATAATTATGCCTAATTTGTTTCATTTTGACAGTTCAACAACATTCATTGCGTTATTTACGTTGTTGAGCAGATTTTTTTTCCAACTTATGAAGCAATGGATTAGCAATCTGTTTCAAATCGAAACAGATTGTGTTGTATTACGCAATTAGGGTATAGGTTAGACACTAACCAGACGAAAAGAAGAAGTAGCAGTCAGTCCGGAGCCTGCATTTTTGTCTGGTTTATGACAATTAGCTAACTGAACAGACAGATGTGCTGCTGGGGAGTTTGTTGCGCCACTTCTTCATCCCAGCTAAAGCACTAGGAAGTGGTGAAAGGCGGGCTTTTTGGGGACTGTCTTATGTAATTTTGACGTTTGGAAAGTGCTGATTCTCAGCCTAGTTTGAATAAATGACTTTTTATTTTGATTATGCTAGCACCCTTTATGAGCCTTAGTCTTCACAACTGGTAGATATGTGGGTGTACTATTAATTTCTACTTACTTAGTTATTATATATTTAGATGAACTCTTTAAGACGCAGATATATGCCAGTGACCTTGAGTGGTTAGTTTGCGTGTTCTGTTCTGAGCTCACGCAACGCGTCGTATGTCTAGCCAGTAATAGGACTCGTCCATCAAGGAGCGCTGTCCTAATAATAAGACGCATTATTAATTTATTATACATAAAAAAGATATTTTAATAAAACACGTATACTAAAAGATCAATAATTTAATTATCTTTAAAATGGTGAAGGTTTCAGAAAAATACGCTTGATAGATTTTGCGTGATTCTCGATTTTTTTATCTGCCATAGACATAACTTTATAAATTAATTTCACTATGTAATCTATACATATAATAAAATCGTAGCGAAGTCAAAACTGTACATTGAATATTTTTGAAAAAAAGTAATTGGTACGAGGTCTAGGATCGATTCTAATGCCGAAAATATTTTTTTTAGAATTTTTGTCTGTTTGTCTGTTTGTCTGTATGTATGTTCCAGCATGGCGCAAATTCTACCGGACAGATTCTGTTAAAATTTTGCATAGATATTCCTTGTGTGTCTGGTCAAACTATAGGGTATAAACTATCACGCTATTTACTATGGGGGACGAGCAATATTACATTATGTTGTATTTTTGGAAAAAAACGCGCCAAAATTTTAGGATATTGTAGATGGTTATTGATTTAACTTTTTAAATGATTATCATCACGCTATACCATTATGGAACTAAGCAGTCAATCATGAAATATATAGGAACGGCTATTTTAGACAAGTTTCAACAAAGCAATTAGCTCAACGGTTGGGGCGGTTGCTTTGCAAACATGGGGTTGTAAGTTCGATTCCCACCTACGGTTTTTTTCTTTTTTTTCACATTTTGTTATACGATTATTATTTTTTTTGATTATGTACCTACTAGCTTCTGCCCGCGACTTCGTTCGCATGGAAATCGTAAGACATCACAATATACTACATTTTTATAAAACTTCCCCGTATACTACGTTTGTAGTTTTATTCTCAGCAGCCAAAATATACAGAGAGTCAGGAATAGTGACTCGGGAGCAAGCGACGTAACAGTTGTCCGTGTGAGAAGCAGCTTATCCTGAGGTCGACACCCGCAGCCTTCAGCCTTCAGTGTCGGCCCCTGTGACTTGTTGATCGCAAAGCATACTCTCCCAGAGAACTGCACGCGCTTTAACTGGTAATTATGGGGAATTTGTACTTTATACGCGCTATAAACACTGTCTCACCATCGCCACAACCTGTTAGAATTTCCACCTCGATGACGTTTCTCTGCAAAGACATGACTTTGAGCTGGTTTCCGTTACACAAATATACAACCGGAAGTCCACTTGCCATTTGTGAATTGAGAAATTCTACGGGGTGATATTTGGCATCATCTTCCTCCACATCAGTATTAATGGAGGTGTATATCACTTCACTCCCTTCAATTTGTGAGAGAATACTGTGGTTGATCGCTGCAGCTTGATCATCTTCGGAGTTAAAACGGAAACACGCCTAAGAATTCTCTTGGTACGGTATTTGACTGATATCCTCGTATATCAGACGAATAAGATCTTCTTAAGTGGGATCTACTCTACCAAGAGTCTCTGGTAGAGTGCTTTCACCAACTTTTAGAAGAACATCGGAGAATACTTGAGCATTTGAATTACCGCCAAGCCGAGGTCGTATGATGATGGTCAAGCGCAGTTTATGAACTCTCGACCATAGAGTCGACCTTTTCAACGAAGTATTCACTTTTTTTGTCAAAACTGTGACACCACCCATCATATCTTGGTTTCTGCGGATGTCCTGCAGGGTTCTGTTTACAGTTGCGTGACACCCCACAAACAGGCGTTTCGTTGCTCTCTAAATCGATGGGAATCTTAAACATGACGTGCGCTGGTTTGCCACCAGGAAGCAGTGTGGCAGCGATTCCAGAAGATCCACACACATACATATTTTAAAATCGCTTGGACAAATCTGCTGTCAAAATCTGTAAAAGAAACATTTTATTCCTGCAGTCTTTTGCTCTAAAATGATCAGAATACAACCTAGAATGTTTTGTGACTGTAAAGTACTTGTAACTTAGTAGTTTCCCATAGCTTACGAAGTTTTCTATTTTTTGTGAATTAATACATTCTATGAACTATTACATACACAATCCAAAAAAAAAATATCGTTTTACAAAAAGAGTTTAAAAAAAAACAGATGTAAATCGAACTTACTACCCGGGGCGGCCTACCACCAGCTCATAAAGCAGTATTATTTTAATGTTACTTCAGTGCGAGAAAGAGATGGAGCTATACATCCTGTAGAGCTTCATCTCTTTCCCACACTGAAGTAAACTAAAGTAATATTAAAATAATACTGCTTTTGAGCTGGTGGTAGGCCCTCAGGACTTCAAATCATTCGTCCAACCGCTTACTTATTCGCTTTGTTGAAAGTTAGCTAAAATAGCCGTTCCTATATAAAAGGTACCGTGATGATAATCATTTAAAAAGTTAAATCGGTAACTACCTATCTACAATATCCCAACCTTTTGGCGCGTCCTTTTACAATTTGCAGAGAAAAATACGAACATGATGTAATATTGCTCATCCCCCATAGCAAATAGCGTGATAGTTTATGCCCTACAGTTGGTACAGACAAACATTCTAAAAACTTTATTTTCCGCATAAGAATCGATCCCATACCTCGTAGCAATAACTTTCTTTAAAAAAAATTAACTTCGCTACGATTTTATTATATCTATAGATTATCTATACATATAATAAAATCGTAGCGAAGTCAAAACTGTACATTGAATATTTTTGAAAAAAAGTAATTGGTACGAGGTCTAGGATCGATTCTAATGCCGAAAATATTTTTTTAACTTTTAACTTTTTAAATGATTATCATCACGCTACCTTTTATATAGGAACGGCTATTTTAGCTAACTTTCAACAAAGCGAATAAGTAAGCGGTTGGACGAATGATTTGAAGTCCTGAGGGCCTACCACCAGCTCAAAAGCAGTATTATTTTAATATTACTTTAGTTTACTTCAGTGTGGGAAAGAGATGAAGCTCTACAGGATGTATAGCTCCATCTCTTTCTCCCACTGAAGTAACATTAAAATAATACTGCTTTATGAGCTGGTGGTAGGCCGCCCCGGGTAGTAAGTTCGATTTACATCTGTTTTTTTTTAAACTCTTTTTGTAAAACGATATTTTTTTTTTGGATTGTGTATGTAATAGTTCATAGAATGTATTAATTCACAAAAAATAGAAAACTTCGTAAGCTATGGGAAACTACTAAGTTACAAGTACTTTACAGTCACAAAACATTCTAGGTTGTATTCTGATCATTTTAGAGCAAAAGACTGCAGGAATAAAATGTTTCTTTTACAGATTTTGACAGC
Source organism: Agrochola lychnidis (assembly GCA_963680765.1). NCBI lineage: Eukaryota > Metazoa > Arthropoda > Insecta > Lepidoptera > Noctuidae > Agrochola > Agrochola lychnidis. The sequence goes on from OY796869.1 coordinate 17,287,093, forward strand.
AGATTTGTCCAAGCGATTTTAAAATATGTATGTGTGTGGATCTTCTGGAATCGCTGCCACACTGCTTCCTGGTGGCAAACCAGCGCACGTCATGTTTAAGATTCCCATCGATTTAGAGAGCAACGAAACGCCTGTTTGTGGGGTGTCACGCAACTGTAAACAGAACCCTGCAGGACATCCGCAGAAACCAAGATATGATGGGTGGTGTCACAGTTTTGACAAAAAAAGTGAATACTTCGTTGAAAAGGTCGACTCTATGGTCGAGAGTTCATAAACTGCGCTTGACCATCATCATACGACCTCGGCTTGGCGGTAATTCAAATGCTCAAGTATTCTCCGATGTTCTTCTAAAAGTTGGTGAAAGCACTCTACCAGAGACTCTTGGTAGAGTAGATCCCACTTAAGAAGATCTTATTCGTCTGATATACGAGGATATCAGTCAAATACCGTACCAAGAGAATTCTTAGGCGTGTTTCCGTTTTAACTCCGAAGATGATCAAGCTGCAGCGATCAACCACAGTATTCTCTCACAAATTGAAGGGAGTCAAGTGATATACACCTCCATTAATACTGATGTGGAGGAAGATGATGCCAAATATCACCCCGTAGAATTTCTCAATTCACAAATGGCAAGTGGACTTCCGGTTGTATATTTGTGTAACGGAAACCAGCTCAAAGTCATGTCTTTGCAGAGAAACGTCATCGAGGTGGAAATTCTAACAGGTTGTGGCGATGGTGAGACAGTGTTTATAGCGCGTATAAAGTACAAATTCCCCATAATTACCAGTTAAAGCGCGTGCAGTTCTCTGGGAGAGTATGCTTTGCGATCAACAAGTCACAGGGGCCGACACTGAAGGCTGAAGGCTGCGGGTGTCGACCTCAGGATAAGCTGCTTCTCACACGGACAACTGTTACGTCGCTTGCTCCCGAGTCACTATTCCTGACTCTCTGTATATTTTGGCTGCTGAGAATAAAACTACAAACGTAGTATACGGGGAAGTTTTATAAAAATGTAGTATATTGTGATGTCTTACGATTTCCATGCGAACGAAGTCGCGGGCAGAAGCTAGTTTATACATAATCTAAAATATTCATATATTAAGTTATAAAAAATGTGCTCTAATTTAACATATATTTTTTCCAAATCATTAACACTACACGTTTAGACGTGATCTTCAGTCGATCTAAAGTCAGTTATCGTCGCCTTAAGTTCTGAGTTAAGCTCCACGATTACTGACAAATGGTTGCACTGACTGGACAGGTCCACTCAAATTTGTGTGGTTCTCTCCTCCAAAGACCATTTCAGACACTAATCTACATGGTCCTCATATGGCCTGACCAAGATTATGCCTGGAGTTTGTTTCAGCCTTTTTTCTCAGAGTAGTCAGATAGGAAAAGCCGAATTCATCTAGCTTATTTTTAATATGACGTATAAAGGTGATTCCGATATCCAATTTACAGAATAAACAATTTCATTTCATTTCATTACCTATTTGGGAAATACAGGCTTGATTCTATGTTTAATACGTTTAATAATCCTTCGCACCGAAAATTATTGTAAAATGCAAACTTTGCAGTAGGTATAATAATTTCCATTGTAGACAAATTAATGTCGAGATTTGGCCCGATTATAATAATGTCGATAAAATAACATGAATCACAACAGCTAACATGACATTCGATACCTCATTAAAATTGACTGATTAACTACCAGATATCGTGTGTTGAAATTTTGATGAAAATATTACTTATGTGGATTATCTACATCACTACATGCACACTACGCATCACACTGACGTCACGCAAAATAATATATAATGTACATACGTACATTATATGTATACAACGTCCCGACATGAATCATCGGGCAGTCGCCCACCAGACAGAACACCCATCTGCACGCGTAGCATGACCACCGTAGAAACGAGTTTTGTCGACGGAAGAATAGACGAAGATCCTCTCTTTTCTATGGAGGATGAATGAACTATACACTCTGTTCCTCATGCCTCTATATTTATAATGTTTCTCTATGTTTGTTGTTTGTCTCTCTATGTTTTATTATCGCGGCAACATCATCAGATTAAATCAACGAAAGAAAGCAAAATATTTTATTTGGGACACGCACAGGAAATACAAAAGTATAAAAAGAAGTATTTAAATCAAACAAAACTAACATATTTTTTTTAAATAAGATCAAAATAAAAATTGTACTGTGTGAGGCCAAAAAAAGCAGTGGCCGGTCTTTTACTCCACGCACCGCAGTAATCAACGCGTTGATGTCTTTTACTCCACGGTGTCGGTAACAGGTTGCAAAATCAATGGTTTAGTCCCATCTCAAAAATTCCCAACGCGCCTAAAGAAGTTTTCACTTCAAAAAGTTTCCCGGAAAACGCGTAAACAATATTCTGTGCTAAATAATATTAAATTATACCGTGAATGATGCATTGACCTGACCTAATTACGGCATAAATCATTCTTTATTAATATCATAAATCTGTGTACAGTGTCGGGAAATTCAAAATGTTTTATTAAAATTGAAAGTGCTATCGTTGATGTAATACCGGTATATTACACAGGCCTACATTTTAATCATTTTTAGAACTTTTTCAGGCTGATTTTTGTTAATACTTTAGACTTATTCTCTTCGTTTCAATGGTACATCTATGTTACTTGAGCACTTATCCTAAAAGTCGGCAACGTCGCAATAAGCCGTCAAATATTTACCTGTTTTGATTAATTTGACAATATTATTGTATGGAAATAAGAAATGTGGTTAACTAGCGAACTAAAATATTGATTATAAAATGCAATAATTAATATCGTAACACCGGATACTTAGTTTTAGATGTAAAAAAAGTATTTGAAAACTTTCCAAATGCCTTTTTTACACCTAAAACTGTTACAACATCAAATTCAGTGTTATAATTGCAATTCATTATTAATATTCTAGTTCGCTAGTTAGACACTTAGCCACATTTCGTATTTCCATACAGTAATATTGCCAAATTAATCAAAACAGCGAAATATTTGACAGCTAATTTGCGACGTTGCCCACTTTTAGAATAAGCTCTCTTAACTGTTTGAGCCCAGTAGCTGGCCATGATTATTCCAGTGTCAGATCGTCAAGGGTGCTGGTGAACGGACATTTGGGACACTCTAGCAGATGGGACAAAGTCTGTTCAGTAGCATCGCACTGGATGTTAAATCCTGACTATAACTTTCATGAAGCAATTATTCTACTTAATATTTAAATAGTGAGGATGTTACTCAATCACGCAAAAATGGCAAAACGAATTTAGATGAAATTTGTTCATAACCTGGATTATCACATAGGATATTGTTTTAAGTCCACGCAGAAGAAGTCGTGGATAGAAGCTAGTCAAATATAATTATTTATCTAAAGCCTAAGGCTTTGATCACAGGAGGCACAAAGAAAATTCATCCAGTAAAGTGTTTGACTGATGAGCAGTGATCGGAGTAGGTAGATTGATTTTACGTACTCGCATCATGAATAGTCATAGAAATCATAACATGGATAAGCCTTTTTTCTGGGATTTCGTTATGGTACTTACGGGATTGAATCAAATATTGTTAAAGTAAAGATTTTTAAACTACTACATTATAAATTTATAGAATGCGATAGATAAACATTTAAAATATATTATATTATCATATTGTTTTATAGTATACCTATCCTTTTCTTGGAAAAATGACTGGTAATGTACCCAAGAGACTTATTACTCAATGCTTAGCCTCTAGCAAGGTAAAAGCCAGCCCCTGTGTCACGGGAAATGTCAACCAGTCGTTTGGATATTTCATTGAACAGACCATGATCACTCGGACCCCACGGCCCTAGGGTTTATTTATAATTAGGTAGGTACTTACTGTAGAGCGGGTTACTACTGGGTGTGATCAGTGTTCGTATTGTGAGCTCTCCTCTGAACAAGCCATATCTGATTGTGCTGTCATCTATTTGCATTGGCGCTGTGGCTGTTGATGTGACCTGAAACAATTTTTTTATTTGTTGGTATATCTCTATCACGTCTTTAGCCAACAGTCTTTCTACATTGTCCTCACATGTATAATTTCAACATGAATGATGTAACCAATATTTTGTAACAGTTTTTTTATTTAAAAGAGTGTCCGTGGAGTTTCTTGCCCGTTCTTTACCATAGGTACTACCTACTACGCTTTGGAATGGGCAACTAGCTTCATATTTCTGACTGACCGATTCCTTGACAATTCAAAAGTGCCTGTAAATGGTTTAATTGAAATAAATGCTTTGAGTTATAGAATGTAGGGATCCATTCCTTCCATTTGGTCACGATTCTTTCCAATTCACAAGGAAGACATACAAGGCTAAGTAGCAGTACCTTTGTACTCAAAATTATAAGTATGTTTTATCTGTAGGTACCTGTGTATTTTACTGTGTGTACATAAGTAATAATAAAAAAAACAGTGGCACTCCGGGAGTGTCGACAAAAATCGGCACCGTGGTAATCAACGCGTTGATTTTTTATTACTAGCTGCGCCCCGCGGTTTCACACGCATAAGTCTCGATCCCGTGGGAAAAAAAAAAGTATCCTATGCTCTTTTCCAGGGCATCATCTATATATGTGCCAAATTTCATCCAAATCCGTTCAGCCGTTTTAGCGTGAAGGCGTAACAAACAAACTTACTTTCGCATTTATAATATTACTAGCAGCACCCCGCGGTTTCACCCGCATAAGTCTCGATCCCGTGGGAAAAAAAAAGTATCCTATGTTCTTTTCCAGGGCATCATCTATATATGTGCCAAATTTCATCCAAATCCGTTCAGTCGTTTTAGCGTGAAGGCGTAACAAACAAACTTACTTTCGCATTTATAATATTAAGGATTTATTTATATATACTTTAAAATATTAGGTGTGTGAATATGACTCCGCCCCTTTTTGTCAAAATAAAACACATTTGTTCGCTTACAAAATTAAAAATCGCTTCAAACGCATTAGTTGTCGTCGGTAAACTTCTCCATTAATAGTTTCAGAGGGTTTGAGCATCTTCAAATTTTTTTGGTGGTTTTCCATGTTCTTTATCCTCAGTACTAAAATCGTTATTTTGAAATCGTCGAAACCATTCCTTGCAAGTTGTATTAGACGGAGCATGCTCACCATAAATCTCCACAAGCAAACGATAAGTTTCCGCTGCAGTTTTCTTCGCAATAAAATAATGTAATAACACTTCCCGCAAATGACGTTTATTTGGAATAAAAACCGACATTTTCGAAAAGGTGAAAACAATTGTTGCTTACACTTCAACCAAATATCATAAAATGCGTTAGATAGCTGACATTCAGTACTATCGAATACAAGTATGGTCATTTATTAGTACACGTAAACAATACTAAAAACGTCATCTGTTGAGAAAGGGCGGAGTCATATTCACACACCTAATACATAACAAAAAAAAAACAAACTACAAAATATACAACGGGCGGCTTTATGGCGTTTTTAACCTCTCGTATGTCGTAATTACAGAAACAATTAAAAAACCATTGTGTCTCGCGTGGATCCACGTTCGCGTGGATACGAATGGTTAATCCACGGTGTCGGTAAATTGCGTTATAGTGTCGCGAAATCAATAAAAATAATAAAATAAATAATAAATAAATTTCCTTTTGGAATAAAAGGAAATTTATTTATTTTATTATTTTTATTGATTAAATAAATAAATTTCCTTTTTGAATAAAAGGAAATTTACTTATTTTTTTTTTTTTTTTTTGTTGAGATACCAAACTACTTTTATTTTAAAACATAAGACATAAATCTACTAAGTAATAATTGAACTAACTATATACAGAGGAAAAAATAAAATAAAATATAGTAACAAATCATTGGGCATCAAAAAATTCATCCGAATCGCTGTCGGTGGGAAAGGTGCCCAAAAGGCTGGCAGCATTGCCACGTTGTATGGCAATGCTAATTCTTTGGCCTAAAAATTGGCCAACCCTTTGGTCACGTGAAGAGTCGACCAACCGCTTGGCGATGTCCCGGAATAATCGATGAGCACTCGGACCCCATGGCCCTAGTGTTTCAACCCCAAAGGGTTCGAAAATATAGCTACCGGTAAGGTTGTTATATTTGCGCCGTTTGAGGTTTTCTGCACCTGCAGCAGCCGCCCCAGCACAACTCGCCGTGCTAGGAAGATGGGATGACGCGAGGGTGTCGACACAGGTTGCGTCCCACACCAAAGGCCTACCCAACTTCCAAGGCATTATGGTCATTCCGTCTGGCCTCTTCCCATCGTCGCGTGCCAAGCCATTGGGTTCTAAAACAGCTGGCACCCCGGCGGTGACAAGAGCCCGACGGATTATGTCATTAATGCTTGCGTGTCGTGCCAACCGACCGGCGCTCTTGCTGCAGGAAAGGCCATGGTGTCCGAGGCGGTCGACTGCTTCACCGCACTGACAGCGGTGCGGAGCCCCGCAAGGAGCGCCCAAACGCAGGCTTGTAGCGAGCCGGAAAGTGGTGTCACCTAGCATAGTGCCTATGTTGGGTGACGGTAGCGCCTGAAGCCAGAGGCCCGACTCCCATTCCCCCACAGCCAGTAGGCGTGCACGCTCAGCAGTATTGGTGGACGTATTAAAGAGGTTATTCCGTACCAACCTGCAGAGCGGCTCATCCCACTGTCTCTGGGAAGACGGGTTCTCAGGCTGCTCCGTATTCGGGCAAGCCACTTTCCAGGCGTTCATGGCATCAGTCAAATACGGCACTTCAGAGTCAACCTGAGAAACGGTTAAGATTCTTTTGGTTAACTTGTCGGTGCTGTGGACCGAGGACAGGAACGCCGGTAAGCTTATACTAGAAATTTTGCGGACGCCGAGCCCACCAAAACGAATGGGTAGTGTGGCTTGCAGCCACGCGCGGTCGTCCAATGCCACATTTATGATTGATGTTAAGGTGCTTCGAATGGTTTGGTCAATTTTGTCTAAAAGTTGTGGCTTCTTCCATAAAGGGGAAGAGCGGAGGAAATACATAAAATTTGGACCGAAACAGCAGTGTCTGATAAGAGTGAATGCCGAATGTACGTTAATTTTAGAAAGTCTATCCGAAATGTCGTTGAAATGTTTAATTTTTTCGTCCACGAAAGGTGAAAAGCTGTCTTCTAAAATTGGGGAACCTAGGAGGTGCAGTGAACTTTTTTCCAAAACTTTGATATCTGGGGCTATTGAGTTGAATTTGTGTATAGTCGATTGTCTGTCGGTATTGTCACAAGGGTAAATTTCACATTTTGAGTAGTTGAGGTCGAGGCCAATGGATTGGAACTGCTGCTTTAGGAATTGGAAATCTTCTAGAACAGTATCTACGTCACCTCCTAGGGTCCCATCGTCTAAATACCACACATTAAATTTTGAATTTAGTTGTTGTATTATGGGGTGAATAGCTAAGCTGAAAATGACTGGCCCGAGGGGATCACCTTGTTGGCATCCGACTGCAGATTCCAAAACGTTGTCTTTATAGAGTAATTTTGAAGGGTGTCTATAACACTGCCACAAAAAACCATAAATTTCCGGTAACACTTATTTTTATTGATTTCGCGACACTATATCAATGGTTTAGTAATATCTATATCAATGGTTTAGTCCCATCTCAAAAATGCCCAACGCGCCTAAAGAAGTTTTCACTTCAATAAATAAATGATAATGTTTATGAACCTATTGCCAGTTGATGGCAATAGGCTCGCCCCCGATTACATGGGACTTAAATATAACTGGCGAAATGTGGGTGTACTGTAGGTACACCTCCGCCTAACCCTTACGGGAATACTGGCGTGATGCTCAGACCAAATAAAAACCAAGACACAGCGTTGTCAACAGTGATGTGAGGCCGGTTTCATAAACATGTGTGCCGTTTTTTTTGGGTGGGAAAGTATCAAATAACTTCTCCCGCTCTAGGCGGAGCGGGACGGCGTGTCAGACTCTTACTGACTAAAACCCACCCGTGTTCCTTCAGTTGCCATGTTGCCAGGGGCCACGGTATCCCTTTCGAACTTTCCCGTAACCCCGGCAGTCATCGGCCCCAACGGACCCCGTCAGTTCTGCTGACATCTCTTTGAGGCGCGCGTGGAGCATAACGCACCATTAGCCCGAGCCTGGTCCTTATCGGACGGCAAGCTACCCATTGCTCACCGTCTGCAAGCCCGCGCCTACGGTGGGTAGGAATCGGCGTTCCTGCCTGCCTTACCTGTTCCGCTTAGCTATTTCTAAAGAGCCATAAAAATCTCCGAAAGAAATCGACACATGTTTCACCTCTCAACGAGGCATCCTCAGGATGACGATTGACTTGTCGCGAACTCGAACACGGCATGTTGCCACAACGAGCGCTGAACGCAGACCGAAGACTGAGCCTACGTCTGGCTGGCTGGCTGAGTCTGCGTTCATACCTAATGCCGGTGACACTCCTCGAGGGTTAACTTTAGCGCAAACGAAATGCTGGTGACCCTTCTGGAGTCAACCTTCAATATGTATGGCGGCATGGCGTATGAGCTCTATGAAAAATGGGTGAAGTCGATGGCAGCGATTAGAGAGGACCATATCCAGCAGTAGACTGCAACTCTGACGGAATAATGCTAAAAGGTTTATCAAACCTCTTCCACCTTCTTGCTAATAACAAAAAACTACGATCGCCATTTCCTTAGCCAAGCTTGGCGAATACGACGATTTATGAGAAGCTAATATTCAGTTGCAATGGGCATTTAAATGCTTATTATAACATTATTTATAAATAAATAAATTCAGACTAATTGATATGTCCATAAATTGTTAGTTACAAAGGTTTTAAAACTATGTTACTGGTCATTTATAATTAAATTCAGAATACATAAAATTCAAAATGTAAATAATAAAAACACTCGTCAAAAAAATCATCTTCTCGTCAGATGAAGCTGAATGAACCTACCCAGCACTGCAGAGTCTGGCCTCTCAGAAATCATCCTTAGGATTCGGTTGGCGTTAGGAAGGTGTTGAAATCTGGCGCATCAGAGAAGCTGTTTTTTTACGCATAATGGCGTAAAAGTCATCGACTCTTGCGACGGCAAACATGCCCGACGCGCTGCAGAATTGAGGAAGCCTCACCAGAATCTTAGAGGCGTTATTATATTGTATTCGAAGAGCGTTGTAGGACCGCTGGGTGTAGTTGAACCATAAAGTGCTGGCGTAAAAGTTTTGGCAGTAGGCCCTGAACAGTGTTACTATTACATCTACTGTACACTTTGCGAATATATGAACCAACATGTTAGCACGCACCGACAACGCTCTTCGTTCCCGCTCTATATCCGCATCGTCATTCAGGGTCTCTGTCACAATGTACCCTAGGTACTTAAACTGAGCTACACGTTCTACAGGCACTCCGTTCAGATCGACAGGTGTTATATGCTTCGGTTGCTTATTCCTACCTCTAATGATCATACACATTCTTGATGTACATAATGATGACTTGTTGGAGTCATGTAGGTAATTCACTTCTCATTCAGCGTTTATTTAGGCTTATAACATTCCTGGTGTAGTTTATCATCAGATATGAGTTTTACTTAATAGACAATAAAGGCTATTAAAATATATCGACATTCGTTGATAAGTATTTAAATGATTGTTTTCCTCCTTAAGATTTACAGTAGCAAGGTCAAACTCTATCTTTTGAAGCTACACTTTTGGGCCAAAGCCTCCCGATAGCCATTCCCACTTTTCTGAAGTCTTGTCTGGCCAATTGGCACCTTTTGGGCACATCAAAATAACATCATACCTGTATTCGAAGGGGTTTTGCAGAAGAGTAAGTACAATTTTACTAGTTCTGTTTTATAACATTTCTTTAACTGATCGGAAACAGGCATATTGGCCTTAACAGACACAAATCCAGACAAAATACTAGGTATTGAAAAATTCATAAAAAGCTCGTTATTATTATTATTTAAATGTCATTGTCATTTATCTCAGGACCCTGGGGTCCCAGACCTTTGGAAAGCGTACGAGGGGCCGAAGCCCACTCGCAACTTAGACATTTTAAGTGGTGAGGCACCAACCGACGATTATCTCTGTATGCACTATGCAAGTGCACCCAACGACAAACCCCGCCCCGGTTGGAGCTCACAGTCACATGATTTTGCCTTTGAAGGTACATACCTACCTTCTTACTTTAAAAATATGATAGTTTTTGATTTTTTATTAAATTAACTAGTTATTATGACACAGATATTGGGTATTTATTCACAACACAACACACACACATGTATGTCACTACAGTATATTTGATTTTGTGAGCTATTTTTTTTTTATGTAGTCTATCTTTTATTACATTATATTTCATTCTGATACCTAATTTATTAAAGCGGACACACACTTCCCTATTTATTATTCTAGCGTATAGCACTCGTGGGTTGCAGCTGAAAATCAGCGTCAGGTGGTACACTTTGTGTTGTCATCTGACAATATGCTGAGCTGAGGCCCTTTTGGCATTATAATCATTGTTTTCTGTTTTTTATAGTTGTAAGGTGTATTTTCTCTGTTGTAATGCCAATAAACGCATTTTTCTTCCTTTTTTTTTCTTTCTTTCTTTATCAGCCGTTTGTGTCCCACTGCAGAGAAAAAACCTCCCTACCCTCCTTTCACGTATCCCTATCTTCAGTAGAGTTCGTCCCGCCATCTCCTCTTGGACCTGCCGCGTTGCCGTTTGCTGCTGTTTGGAACCCACTGTATGGTTATTTAAGCCCATAGCATATGCAACTGATGTGGCCAGCCCAGATCCCTTTAAAAGAGCATCACTCAATATAACCGCACCGCTCCGACACGGCAAATAAGTTGTCATTCAATTTAGGATTTTAAAATAGTTGATTTGAAGTCTATATTACGATGGCTATACAGAATAGTGGACGGCTCGCCGGCCGCTCACTGCTCGCGACCCGTTACACGTAAAATAGACTTTAATGCATTTGATTTAAAATCTTAACTTCAATGTCGGAGCGGTGCTGTTATAGTGAGCGATATCCTTAAACTTGACCAAAAAACCATTAGCACACCATGGTTCTTACTAGTTATCTTTCAGATTATTTAAATTGGCTTATATTGTAATGTGTACAATCATTAAAATGATTGTTGATCTAAGTAAAGATATTGCTAAAAAACCGGATATACCTAAATTGTTTTCCTTTAGTCACTACACAGGTAGGTAACACATGACTACACACTAACCTTCGTGAAGTATTTTTACAAAGTGTAGTAGGAGTACCTACCTTTTTTTTTTGCTTTGGAAATTATCAAATAACTTCTCCCGCTCTGGGCGGAGCGGAAAGGCGTGTCAGACCTTACTGGCTAAAACCCACCCGTGTTCCTTCAGTTACTATATTGTCGGGGGCCACGATTTCCCTTTCGGCCCTTATTCGCAGCCCCGGCAGGCATCGGCCCTAGCAGACCCCGTCAATTCTGCTGACATCTCTTTGAGGCGCGCGTGGAACACAACGCGCCGTCGACCCGGGCTTGGTCCTTATCGGACGGCGAGGGGTACCTACCTAAGTTTCGACTGATGTTGCTGCTTCCAGAGGGAGGAACCTCCTCTCAATACGTGCCGCGTCTAGGATTTGGTACCTACTCCTTACTGCATCAAATCCTGAATCCAACTGCCTACCCACCGAAAGGGACTGTCTTCAGGTGTTAGTCAAAACTCTTTGCTATTGAACCATTAGCTGTAACAACTATTGACCTATGAAATTCCGTTTGTCGCCAACCTCGCGAGTCAAGTCAACACACCTAGGGGACGGACGGGCAAGAAGGATATTCTAACTTTGGATAAAAAGAAAAACTAGTGTAACATAATTTATATTTATCAGTTACTTATTATTATAATCTTTGGACATTTAGCTTTGTTATTTGAGATCAAACATAAGAAAAAAATAAGCCTTCTCCAACTCAGATCATTTAAAAAAAAAACTGTCATAATCCGTTTTGCCCGACCAGGGCGGGCAAAATGGTTACATATTTACCTATTATATATTTACTTATTATAGGTATAATTAGAAAAGATGACGCAACCAACAAAAGGAAAGTACGGCATTGACACGTCTAATATTAATAGACTTTAGTGAAAATATCGTAATTTAGACATCCAAGAATGTAATAAAACAAACACGATGTTCTTACAGCTGTTTTTTACAAATTTTTTCTTCGAAATTGTAATTTATCGCATAGAATTTAAAGTTACACTTCCAAGTGGTCGGCGGACCACTGTCGGTAAGCGCGTCTGTGGGACGCGTTGAGCAGTACTAGCGCTGTCTCTTTTTATCGATCAAGCAGCGATTTGATGGTTTTATTCTTCTTGCCCGACATCTCCTTCTTGCCCGTCCGTCCCCTAACTACTACATTTTGTATGTATGTTTATTTTTATAATTAAACTAGTAACGAATTTACTTATAAAGAAAGGCTATCAACTCACCCAATTGACACTTGCAAGAGCAACAACAACCAGTAATACACAAAGCACACTCGATAAAAATGCACCAAAAATATAACCTCGACGGGTGACCGCCATTTTGACCGTAATACACAATACTAAAAGATGATTACGCTTTATTTCTATCAACAATTATCGCTGATAGTGGATAATCTTCTGATAATAAGTAAATGTTATATTTTTCGATGTGACTCAGAGTATTTGCTGCGTTTTGATAATACATTGCCCGATTATCTAAACTTCCATCTACCCAGCTTATCGCAGACCTTTGTTGTTTAATGATAATGACATAGGCCTCTGTTCTCCTCCTTCCGCATACATTCAGCAACTGCCGCCTTCTCGTTGACGACCTAAGCCAAGGTTCGTACCCCACAGGGGGTGCCCTTAGCGAGCGTTCACCTAGTTTTAATTAGCATAGTTGAATAACCCCTGGCTGGAGGTTTTAAGACGCAGATATATGACAGTGACCTTGAATGGTTGGCTTGCGTGTTCTGTACTGAGCTCACGCAACGCGTCGTACGTCCAGCCAGTAATAGGACTTGCCCGTAAAGGAGCGCTAACCCAAATTAGACGTATTATTAATTTATTACACGTAAAACAAAAGGTATTTTAATAAAAACACGTATACTAAACGATCAATAATTTAATTATCTTTAAAATGGTGAAGTTTTCAGAAAAAAACGCTTGATAGATTTTGCGTCATTCTCAGTTTTTTATCCGCGTTAGACATAACTTTACAAATTAATTTCACTATGTAATATAAACATAATCAAAAATATGCCTATATTAAAATATTAAGAAAATGCTCTAATTTAACATATATTTTTTCCAAATCACTAACACTACTCGTTTAGACGTCATCTTCAGTATAAAATCATTAAAAGTCAGTTATTGTCCCCTTAAGTGTAGTAGCTTAAGGCACCAACAGGAAAGCCCGATTAAGTAGTCATGATCTCAGAGGTCAACTACGAGATGCACTACCTAAAAAAAAATTGCCTCCTCCAGCACGAGTAGCATCAAGTAGCATGACAGATAAACAATCACAATCTGTCATTTTGTCTATTCCTCCGTCGACAAACCCTGTTTCTACGGTGGTCACAGGTCGTCGGTTCCTATTATCGGGGTCCATTCAGAAGCGGATCCAGGGGGAGCCAAGGGGCTCAAGCCCTCTCCAAAAGCGTCCAAGTTGTTCCGTGACAAATCTGAAAATGAACTTGATATTATTCTAATTAAACTTTTTAGCAAGTATGACATTACCAAATGAACTGAAAAAATTATCCTTAATAACTCGATACTTATTAAGTTTTTATTTTTTTTTGAAGTGAAAACTTCTTTAGGCGCGTTGGGCATTTTTGAGATGGGAAAAAACAATTGAACTCGCGACACCGTTACCGACACCTCATTTTTGGTAAACGATTGTGCTCTTTATTTATATTAAGTTACGGATCAATGTTCTATGCAAGTATTTTTACTTTAAAGGTTTTGGAAGTTTTTTTTTTTTGTAAACGCGATTTTTCTCTTTATTTCGATAAGGTTACGGACCAATATTCTATACAAGTATTTTTCTTCCACCAAGGCGATCTTGTTCAAGTTTTCACTTCTGTCGGCACTCCCGGAGTGCCATTGTTTTTTCTGTTTTGTTTACGTGACGAATTTTGAATCCGCGTGCAACTCTTTCTGCCACTCACGCTGCCGGGTTTGGCCGCCATGTACATTCACTGAGGCATCTCTGGTAGTCTACAACCTAAACAAAGTCATTGAGGAATTTGCGAAAAGTTATCCGAGGACGCTTGTAAAATAATATGTGCTTTTTTTTAGTGTTTACTTCGCAAAAACATACCCTCAGCGGTTGACCCCGCTGATGGTAGGTTTGCTGCTCCCAAACGACAATCCTGGATCTGCCTCTGGGTCGATTTATGTTAAAAAGGTAGGGCAGTGGTGCCGATTCCCTTGTTCACAAACTAAACTAAATTTAAGTTCAGTGCATCTTTTTCTTTCTATTTCATTAAGAAAAGGACAGAAGATAAATTTTAGTTTAGTCCTGTCAAATTAATCAGCGACTGTCACTCTCCATACAAGTTTAGACGTGATAAAAAACTTGCCGACTAAAATTACGTCAATTTACGTCAAGCGCTGATTAATTTGACAGGACTAAACTAAAATTTATCTTCTGTCCTTTTTCTTAATGAAATAGAAAGAAAAAGATGCATTGAACTTAAATTTAGTTTAGTTTGTGAACAAGAGAATCGGCACCAATGTTATTGGATTTTCCATCAGTAATTTCTCAGTAGCAACCCAGTCTGAATTTGTGCACAGTGGTCGTTATGTAGGTACTCTATTGTCGAACAATAAAATTAAAAACACAGAAAAACGTTACACTATTTATTTATTTATCTTGCTGAAGCTTCGAGTTAAAAATATAATTATAAATATTTCAGTTACATCATTTCATAAAATATACATATTGTACAACATTATCATACAGTTTTACAGAGAAATCATTTATAAGACACTAGAGAACAATGACGTCACATCGACGTCTCTCGCGATTGCCATCCAAAGGAAATAGAACTTTGTCGTAAATTTAATAAGGATTATAATTATTTGGAAGTGAAAAATGCACAAATTAATGGTATCTGTATTTATTATAAACGCATTATTTTAGAAAAAAATAACTCCTTTGTTTAATTGAGTTTCCGCTGCAACGATTTTGAACACCTTTTCAATAGTACTAATAGTCATTCTGAAATCGACTTTACTTATACACATGTAAAGTTGATATTTGTTTAAATGAAAATAATATGTTTTGGAGCTAGGATTTCAATAGACTTTAAATTACCTTTGACTACTATTATTCCTGTAGTAAATAGTAATTCTAAAAACTTTATTATTGCAATATATTATTACCTCTACCGATTTTCAAAATATCTTCTCTTAGTATTGAAATATTATAATATTAGTTTAGAAATTAATAAATTAATCTACATCGAAAAATATAAGCACGGTTATTTTAATATAAATGTTATTATATTAATAAACTATTAGTAATTGAATAATGAAAGAACATTGTTCATATAATTTGTACTATGTACTAATAAAATATTGCTGCTATATGAAAAACTACTTCTTTAAAGCGCCTCGTCCGTCGTTCTTGTCAAAAATATCGATATATCTGTAAAAAGTATCGATGCCTAACTATTGAGTATTCGAGTATTTTTTATAAACATAATTATCTCGTTTGTGTTAAATCGATTGCACCTTTCCTTAATTAGCTTATAACCACTAAATATGAATAATGTTTTTTACAAGCAAATATACTATGTATTGTAACATCGATGTTACTCAGGTATCGATACTTTTTTCACATTCCTACTCGTCGACAATAGAACAATAGAGTTACATAACTCTGAGACTAATCTAGCCTATACAAGAAAGATTTATCATAGAGTACGTACAGTCAACCTCACAACACTGGTAACTATTTGAAATTGACAGCGCCTTTATGTCGTAACACTAAGGGCGATTTTCCCAGTGTAAGTGTTACCACTGTGTGGTTGACTGTACAGTTCGAGTTTTAGAAAGAGACACAGATATGAGTGACAGAGACGACGCTAGATAAAGCCGTTTTTTTTCCTAAGAGTGGTCACACATCTGACGGAAGATGCGTCGCGTAACCCAAGAACGGAAAAGTAGATAATAAAACATTAAACCTTACACACTATAGACCGACCGCTTAACTGACGGTCCTTGAGGGACCTGCGCGGTGCGGGAGGGGTGACAGTTGTCACAAGTTGACGAATCACCGACCTATCGCATCACGACACCACATCCCCCCGCACCGCGCTGCTACCTCAAGAAACGTCTCACTTAAGCGGTCGCGCCGGACACATCTTCCGTCAGATGTGCGACCACCCTAAAACTCTAAATTAGTCGATATAGACGAGACGCTTTATACTCAAACTAGATTATATATTGTTCTGAAAATTTTCTACTAAAGACATTTTCAAACTTAATTCGAATCTCAAACGATTTCTTAAGCTCACGATGTTGTCCTTAGAGGATGAGAAGAGAAACGACCAATATGCTTTCTATAATATTCTTCTATCAACTTTCTGTTACGCACTACGCAGGCAGGCAATGCGCTGTTATACTATAGTTTAACCGATATCGCTGTACCGTGCTTTAGGAATGCGCGGCGAGGCGAGGGGTACGACGTGAGCGTTGACGAATGAACGGCCTTCACTGCCCCCCCCCCCCCCCGTTTCGCCACACACATATACTTTTTTTGGCTGGGATATTATTATTAGTTGCCAGGGCCACGATCTCCCTTTCGGACTTTCCCGCGACCCCGGCAGGCATCGGCCCTAGCAGACCCCGTCAGTTGTGCTGACATCTCTTAGAGGCGCGCGTGGAATACAACGCGCCGTCGACCCGGGGCCACACACATACCTGAGACGCGATACAGCGTTATCGGTCAAACTATAACACTAATATCGAACCAAAATTCGGTCTAATATCTCTGTATCTATTTCGAGCGTTATTAGTACAGCGCTACAAGGTTCTTTTCGCGCGTGGCCAAAATTGGAACTAACGCCGCCATCTTGTTTTGTCAATACAATTTCTGTGACAAATATTTACCAACAACGCCCCCCTGTCCAATGTCATTCTGGAGCCAAAGTATCCTTGTAGCACTGTAACTACAGCAGAAGTGAACACTTCTTTAGGCACGCTCGGCATTTTTGAGATGGGAAAAACAATTGAACTCGCGACACCGTTACCAACACCTCATTTTTGTAAACGCGATTGTGCTCTTTATTTATATTACGTTACGGATCAATGTTCTATGCAAGTATTTTTACTTTAAAGGTTTTGGAAGTATTTTATTAAATTGTTTAAGTTTTCACTTCTGTCGGCACTCTCGGAGAGCCACTGTTTTTTTCTGAAGCAGTATGGCATTATATTAACTGAAAAGACTATCAATTTCACACCCAGATTCAACAGTTATTACTATCAAAGGTGTTGCACCGATGAAACAGTATTTACATGCCATACATTCCTAGAACGTTTTAAATATAAGGGCCAATCACACTGGCGATTTTCGAGCGAGTTATTAGCGAGGCGATTGTTCAACGCGGTCGTTGCGTATGCGTAGCAAGCACGCCACGTGTGCGCAACGTATTGGGCGCGTTTACGTAACGAAAGCGATTGACGTGAGTGTACAAGAGAGAGGGGGACAAGCGAGTGTACAGTATTGTGAAAACCCGGACAACACGTCGCGTAGTCGCGGCTAGCTCGCTTCGCACCCGCGGAGACCACGTTCACAAATCGCCTCGCTGGAAATACGCTGGGAAATCGTCAGTGTGATAAGAAATAACGCTCTAATAGTACCATTTAAGTCTGCCTGCTTAGTGGTTCCTAAATTTATTCTATTACGACCAATCTCAAAATCACAATAAAAATATCTAATATTTTGGAATGAAAATTTAGCTTTGAAGGAATTTAGAGAATTAAGTAAACAGAATAAAATTGCCTACAAGTACTAACACACTTGATCTTTATAAAAGGGTTAATGGTACCGCAAATTCTAACTTATTTTTATAATCACCTTTAATTATTATTTTTTGGTCTGTGCTAAATAAATGTATTTTCTTTCTTTCTTTTCTTTCTTTAATTATTATATTTATTAAACTATGAAAATTGTCATAACTGAATGAATGTAAGACAGCGAAGGTTTTAGTATCTTCAGTCAAGGAAAAAAATCCTTAAAATACTCAAAACACATTATTGCTTTAATCACAGACAAGCACTTCTTCGAAGCAAAGCCGATTCCGGGAAAACGCTTACGAGTGTACATTCTAAAAGAGGGCAACATCGCAAATAGCTGACAAATATTTCGTTGTTTTGATTAATTTGGCAATATTACTGTATTGAAATATAAAATATCGCTAACTATATTCCGTTTGAAATAAGATTAGACATTTAAACAAACCTTTTTTACAGTCCGTTCAACCGATTTTGACTTCTATACCGTAGGCATAAGAATGGCATTAAGAGCAAAAAAAGTGGTTACAATACCAATGTTTACTGCAGCTGCCATTTGTCATGCTACCAACGCAATAGAAGTCAAAATCGGTTGAACGAACTGTAAAAAAGGTTTAGTTAAATGTCTAATCTTATTTCAAATGGAGTATAGTGAACTAGAATATTAATTATGAAATGCAATAATTAATATCGTAACACCGCCTATTTAGTTTTAGACGTAAAAAAGTATTTGAAAACTTTCCAAATGCCATTTTACACCCAAAACGGTTACAACATCAAATTCAGTGTTTTATTTGCAATTGATTATTAATATTTTAGCGATATTTAATATTTCCATACAGTAATATTGTCAAATTAACCAAAACAGGTAAACATTTGACCGCTATTTACGACATTGACAACTTTTAGATCACCAGAATTCAAGGTACCATTAAAACCCTTCAACTTTCCACCTAAAAACTACACATTCAAGCACAAAGCCAAATCGGCTAGACACTCATTACTATTACAAAGTTCTGTCAACCTTTCAATTTGAGATCCTGTAAAATTAGACTTTATTGAGACAACGCACAACAACCTTCTATCATTGAAAGACATTCCTACTTTACTACTCAAAAACTCTTTGAAAATTCCCCAATTTTCTGACATCTCCCCACTTTTGAGGAAACCTATCCTTAATATGTGGTAACACAGTGGGGAAACGTGACGTATGAGCTGGTTTGAACTGGCTGAAACCAGTAAGGTTTGTAAACAGTACGGTAGGAGGTTTGATGTTACTTTGCCGTTCAGTAAGTGGCACAGGGCTTCGAATATCCAGCCGGATAGGACTGGAAGCTGGTCTTGCGTTATCGATGTTTGGAATACCTGTGGAAGAGTACACGAATTTTTTTAGTATATTATACTTTTGATTTAATAATCAATACCACAAAGTGGAGCGTAAGCATATGTACCCAACTCGTTTATCTAAGAAGAAGACACTTGCTGTTCCAAAAGTAACAAACTATTTTGGTAAGAGCACAAGAAGGTACGTAGTACCAACGCTAGTGAATGAGCTACCCCCAAAACTGATATCGCATGTCAAGTCTAAGGACCAACTTAAAAGAGTTTTACAAAAACATTATCTATCATTGTGTCCATAGCTATGTCTGTAACAAACCTCACGTTTGCTATAATGCCTTTTTGTAAAATGTGAGATTTTTATCTCGATTGTAGGTATATTGTTTTATTTTGTTATTTTATTTTTAGTTTACTTAGCATAATTAAGTTTTAGCACATAAATTTCAAATCAAAATTTGTAATCCATTGCTAGACGAGAACAACTGCCGACAAACTGTTATGCAGTTTGGCAGATTTTATGTATTTTATTGTAAATACAGATTTTGAATAAATAAATAAAAAAAAATAAAAAAAACTAAAGTTATGGCCAAATTCTCAACCGTAAACAAACAGATGGTTCACTCCGCAAAATAAAAAGCGACTCTTGCTACGACACAATAAAGTTCAATTCAGGTCGCACTGCGCTAATTACCTACAGTTACATTCACGTAGAAGTTGCGTCTCTTTCTAACGCGTAACTCTAATATCTTCTAACTATGTAACGTCCACTGAATTCGACAAGTCGAGCCCGCTGCGTACCTACTTGTAGCTTCGTATCTAAAATGCGGAGTGACCCATCTGTATTCATATGTGCCGTAAATTTAAATTTACAACTTATGCTGTCACATTATGTAGAAATGCAGCGGTTAGGAAACAAAACTAAAAAGGTATCAAAATTAAGTGCAGTTTGAGAATAGGGATGATGCCTGGGTCAAAAAAAAAGAAATTCTATTTAGTCCGTCAGTCAGATAATAAAAAAATATTAGACTCGTATTTTTTGCTTTATCATATTAATCAAAAACACTTAGATAGTCACAAGTAAGTATAAAATCTACATACTCCTGACGTCATGGCACATTTTAACTCAATGTATCGCCGTAATCTTTTGATAACGTAAAAAAATAAAAAATACGTGTCCAATATTTTTTTTAAATCAACCTGACAGAAAAAAAGAAATGTTATTCGGAGTTATTGATTAAACACAGTTCTATAGATTTTTCATTGCTCATTAATAATGTTTAACCATCGCAAACTACTATTTTATAAATGTTTGTTTACTGTATCAAACTTAAATGGTTAAGGGCTGGAGCGGTGGAGTTTCTTGCCCATTCTTCTCCATACGAAAACTACCTTTTGGAAGGGGCGACTATAATCATTTATTTTTATTATTATGTAAATTTTGACGTTCAAAAGTGCCACACATTGGCCTATTTGAAATAAATGCTTTGACTTTGAGCTTTTGAATGAATTCGGCTGGCCGCATACGTACGGTCTCCAGATTCGGTTTCCTGATCAGGATTCCTGATTCGGAAACCTTAATACTTGCCTTACATACGAAATGTTCAACTAGGCGCACACGTTTGCACATTTTCCGAACGGAAAAAAACCTGACGTTCGGTTCAAAAACAAAAGAAAAAAAATCGAACGTCTGCGCTAATCTCAGGGAATCCCGAATCAGGAATCCTGATCAGGAAACCGTACGTTTGCGGCCAGCCTTCAGGTCCACAAGTAACCCCTAGAATAGCACATACTTTTCTTGTGTAATACATTTCGCAAAATTACATGAAAAACAAAACCCAAAAACGAGTTATTTATAATCATAATGAAAAATCTTACCTCAAAAACAATCTCAGCATTCATAACAGCACAATCAACCCTTCGATCTCTATCCGACGCGATCTCCATTATAATCTTCTCACTCTCTTTGCAACACTCTAGAAACTCTATGACAACTCTACTCAAAGTCGCCGCCGGTGGTAGAGTTTCCCTTAAAAAGTATTTAAGGGATGTTGTTATGATTTTCTTGCTTTCTCTCTCTTTTGATTGGCGGAGGACTTTGTAGAGTAGAGTGATGCGTTCCATAGAGTTCATTAGGATGTCTGGGTCCATGTTTGATACGTCTGAGGTTAGTTTTGGACTTAGGAGTTTGTTGTCGGCTGTGGAATGAAAATTATAAGTATATTGTTTTTGAAAACGTAAGTCATTTTTTGAAATGGCAACATTCCGTTTTAATGAAAGTTGATCTAGACAAGAAGTTAGAAAACTTCCAATAATACAATTACCAGCATAATTATCTTATTAACATGACAACGAAGAAGAATCTAAACTAATATTGTAAAGAGAAAAGATTAGATTTTTTTGTATGTTTGTTTATCACACTAATATTATAAAGGCGAAAGTTTGTGAGAGTGTGTGTGTGTGTGTGTATGTTTGTCTCTTCTTCACGCTCAAACGGCTGAACGGATTTGGATGAAATTTGATACACAGATAGTTTATAACCTGGATTAACACATCATCATCAGCCTATAATGTTCCCACTGCTGGGACACAGGCCTCCTCTCTGTGAGAGGGAGTGGGCCGTAATCCACCACGCGGGCCCAGTACGTGTTGGTAGATGTCACATGTCTTCGAATTTTCGGTTCTAGGACATGCCGGTTTCCTCACGATGTTTTCCTTCACCGTTTTGAGAGCAGTGGTGATGAAATAATTTACACAAAGTAAAGCGCCTGTCTAGGATCGAACCTACGACCTACAACTCGTAAGTCGCGGCCGTTACCTCTGGGCCACCACTGCTCTCTTAACAGACTCCGATTAACACATAGGATACTTTTATCCCGATATTCCCACGGGATCGAGACTTCTGCGGGTGAAACCGCGGGGCGCTGCTAGTAATGAATAAACTCAAAAACTACTGAACCGATATAAAAAATATTTCATGAGTAGAATGCTATATTATCACTGAGTAACATAGTCTATAATTTATAAAGAAATCACGTGGGCGAAGCCGCTGGAACCTAGTCTGTCATATTTTTTGTAGTGTTCCAAAATCATCATCATCTGCCTAGCCCTTTCCCAACTATGTTGGGGTCGGCTTCCAGTCTAACTGGATGCAGCTGAATACCAGTATTTTACATGGAGCGACTGCCTATCTGACCTCCACAACCTAGTTAGTGGGCAAGACGTTACCCCTTGGTAAGACTGGTTGTCAGACTTTCGGGCTTCTACCTGTAACAACTGCCAAAGATCTACAAATGACAGCCGCGACCAACGGCTTAACGTGCTTTCGGAGGCACAGAGGGGTCTTGGTATGTAAAGATGGTCACCCATCCACGGACCAACTGCGGCAAGCGTAGCTTAACCTGATCGATCGCCCTGTGCGGCTGTTATTACTTAGCCACAAGCCCCAAAATAAACTTGTCAATTAAACTTAATGCTTGGTTATTGGCAAATAGATGTAAAATAGAGCAGTGATGGCCCAGCGGTAACGGCCGCGACTTACGAGTTGTAGGTCGTAGGTTCGAACCCAGACAGGCGCTTTACTTTGTGTAAATTATTTCATCACCACTGCTCTCAAAACGGTGAAGGAAAACATCGTGAGGAAACCGGCATGTCCTAGAACCGAAAATTCGAAGACATGTGACATCTACCAACCCGCACTGGGCCCGCGTGGTAGATTACGGCCCACTCCCTCTCACAGAGAGAAGGCCTGTGTCCCAGCAGTGGGAACATTTATAGGCTGATGATGATGATGAGGTGTAAAATATTAATCAAGTTATTTTCAATAAAATTAAAAACATGAATAGACCAGCTCACCTGAAAATAAATGCACCATCAATATTTGTACCGCATGACATTCCGAATATTTCTTCATGTTATCCAGAAGCTTCTCAATTATTATGTTCTTGAGATCTTTTGGAAGAACCTGCTGTCTTATCGTCGTTGTAATACCCTGAAATCACCATAAAATGTTGGGTTAAATTTTATTTATTTCTCACTTAGACGTCACTCTTGGTCCTTTCCGATAACATAAGGACTTTGAGATGTCCTTAACACGTTGTGAATAATGTAACAACATAATATGCTGTAATGGAACTTGTTGATAGGCCTACACTGTCCTCCCATTCCTATTAACACTGTAATTTGAAAACATTGTAGAAACTATTTTGAAAAGAGTAACCGTGGAGTTTCTTGCCGGCTCTTCTCCATAGGAAGCGACCAATTGGAACCGTGCACCTAGCTTCTGACGTTTCACAAGTGCCCTTGTAGGTGTATGTGAAATAAAATATTTTGATTTTGAATAAAAAGCAATAACAATTATATTTGACAAGCTTTTTTTTTGCTAGCCTACGCTGTCCCACTCCTGGGCAAAGGCCTCTCTCCACTCCTTCCACCTTTCGCGAGCCCGCGTATCCTCCTTCCAGTTTTGACGGAACTTATCCAGCTCGTCCCGCCATCTCCTACGTGGTCTGCCGCGACCCCGCCTCACTATCTCAGGGCACCAGTTCTGTGCTATTTGGGCCCACAGTTTATGCTTTATCAAGCAATATATAAGACCCATTTTAAGTGGCGACCGTCCTTGTTTGATGATAAAACACACATATCGCACTGCTATAGAAGACTGTAAATACATAGCTATAAGTTCTATATTACCTTGACAACTAGATCGATACAGTAATGCCTAGGGTTAGTCAGCACGAAGTCCACAGCAATGTTTATGAGCTCTGGATGTCCGAGTTCTATGAGAGTGAATAGCACCGTCCAGTATAGACTTTGTTCGTAGAGCGATATTCTGGAAAAAAAATATGATAGAGGCTTCTTCCGTTTTTACTATCTGACACTATCCCAAAGTAGACAGTGAAAACAGAGCGCCTAAACGTGCAAACTTTGACGGTCTGTTGTAAATGTTATAAAATAACCATAACACGTTCTAAACATTGAGAACAGCACATTTTATTTGAAGGGAAACAGCTCAAGCTACAACATACCGGGTGATTTTTTTTACCGTCTCGAAATTTTTACAGGCTTTCTACCCATGAATATAAACAACTTTCACTATAGGAGCAACTCTGAAATCACGAAAAAAAAATCAGCTGTTTATACAAAACTTCAATACCTACTTGACCAAAATGTATGAAACAGCTGATTTTTTTTCGTGATTTCAGAGTTGCTCCCTCAGTTAAAGTTGTTTATATTCACGGGTAGAACACCTTGTAAAAACTTCGAGACGGTAAAAAAATCATCCGGGATAAACAGCAGTTATTCCTTTAGAATTGCTTTTATCATTAAAGTTTATTAAAAAAATTATTTCAGTAATCTAATTTTATTGCAAAAACAGGAGCAATAATGTAAAGAATCGGTTGTTTCTTCTTTTGAAATTCGGCACATTCAAAACAGAAGACCATTTTTTCTTTATCTAATTAGAATTTCAAACAGATACGATAATAGTTATTTATGCAACTGTTGTATAATACCTAATTATATACAGTTGCATACAAGACTTTATCTACACCCATGATATGAATCCTCTATAAAAGGTTCTGAAATCATTGGGTCTTTGTAATTCAAGATCAAGAATTAAAAAAAATCCCACGAAATTCAGTACAAGTGCGCGTATGTATGTCGCCTGTAGCAGCACATCACACACACATGCGTGCAGCGGGTGCTGCTGTGCCACGTTGAAACGAGTTGCATAATGAAATTTAGGACAACATTATAACACTCGTTTGGATGATATTATGGTTACTATGACACTGGCTGTTTTAATGTTGGCCATAAGCTATTTCTGAAACTTTTATAGAGGTTTTATAGCATGGGTGTAGATAAAAATAAATGACGATTTGTACACACAGCTACACATCAAGCTATACAATTCCAGTTTATGCTGATCTCGCATTGTATAGGATTTCCGTACAATGCGAGGTCAGCTTATACTGGAAATGTATAGCTTGATGTGTAGCCATGTTTACTCAAACTTTCTCATACTTACTTGGCATTAGAAGCGAGATACTGCTTTACAGCGACATTCAACTGCGAGACGAGCTCATGATAAGGGTTGGGCTGGCCGTGCATGTTGGCCAAGAGATGCGCCTTCCCAGTCAGCTGTAGGAGGCAACCTTGAAGTGCCGCTTGACGTAAAGGTGCGTAGCTTGAAGAGAGAGACTTTAGGAGTTTCTGGTGAACTGTTGATAGTTCCTGATGATAAAAGAAGGGAGAATATAAGCTATATATACTTGGACTTTTAATAGTACTCAGAAACTTGACCGTTGGAGATATCTCTCCAACGGCCAAGTTTCTGAATACCATTAAAAGCCAGTTACTGACAAAAACCCACAAATTGAATTTAATTACATAAACTTTAAAACACTATTCATTTATAAAATTATAACATAACTTAGACAATCACTACACCCCAAAACTACAGTTTTGGCCTAACAATTTTTCTTCGAGCTGTCAAGTTACTGAATACGATTAAAAGTCCAAGTATAGTGCGCAAACCCTAATACAAATAGTGCTAAGACTACCTAAATTTCTCGAATTCGGATCGGATGCAGTGTAGAACCGCTCTTAAAGTATACTTTTAATTCAAAATGTAAAATGATTGTATGTTTGTCAGCGAATTTTCACCAACTGAAACATATGAAGGCCATAAAAGCGGTTTCGCACTACGTCCAATATGAATCCGAGAAATGTCGGTCCGAAGTAGCCGTAGTACTATTTGTATGAGGGGTTGTGCACTAGATCCGATCTTTGTCCGTCCGAATTTAGAACATTCCCAATTCGGATTGAATTCGGATTTGGATAGGATGTAGTGCGAAACCGCTCTAAGGGCGCATTTTCGGAGCAAATAATGATTTCTGAAGATGATTGGCAATTTTTTTTTATTAATTACTAACTACTGAAACTTAATTAGTAGAATCAGAGCGTTTTCGTAAACTATAATATGTTCACTTTGCAATATTGCTTTTTCAACAGGATTTACTTGTAATCGGTTCTTTTTTATAAATTTATAATATTAAAGGTTGTCATTAGCATTGTTATAACCTAACTAAAACTGACCTGGAGCCCTTCGAACCCGTCCAACACACACACACAGTGAGACAGGGCGAGTAGTAGCGCTCGCCCGGCCGCGCTGTACTGTGTCAGCGTGGCGTGCGCGGCACTGCTCAGAGAGATAAGCTGGCCGGCTGCCCAGCACCAGTGGGCTGGTTGAGTGAATACTGCGCTTGTTTGGGACATGCAGGAGAGGAGGGCTACGCGAGCTGCGAGGCCGGTTGGTGCCTAAAAATAAAAATCTGTTTAATGCTTATTGTGCATACAATCAAATAATCGCAAAATTCGCCATTGTAATGATTATAATTGACTAAAGCCATATTTGTTACGACCGCGAATCATATTTTAATCAACATAAAACCTGACATTGACCTGCAAAATACAAATAACGTAAGAAAATTTGAATTTCGCGAGCTACCCTGATGCTTCCCCCTTAATACGAAGATCATTTACCTTAGGTTCCAACATCTGCGAGGTGACATCCATGAGTATTTGTAAACAGCTGTTGATGTCAATCTCTTTATTTCTTTTCACTCGTTTCACTTCTCTCTTTACTTTGTAGCTCGCGTCGTCTGTAATATCTGTACCGAACACAATGTATGACGTAAAATGTATATACTTGTCAATGTAATATTTTTAAGCAGGTCATGACGGCTAGCATGTTATCAGGTGATCAATAATAACAGCGTTTTTAGAGTCATGCGAATTTCGTCATGCTTTGTTGTACCATAATGTTTTTATCAAACGATATTTTTGTTTCTAGGTTACAAAGTAGGGTTGATGGGGAAGTGGATGAGGATGAGAAAAAAACCTTTGTAATATAATAATCTTTGTAAAGGTTTTTTTTTAAAGTAATTTTATCTTCTTCGCAAGTATTACTGCTGAGCATGAGGTCCTGGGTTCGATTCCCGGGTCGGGCAAAGTGTTATTGGATTTTTCTATCTGAAATTTCTCAGTAGCAGCTCGGAGTCTGGATTTGTGTCCGGTTGATGGCAATAGGCTCGCCCCCTTTTACATGGGACTTAAATATAACTAGCGAAATGTGAGAGTACCTGCTACAAGGACACCTCTGCCCAACCCTTCGGGGAAACAAGGCGTGATGTTATGCTATGTTAACTTTATCTTACGAAAATATCTGCTTATACCGCTTTTTTACTGGTTTGAGGAAGACTCGAAGAAAAAAGCTTTCCAACTCACCGGAAGCCAGTTTCAAGTACTCAGTATTGAACTGCGCATAATGATATCCGTCGAAGCCATCGTTCATGAGAGGTATCCTTTCTAAGTTGACGCTCTCAAATAACTTGTATGACGTTGTGCCGACTAGGATGTTGCGGAGACGTTGCATGCTGAGGAGGCAAGAATAAATTGGGAAAAATTGTGGATCTAAACGGAATATGAATAAAATTGGAACAGTTTGCAGACTATCGGAGACGTTAGAGGTGTACTTTTCGTACAAAGAGTATTTACGGAGATAGGTGATGTGAAGTCGTAGTGAATATAATACAACGTGTAACGTTAAATGCGCAAAACCTCAGACACCCCAACTGATATTTAATTCAATTGACTTATTTCAGAGAGAAAAAAAATCATTAAGAAAATTGTAAAGGTTCTATGTGCTGTTTTAGTTCGTAAGATTCGTATTTGCATTGAAATAAAAGCTATTATTATCCCGCGTATGAGAAAATTTAAATTAGTCGACAACAATTTGTGTTTCTTTACCTATTTTGGCGGGTTTGCGCATGTGATGGCTTGACCTATTAATAAATAGACACGGCAACATTTTTAATGAAGATTTTTTGAAAAATGTGGCCTATATTAAAGTGGTTCAATTGATTCTGCTCATTATTCTGATCAAACTATTTTCACGTTTTGCGCATTTAACTTTACACTCTGTATATGCCATTTAGTAAAAATGCCATTTTAAAAAAAATTGCAGGTATTTTCTGCCTGTTGT
Organism: Agrochola lychnidis; assembly: GCA_963680765.1. Classification (NCBI taxonomy): domain Eukaryota; kingdom Metazoa; phylum Arthropoda; class Insecta; order Lepidoptera; family Noctuidae; genus Agrochola; species Agrochola lychnidis. The sequence goes on from OY796869.1 coordinate 17,315,491, forward strand.
ATCTTTATTTTCTGCGTGTTTCACAACACTTCTGACAGTATGTCAAAGTCAAATAATTTATTTTAGATAGGCCCTTATAAGGCACTTTTGAACGTCAAAATTTACAAAATAATAGAATTGATTCTAGTCGCCCCTTCCAAAAGGTAGTTTTCGTATGGAGAAGAATGGGCAAGAAACTCCACCGTTACTCTTTTAAAATGTTTTACAATATTTTGAATAGGTACCTACATTAATTAAATAAATATTTGAATAATTATAATAATATGAACAAAGTGACGTATTTCTGTGTATTTCACAGCACAGCATGCGTATTATATTGGGCACGGATTTCTGAAATTGCAGCACATATAATCAAGATATTTAAAGACAACCAAAGACCTTTCCAATTTCCTTTTTAATAACTATATCTTACCCTTCATTACTGCTGAGCCTATGTCTGGGAACATGTATCAACACCCCACGGCGCTGCAGCACTGTCGGTGCAGCGCTAAGCAGCAGCTGAGTGATCCCGCGCACGGCCCAGTGGGTTCCATTCCCTTGTAATGCACCGAGCAATCCTACCCACATCTCTTCAAATTGTTTCTTTGATGACCAGCCTATTAGGTTTACCCTGGATGAAATGTGACAGTTTTGTTAGGTAACTAAGACGAAATCTATAATGATTTAATATAGTTTTTGCATTTCACGAGTGGGCTCAATTCAGGAGTGTCAATCATAGCAATTTGAATCTTATGTTATTGACATAAAAGTCACATGACGCACTCTCGTGATTTGCAACGACTATACCTTGAGTCAATTCTTTAATGCCTTGAATACACTATGTATTTCTGTGAGGAAGATTAATTGTATTTTTAATTGGAAAAATGTAGCTATGGAAAAAAACACCTGAATATAAAATATTTTTATAATATTCACCCGGTTTTAACAGCCTCACCAATTCCCTATTCACTTCAGTAAATACGCTGTCAGATATAAATGACAAAAGTTCCCAAGGCATAAGGCTAAACGCATGCTGAGACGCATTTGACACAGGTCCACGCAGAGCAGATTTTATAATGCATGGACGTACTGACAGCTGCGTACGCTGCGGCGCAGGCACGTGCGACGCAGACATGTGTCTGTCCTGCTCTGCGTCTCGTTGTAGAGCCGGCACAGATTTCTACGCGACGCGTGCAGGTCGTCACTTGTTTTTACCACTGATTCATAATTTTGTTTCAATGACAGATTGTTTGTACTAGCTAGGACGCGCATGTGTCTGTGTAGCTGCGTCGCAGCATGCGCTCGCGGCCTGTCTGCCTCGCCTGCCCTACCTTGTAAAATCTGTACTGTCCTGTGCTGCGTCACCTGCGTCTCAGCATAAGCTTAGCCTAAAAGTTGGCATTAGAATAACAAAATGCTTATTTAAATAGACCATTAGAAAATGGTGGTGATTCTTTAAATTCTGATTGATATTCTAGAAATAACTTACCTGAACAAAAACGCTTCTAATACATCCATATCTTGCAAAGCTTGTAGAGGTAGATCTATCTTCTGTATCTCATCCTTCTTTGATACGACATCCACTGACGACCACGCTATCGGAGGTATTAGCGCTATGTGGCTTACTATGTCTAGTCTGAAATTAATACTTATCATTTCAAGCCTTTCTTTTTTTATAAAACTTCTACTGGGTACTAAATATAATATTGTAATTCAAGAGTTGTTTATTATAGGTAAGCAGGCTTATTACAAAATAAGATTTATCTTTAGTAGGTTTAATTTTCAAACCATAGAGCCATTTTTGAACTTCGAACTTTTTTTCGGCATAGTTACTTCTAAATACAAAACAAATTTTAACCCCAAGTCTAAGTTGTCAGTTTTGTATTAAGAATTTTACTTAGCCGGAATAAGGTTCAAAATACAAAAACTGTCTGAAAAGTTAAAGTTAGAACTCTTTACAATGAAAATATTCTTGGTATCGAATAACAATGAGGGAGCGACCCATCTGTAAAAACCACTAGAATGATCAACAGCAGCGACTGTGGCGTTTCTTTACAGATATATAGACCTTCGAAACATAATTTGTAAAAACAGAACATACAAACTTCAACTCACCTCGCCAACGAAACAAGCAGACTCTCAATAGGTTCTCTATAGCACTTCTCTAGAAAATCCCCAGTACTCTTGGAATAGAAATTGCTCTCCCAGTACTCTAGTAATGTGATTAGTTTGTCGCCAGTGATTATCATGTCAGGCTTAGGACCCGAGTCTTGTGGCTGCATGTAGTTCTTAGGGGTTAGAGGTCGTGTGTCCTGGGAAGGAAAAGTTAGATTTTAACGTTCGTTTAATGTAGATGTGAAAACTGCTACAAGCAAGAATTTGTTACTTTTTAGATGGGTGTTTTAGAAGTATCTAACTGCAAACCGATGGTTGTCAGCAGGGTTGTAACGGATGTCGTATAACAGATGAGGATGCGGATGAGGATATCGAGATAATCGGGTTTGAGGATGCGGATGAGGATACGGATATTGGAAAATTCCTTATTGAGGATGAGGATGAGGGTGCGGATGCAGATGTCGTATGAAAAATAGCCCTTGTTTTGACACTTGACACCACAATCATGCTACCACTGTCACGTGCAGCCGATCGTCTGTCATAGAATGGAGACGCTGCGAATTCAGGCAATAGGAATGCGTCAATCACACTCCGACCCGCACATTTAGCTGGAGCGAGTTTAAAAAATTCACTATTTGAGCGAACAACTTAGGGTCACATCCCCATAGAAATTATGAGGATGCGGAGCTTTTAAAATCAAAACTTGAGGAAGCGGATGTTTTGCGGATATCAAAATTTATGCGGATGCTCCGCAGTTGCGGATGCGGATACGAATATCCGTTACATCCCTGGTTGTTATGTGCACAGAAGTCTTACAAGATAGCTTGTAGCATGATGTTTACCCCTAAAGTAATTAGATCTATAGATGTTGCATTATTTTTACCAATATTAATTTATTACTTTTTATTAACCAAAATTATTTTTATGTCAAAAAGATCAAATCTCCGAATTAGAGCAATTGTATACATTAAAGCCCGCTTGCACCACAAAACACAGGAAGCGCTACATTTTTCAAAAATCATTAAGTTTCTGTCAACTTTAAATACTAAACAATCTTAGTATTTAACGAATTTGAATAATTTTTGGTGTAAAATAAAAAGCAAGATCTTACCTTGACCAAATACTTGACAATCGCATACAAACAGCTGACAGCCGATTGCGTTCTATTCACATTAGAATCAGTATTCAATTCCGCCCAAATCTCTCTAAAACTTAGCGCCTTAGCCACATTGTTAATTGTCACACTGACAACGTTGTCAACGACAATATTGTCAGTCACTGACGCCGTCACTCTAAATGACACGTCAGCATGAACAGGTGTTTCGACTATCTTTTTATTTTTGATCAAAAAAGATAAATATTGTAAAGAAATTACAGCAAATATTGCCATGTTTTTCGCTAGTGATGGAGGTAAGATATTTTCGATACATTTATCGAGTAAATCACAGTCGGCTTCGTCTACAAAAGAGATTATTCTGTCTAGAGATGCCAAAAATCCAGTCATAATTGTCTGTAGTATGTTAAATTCTTGGTAAAATAATTTGTCTTGAAAAACTTGATGGCAACGTCTTGTATACCTATCTATAGTTTGTTCGACATTCAAGCTGAAATTTTCAGACTGACTCAAAGGCCGAATTTGTTTAGGAAATAGTCTTATTATGTCTGATAACGATTTTTCTAATGTAGCAATACCGATTGTGTATAAAGCTGGCAACTCTGGAGGATCAATTTCTAGATCCTCGTCAGAGATTTGTAGGTTACCGAAGTTCTCTTTCAAATTCTCGCTATCTGTGATTGGTATGAAGAATTGAGATTTCGATTCTTTATTATCACTCTTCTTGAAAACATGAAGAGTGTTGACCACGTTGATTTTGTTACTGTCAATTGATGACGTCATCTCCTCTCTAATTTTCATCTCTCTCTGTTCTCTTGCGCTCTCTTTCTCATACTCTTTCGTTTCGTGTACTGAGAGAATATTCAGAAACTCTCTAAGGTAATTATCGCAGGCTATTCCAAAGGCTGGATTAAGTATTTTTCTGTCAAATTCTGGACACGCCATGACGATAGTTAGGTCTTCTTTGGATAGGTTTGAGAGAAACAGTGCTAACTCGTTTTGTTTCAATGATTTTGGTGTAGTGCAGTCGGATTGGCAGCATCTGTTGGTAAAAAAGTTTATTGATTTCAAAAATAGATGCTCTTTTTTTCTTTATTGATTTTCTCGAATCTTACTGTGTTAAGAAAAAGTAGATTAACAATTTTTTTATGTTAAAATAATTAATATTATAAGGTAACTACAGTACGCGCCAAAAATTGTGGAACCACATTATCTATACATATAATAAAATCGTAGCGAAGTCAAAACTGTACATTGAATATTTTTGAAAAAAAGTAATTGCTACGAGGTCTAGGATCGATTCTAATGCCGAAAATATATTTTTTAGAATTTTTGTCTGTTTGTCTGTATGCATGTTCCAGCATGGCGCAAATTCTACCGGACAGATTCTGTTAAAATTTTGCATAGATATTCCCTGTGTGTCTGGTCAAATTATAGGGTATAAATTATCACGCTATTCGCTATGGGGGATGAGCAATATTACATTATGTCGTATTTTTATGTTCTAGCATGACGCAAATTCTACCGGATAGATTCTGTTCAAATTTTGCATAGGTGTTCCCTATAAGTCTGGTCAAACTGTTGGGTATAAACTATCACGCTATTTACTATGGGGGACGAGCAATATTATATTATGTTCGTATTTTTTGGAAAAAAACGCGCCAAAATTTTAGGATATTGTGATGGTTATCGATTTTACTTTTAGAATGATTATCATCACGCTATACCTTTATGGAACTGAGCAGTCAATCATGAAATATATAGGAACGGCTATTTAACATAAACTTCAACGAAGCAAATAACTCAGCAGTTGGACGATTGCTTTGCAAACATGGGGTTGTAAGTTCGATTCCCAACTACGGTTTTTGTTTTCTTTTTTTTCACATTTTGTTACACGATTTTTTTTTTGTTTTGATTATGTCCCTATAGTATATTACAATAAAATCGTAGCGAAGTTAAATTTTTTGAAAGAAAGTTATTGCTACGAGGTCTGGGATCGATTCTTATGCGGAAAATATAGTTTTTAGAATGTTTGTCTGTTCCAATTGTAGGGTATAGACTATCACGCTATTTGCTATGGGGGATGAGCAATATTACATTATTTTCTTATTTTTCTCTGCAAATTATAAAAGAACGCGCCAAAAGGTTGGGATATTGTAGATAGTTACCGATTTAACTTTTTAAATGATTATAATCAAGCTATACATTTATGGAACTATGCAGTCAATCATGACATAATTATATAGGAACGGCTATTTTAGCTAACTTTCAACAAAGCGAATAAGTAAGCGGTTGGACGAATGATTTGAAGTCCTGGTAGTAAGTACGATTACCATCTGTTTTTTTTTAACTATTTTTTTCATTTTGTAGAACGGTTTTTTTTATTAATGTATTAATTCACAAAAAAAAGGAAAACTTCGTAAGCTATGGAAACCTACTACGTCACAAGTACTTTACAGTCACAAAACATTCAAGGTTGTATTCTGATCATTTTAGAGCTAAAGACTGTAGGAATAAAATGATTTTTTACAGATTTTGAGAGCAGATTTGTCCCAGCGATTTTAAAATATGTATGTGTGTGGATCTTCTGGAATCGCTGCCACACTGCTTCCTGGTGACAAAACAGCGCACGCCATGTTTAAGATTCCCATCGATTTAGAGAGCAACGAAACGCCTGTTTGTGGGGTGTCACGCAACAGAACAAGAGATGTGTGCATAGGGATTGCGCTTCATCGTATAGTATGAATGCATTATGGCAAATAGAAAAGCAGTGGAAGCTGTAAACAGAACCCTGGAGGACATCCGCAGGAACCAAGATATGATACGTGGTGGCACTGTTCTGACAAACAAAGTGAACACTTCGTTGAAAAGGTCGACTCTATGGTCGAGAGTTCATAAACTGCGCTTGACCATCATCATAATTATATGAGCTCGGTTTGGCGTGAATTCAAATGCTCAAGAATTCTCCGATGTTCTTCTAAAAGTTGGTGAAGGCACTTTACCAGAGACTCTTGGTAGACTAGATCCCACTTTAGAAGATCTCATTCGTTCTGATATACGAGGACATCAGTCAAATACCGTACCAAGAGAATTCTTGGGTGTGTGTCCATTTTAACTCCGAAAATGATCAAGCTGCAGCGATCAACCACAGTATTCTCTCACAAATTGAAGGGAGTGAAGTGATATACACCTCCATTAATGCCACATATTACCCCGTACAATTCGGAAATGGCAAGTATCTTTTCCGGTTGTATATCTGTGTAACGGAAACCGGCTCAAAGTCATGTCTTTACAGAGAAACGTCATCGAGACGAAAATTCAAACAGGTTGTGGCGATGGCGAGACAGTGTTTATAGCGCGTATACCACTAATTCTCCACCATTATCAGTTTAAACGCGTGCAGTTCCCTATGAGCGTATGTTTTGTGATCAACAAGTCACAGGGGCCGACATCGAAGGCTGAAGGCTGCGGGTGTCGACCTCAGGACAAGCTGCTGCTCATACGAACAACTGTTACGTCGCTTGCTCCCGAGTCACCATTCCTGACCGTATATTTAGGCTGCTGAGAATAAAACTACAAATGTAGTATACAGGGAAGTTTTATAAAAATGTGGCTATTATTTTAGTAGTATATTGTGATATTTTACGACTTCCACGCGAACGAAGTCGCGGGCAGAAGCTAGTTTTAAATATACGCGATAAAAAAAGTCACGTTTAAGTAAAATTATGATTTAGATTAATTACAATCGAGGAAAATTTCATTCTAACTGTAATGTAGACCTGCCTGATCTAGGTTTATGAAATATAGTAATAGTTCCTGTGTTGAATGATGCAATGGCATAGACACTAGCGACGCGTCAAAAGGCCTTTCGTGGCGCGCACTATACACGAGTCTAATTGTACAGTACAAATATGTTCTTAAGGCTGGGCCCTGACCAAGAGACCTTGAGCAATCGGTCCCTCTTTGCCGCACCTCACCTCTACAATACTTCGTAAAATATTACTATCGCCATCTGGCGAACAACTTACGAATCACTTCACTCAGTTTAGTCAATTATAAACCTTATTCCATGAATCACAGCGTACATTTACCATGCACCGCACAACTTACTCACACTAAAACATCAATCACTATTGTTTAGCTTTGCAGAAACGATTTATTTTACTACGCTAGTGATTGACTAAATCGGAAAGTTATCGATTCTCCCAATTAATATTGTATTAAAATTTTTGGGGGTTCCTGAAAATAAAATATATAAAAACGAAAAACATTATAATAACGTGATATAAATAAACAATATACGTAACAAAAAAATTATAATAAGTAAGTTAAAAAATTTAAACAAAATGAGGAAATCAAAATTACTAAGATTTCACATTAGTCTTCCAACCGGGCTATCGTACGGTTGACAAATTGAACAATAAACTATAACAGTAATTTATATTCATACGACAATCGACATTGTTGTCGATAGCCTACGTTAGTGGATCTGCACAACCACATCACTATCTCGTCGCAAGATACAGCGGCCGTACTACGCGATGCAACCGCATAACTAAAATATCGTTTTGTAACTTTTACATTGCTTGTCCAGCCAGTAAGCGACATACTTAGGTAGTGGTTAAGAAGCAATGTACCTATTTTCTGCAAAAATAGTATAGTCGCTGTGATATAGAAAACAAAAATAACGTAGTAAAGGCAAGAAATATTATACGATTTTTTGTTTTTGGTTTTCAACACAAATATAGTAACTACTTGTGCTGATATATGATAAGCGGTTCTGTTTATAAAATTTCTAGTTTCGAGTCGATTTTTATTACCTTTTTTTTTTAATTCTAATAATAATTAAAATTCTATTGTGTCTCGTTAATGCTGTCATTAACGAGACACAATAGAATTTTAATTGTTATCCACTTCAATGAGGCATCGTAACAGATAATGAGATAAGAAACACTGGACAACACGGCATTCACAAATGTTGTCACGATCGGATATATTTTGAAAGGGAAGGTGCGTATTTTTTTGTAAACGCGATTGTGCTCCTTATTTATATTATGTTACGGATCAATGTTCTATGCAAGTATTTTTACTTTAAAGGTTCTGGAAGTTTTTTTTGTAAACGCGATTGTGCTCTTTATTTATATAACATTAGAGACCAATATTCTATGCAAGTATTTTTCTTCTACCAAGGCTTGGAAGTTGGAAGTATCCTTTTTTGCATACGCGATTTTACTCCTTATTTGTATGAATTTACGAATCTATTTTCGATTCAGAAAGAAAATACTTAAAAGTATTTCGAGCTCTGGGTTTTGGCGCTGGTGGTTAAAGGTGGACGTACTTGGAAGCCCTGGTGTTCGATTTTGTAAGTACGACCCATGTCTAGAGTCGAAAGTCTCACTATTGGCTTTATCACCCTCAAATACCTACTATGAAAACGACAAACAGGTAAAAAAAATTAAAAAAAAACAGCCGCCATCTTGGATTTTGATTTTGACCAATTTTATTCAATTTTCTTGCATTTGTGTGTTTACAAAACAGTAGCGTCTTTTCGCAAAACTCTGTAGTTCTAAATACAAACATTTCCTTTCGCAGTAAATAAACTAACAAAAAAAAAAGGATAGTTTACGACAGGCAATAAATATGGGGCGCCAACAGCCAACATTCGGTCTGACCCGCCGCTATAGATGTTTCACATCTGATAATGTGACTGTGTGCACTTGTTCGATCACGTGACCGACGCGGTAACGAACGATACGTGTTCCCCCCTCGAGACCTTGCGGCATACTGAATCTCGGTACGGGATGTATGTGTTACTCTGGTAAATATGCCCATATTTTAGTATAAAATCTGAATAAAATCAGAATTTGGCCTTTTCAAAAAAAAAATTGTTACAAAATGTTCGTTATTAAATTGCCTATCCATTAGTGTTAGTAGCAAAATTAAATAATGTTTACTTTACGAGGAGACGCATGTTATCAATCATTATTTCTCATTTTTATGGTTTCGTTGGAAGGAGATTTAATGAAATATAAACGCCATTAAAAAAAAAGAATTGTACAGTTTTGGAATCAAGAATATGTAGAAATTGTATGTATTTTAATTAAGTTGATATTTCTTTTTGAATAACAGGTAGATAGCTCCTAAAAACTGCACAAAAAACGGCTAGCGCGGCGTTTTGGTCGGGGAGGCGCCTTAATGTCCCTCGGTAAACCTCGTGTTTCGTCAGTCGTCGGATTTCTATGAGTTGCCCTTTGCACTTGGTGCAGACCGGACGCTCTCAATCAACATGGAAGTATATAGAATTGTTAATACTCTTTTAACTTAATGTAATTTATAAAAAAAATGGGAGGAAAGCCGCTAAAGTCGTAGGCACGACAGATAAGAAAATAGTTTACAAGCTCTATATAGTTCAAATGGAAATCAAAACGAAACAACAATAAAGTACTTAGTTCTGAATTCAAATTATTATACAAGATAAATCTAATAATTGATGGACATGGAAATTAGCATTCGTTTGTATTCGGAAATTCGATGATACCCGAGGGACATTAAGATAATAGACTGTAACTAAAGAAGGTAAACCTAGCCTTGGCTAAATACCTCACCCATGTAACTTATTTGTACGTCCTATCACATATGGATAGGGCACTGGTCTCGGTTTTTTACTTTGTTTACAAACCTCTTTATATATTTGGCCACAGTCAATATCCTCATGCTTCAAACAGTAATTAAACCCTACGGTTAATGGAGTAAAATAAACAGTATCTTTACCTGCTCTTCACCTGATTCAGTAACCATTTTTCATCGATATTCGTTGTAACAACGTACTGTGGGTTGATCGCTCGATCTTGTGATAAGTCCAACGGTGATAGGTCGAACACGCTAGATGCTAGGGTGTTTAATTCCACTACTAAATCTGAGTACCTGTTGACAAATAGATATTTACTTTCACAAAACTGTAAAAATGCTGTTTAGCATGAGGTCCTGGATTCGATTACCGGGTCGGGCAAAGTGTTATTGGGTTTTTATATCTGGAATTTCTCAGTAGCAGCCTGGAGTCTGGATTTGTGCCCGGTTGATAGCAATAGGCTCGCCCCCTATTACATGGGACTTAAAGATAACTGGCGAAATGTGGGTGTACCTACTACAGGTACACCTCTGCCCAACCCTTCGGGAAAACAAGGCGTGATGTTATTTATGTCTGTAATTTTTATGATGTACATATTAAAGAATATTCTATCTATCTATCTATCTAATACTGTAAAAAAGATATAGGACGAACTTTTTACAGTTTTTATTTCTTCTACCTTTCCATAACTTGCACAAAGTCGCCACGAAATTATTTGGGACTTAAACATAACTGGCGAAATGTAGGTGTTAGAAAATGCAAGCGTGATGTAATGTTATGTTGTTCAAAGTGAAAACGGAACTCAGCTTGTGGCAACGAAAGTTGAATACAGCTACTATCATGTCGTTATTTGATTCTGTACCTTATGACGGTAAATTACAATAGGTCCCACACACAGAAAAATTGTCAGGAAGGCTAAGTTCGGCCGCCTATGCTGTTAAAAAAATTAGACAGATAACTGACGTGGATACAGCCAGAATTGTTTATTTTAGTTATTTTCATAGTCTTATGTCATATGGGATTCTTCTCTGGGGAACCTGTGCGGACATTAACACTATCTTTGTTCTACAGAAAAGGGCTGTTCGAGCCATTTACAACCTAGGTCCAAGAGATTCCCTTAGAGAAAAATTCAAAGAAATAAATATTCTGACTGCCTCACAATATATTTTTGAAAACCTATTGTATGTACACAAAAATATATCAAATTTTAAGAAAATGTCCGATATTCATAGTTTAAATACCAGGAATAAACACAACCTTGCTGTACATCGCACACGTCTCCACAAAGTAGGCAACTCATTCATGGGTCAATGTATACGCTTTTACAACAAACTACCCATTGACATATTATTTTTCAGTCCACCCTGCCGGCTACAGTAGCCACGAGGCTGTCGCACACCCGACGCATCAGCGATGCGATTCGCAGACGCAGCAGCGAGCCGAAATCCGGAACGCGTGCGTCCGCGAACATCGCCGACGCGCTACAGAAGCGCGGCAGCCCCAGCATTACCCGGAACGCGTTATTGTATTGGACTCGTAGAGCATTGTACGAGCCCTGTGTATAACCGACCCACAGGATATAAGATATTATATACATATATAGGATAGAACCTAAATAAATGATAGTCAGAAAACTGCTTATCTCATCAGAAAAACAGTTTTGTAACGACGATTCGTTTTGTGAAACAATAAATATATTTAAAAAAAAAATTGTTGAACTTACCGTGTATGAACTTTATCTCTCTGTAGTAACTCCAAAGCTACTTGGACATCTTCCTTCGATAGCTGCACGTTAATTTTTTCCACTGGCATCTCTTTCAATATCTTACATCTGTCTATTGCTAATTTAGCGAATCTGAAAATTTCTCAAACATTAAAATAATATTTTAGTTTTTATAACTATACTTATTATTACTTTAGGTATTGTCGGCCTCGTAATTGCTTTGCCACTTTAACAAAAACTCTCAGTAAATTGAAACTTTACTAACGTTGAAACTATCTATCTAGGGAAGCAAAAAGTGCCAAAAAGTATCGATACAAAAATAAATCAATATCGATTTCGATATATCGAACAAAAAATATCGATTTATCCATATTTTTTCTACAAGCCTATAATTATCTAACTGTCACATAGGTCTTGATCAATAGTGATAGCCTAGTATCATGACCGTCGGATTGCCAAGTTATAGGTCTCGAGTTCGAACCCAAGGCACCTCTGACTTTTTCGTATTGTATAATTATCACTTGCTTCAAAAACGGTGAAGGAAAACATCGTGAGGAAACCAGCATGCCTGAGAGATATTTCTCGACGGCACGTAAAGCCAAGTCATAGGCCCATTGGCGGCATAAAAACTCTGACACCAGGTTAGTTAACCAAAGAAAAAAGTAAGAAAGATCGGTCTTGAAAGCTAAGAAATACCTAGTCGTTTTTTGACGTGCAAATGACATTCAACTTTAGGGTGATAAAGCAAACGACGACTGTATCATCGCGGTCACGCATCTCAAACCATTTTGAAACCAAAATCCCGTGCACACGACCCATTTTTTTCGTTACTTTAGCGGACGAGCGCTGCAAGCAGAAATAGTCCTTACGGTGTTCAGATTTGCGTGTCTGTGATAATACTTTAGACAAATTCTCGAATAATAACATACCTGCCCGCGATTGCGGGTTCCAGCTTTCCAATGATTCGACAAATTAGAAACACGAGTGGTCCCGACTGACTCTCGTGACATAACGACAGTATCTTGTAAGTATTCAGCGCAAACTCATCCTGAAAGACAATAGAATAATTAATTATTCAGTGTGAAATGAAACAGAACTGGAAAAAAATTACGGAACGGGGGGAGAAAAGAAAATTTCATTTTAACAAAAAATGTAATAAGCTTGATACTAATGTTCAAACGACTGATTGAAAAATCTATAATTTTTCTTAGGAGAATATCATTCAGTAGTTAAGGTTCAGAATAGTACAAAAGACGCACTCCGCATTTTAGTTATGAAAGTACAAGGCGGCGGGCTCGTCTCGTCGGGCCAATTCAGTGAGCGTAACGTAATCAGAAAATAAGAGTTACGCGATAGAAAGAGAGGCAACTTCTATGTGAATATAACTATGGGTAATTAGCGCTGTGCGACCTGAATTGCACTTTATTGAGTGACAGCAAGAGTCGCTTTTTAATTTAATGATTTTGCGGAGTGAAACATCTGTATTCATCTATGGTGAAGGTTCGAAATTAAACAGAATTAATTTTACACGTCATATAAAAAAAATAAGCTAGATGGAGTCAACATTTCCTAATTGAGAAGGTCAACATCAGTGCTAGAAAAATAACTTTGTAATTAACAACCCAGGGATGCCATGTCCGGGCTTGCGGACGGTGAGCAATGGGTAGCTCGCCGTCCGGAAGGGATAAGGTGGCCCCCGGCAACATGGCAACTGAAGGAACACGGGTGGGATTTTAGTCAGTAAGAGTCTGACTGAGTTTTCAGCCGTTTTAGAAAACATCTTTCGTAACTTGAACTGGGAAAAGTTTGGTCTTAATATAAATGGGTTGAAAATGAACCACCTCAGATTTGCCGATGACTTAGTCCTATTCGAAGAAATCCCAGAAAACTTGCAAATCATGATACAATGTCTGAGCGAAGAAAGCGAAAAAATTGGTCTAAAAATGAATTACAGCAAGACAAAACTAATGACTAACTCTATAAAAGTAGATATAAAAATAAAGGACGAAGCTCTGTCATATGTAGAAGACTACATATATCTTGGTCAAGTCATCTCTACCAAAGACCAAATTAGCCAGGAAATAAATATGAGGATTGCAATTGGTTGGAAAAAATACTGGTCCCTCAAGGAGATAATGAAGTCTAAAGACCTAGGCATGACACTGAAAAGAAAGACTTTCAACTCATGTATACTCCCATGTTTAACATATGGATGTGAGACATGGGCACTTACCAAATGGCTCAGAGGAAAGCTTGCTAAGTGTCAAAGAGCAATGGAGAGAAGCATGGTAGGCTCAAAGAGACAAGATAGAATAAGAAATACAGATCTCCGGTCCAGAACAAAACTGACCGACATTCTAGCAAGAATAGACCAACAGAAGTGGAGGTGGACAGGCCATATGATGCGAGACACTAAAGGAAAGTGGAGCAAGGCAGTGACAGAGTGGTACCCAAGGGATGGCAAAAGAAATCAAGGAAGACAGCTTTCCCGATGGGAGGATGACATAAAGCTGACAGCAGGTTCAAACTGGAGGAGGATACCTTGCGACAGACAACAATGGAAGCTGTTAGAGGAGGCCTATGCCATGAGGCACACCGAAATTCGAGACATTTTGTGATTATTTGTTGTAACCATTACTGTAAATTTTGTTGTCTGGTTTCGGAAAAAAAGGCTTTATTATTATTATAAGAGTCTGACACGCCCTCCCGCTCCACCCAGAGTGGGACAAGGTTTTTTTTTTTTTTTTTTTTTTTTTTTTTTTTTTTTTTTTTTTTTTTTTTTTTTTTTTTTTTTTTTTTTAAAAACGTTGCCCCACACTAGGAATTTCTCCTGTATTGTGGGTGCGTTTACAAACATTTAAACTCACATACACAAACAGCCAGACCCGGAACAACTAGTTGTAGGTCATACAAATATTTGTTCCGTGCGGGAATCGAACCCGCGACACGCAAGCGCAGCAGTCAATCGCTTAACCACTGCGCCAACCGTGCAGTCGAAGGTAATTTGATAATTTCCCACCCAAAGAAAAAAAAAAGGGATGTCATGTTACTGTCGTCTCCTGGGTAGGCAGTTCCAGTGTTGCTATGAATCTTCACTCTGCAGAGATGACTGTATTTTCATGCATGATTTCTAGTATGCTTATCTTCTGTGGTAGAATAAACTATGCTTAATAGCTTACCTTCAAACAGCTCTGACACCTAGCAGCAATAGCCTGCAGCAGTAACCCTGAAGCTCCTGCCATCTGCTGCACTTTAGCTATAAGAGTCTGCACTATTTCCTCTCGGTACTGACTGACGAGGATATGTACTCGGTTGACGAGTAACCAGGTTAGGTGGACCGCTTCTGTTAGACCGTTTTCTACCTGAAACGAAAGGATTGTTAGGGGTCATGATTTTTTTATCCAATGTGAGTTTTCCTGAAAAGTCACGCCACCAGTTGGTGCCACTTTGACAAGAGAATGTTCATCATTCTTTTCATTCATTCGTTCATCATTCAGTCACGACTACAGAAAATATAGGCGCTTTGACACTTGACAGGTGCCCGGACCTGACGTATCAGTGCTGCCACCTAGTGAAAATCATTTCCGAAAACCCTCATTATATGGCGATGCCATATACTAATCAGGCAAGTCTGATGAACAAAACTGGAAATATTATTACTTTATTACAATAATTGAACAACGCTCAAAAGCAAAGCATTGCAGCATGTTCTAATTAAAGTAATCCGTAAAGAAACAGATTATTTCAATTAAAACATTAAAAAAATGACTATTTAATTAATCGTCATTATAACAAAATATACAAAAGATCTCTATACTGACTATCGGGTTTTTGAAAACCTGGGAAATCTTGGCTGTTCTGGTTATGTAAACGACAGTACTAAACGGTAGAACATATTTTACTGCAAATTATATAATACTAGTTTGTAGGCGCCTGTAAAACGTCTATGACATAATAACTATTAGACTTAGGGCACAGAATAGTACAGAAGGCGCACTCTGCATTTTAGGTATAAAGCTAGTACGCGGCGGGCTCGTCTTGTCGGGCCAACTCAGTGAGCGTAACTAGTCAGAAGATATAAGGAGTTACGCGATAGAAAGAGGGGCAACTTCTAGGTGAATATAGCTGTAGGTAATTAGCGCTGTGCGACTTGAATTGCACTTTATTGTGTGGTTGCAAGTGTCGCCTTTTATTTAAATGATTTTGCAGAGTGAACCATCTGTACTGTGTCTAAGGGGAATTTCACCAATGAAACTGTACGCGATCAGCACATCTAAATCGCGTTCAAGAGATATCAGAGTCAATTTTCCCTATTAATGATGACACTGACAGCTCTTGAACGCGATAACATGGGAAATTCGCCCTAAAAGCCACATTCTGTCACAGTAACAGTAAAGAAAGAAAATACGTTTATTTGCGATAAACATGACGCAAAGAAAGATTAAAAAAAAAACACGTAAATAAAAATTGGGGGAAAATATGCGTCACATCCACGCAAAACGGCCATCGCTCAGCATAAAGCTGCGACCCCATGCGAGACAGAGCCCCAGCGCTGGTTTTCAGCGATAGCCGGCGCTGAGGTGATGTCGTCAACCGTTGCAGCATATAGTGAAATAACAAATCAAAAATAAAATAAATACCAGTCCTAAATGTTTATACAAATATAATATTTAAAATGGCAACATTTCGTGCCGTCGGCGATTCACGCGCCGCATACTATTACAATCTGTGCGCGTAGCTGTCAAAAAATATTTGCTTGACGTTTTGACTTATTGGCTAATTATTACATGTACTTAGTACTGGTTACGTAATAATTATAACATGGCGCATCAGGTAATGAATATTATGATGCAAAGCATAATATGAACAATAACACAGGATGTACTAGATTAATGTGTAGCAGTAATAGCACAGTATAAATATGGACAGTACAGAAACTACGTAGTAAACGTTCGAAACGGCACACTCACACAGACGCGCTAACTGACGAGACCCCAAGCGATTGTCGCGGTACTGTCAGTTGCGAGTGCTGTGTCGAGATGAGAGGCGGCCGCGATATTTTTTTAATGGATTTTTCAACAAATAGGCCTAGTTTCCATACTGTCCATACATATATTTATATTGTGGTAATAGGTAATACAAACTCACAAAGTACTCGCAGTAGGCCATGACGCATGCTATCTGCAGTATGTCAACTCGTAGCAGCTGAGTATCACCGCAGTCAGCACTCAGAGGAAGGTTGCGAGCGAACCCGATGAGCTTCTGCCAGTATTTGTGGGAAAGGAAGTTAAGCCTGAAACAATTAGTATAGAGGAGCTCGTGGCTAAGTAGTAACAGCCGCACGGATCGATCCATCAGGTTAAGCTAAGCTTGCCGGGGTTGGCCCGTTGATCGGTGACTATCTTTACATAGCGAGACTCCTCCATGCCTCAGAAAGCACGTTAAGCCGTTGGTCCCGGCTGTCATTCGTGATCTTTGACAGTCGTTACGGGTAGTTAGAAGCTCAAGTCTAGTATCGTGTTACCTAGTCACCAGGTTGTGGAGGTCAGATAGGCAGTCGTTCCATATAAAATGTATATTTTGGCTGCTGAGAATAAAACTACAAACGTAGTATACAGGGAAGTTTTATAAAAATATGGCTATTATTGTAGTATATTGTGATGTCTTACGATTTCCATGCGAACGAAGTCGCAGGCAGAAGCTAGTATAAAATACTGGTATTTAGCTGCGTCCGGTTAGATTGGAAGCCGACCCCAACATAGTTGGGAAAAGGCTGGGCAGATTGATTTTAGTATGACGAGGGCCATACTAAGACGTGACAAAGCCGTGATGGCTTTATGGTAGCCACACACATAACGATTTGCTTGCGCAAATTTAGACTTGCGCAAGTAAATAGTTACGTGTGTTGGAATAAATTTTAGCAAATTTCTAGGCTTGTGTGATTTTCAATTTTCGATTCCAAGCTTGTGCTAATTTCCTTGAGCGTGTGTGCGTTCAAGTTTCAGTAGAATATTCGTATCAACAATTCAAGTATTCACAACACCCCTGGACGGTCACTAAACAGAAATAATATCGTTACAAGCAAACTTCAGCCGTGTGTGGTCTATACAAGTAAGTTAAGCAAATTTGCGCAAGCCTGAACTTGCGCAAGTAAATCGTTACGTGTGTGACTAGCATTACAATCTCTCTCTAATCTCTTTTATTTAGTAATCAAATCAATATTGTTATTGTCTTTTTTATGGAAGCTGTACGCATATACGTTGCCGAGACATTTGTACCTAATGTTCTCATATGGAGTTTTTTTCTTTTGAATATCTTGACAACATGACACTAGGCACCATATTCCTGAACATTATTTATTTTGCAAACCCATTGTATTTAAAGATGCATAGAGCGCCGCAAATTAAAAAACCTGCCAAGTGCGTGTCGGACTACGCACAATGAAGGGTTCCGCAGTTGGGATGAATTTATCCCAAAAACAAACTTAACATTGTAGTTGAAAAACATGTTCTCCCATACATCGATATACGTCACGGTTAATTCTCCAACTGCAAAAGTAAGTTTGGAATCGCAATAATTGATTTTTTTTTGTGTGATAAAACTACAAATTAACGATTTTAGGACTTTTTCCTTAACATGTGCTGAGACCTTGCTTCCTGCCAAATTTCATGATTCTAGGTCAGCGGGAAGTACCCTGTAAGTTTTGATTTATTTGCGAGTATCAAAATATGTCGCATAAATGGCCATGTTTTTTTATTGCATGACTTTGAAACTTGATTTCTTTAGAGCTCCAAAGGCTCATAGACCTACGTATTTGGTATTAATTTCAACTTGATACCTCCACGCGTTCCTGAGAAAAAGGATCTTGACAGACTAACAGACGGATGGACAACGAAGTGATCCTATAAGGGTTCCGTGTTTTTCTTTTGAGGTACGGAACCCTAAAAAAAACAAAATGGCGACGGAGGGCGATGATTAATACACGGCCACGGTTGATTTATATCTCCTTTAGAAAATCAGTACCTGTACTATGGGATCAGTTTCAGAAATTACCTGATAAGTAAATGCGACCAATGTACAGTCAGCAGCGGTATCCGATGCGCCGACTTCAAACATATTAGATTGAGTACATCTAAAGGAATGTTCTCTTCGGGACTGTACAAGCCGGTGTTGAGACCACTTTGTTCGTTGTGCAGGAGACTTTGTGCTGTTTTAGCCGATAATGGAAAGAGGCAGCCGTCTGGAAATAAGAATAAGAAATTTAGACAAAATTTTAGATAGGATGATAACGGCAATACTTGTTATGATTGTATTATAAGTAACGTAAATAATCTGTGGTAAGAATTGTAATAATTATCTGTGTAATAAAAAGTTATACACCGTTTGAAATAAGATTAGACATTTAAACAAACCTTTTTTACAGTCCGTTCAACCGATTTTGACTTCTATACCGTAGGCATAAGGATGGCATTAAAAGCAAAAAAAGTGGTTACAAACCAACTGTTTACTGCAGCTGCCATTTGTCATACGACCAACGCAATAGAAGTCAAAATCGGTTGAACGGCCTGTAAAAAAGGTTTAGTTAAATGTCTAATCTTATTTCAAACGGAGTATAGTCGATTCCCAAAATAGGTTATGGGCCCAGTCCCGCAAAAATAATATTAGAAAGTAAAAAGTTCAGTGTGTTCGATACAAAATATCTACCAATTACTTGGCGAGTGTCCCGAAATTGGTAGATATTTTATATCGAACAATAATGATATCACAATTTACAAAAAAATTGTTATCACTTTATGATACTGTGAGGAAAGTTGCGCATATTATAATTTTCTAGTGTCAAGTAATAACTTTTGGAGCAATGCAACTAAATAAATTCCAGTCAAAACCTATTCTATTTGATATAAATATTTAAACTGGCTAAAATAATTACATAGCTACAGTTCCCAGCCGTAAATATGGCACGTCGAGATTCACAAAAAGTTCGGGTTTGTAGAGCGGTCGCATGTGTGACAGCCGCTTTCTAAAACTTGATGTGTGATATTTACGCCCGGATAATGTACATTAAGGTGGAGACTAACTTGTAACATTTGTTTGTAATGTGTCGATTGTAACGTGTTACAGTAGCAACGAGCCGAGCATCCAATCGACGGTCGGCTGTTTCGTGAATTCCTTGGAAATGGAAATATGAGAAGCGAAAATTTCATGGTACTCGTTCGCCGCGCGTTATGTATCAACGTATTGTAACCAAGCTCGCTGCGAATGATACATTACAAGCAAATGTTACAAGTCAGTCTCCGCCATAAGAGACTCACCCGTCAAATGCAGCATATGCTTCACCTGCACAATTATATTCACACAGACAGCATACAACAACTTATTCTGCTCACTATCCACACTTTCATAACAATTCTCCATCTCCATTATAGCATACGTCAAGGTTTTGAACAAAAACCTGACGAGAATGACGTCAGGTGACAAATTCGCGCAGTTTTCATTGACATTCTGAACGTTTAACGGATCCACGTCAGTTTTGACGTTGAAGAAAATGGATAATGGAGATATGCACGTTGCCTTCAAATAGTTTATTGTAAGGAGTATTTCGCTTTCTGGTATTAAGACGAGAATTTTTCGAAGTAACACCATTATTATTGAGAGGTAACGGAGTTTCAGTTTAAGAGGTGTTGTCGCCTGAAATTATAATTAATAAAAATTAAACAAAAGCATGTGGATTAAGTCACAGAACCAGATCAATGATCAGTCATAAATCAGCAGTGGAGTAAAGTCAGTTCATAACGAAAACCTTTCAAATAGACATCAGACACATAATAACTACGTTTCATGGTTTGTAGGATGTTTATTGACTAGATTTTGAAGTGAAAACATCTTTAGGCGCCTTGGGCATTTTTGAGACGGGACTAAACCATTGATTTCGCCAAACTGTTACCGAGTTTACCAACACCGTGGAGTAAAAGACATCAACGCGTTGATTACCACGGTGCGGATTTTTTTCAAGTTTTCACTTCTATCGGCACTCCCGGAGTGCCACTGTTTTTTTGCATATAAAAAGTCCTCAACAATAGTAATAATTATAGCTTCAGGATGATGCCAAATCTACATCTACACTAATATTATAAAAAGAAAAAAAATGTGTTTTTGTTTGTAATGAAAAAACTCAAAAACTATTGGACCGATGTTAGAAATTCTTTCACCAGTAGAATGCTATATTATCACTGAGTGATATCGGCTATAATTTATAAAGATATCACGCGGGCGAAACCGCTGGCGAAACCTAGTGCATACATATAAAAAGTTAAAAGACCACTACAAGGGTTCTTTTAATACATTATTGAGAACCGCAAAAGTCATTTAAAAAAGTAACCATACTAGGATAAATTTTGCATTTTTGAAAATAATTGCAATGAATCAAAATCAAAAGTCATTTATACAAACTAGGCTGAGAATCAGCACTTTTTGAATGTCAAAAAAACGTGAAATAGTCCCTCAAAATGCCCGCCCTTCACCACTTCCCACGGCTTTAGCTGGTAAGCAGAAGTGGCACAACAAACACCCCCAGCAGCACAGCTGTTTGTTCAATAATCTAATTTAAACAATTTAATAATTAAAAATAATGTAAATATATTATAGACTAACCTGATCCGGCGGCGTCTTAAACAATATCTTCAATAAAACCTCAACTCGACTCTGTTCTAACAACACATCTTTATACACCGTGTCTAGGAGTCGCTCTAGAGATCCTATAGCTCTATGACAGTTCAGCTCTATGGATCTCTGTGTCAGTAAGTTGAGTAGCGTGTCGCTGGCTAGCTCTGACCAGCGGTAGTAACTCTCTGGATGTTCTTGAGAGAGAGATAGCACGCATGATACTAGTTCTAATACCTGAAGAGAAAAAGAGATAGGAATATAGTTTAGAGAACCATCAGTCAGCGCATTTGATGTTGTCGAAAAAGCAGTCAACATCCAGGCATTCGTTACGAAGAAAAATGCAAGAGTTGTCACACAGGTAAAAATTGAAGTAAATTTAAAGATGGTGGAAAGTATTCGTCATGGGTATCATTTCTATGGTTTTCGAGGGCGCTGATTTAATCGCTCTTAAGATTCAATCGCTCTATGACGGTGTAGTTCTATGATTTCTGTGAGTGTCCCTGGTTAGCCCTGATAAACGGTAGTAACTCTCCGGGTATTCTTGTGAGAGAGATAGCACGCATGATACTAGTTCTTATACCTGGGAGAGAAAGAGATGAAAGAAACATAGCTGTGGAACATAAGTTACATCACTCACTATGAATACTTCTCAACTCGCATTATTTTCGGAGTCCATCTCAAGATAATCAGCCAATGTATGACCAAATACAAAGTCAAATAAAATTAATTGGGGAAACTACACAGACGGATCGGGTTTCGATATCGACTCATATCAATCACGATAGCTACTTGAAATTATGAGTTAAGAGCGTTCATTCTAAAAGTTGGCAACGTCGCAAATAGCTGTCAAATATTTACCTGTTTTGATTAATTTGGCAATAATTATTGTTTATGGAAATATTAAATATCGCTAACTAGTGAACTAGAATATTAAAATGAATTGCAATTATAAACTGAATTTGATGTTGTAACCGTTTTAGATGTAAAAAAGGCATTTCGAAAGTTTCCAAATACATTTTTTACATCTAAAACTAAATATTCACTGTGTTACAAATAGTCACAGTGTTACAATTATTGCATTCACTACTTAGCCATATTTCATATTTCCACACAGTAATATTGCCAAATTAATCAAAACAGCGATATTTTTGACATCTATTTGCGACGTTGCCTACTTTCAGAATGCACGCTCTTAAAACTATTATTTTTATTATT
Organism: Agrochola lychnidis; assembly: GCA_963680765.1. Taxonomy (NCBI): domain Eukaryota; kingdom Metazoa; phylum Arthropoda; class Insecta; order Lepidoptera; family Noctuidae; genus Agrochola; species Agrochola lychnidis. The sequence goes on from OY796869.1 coordinate 17,337,928, forward strand.
CATCATCATCATCATTTCAGCCGAAAGACGTCCACTGCTGAACATAGGCCTCCTCCAAGCACCCCTACTTCGACCGATTCTGTTCTTTCCGCATCCAGCGGATTCCTGCGGCCTTCACAAGGTCATCGGTCCATCTTGTAGGAGGCCTTCCAACGCTACGTCTTCCGATACGCGGTCGCCACTCCAGAACTTTTCGGCCCCATCGGCCATCCGTTTTGCGAGCAATGTGCCCTGCCCATTGCCACTTAAGTTTGGCAATTCTTCGGGCTATGTCGGTTACCTTGGTTCTCCTGCGGATCTCCTCATTTTTACTATTTATATTCATTAAATATCGTCTGTAAAATGTTGCCATTTATGTCAATCAGCGTATAGATTTTCGTAAAATACTAACCTTATGTTGATGCATGGTTTTCTGCAGCATGTAGAATAGCACCTCTCTAGTCGCTTGCGCTTCTTGTTGCTGAGCTCTGCCTAGCACACTACTACCTGAAAGCAATGAAATATTATTACATAATCTGCGTTCGCAATTTATTTGCCAAACATAAATACGAGTTTTAGGAAAAACAACTGTAATGCCTACTCATAAGGTTCAGTTTTTATGACTGTTTCAACAGTACTAGTCAGTCTAAAATCAATATTATTTACACTAGCATAAAGTTGATGTTTGTTTAAGTGGAAATAACATCAATTGGTAACAAGGTTATAAATAGAACTTATATAAAAACACGCCTTTTTCCCACGGGGGTGGGCAGAAACTACAGAACGCTACTCGCACGACCACAATATAAACGGGTTTTATCGACGGAAGAATAGACAAAATGACAGATAAACAATCACAATCTGTCATTTCGTCTATTCTTCCGTCGACAAAACCCGTAGAAAACCCATTGCTATGGTTGTCATTCTACGCAAACTGCTACGATCCTTACCTACTCCTATAGAATGAAATAAGTATTTTGTTGTACGGAAATCCTATGCAATGCGAGATCAGCGTAAACTGGAAATGTATAGCTTGATGTGTAGCCGTGTGTACCACCATGAAGTTGGAAAGTTCGCTCTAAATTGCATGCGTTTGTATTTTGAACAAACATAATTTTAAGCACTTCTTACTAACACGTATGGACTAAAGTGGTATGAATCCTAATCCTACCAATATTATGAATGTAAAAGTTTGTATGTTAGGATGTTTGTTACTCAATCACACAAAAACGGCTGAACGGATTTGGATGAAATTTGGCACACAGATAGTTTATAACTTGGATTAACATATAGGATACTTTTTATCTCGATAGTATGTTCCCGTGGGACATCTTTCGACATCAACGCGGGCGAAGCCGCTGGAAAAAACTAGTATATAAATAAATAAAATTTTAATGAAATAAGTTTTTTTTTTTCTTTTATGTTAGCCTACACTGTCCCACTGCTGATCAAAGGCCTCCCCCAAATATTTCCATGTATCCTTTTCCAGAGCCACCTCCATCCAACCCTTGCGGTACGCGTCTAGGTCGTGACCGTTGGGCAACAGTCTCCACACGGTGGGTTCCTGAGGACGGACGGCGGCGCCGAGGTCGGCCCAGGAAGAAATAAGTATTACTTAAGAAAATAATGTTTGTTATCCTTACCCCCCATATTGCTAAAGACCTTTACGGCGACGGGCTCCAAACCAGCTATGCATTCTAAATGAGCTCCAGATGCCATCAAGCCATCGCATAATTGAATAAGCTGTAACAAACGTCATATATTGGAGTAAGCCACCATAGAAATATGTGGCCGACGAACAGAGAAGACGTCGATTGCAATAAATCGCGATAGATAAATGAGCTTGTGTTATCTTATGTTCTGATGATGTAAATAAACTTAAAATTAATTATCTTAGAAATGAAGAAGTAAATATCTAGTACAGTCTTTGCATATCACGAGTGCGTGACGTGTACATTGACATAAGGTTTATATTATCTACTGACTGACAGATCAACGCAGAGCCGAAACCACTGGGACTAGGAACGGGAAATTTTGCAAAAAGCTTCCTTTTATAATGTAGGGGAGAACTAAGAAGGGGTTTTTGAAAATTCCACATTTAAGGGGGCGAAAAGAGGGGATTCGTTTGTATGAAATTTTTAAGCTATTGCATAGCTTTTATCGCGGGCTTTGAGCGCGGCGACCGAATCAAGAAATTCCGTAACGTAACGAAAATAAAACCTAACACCCCCACTCTGCCTACCATGTAATGACGGTTCCCATGACAACGTGATGTCGTCATGGGAACGTAATTTTTGTTTTATGTCATCACATCATCATCCCAAGTGTAGCGTTGACAAATAGGAAGTATGGAGGTTACAAATACTATGCAATAGCTTTACCGCGGCAGTCCCCGAGTGCCACACGTTTTTTTTATTCCTTGAGTAATAAACTTGAAATCTATACAAATAAATAATTATTATATAAATGTTGACGCACTGTCTTGAAATGCAACAACTATAAGGATAAAATTACTCTTACCTTTGGTATTTCTATAATCTGTTTCGTGTGATGTTTAGAAGAGGAAAGTTGTACTAAGAACATAAGTATACTGTTTACTAAATCGCAGCAATCTCTGGAAAAAAACAAATAAGATAGTATTAAAATATTAACACACTAATCATTTCATTTCGTGCTTTGCCAGAGAGAGCAGTGTAAGTCATAGGTTCGAACACTGACAGGCGCTTTACTTTGTGTAAATTATTTTTTCACCACTGCTCTCAAAACGGTGAAGGAAACCGGCATGTCCTAGAACCGAAAATTCGAAGACATGTGACATCCACCAACCCGCACTGGGCCCGCGTGGTGGGTTACGGCCCACTTCCTCTCACAGAGAGGAGGCCTGTGTCCCAGCAGTGGGAACATTATAGGCTATTTATATTATCTATGTGCTTTGCCTGTCTGCAGTGTACTATAAAAAGTTTATTGAAGTGAAAACTTCTCTAAGCGTGATGGGCATTTTGGGAGATGGGACTAAACCATTGATTTCGTGACCTGTTACCGACACCGTGGAGTAAAAGACATCAACGCGTTGATTACTGCGGTGCGTGGAGTAAAAGACATCACCGCGTTGACTACCGCGGTGCCGACTTTTTTTCAAGTTTTCACTTCTGTCGGCACTCTCGGAGTGTCACTGTTTTTTTCCCACTATGTACGTAGACTGACGACGTGTGATAAGTTTCTATAACTAACGTCGTCATTACTTATGTTTGTGTAACTGCCATTCAAAATACAATTTTGTTCAAACTCACTTAAAGTTGAAATTAGCTAGTCACAGTAAAATATTTACTAAAGTATATTTTCTCTTACTCACGGAATCTCATGCTGTTCAACTAAATCCAGTTGCTTCATTAGAAATCCTATGAAGATCTGATCGCTGTCCAACATGCAGTAGTTTACTCGTAACGTTAGAAGTTGGTTCAGCAGGTTTAATACCTGACATTGAAGTGGGATGTCGTTTTGCATTGTGTAGCTCTGAAATTGTAGAAAATTGTTAAGTGTGGAAATTTATAAATGCAGGATTTTTGTTGGATTATTCGATGCAATTTTGAGTCTATGGATGAAAGTAAATAATGGTTGATATATAGATAGAATTAGTTTATAAAAATATCAAATTAAGTTTAATAAAACTTCAAAATATTAGTCGATATTTCAGAATATGACGTTTGAAAATTAAATAAAATTCAACAGCTCTAAATTACTTCCGTCTCTTTTTTTCTTTAGGGAGATGCCCAAAAAACTAAACATTCAAGAGAGTTTGCTAATGGCTAACTAGCAAAACAGCAATATTTTTAGATTGATCATGGGGAAATAACTTATCCAGAGAGCAGTGGTGGCCCAGTGGTAATGGCCGCGACTTACGAGTTGTAGGTCGTAGGTTCGGACCCAGACAGGCGCTTTACTTTGTGTAAATTATTTCATCACCAAATTTAATTTTCATCTGCTCTCAAAACGGTGAACGAAAACATCGTGAAAAAACCAGCATGTCCTAGAACCGAAAATTCGAAGACATGTGACATCTACCAACCCGCACTGGGCCCGCGTGGTGGATTACGGCCCACTCCCTCTCACAGAGAGGAGGCCTGTGTCCCAGCAGTGGGAACATTTATAGGCTGATGATGATGATGAAATAACTTATCAAATACTTTATTTGGTACAATATAATACCTTGCAATAAATCTAACTAAAATACACATTAATTACTGTAACTAACCTTCAAAGCCTGTATAACAACCGGCTCAAACAACCTTATATACCTCTCCAATTCCTTCTTGTTAGTACTCCACTTTCGATCAGACTTATTCTTCGCAAAATTCTCCATAGTCATTAAAAGCTGCCTTTCAGCCACCATCCTTGGATTCTTACTATCCAAAGACAACTTCTGACTGGCATTAGAACATACGCTACTTCTTCTAGATTCTTCCTTCAAAGTTGTCAACATATTCACCATCATAATATCTTGGTAGAAACTCGACTTATTATTGGCCTCAGTTTTGTCCAAAATGCTCATAAAATCAGAATATTGGTTGACCATGTTGGTACCAAAAAGGCATTTTAGAAGTTGTGTGATGCAGGACACAGTTATGTCTGGACATAAAGGCATGATTACTTTGAGGTAGAATAAAACCTCTTCGGTGACGTTGCCTATTTCTTTCTCGGTGGCCAGTTCTAGTTGGATCGCCAAGGAGTTTAGTACTGTTGATAGGAATGTGTGGAAGATACTGCTTTTTGGGTCTAAGTTTATCTGTAAAGATTTTTAGTTAGGTTTTATTTTGACACGTTTTTTATGAAACACACACTTTCTGTGATTGATTTTACAAACTGCAAAAAACCAAGCCACGTTATTGTCAGCATAGTTATTTTTAGGGTTCCGTACCTCAAAAGGAAAAAACGGAACGCTTATAGGATCACTCGTGTCTGTCTGTCTGTCCGTCTGTCACAGCCAATTTGCTCCGAATCTAATGTACCGATTAAGTTGAAATTTAGCACACATATGTATTTTTATGACCCAAACACGGACGTGTAAAGAAAATAAATGATTTTTTTTTTTTTTTTTTTAAAACGTTGCCCCACACTAGGAATTTCTCCTGTATCGTGGGTGCGATTACAAACATTTAAACTCACATACACAAACAGCCAGACCCGGAACAACTACTGGTAGGTCATACAAATATTTGTTCCGTTCGGGAATCGAACCCGCGACACGCAGCGCAGCAGTCAGCCGCTTAACCACTGCGCCAACCGTGCCGTTGCAATTTTGAATATGGGGGTCACTTTTGGGGGGCAAATAAGAAAAAAAAAAAGCTTTTCAAACTGTATCGTGTGACATATCAAATGAAAGGGCTTACTGCGAGGATCTCAAATCTATTTTTTTTTATAATTTTAAAATTAATACATTTAAAGATATTTAAGAAAATTTATGGAAATTGACCATTACCCTTACCCATTACCATTACCCTTATCTCTGAAACAAGTGAGCATAAAATTTTGAAAAAAATACAGAGAACGTTTCTTCACTCATAGATTACAGGAAACCTATATGAAGTCTATGGTCGTAAAATAACATGGTAAATCTCTCAATATTGCGCGTACAAACTTACATTTGCAGTTGGAATGTATGGGACAACATGTATTTCAACTACAATGTTAAGTTTGAATTTGGGATAAATTCATCCCAACTACGGAACCCTTCATTGTGCGTAGTCCGACACGCACTTGGCCGGTTTTTTCTAGCTGATTTTGTTACTGATGTTTCTGTTAAATAACATTTATTGCGGTCACTTTTACTATCAACCGAACATCAGTGGCAATATTTCATTGACAGCGCTTTTATGTCATAGCAGTAAGGACGGTTTTCGTACTGCTAGTGTTTGAACAGACGTGCGGTTTATTGAACAATGAGAATCGGTAAATCTTCGTTCGCGGTTATAATACATCCAATTACAGTTCAATCACTATGTTCCTTAATACATACCTTATGATTAGAATACGTAGCTCTCAAAGTCTCATAGAACTTCATATAAAAAGGTTCGTTAAAGAAATGTCCCACAAAGTTAGCTTTAAGACTGGATGCGGGCGGGGGGGGTTTCTTACGTAGAGAACCTTTGTCGTCCAGCTCGGGAGGATTACTGCCTCTTCGGGGCATTCCGTCTAAAGAAGGTGAAGGATAATTTTTAAATCATAATCGTAGACATTAATAAACGAAGATTCAGTGCAGATTAAAAACAATGTAGTTTCTGAAAATCGATTCAAATATCTCGATTTGTTTGACTTAATCCTATGAGCAATATTTGTATATTTGTAATCACGTTCTCGAGAACGGATGTAACGATTTCGATGAAAGTTGCAATATAAGAGTTTAAGGGGGTGAAAAATTGGTCTAGCTAGGTCTCATATCTGGGAAAATTCGTTTTCTCTATTTTCACAGCGTCAGGATTATGATATAACGTTGGCATAACTGGACAATATGTTTATGGAAATCTAGAAAGGCTTTTCTTTTTTTGGAAAATGTTTATCAGGTTAAGAGACCTGCGAACACGGCTCGTAACTACAAATCGAGATGTTTGCAAAATTCAATTCCAAGCACGTTGCGCAAGTGTGAGTGACTGTCGGAGCGATATACATCTACGCGCGTACTTGACGCGACAGCACAACTAGCTTTCGAAAATTTATGATAAATTTGGATGTGTTCCGTAATACCAAAAATGATGAATGAAAACTTAGTATAGTTCCTTTTTTTTTTCGATATTTGTAACTTGATAATATTATAAGCTAGTATGCTTCTGCAGAAACAATATTATAAATATTGTTGTTTATAATACAGAAAAAACAATATGAACACATGTCATTTAAGGTGTTAAAATGTGCGAAATTAAATTCGTTTAAACTTCATTTAAGAAAAGTTTTTTGGAAAAAAAAAGATGTAGGAGCCTAGATAAATACTGTCTAAATCCGAATAACAACACAATATAGTGGAAATATGCCCAAATTGCAAATGATTTAGGTATTACGTTTGTATGGACAATACACGCGTCGCCGCGTTCTTAATCGATTTAGTAAATCTTTACTACAAGTATAATTATTATAAGTTAATCTACTTTTTGAACTACTCCATCTAATGACATGCAAAAATAATTTTCCTTACCTGTAGTTTTCCTCCTAACCGGACTCCCAGGCAGCGCAATCACACCCTTATTCAAATGCACATTAGGGTTAACTTCCTCTATTAAATGCACCAAAACATTCAACATCTTTAGCGTTACTTGTAGAAACTTTTCTGCTAAGTTGGCAACCCTCTCACATTCTAAGTGTTGCCATCTCGCTTTGGTATTTTGTGTGTCGCGTTCGAAAATGTCTCGGTTTGTTGTTTTGTGGCGCATTATGTTGTGGATTTCGACTGGAAATTGTTAAAACAATGGATAATTAGTCGAAGTCAGTTAAAAAAAAACTTAAGAGAAGCTTATGTCAGGAGTAGACAGAGTACAATAGACTTCAATACTAATATTACAAAGAGGAAAGATTTGTATTTTTGTTTTTATATTTTTGTATGTAACGAATAAACTTAAAAACTACTGGACCGATTTGAAAAAACCTTTCAGCAATGGATAGCTACATTATCAGCGAGTAACATGGGCTATATTTTATCCCCGTACTCCCACGGGAACGGATACTACGCGGGTGAAACCGCGCGACGTCCGCTAGTCGTCTATAAATTGACTAGACTTAGGAGTTCCTAGTAGAAATTCTTTTAATTTACCCATTTTCACAAGACTTTAAAAAATACCATTATTACTGAAATACATTCTTTATTTTCGAGATAGTTTTTTGTTTAAAATGATTACGAGTAGTAAAAAACACAAAACTCTAACTGAAAGTTTTTATAAAAATCTAAAGCAAAATAAAATGTCATCTCTATGTTTTCTCAAAACAAGCGCGCGTCAGTTGTATACTTTGCCAGGCTTACCTGGCAAAGTATACAACTGACGCGCGCTTACTTTTTCATAAAACATAGCAATGGCTTTTAAGAAAAGAAAAAAAGAACACTTGGTTTACTGCGACAGAAACATGTGCGTATAAAAAAGATAGGTAAGTTATTAACTTAAACTTAATAAGGCGAAAGCGTCAGGGTAGCCCGCGAAATTCAAATTTTGTTACGTTTTTTGTATTTTCCAGATCAGTGTCATGTTGCATGTTGATCTAAATATGATTCGCGGCCGTTACAAACATGGCTTTACTCAATTATAATAATCATTACAATCAGCAATACAATGTCATGATTTCATGAAATAACTTGCTAACTTATGGAGTTGTATTGCTGATTGTAACGATTATAATTGAGTAAAGAAAAGAGTAAAAAAAATACTTGCAAAAAACATAAGAAAATTTGAATTTCGCGGGCTACCCTGACGCTTCCCCGACGCTTCCCCCTTAACTGTCACTAACGATTTTTATTGTTATAGACTTCTAAAGGCCAATCGACAGTTGAGCGTTTAAAGGCTAAACGCAATCTTACCTGGATATAACAGCGAGCATAAATCCAAAAGAATGGTCCTAGCCACCACAGTTCCGTTGCAATAGTCAAGACTATCAAGACAGTAGCTCAACAGTCCTTGATCAGAGTACGCTTCCATGTGTTTCCACGGAGACCACTTCTTGCAGATAGCTTGGAGGGCTTCGAGAAGACCTTGCTAGAAAGAAAGTTATCATTAGATTAATATTTATAAGGCGGGAATTGTATTATTTATTTCAGGGACGTCGGAAGTTATATTACTGCCTGCTAACGTTTTTACCAAGCATAAAATAAATAAATAAAAAATAAAAAAGGCTTTTATTTCTTGCTTATTTACATTACAATTTATTGAAATTGTAATGTAAATAAGCAAGAAATAAAAAATACTAAAACTTAAAACTTACTTTAAATGTACTAAAATTAATTTGAAATCGTAAATAATTTTGCATGTAAATTGATCAATATCAATTTACATGCAAAATTATTTACGATTTCAAATTAATTTTAGTACATTTAAAAAATAAAAAAAACAATAAAAATAATATATTTAGTTCTTGACTCTTTAAATGTACAAATTTATAAGTAGTATAATTAATTCAAATTTCATTTCAATAAACTATAGTAATATGATTAAAAATATTAATAAGATTCATAAGTTCATAACGCAATCATGATACAGTTAAATAATCATTAGATTTAAAATAGAAATATTAATAAATATTGATTCAATAATTAGATTTAATCAGAGTTTGTATATTGCAAGCAAGAACCCTCTCAATGAAAGGTAAAGGCCTCCTCCAGAGATGACCAGTACTCTCTATTCGCTGCCACTCGCGGCCATTGAAAACCTGCTACTTTTACGATGTCGTCTACCCAGCGTGCGTTTGGCCTTCCTCTTTTGCTCTGTCCTAGTGGACCTGCCCATGAAGTTGTCTTTTTAGTCCAGCGATTATCGCTAAGTCTCGCTACGTGTCCAGCCCATCGCCATTTGAGCTTTTGTGAATAGCTGAGAGCGTCAATGGCTTTAGTTTTCTGTCTTATATCAGTGTGGCGGATCTTTTGGATTTTCTTAATTTTCATGATGCTTCTCTCCATACTCCTTTGGCAAGATGTAATTTTATTTTTTGTTTTTCTGGTAAATTTCCAAGTTTGGCAGGCATATTTTAATGAGGGGAGTAGGCAGGTGTTCATGACATCCGTATGGTCATATCGCTTTTGAGTATTTCTTTAAGACTCCAGAACTTTTTCCATGTGATGTTGACTCTTCTCTCCACTTCCATTTCGTTATTTTGTTGGTTGAATGAAACCTGCTTTCCCAGATAAATGTAGGCATCGACATATGCCAAAGATGAATTTACCAAGCATATGACAGACTAATTTGATATTTGCAATGCAACTGTGGCACTCCGAGAGTGCCGACAGAAACTTGAACAAGATCGCCTTGGTGGAAGAAAAATACTTGTATAGAACATTGGTCCGTAACCTTATCTAAATAAAGAGCACAACAGCGATTACAAAAAAAAAAAAAAACTTCTAAAACCTTTAAAGTAAAAATACTTGCATAAAATATTGATTCGTAACATAATATGATTAAAGAGCACAATTGCGTTTACAAAAATGAGGTGTCGGTAACGGTGTCGCGAGTTCAATTGTTTTTTCCCATCTCAAAAATGCCCAACGACAAAAATGGCTATTCGTTTTAGTCGATTCTACTGTCGATCAGCTTCACCATCAGCATGAGCCAGTATCATCTAAATTATTATCGGCAGCCCATGGAAAAATTACACTCATGATAGTGCCACAATCGTGGCGCTTTATCGCTTGCCATCAAGTATTCAAGTATCATGGTGGTAAAACATATTTTTCATTCCTCTTGTTCAAAAAGTCCGTCATTGTAGCGTACCAGAGCGGGGAAAAAATAGCATATCTTGCTCTAGGGGAAAAAGTAAATTTTGTCTGTAACCAACGAGCCTACAAAAACGAAAGTATTTATTCTTATGTAAAACTAGCTTTTTCTACCGCATACCGGGATAAAAAGTATCCTTAAAAATTCAGATTGAACAAACTGTATATTGTTTTAAACAAAATAAACTAGGTATTATTGTATTGGATTTTTTTATCTACCTCGATAGAATGGGTTATTTTAGCCCCTCGTATGATAATCTACTATTATTTCAGAAAGAGCCATAGCAACTCACCGAATAATATTTACAATGTGCTGCCATCAAACTCCCCACTAGATTCCCGACAATCATCTTCAAGCTGGCGGCTCCACTAGTCTTCAACTGTTCCCCGTACCTCAGTTGTGGAGGTAGGTCGCTATAGAAGTATATATCCCTGACCAGGTCTAGGGCTAAACCTTCGTGGTCGAAGGTGAATTGCTTGCTTTGTTCTTTGGCTAGGTGGGCGATTACAGTGGTGGGAGAAGAATGTTTTTGTGGGTGGATCGTTGGGGTTATACTGTGGAGAGAAAATGCACAATCTTAGTTCGGTATCCGATAATTAATAATATGGCATATCGAGTTTTAGAAAGAGGCTGTGAAGAATTCATCAATCAGTTTTCAAATAGAAAAAAAGAAAATACGTTAATTTGCGGTAAACATGACGCAAAGAAAGAACATAAAACAAAAAAGTAGTTGGGGGTAAATATGCGCCACATCCACGTAAAACGGCCATCGCTCAGCATAACTGCTGCATGCTACGACCCCATGCGAGACAGAGCCCCAACGCTGGTTTTCAGCGACAGCCGACGTTGACGTTATGACGTCGACCGGTACAGCATACAATGAGATATAAATAAGATAATAAAATAAATATACAATAATTCTACATGTTTTTATTTAAAATGGCAACATTCCGTTCAGCGTCAATACAAGAAAAATCCAAGAGTCCGATTCAAACGTTACGTCAGCTCGGAACATGAGGCGAGTCGCTGCGCAGTTACAACTTCACGTGTCAGCGGGGGGAGCGGGGCGGTACTGCGCAGCGAGTAGCGCACTTCAGAACCGCCATAAAGTTTGACGCGTGCAGTCTTAACTATTTTCTTGATGTCCCTCGGGTATCATCGGATTCACGAATACAAACGAATACCAATTTCCATGTCCATCAATAATTAGATTTATCGTGTATAATAATTTGAATTCAGAACTAAGTACTTTATTGTTGTTTTATTTCCTTGTGAACTTGTATATAGATCTGTAAAACTATTTTCCTATCTGTCGTGCCTGCGACTTTAGCAGCTTTCCTCCCATTTTTTAAATAAATTACATTAAGTTAAAAGAGTATTAACAACTCTATATACTTCTTAGTTGATTGAGAGCGTCCGGGCTGCACCAAGTGCAAAGGGCAACTGATACAAATCCGACAACTGACGAAACACGAGGTTTGCCGAGGGACATTAAGAACATAATTTGTCTGTACATTATCAAGATTTTTTTTTCCAAGAGGAAACGAAACAAATAATTATTTCCATTATTAAAAAAATATACTTCTTTAGGTTCATACCAATGCCATTTACTCATAAAAATACCTGTAACTTACTTAGCTATTGCGTGAGCGGCTGCACTCCTTACTTTCTGATCTTGATCAGCAAGCAAACGAATTAATGTATCCATGATCAGTTTACTTCTGACATAATACATAGGGTACAGCATGTATAACCTGTAAAATTATTAAAAAATGACTTCATACGAATTTAATATTGCAAATGAAAGATTTTTAACACGGAATGTGTATGCGTAACCCCAGCAAAATGTTGCACCTTAGAGAAATGAGAGTATTACAGATAATTAGTTCATAGTTAAAGTCCCCGTCACGAGAAGCTATAAATTTTGTAAACACACATTCAGGGGTTTGCAATCTTTGGGTAAAATAAAATAAAAACAGTTTTGTACTATTTTTTTACAAGGATATAATTATATTAACACACACATCTAATTACAAACAAACAATATAACCTAATCCGCGAAAACACCACAAACAAACAGACGCATTCGAAACTCGAAAGACAGCAGAGACAACGTCAGCGTGAACTTACTTCAAAATCGTAGCCCAAATGTTTACGTTCCATGAATCAGATGCGTTCCAGTACCACAAAACCTTAGACGACAGCGCTTTATATCGCTAAAATATAACCCGATCAAGTGAAATTGCTCATTAGTTTCGTATAACACGTACGTTACTTTGACTTCATTGAACTTGGGATTATTTGGTGTTGATTAAATTGTCGCTACATAACTTGGTAGAAGTTCTTTATTTACAAAAATTATAGCTTCTCGTGACGGGGACTTTAGTTGCAATTTGTTCAAGTATAGCCAAATTTGTTCAAGTTGTATTTTCGAAGTTATTCGAGAAAAACTGATTTTGCTGGAGTAACATTACCCCAGCATAATGTTTTTCAAAAAAGGCATTTATCCTGGAACCAAGTACAAACGGCTACACATCAAGCTACACAAGTCTAGTTTATGCTGATCTCGTAGTATATAGGATTTCCGTACAATGCAAGGTCAGCTTATACTGGAAATGTATAGCTTGATGTGTAGCCGTGTGTACATGAAAAGATAGCTTTTGATGAGTTGTAAATGTATACCAATAGCAAAATTTGATCATCTTATAGTTTTTGAGATATTCAAGATTTTGCTGGGGTAATGTTTTGGGATTTTCAAAATCTCAAAGACTGTTCGTTGCAGAAGTTTGAAATAAGTACCAATTATAGGCCTTAATTTGTTCAAACATAAGTATTTCGATTCATCAACAAATATCGATGTAATTAATTGTTTTTAAGAATCAGAAAAAATTGATTTACTCGTAAACTAGTACAAACAAATAAAAAGCAGTTACATATACCTATCATATACCCTTTTAAGGTGAATAAATCTGGATTACAAAACTTTACGCGATATAAAGAGATTTCATCAAATTTCAAGCGGTGCTTCTTTGGCGATCGAATACACAGCACCCTCTGAATACAAAACGATGGACTATACAGAACAAATTTGTTCATTTTGTTATAACACATCCCTGAAAGATTCAGCTTTAAATCCTAGATGCAATAAAAGTTATTCAAAAATAAGTAAGTGTCAGAAATTCTTTTATAAACTGACTTAATTACGGAGGCTACGAAAAAGCGACCGTTTCATACGAGTAAGTGTCCCATCTGTCCCACAAGCAAAATAAAATCACGAGCCCGCTGCGAAATGTGCTAAAAATCCACTTACTTCTGATACGGCAACTTCTCATACAGCTTACAGAGATTGACTCTACACAACCAGTAGTTGTTCGTCTCTACATTGACGAGCGCGTTCAGTATATCTATGAGCTGTGCCCAGCGAGAGCTGTGGCATAGAGACGTGGAGAGAATCGTGAGAGATGATAGAGTGTGGTTCACTGTTGAGTGGATGTCGTCGGAAAGACCCTGGAAGAGATCAAATAAATTATTTTTGTACTTTCCGTCATAAAAAAGAGAGCAGTGGTGGCCCAGTGGTAAAGGCCACGGCTTACGAGTTGCAGGTCGTAGGTTCGAACCCTGACAGGCGCCACCACTGCTCTCAAAACGGTGAAGGAAAAGATCGTGAGGAAACCGGCATGTCCGAGTACCAACAACTTAGAAGACATGTAACATCTGCCAACCTGCACCGGGCCCGCGTGGTGGTTGGGAACATTATAGACTGATTATGCTGTCATAATTATAATTATTTATCAAATGATACTTTTCTGCTAGGATATCAACATCCCGCAATCCAGCGGGGGAAAATTTTCTGCTCGATTTGTTTGGTGGTAGGGCTTGTTCTAAGTCCGCCTGGCTAGCTACCGCCATGTTATCTAAGTCTGTCGCCATAATAACAAAGTTATGTTTCGGCAGTTAGAGGTAAGATAGCCAGCTCCTCTGTGGTTGAGGATTCCGGGTGAAGCTCGCTTCCACCTTCAGCCTGATCCTCACTTACCATCAGATGGGATGAAGGACAAGAGCTTCAACGACGCAGTTAAAAAAAAGTAGCGACACTCCGGGAGTGCCGATAGAAGTGAAAACTTGAAAAGATCGCCTTGGTGGAAGAAAAATACTTGTATAGAACGTTGGTCCGTAACCTTATCTAAATAAAGAGCACAATCGCGTTTACAAAAATAATACTTCCGAAACCTGTAAAGTAAAAATACTTGCATAGAACATTGATCCGTAACGTAATATAAATAAAGAACATAATCGCGTTTACAAAACCTTTAAAGTAAAAATACTTGCATAGAATATTGATCCGTAACGCAATATAAATAAAGAGCACAATTGCGTTAGCAAAAATGAGGTGTCGTCATGGTGTCGCGAAATCAATGGTTTAGTGCCATCACAAAAATGCCCAACGCGCCTAAAGAAGTTTTCACTTCAAAAAATAAAAAACTTGTTCTTCTAAAAAAAAGTGAATATTTTCCGTAATAAATCAGAATTAGAACTATGAAATATTTAAATACGTCTTTGGAATAAAACATGAAATACAACATACCTTCAAAATAACACCAATCAGCTTATCCATACTAATATATTCCGACACGTCTTTAGACAAAGCACTGTAACTCCTCCATCGATGATAATATCCATGAGACAGATCCAATGCAGCCACCAAGTAACTGGCAATACACACCCTAACCAACCCTCGAATTTGGGGGTCATTATGACCCTCTAACAGGGTAAAAACATCACTTATATGCTGAAACTCGAAATTTTCTGTACCCTCGACAACTTTTACTACCTCCGCTACATTTTCGTTCACAATTTCCACCGATTCTTTGCTTTGGACTTCATCAGTTCTTTTAAGTGGCCTTTTTACTCTCTCTTCTTTCTTTTCAAAGTCTTTCAAAGCATCTAGGTGGTCTAAATTAGTTGTTGATTCACCGAAATGGTCGAATTTCATGTCTAAATCTATGCTTGAAGACAGAACATCGCCACTGCTAGACATTGGGTATCCCGTAGATAAAGCATTGCTACCTGTCATGTTCGAATTCATTGTGAAATTACTATTAGTCATGTTAGGGTTGGTACTATCAGTTGTTGCACTAGCCAATAGATCGTTTTTAGGGAATATTTTGCTGTCTAAAATATTACTTGGGGCATCCTTAGAGCTTTTTTGTTCTGTACTCTCAGATTTTTCAGATTTGCTGTCTTTTTTAGATATTTGGTGTGATTGTGTTGTCTGTTGGCTGTCTATGCTCCTGTTAAGGAGGTCTTGGCTTAAGGAGTCTGTCAAAGAATCTTGGTAGCAAACATTTCTCTCTAGTACAAAGTCGTTAATGTGGTCTTGGTTGGATTCCATGCCTTCAGATGAACCTGAAAGAGTTAAAATCTTGATGGTTATAAAATTGAAACTTAGTAATTCTTTTGGAACATAATTATAAAGGTAAGTTTAAAATTTCAACACTCCGAAAGTCGAAACAAGCATCTAGAATCGTAAGAATTACACTCATTGCATTCGTATTTTTAATCCCCGACAGAAAAAGAGGGATGTTATGAGTTTAACGTGTGTATCTGTGTGTGCCATCGTAGCTCCCAACCGGCTGAACCGATTGTGTTTTTGTTTTTTGTTTGAAAGGTGACTGGGTCGAGTGTTAGAAAGAAAGTTCGTTTATTTGCGGTGAACATGACGCAAAGAAAGATAAAAAAAAAACACGTAAATAAACAGTTTGGGGGAAAATGTGCGTCACATCCACGCAAAACGGCCATCGCTCAGCATAATGCTGCGAGCCCCATGCGAGACAGAACCCCAGCGCTGGGTTTCTCCCAGCGCTGGTTTTCAGCGGCAGCAGGCGCTGACGTGATGACGTCAACCGGTACAGCATTTAGTGAAATAACAAATCAAAAATAAAAGAAATAAAATACTTAGTCCGAAAAATAGAAGGGGAATAATTAATTTGTGTTCCATGAAAAGTAGCTAATCAACGAAAAATTTGAATTCCGGTTCTTAGCTATGACTAGCTTCTGCCCGCGACTTCGTTCGCATGGAAATCGTAAGACAACACAATATACTACAATAATAGCCATATTTTTATAAAACTTCCTTGTATACTACGTTTGTAGTTTTATTCTCAGCAGCCAAAATATACAGAGAGTCAGGAATGGTGACTCGGGAGCAAGCGACGTAACAGTTGTCCGTGTGAGAAGCAGCTTATCCTGAGGTCGACACCCGCAGCCTTCAGCCTTCAGTGTCGGCCCCTGTGACTTGTTGATCGCAAAGCATACACTCCCAGAGAACTGCACGCGCTTTAACTGGTAATTATGGGGAATTTGTACTTTATACGCGCTATAAACACTGTCTCACTATCGCCACAACCTGTTAGAATTTCCACCTCGATGACGTTTCTCTGCAAAGACATGACTTTGAGCTGGTTTCCGTTACACAGATATACAACCGGAAGTCCACTTGCCATTTGTGAATTGAGAAATTCTACGGGGTGATATTTGGCATCATCTTCCTCCACATCAGTATTAATGGAGGTGTATATCACTTCACTCCCTTCAATTTGTGAGAGAATACTGCGGTTGATCGCTGCAGCTTGATCATCTTCGGAGTTAAAACGGAAACACGCCTAAGAATTCTCTTGGTACGGTATTTGACTGATATCCTCGTATATCAGACGAATAAGATCTTCTAAAGTGGGATCTACTCTACCAAGAGTCTCTGGTAGAGTGCTTTCACCGACTTTTAGAAGAACTTCGGAGAATACTTGAGCATTTGAATTACCGCCAAGCCGAGGTCGTATGATGATGGTCAAGCGCAGTTTATGAACTCTCGACCATAGAGTCGACCTTTTCAACGAAGTATTCACTTTTTTTGTCAAAACTGTGACACCACCCATCATATCTTGGTTTCTGCGGATGTCCTGCAGGGTTCTGTTTACAGTTTCCACTGCTTTCCTTTTTGCCATAATGCATTCATCCCATACGACGAAGCGCAATCCCCTAAGCACACATCCCTTGTTACTGTTGCGTGACACCCCACAAACAGGCGTTTCGTTGCTCTCTAAATCGATGGGAATCTTAAACATGACGTGCGCTGTTTTGCCACCAGGAAGCAGTGTGGCAGCGATTCCAGAAGATCCACACACATACATATTTTAAAATCGCTTGGACAAATCTGCTGTCAAAATCTGTAAAAAAAACATTTTATTCCTACAGTCTTTTGCTCTAAAATGATCAGAATACAACCTAGAATGTTTTGTGACTGTAAAGTACTTGTAACTTAGTAGTTTCCCATAGCTTACGAAGTTTTCCATTTTGAACTTACTACCCCGGGCGGCCTACCACCAGCTCATAAAGCAGTATTATTTTAATGTTACTTCAGTGGGAGAAAGAGATGGAGCTATACATCCTGTAGAGCTTCATCTCTTTCCCACACTGAAGTAAACTAAAGTAATATTAAAATAATACTGCTTTTGAGCTGGTGGTAGGCCCTCAGGACTTCAAATCATTCGTCCAACCGCTTACTTATTCGCTTTGTTGAAAGTTTTACAATTTGCAGAGAAAAATACGAACATGATGTAATATTGCTCATCCCCCATAGCAAATAGCGTGATAGTTTATGCCCTACAGTTGGCATAAACATTCTAAAAACTTTATTTTCCGCATAAGAATCGATCCCATACCTCGTAGCAATAACTTTCTTTAAAAAAAATTAACTTCGCTACGATTTTATTATCATTATCATCATTATAGATTAATGGTACATAATCAAAAATAATAATAATCGTATAACAAAATGTGAAAAAAAAAAAAAACCGTAGGTGGGAATCGAACTTACAACCCCATGTTTGCAAAGCAACCGCCCAACCGTTGAGCTAATTGCTTTGTTGAAACTTGTCTAAAATAGCCGTTCCTATATATTTCATGATTGACTGCTTAGTTCCATAAAGGTATAGCGTGATGATAATCATTTAAAAAGTTTAATCGATAACCATCTACAATATCCTAAAATTTTGGCGCGTTTTTTTCCAAAAATACGAACATAATATAATATTGCTCGTCCCCCATAGTAAATAGCGTGATAGTTTATACCCTATAGTTTGACCAGACTTATAGGGAACACCTATGCAAAATTTTAACAGAATCTATCCGGTAGAATTTGCGTCATGCTAGAACATAAAAATTCAACATAATGTAATATTGCTCGTCCCCCATAGTAAATAGCGTGATAGTTTATACCCTATAGTTTGACCAGACACACAGGGAATATCTATGCAAAATTTTAACAGAATCTGTCCGGTAGAATTTGCGCCATGCTGGAACATACATACAGACAAACAGACAAACAGACAAAAATTCTAAAAAAAATATTTTCGGCATTAGAATCGATCCTAGACCTCGTAGCAATTACTTTTTTCAAAAATATTCAATGTACAGTTTTGAATTCGCTACGATTTTATTATATGTATAGATTCATTCAAGAAAATCGGTTGAGCCGTTTAAAGATTATCAGCTCTTTTCTAGTTAATGAATGGATGTGAGCATCTTCCATAGGTCAGATCGATTTGAAATTTAGTATTCTGTTACTTCAATGATATTAGAAGAACATAGTAACCTTGAACTGATGCTGCAACATCACCAGGAATTTGCAGGATACCCAACTCTCTTACCGACTTACAGCACAGGTATCGTGTTTGGTCTCATTGGAATGGTTTCAATTAATAGTTTATAGATAGATGGTGAACAGGGTCTGGCGATGGAGTAGGAAAGAGAAATGAGGAGTTGTTTGTGTCGGGGGGTTTTAAATTTTTACCAGTGATAATATACTGTCGAAAGATTAAAATATTATTATAACTTACCAGAAATATTATGATGTTTCGCATCAGCATCCTTGTCTAGAAACAACGTTACCGCTTGAGGGTACAGTTGTAGAATTTCAGACAAACAGTTCAGTGCTGATGACTTCAAAGACACTCTTATCTGCCTGCGAATAAAGTTCACATTACAATATACATAAGCACAAGTAAAATTTTGTTTTTGGCACAGCTAATATTTTATGGGCACATGAGTCATAGACAATGTCGAGTCACTGTCTGATGAACAAGAGCCGGCGCGTGTTGACCTAGACCATATACTCGTAAGTGAAGTAATTAGCTGTTATGGATTTTTGTATTTATCATAGATGATGATACTTGTATTTTCATAAACTTATAATTAAACTGGCAAAGGTAAAAATTAAGGAACTCCTGTGTAGTTATCTCTGGTTTACGCAATACAATATATATTTTCCCTGGTACCTCATTAACGGCATAGCAATGAAAATGTCTACTAACTGCTACCAAATTACGATGATTATTTTATATTACTTTTTACATACTTTCTTGACATAATCTTTTCAGTATTTGACATTATATACCAACAATTCTCATTTTTTTTTTTTCAAAATGGGTTTGTTACAGCTGTAGTGGCAATTATGTCATTTGGTTTAAATACCTCAGTCCTTATTTTTATTATTTTATTTGTCTTTTATATAGATTATTTTCTTTTAGATTTTGTGAAATTCAAATTATTATTTTTGTGAACATAGGGTAAAAGATTATACAGCTGTTACAAATAAATATCGGTCCATACTACGTCCCGCCAGAAGGCATACAAAATTGTTTAGGTAATCAAATGTAACATTAACAAAATGAAAATAAAAAGTCAAGGTACATGTCACAATTTCATGCCAATAATAATAAAATGTCAATAAATTAAGATGGCACATAAACAGATAGGTATTTAGTCACATTCTCTTCTAAAATAATAAATTAAATAAAAAGAATAAAAATGTCAATATGAAATAATTATTAGAATATTACCATAAGGGAGCAACATTTCAGCAAAAGAATTTCTCTGATAAAAACTCAGTCACACTGTAGTACGCCTTATCCTTTAAAAAATTACGTAGTCTACTCTTAAACAGCACTGGTGTCAAGTCTTTCCAACCACTTGGTAATTTGAGTTGGTTGGTTTGATTTGGTTTTTTTTTTGCTGAATGTGAGAACGTTGTAGGCTGTAGACTTGTGGACCATTTTCTATTTTACTAAGTACCTGGTACTTATTGACAGGCCTACACTGTCCTCTCACACCTATTAATACTGTAATTTGAAAACATTGTAGAAACCATTTATTTTTGAAAGAGTAACCGTGGAGTTTCTTGCCGGCTCTTCTCCATAGGAAGCGACCAATTGGAACCGTGCACCTAGCTTCTGATATTTCATAGGTGCCCTTGTAGATTTATGTGCAATAAAATATTTTGAATTTGAATTTACAGATAACGATTATGTCGGACTTACCTATCAGGTATAACACCACCCTTGTTCCCAGTTAACAGAAACTTCGATGTCAGCAATCGTGCGCAGTATTTTAGTGGAATATCATCGTCTTTCGATGTTCCAATGTTCACCTGTAAATAATACATAAATTATTTTTTATTAATTTTTTAATTTCTTGCTTATAGGAGGGACTAGGGAGTACATATTGGCTCTGGATCGAGTTGAGTAGAAAAAGTAAAGGGAGGGCTTTGCACTGCAGTGGGACAATACGGGCATTTTTTTTAAATGCTTATATGTCTCGGGACCATGGGGTCCCGGTCTTTTTGGACGACGTACGAGGGCCCGAAGCCAACTCGCAGAGGCCCCTTAGACAATTTTATTATTTTGTTTTAATAGGATAATATGTTTGGATAGTATGTGTGTTGTTTTGTGTATGTTGTAAGATAACGTTAAAAGAGTAACGGTGGAGTTTCTTGCCCATTCTTCTCCATACGAAAACTACCTTTTGGAAGGGGTGACTAGAATCAATTCTATTTTTTGTAAACTTTGACGTTCAAAAGTGCCTTTTATGTGCCTAATTGAAATAAATTATTTGACTTTGAACGATACCCATTCCTTCCGTAAAGTTATGCCAGCTAATTTGACCCTGTATTTTAAAGTACTGCCCTTACCTTAACCGCATTATCAGTCACAGTTTGTACATGATCAACTTGATCACTCTCTTTCGGGTCAACCTCTTCAATCTCTTGTAACTTCTCAGAGAGATCTTTAGACAGTTGCTCCGAGTTAGGTATTTCCATTTCTTGGTCGCTCACTGGGGAATCTGGTGTCTGTAGTAGAGGAAAAATTCGATCTTCATAAACGTACAGTAATTCTGTCCCTCGGGAATCATCGCATTTCCGATTACAAACAAATGCTTATTTCCATGTCCATCAATTATTAGATTTATCTTGTATAATAATTTGAATTCAGAACTAAGTACTTTATTGTTGTTTTGTTTTGATTTTCGTGTGAACTATATAGAGCTGTAAAACTATTTCCCTATCTGTCGTGCCTGTGACTTTAGCAGCTTTCCTACCATTTTTTTTATTAAATTACATTAATTTAAAGAGTATTAACAACTCTATATACTTCCAAGTCGATTGAGAGCGTTCGGTCTGCACCCAGTGCAAAGGGCAACTGATAGAAATCTGACGACTGACGAAATACGAGGTTTGCCGAGGGACATTAAGAACATATTTGTACTGTTAAAGTTGTTAAATTAGTTGTATATTTTTGGTATTTACAAAGAAACATTATAGCAAATTGACACCTCTTGCATCCATTCTGGAAGTTTTTTTTTTTTGTTAACGCGAAGTTATTCCTACATTATTTTATTATTATTGAGCGCCTTCAAGTCCCAATAAAATAGATTTTGAGCTACATATTTCGATGTTTATGTAGTTTGATTTGTGACACTGCGCGCCATCTGAAGGATTTACATACACATACCTGTATAGTGAGGTCTTCAACGCTCAAACTAGGCGTATTGAACTGCAACAGACTTCCAAGCTGCAATGCTCCAGAGAACGATATCTCTAACGGGTCTCTTAACTCTGACTGAGGACTGGGGGCGTACCTTGATGATATTATACTTGAGGTACCTGGAAAAAGAATTGACGTAATTAAGATTTTTGAATGTCAGCTGCAGAAAATACCAATTACAGTATTTCTATTTTCTTAACGTCCCTCGGGAATCATCGCATTTCCGAATACAAACGAATGCTAATTTCCATGTCCATCAATTATAAAATTTATCTTGTATAATAATTTGAATTCAGAACTAAGTACTTTATTGTTGTTTTGTTTTGATTTTCGTGTGAACTTTAAAGAGCTGTAAAACTATTTTCCTAACTGTCGTGCCTACGGCTTTACCCAATTTTTTTAATAAAATACATTAAGTTAAAAGAGTATTAACAACTCCATATACTACCAAGTCGATTGAGAGCGTCCGGTCTGCACCAAGTTCAAAGGGCCACTGATAGAAATCCGACGACTGACGAAACACGAGGTTTGCCGAAGGACATTAAGAACATAGCTTGTCTGTACTTATATATCGATACCCATTACGTCTATATAGTTTTACTAGTTAATTCAATTTAACCTTTTATATCAGTCACGTTTTATTATGGAGTGCACTCTTACATTATTTATTTTTTTATTAATTATTCCAGTAGATTACTAACTTATATTTCTCCTATGACCCTTCTCGCTGTGAGTATTATCCAGAGACACATGTTTTGGATGTCTATCGAGTAGAGCTGTCTTGTACTGTCCGGAGGCTAACGATAAAATCACTGTGAAACACTCCATTATTGCGTTCTGTACGTTGTGCTCTTTTGTCTGTTCTATGTAGTAAATGCAGAGATAGTATAGCTGTAACAGAAGAATAAATAATTAAATATGTACACACGGCTACATATCAAGCTATACATTTCCAGTTTACAATGATCTTGCATTGTATAAGATTTCCGTACAATGGGAGGTCAGCTTATACTGGAAATGTAAAGCTTGATGCATGGGCATACCCAGCTTTTGGCCCAGGTTGGGCAAAACAGAAAGGAGATGTCCGCTTTTTGTATGGACGTTGGTTTTTTATTCCGAGAAAAATCTAACCAGCATAAAACTACATCTAAATAAAAACGACAAAATATGGAACTAGGAACCACTGAAATAATATTTTTAGACCTCTCCATTTAAGAGAAAAATTATAAATGTTTAACTATTTAAAGAACAAATATTTTATTTGTTGATGGCAACTATGACAAATATGATATAAATTGACACATGGTACTGTCATTACTGTCAATCAATTGACAGTGATGACAGTAACATCTATAAATTTTGACAAGTTTACTATTTGAATATGTCAATGTGACATAAATTGACACATAGTACTGTCATTACTGTCAATGAATTGACAGTAATGACAGTAACATGTGTCAATTTTGACAAGTTCTTTTTTATGAGGTGTGTTCACTATATTATTCTAGATAATTAGAAAGGTTTGTTCGTGTAAAAGTGATTCCGATATCCTATTTACAGAATAAACAATTTCATTTCATTTCATTAGGAGTAAATTCTTACTAAAATAAAAAACGATTTTTCTCAAAATTGGAAGGCTTTAAAAATGTATGATATAGTTAGAACCATTAGTTTTTGGGATGTCTATCCAAATATATTTAACTTATCCTGGTTAGAATTATTGAATAATAAAAACCATTTTAGGACATGTCCTTTCTAAACCCAGGGCACATGTTTTACCCTACATGTAATGAGTAAGGGAAACACCTGCAGGAGATCCTAAGCTATAGGTAGTAAAATAAATAAACTGTGTACTTGCTTGCTGCGTTCGCGTATTTTGCATGATACAACAACATGACCGGCCACGCAGCGCGGTTTTTTCTTAAGTTATCATAATATATTGTAATTATAAAGTACTTAAGTCTTAACGTGACCCTAACAACTTTTATCGACAACAATAGGTACTTAGGCATACAAAAACCTGCCCTCCCCCCCCTGGGTACGCCCATAGCTTGATGTGTAGCCGTGCGTACACACGAAAAATATGACTACCCTTTTGGGGTAATTGGGGAGAGCACAAAGGAACACACCAACATACGAGTACCCCTTAACCAGATTCTAAACAGTTGGTTAAACAGACAGGGTATAGTTTTGTTCATCGTTTTCTTTGACTAAGGTGACTCATAATGTCGTTGAATATTTACTCCGTGGGTGACACTAACTTGTGCCAAAAGAACATATAGCCGGTCATGGCCCTAAATATAGGTTTCATGATCATCATCATGATATAAAAAACTATTATAAGGAAAAGTTGATCCTGACAGTTTTTTGAAGTGAAAACTTCTTTAGGCGCGTTAGGCATTTTTTGATGGGAAAAAACAATTGAACTCGCGGCCACTTTACCGACACCTCATTTTTGTAAAACGATTGTGCTCTTTATTTATATTACGTTACGGATCAATGTTCTTTGCAAGTATTTTTACTTTAAAGGTTTTGGAAGTATTTTTTTTTATAAATAAACGCGATTGTGCTCTTTATTTAGATAAAATTACGGACCAATGTTCTATACAAGTATTTTTCTTCCACCAAGGCGATCTTGTTCAAGTTTTCACTTCTATCGGCACTCCCGGAGTGCCAGTTTTTTTTTTTTTTTTCAATATGAGCAAAGCAAGTCAAATTTTAGACTACACTGTTATATTACCAAGGGTTATGTTTTTTTGAACTACCAATTCAATTATGTTTAAAAAACGTGTTATTCATACCTCTAAATAGTCCCGAACGCCGAACAGATCGTTTTCGGAAAACTTCGTAATATCGTTGATTTGGAAGATGGCTTTTATAACACAAAACCATCCCATCACCACTGTACTGTCTGAGGTCAGTGGCCAAAGCTTTTCTGTAAAGGTAAACATTATTATTACAAAACTGCAAGTAATTAACAAGAATATGGATGAAGACTAATTTTTTTATTCGCCGTCATGTAGATTATTAAAAAATATTGGACACGTATTTTTTCTTTTTTTACGTAGTCAAAAGATTACGGCGATACATTGAGTTAAAATGTGGCATGACGTCACGCCTTGCTACATTTAATACTGAATTGTGACGTAGGGAGCCCCCACTCCCGAACTTTAATGCGTTTTATCTAAATCATTTTGTATTAACATGATAAAGCAAAAAATACGTGTCTAATATTTTTAAATTATCTGACTGTCGGACTAAATAGAATTTCTTTTTTTTTAACCAGGCATTATTCCTATTCAGAACTACGCATAAAATTTATACTCATGCTTGAAACTGCTGCTATCAGTAACGTTGAAAACCAGGCCAGGGGAGTTCGTGGAGTTTCGTCTGCGCATTTTTCTTCACAGGAAACTATACTTTAAAATGATGGAAAATTCTCTTTTCTTTGACATGTTTGACTTTCAAAAATGCCTATTAATGGTCCCCTGATTGATAAATGACTCCTTTTACACTGCTGGTCTTAAAAGTCTCTACAGGAAGGTCTGTAAATACCCCGCTAAAAAGAAATTCTATTTAGTCCTTCTTTCAGATAATAAAAAAATATTAGACACGTATTTTTGCTTTATCATATTAATTAAAAATAACTTAGAAAACACGCATTAAAGTTGGGGAGTGGGGGGCTCGCTACGTCACAACGCAGTATTAAATCTAGCAAGACGTGACGTCATGCCACATTTTAACTCGAATGTATCGCCGTAATCTTTTGATTACGTCAAAAAAAGAAAAAAATACATGTTCAATATTTTTTAATAATCTACAAGACGGACAAAAAAAAAATGTTAGTCACCAGCCTATTATATATGGTCACTTACCAAACACTCTAGCCAATATATTGGTAAGCAGTGGTTCTCTATGTGAACAGAGATGCGCCACACACGTAGCTATCCCGCGTTTTACAGCTGGGTCTGATGTCTCCACGTGCGACAGTAAGGCTTTTGATAACTCTGGAAATAGAAATCAATGGTTTTTATACTGTAATCTTTTTACTTACACTTGGTTTAGTTCATTTGCATTGTTCTCGCAAAACAATTTTTTGTGATAAAACTACAAATTAACTATTTTCGGACTTTTTCCTTTACGTATGCTGTCTTGCTTCCTACCAAATTTCATGATTCTAGGTCAACGGGAAGTACCCTGTAGGTTTTGATTTATTTACGAGTATCAAAATATGTGTGTATTAACATGCTTTCCGAAGCACGGAGGAGTCTCGGTATGTAGAAATGGTCACCCATCCACGGACCAACCCCGGCAAGCGTAGCTTAACCTGATGGATCGACCCGTATGGCTGTTAGTACTTAGCCACAAGCTCCTCAAATTGAACATAAAAAAAACTTGTATATTTTTTTTTTTTTTTGACTATGCTTACCAGAAATCTCCTCATCAGTAGTATACTCAGCCAGCGCCGTCAGTATCCTCGGCAGGTTACTCTCCAACGCCTCAACAACCAGCTGGATCTCATTCGTCTGTCGGACAATCTGACTCAGCTTAGGGAACAGTGTCTGAGCTTGTGTTCGGATCTTGCCGACTCCGGGCCGGAGCCAGCATTCGCCGAGGCATATACGGGAAAGAGCGGCTCGGATCCATCTAGAAAGAAGATTTGAAGTGTTTAATGTAAGCCCACATTTGGGTTTACAAATGACTTTAATCGGATTTGGACTAGACATCTGTCAATAATAAATTAGACTTTTAAATTTATGTTGGGATTTATTATTATTGTTATCAGGCTTTTGCGTCCCACTGCAGGGCAAAGCAGTGCCCTTCCCTCCATTCACTTATCTATACATATAATAAAATCGTAGCGAAGTCAAAACTGTACATTGAATATTTTTGAAAAAAGTAATTGCTACGAGGTCTAGGATCGATTCTAATGCCGAAAATATATTTTTTTTAATTTTTGTCTGTTTGTCTGTTTGTCTGTATGTATGTTCCAGCATGGCGCAAATTCTACCGGACAGATTCTGTTAAAATTTTGCATAGATATTCCCTGTGTGTCTGGTCAAACTATAGGGTATAAACTATCACGCTATTTACTATGGGGGACGAGCAATATTACATTATGTTGTATTTTTATGTTCTAGCATGACGCAAATTCTACCGGATAGATATTGTTAAAATTTTGCATAGGTGTTCCCTATAAGTCTGGTCAAACTATAGGGTATAAACTATCACGCTATTTACTATGGGTGACGAGCAATATTATATTATGTTCGTATTTTTGGAAAAAAACGCGCCAAAATTTTAGGATATTGTAGATGGTTATCGATTAAACTTTTTAAATGATTATCATCACGCTATACCTTTATGGAACTAAGCAGTCAATTATGAAACAAACTAGAATTACACTTAGATATAAAAACAGACTAAATATACCAACTTCACGACTAAAAATGCATTCCTCCAGTACTTTTGTCATGTCTATAAAAATATACAACAAGTTAACAGAACCCATTAAAAAAATAAATAAAGATAACAGTTTTATTAATAAATTAAAATTCTTTCTATTGGGCAAAAGCTATTATAGTATAAAAGAATATTTAGACGATAAATTATAATTTACAAGAATGACATATTTAACTAAAAATGTACATATAATAAAATAGACATATAAAATACATAATTAAACAAATAAAACAATCATTATCTAAATATCAATTCATAATAAATATAGTAAATACAATGCAATAACTTATTTTCAATTAATAATAATTTCTAGTCATTAATAAATAAATAATCGTGCAAATAAATTCAGTATAATAACCAAATATCATATGTAATTTAAACAAATACCTACTGAACAACAGGAATAACTAATTAAAACTATATCGGTATAACGTAACAAAGACCTACTTGCTCAAGCAGACGTATTATTTATAACATATAGAAATAAAGTGGAAATATTTAAGAAGTAGTATTACCAGAAGATTTAAATAATATAAACACTCTTCAAATAAGCGCTCTTCCTCCTCTCTCCTACTATGCTGTGCCCAACAGGGTCTATAATTGTTTCCATAATTTTAAGCCTACCAACTGTTTTACCAACATTATAGAATGCAATAAAGAATTGAGAATTGAGAATTGAGAAATATATAGGAACGGCTATTTTAGACAAGTTTCAACAAAGCAATTAGCTCAACGGTTGGGCGGTTGCTTTGCAAACATGGGGTTGTAAGTTCGATTCCCACCTACGGTTTTTTTTCTTTTTTTTCACATTTTGTTATACGATTATTATTTTTTTTTGATTATGTACCTATAATCTATAGATATAATAAAATCGTAGCGAAATAATTTTTTTTTAATGGAAAACTTCGTAAGCTATGGGAAACTACCTACTAAGTTACAAGTACTTTACAGTCACAAAACATTCAAGGTTGTATTCTGATCATTTTAGAGCAAAAGACTGTAGGAATAAAATGTTTTTTTTACAGATTTTGACAGCAGATTTGTCCAAGCGATTTTAAAATATGTATGTGTGTGGATCTTCTGGAATCGCTGCCACACTGCTTCCTGGTGGCAAAACAGCGCACGTCATGTTTAAGATTCCCATCGATTTAGAGAGCAACGAAATGCCTGTTTGTGGGGTATCACGCAACAGTAACAAGGGATGTGTGCTTAGGGGATTGCGCTTTGTCGTATGGGATGAATGCATTATGGCAAAAAGGAAAGCAGTGGAAACTGTAAACAAAACCCTGCAGGACATCCGCAGAAACCAAGATATGATGGGTGGTGTCACAGTTTTGACAAAAAAAGTGAATACTTCGTTGAAAAGGTCGACTCTATGGTCGAGAGTTCATAAACTGCGCTTGACCATCATCATACGACCTTGGCTTGGCGGTAATTCAAATGCTCAAGTATTCTCCGATTTTCTTCTAAAAGTTGTTGAAAGCTCTCTACCAGAGACTCTTGGTAGAGTAGATTTATTTATTTATTTATTTATTTAATACTTCAAGCACACAAATGTACAGAGGCGGACTTAATGCCAAAGGCATTTTCTACCAGTCAACCTTTGGGTGATGCAGAGACAAACAGTGGTAGGTGCAATAGCGAGAATTGAGGAATAAATATTTATTTAAATATAAAGATATACATAAACATATATTTCCAATTATATGTAAATATAAACAAAACTAAATATATATAAAAGTACTACTAAAGCAAATAAGACAAACAATGGGAAATCATTACCGTTGTGATGATACTGCCAGCTTCCTGCGAATGTGCTCGCGAACTTTAACTTTAAAAGATAATCGGTTGGTCGCCATCCTGATTTCCTGGGGGAGCGCATTCCACAGAAAGATAGACTGAACGAAAAAGGAAGAGTGAATGAAGTCTGTGCGATGGTTGGGACATTGAAGAAGACGATTGTGAGATGAACGTAGATTTCTATTGTGGTTGTCGCAAATGTACTGAAAGTGCGGGACTAGATAACTCGGGGAAGACGGAGAGTTAAGAAATGAAAACAAGGTGGTCAGCGCCCTTTGCTCTCTACGCTGGCGTATGGGCAACCACTTTAGAAGCGAACGATGAGCAGAGACATGATCATATTTACGCAGATTGAAAACGAATCGAATGCAGTTATTGAGAAGACGGTCAAGTTTGTTGAGGAGATCTGCATTCAGGTCATAGTAGCACACATCACCATAATCGATGATAGGGAAAATTAAGGTCTGCACAAGCATTGTCGTAGATCCCACTTTAGAAGATCTTATTCGTCTGATATACGAGGATATCAGTCAAATACCGTACCAAGAGAATTCTTAGGCGTGTTTCCGTTTTAACTCCGAAGATGATCAAGCTGCAGCGATCAACCACAGTATTCTCTCACAAATTGAAGGGAGTGAAGTGATATAAACCTCCATTAATACTGATGTGGAGGAAGATGATGCCAAATATCACCCCGTAGAATTTCTCAATTCACAAATGGCAAGTGGACTTCCGGTTGTATATCTGTGTAACGGAAACCAGCTCAAAGTCATGTCTTTGCAGAGAAACGTCATCGAGGTGGAAATTCTAACAGGTTGTGGCGATGGTGAGACAGTGTTTATAGCGCGTATAAAGTACAAATTCCCCATAATTAACAGTTAAAGCGCGTGCAGTTCTCTGGGAGTGTATGCTTTGCGATCAACAAGTCACAGGGGCCGACACTGAAGGCTGAAGGCTGCGGGTGTCAACCTCAGGATAAGCTGCTTCTCACACGGACAACTGTTACGTCGCTTGCTCCCGAGTCACCATTCCTGACTCTCTGTATATTTTGGCTGCTGAGAATAAAACTACAAACGTAGTATACAGGGAAGTTTTATAAAAATGTGGCTATTATTGTAGTATATTGTGATGTCTTACGATTTCCATGCGAACGAAGTCGCGGGCAGAAGCTAGTCCTCTATATATTCCTGAATTGGCCAATTTTTAAGAAAACAGTTGCGTTTGTCCCGCAATTTCATCTCATTGTTGGGATTTATTGCTTGTAACTGCGTTTGCACTGGCAAAACATTCACAACCAAACATGTTGAAATCTCTATGTTCTGTCAATGTTCCATACAATGTTTGACAGGAACTAGAGATTTCAAGATGTTTTTTTTGTGAATGTGCCGCCAGTGCAAACGCGCAGTAAAACAAACATTCAGTAAAACATTCAATAAAAAAAAAAATACAGTGGCACTCCGGGAGTGACTCCGGGAGTGCCGAAAGAAGTGAAAACTTGAAAAAAAGTCGGCACCGCGATAATCAACGCGTTGATGTCTTTTACTCCAAGGACCGCGGTAATTAACGCGTTGACGTGTCGGTGTCGTCACAGTGTCGCGAAATCAATAATTTAGTCCATCTCAAAAATGCCCAACGCGCCTAAAGAAGTTTTCACTTAAAAAAATAATCTTTCTGAATGACTGACAATCTTCTTCATCTTTTCGTATAAATAGTACTCTTCCATGGTTTTATATTGATTGAGTCCAGAAGGTGTCCACATTGATCGCGGCATCAGTGGCATTATTTCATCTGAGATGTTACTTTCACAAAATGTGTCTGCAGCAGCCTACTTGGGTATGCAACCGATTGATAGCTTTCCATATAGGGCACTGCAAATCACGCCCGGGAGGCAAATGTTCCCGGGGTTTAACGAAGTCGGGAGGTTGCTTCTCTTCTAACAATTTGCTTCTGTTTGTCCTGGATGGCCTGCGTAGAACGAAAGAAGCTCTTACGACTTTTGAGCCTACCCGCGGTCGGCTTAAGACGCAGATATATGAGTGACCTTGAGTGGTTAGCTTGTGTGTTCTGTACTGAGCTCACGCAACGCGTCGTACGTCCAGCCAGTAATAGGACTCGCCCATCAAGGAGCGCTGTCCCAAATTAGACGCATTATTAATTTATTACACGTAAAACAAAAGCTATTTTAATAAAACACGTATACTAAAAGATCAGTCATTTAATTATCTTTAAAATTGTGAAATTTTCAGAAAAATACGCTTGATGGATTTTGCGTCATTCTCAGTTTTTTATCCGCGTTAGACATAACTTTACAAATTAATTTCACTACCTATGTAATACAAACATAATCAAAAATATGTCTATATTAAAATATTAAGAAAATGCTCTAATTTATTTAACACTAGCTTCTACCCGCGACTTCGTTCGCATGGAAATCGTAAGACATCACAATATACTACAATAATAGCCATATTTTTATAAAACTTCCCTGTATACTACGTTTGTAGTTTTATTCTCAGCAGCCAAAATATACAGAGAGTCAGGAATGGTGACTCGGGAGCAAGCGACGTAACAGTTGTCCGTGTGAGAAGCAGCTTATCCTGAGGTCGACACCCGCAGCCTTCAGCCTTCAGTGTCGGCCCCTGTGACTTGTTGATCGCAAAGCATACACTCCCAGAGAACTGCACGCGCTTTAACTGGTAATTATGGGGAATTTGTACTTTATACGCGCTATAAACACTGTCTCACCATCGCCACAACCTGTTAGAATTTCCACCTCGATGACGTTTCTCTGCAAAGACATGACCTTGAGCTGGTTTCCGTTACACAGATATACAACCGGAAGTCCACTTGCCATTTGTGAATTGAGAAATTCTACGGGGTGATATTTGGCATCATCTTCCTCCACATCAGTATTAATGGAGGTGTATATCACTTCACTCCCTTCAATTTGTGACAGAATACTGTGGTTGATCGCTGCAGCTTGATCATCTTCGGAGTTAAAACGGAAACACGCCTAAGAATTCTCTTGGTACGGTATTTGACTGATATCCTCGTATATCAGATGAATAAGATCTTCTAAAGTGGGATCTACTCTACCAAGAGTCTCTGGTAGAGTGCTTTCACCAACTTTTAGAAGAACATCGGAGAATACTTGAGCATTTGAATTACTGCCAAGCCGAGCTCGTATGATGATGGTCAAGCGCAGTTTATGAACTCTCGACCATAGAGTCGACCTTTTCAACGAAGTATTCACTTTTTTTGTCAAAACTGTGACACCACCCATCATATCTTGGTTTCTGCGGATGTCCTGCAGGGTTCTGTTTACAATTTCCACTGCTTTCCTTTTTGCCATAATGCATTCATCCCATACGACGAAGCGCAATCCCCTAAGCAACATCCCTTGTTACTGTTGCGTGACACCCCACAAACAGGCGTTTCCTTGCTCTCTAAATCGATGGGAATCTTAAACATGACGTGCGCTGTTTTGCCACCAGGAAGCAGTGTGGCAGCGATTCCAGAAGATCCACACACATACATATTTTAAAATCGCTTGGACAAATCTGCTGTCAAAATCTGTAAAAAAAACATTTTATTCCTACAGTCTTTTGCTCTAAAATGATCAGAATACAACCTTGAATGTTTTGTGACTGTAAAGTACTTGTAACTTAGTAGTTTCCCATAGCTTACGAAGTTTTCCATTTTTTGTGAATTAATACACTCTATGAACTATTACATACACAATCCAAAAAAAAAATCGTTTTACAAAAAGAGTTTAAAAAAACAGATGTAAATCGAACTTACTACCCCGGGCGGCCTACCACCAGCTCATAAAGCAGTATTATTTTAATGTTACTTCAGTGGGAGAAAGAGATGGAGCTTTACATCCTGTAGAGCTTCATCTCTTTCCCACACTGAAGTAAACTAAAGTAATATTAAAATAATACTGCTTTTGAGCTGGTGGTAGGCCCTCAGGACTTCAAATCATTCGTCCAACCGCTTACATATTCACTTTGTTGAAAGTTAGCTAAAATAGCCGTTCCTATATAAAAGGTAGCTCGATGATAATCATTTAATTTAACATATATTTTTTCCAAATCACTAACACTACTCGTTTAGACGTCATCTTCAGTATAAAATCATTAAAAGTCAGCTATCGTCCCCTTAAGTCGGTAGGGATGTCGGGAATCGGATTCTTGGTTCTTTTTAGGGTTCCGTAGTAAACAAGGAACCCTTATAGTTTCGTCATGTCCGTCTGTCTGTCTGTCTGTCTGTCCGCGGTCTAGCTCCGAGACCCTTAGTACTAGAAAGCCGTAATTTGACATAGGTATATATATTAATTACGCCGACAAAGCGGTAAAACAAAATTATGAAAAACATTTTTTTTTGGGTACCTCCATACACGTAAAGTGGTGATGTTTTTTTTTCCCATAGTGTGGGATATCATTGGAAAGGTCTTACAAAAACATGAGTTTATGAAAACCATTTTTGGATTCAGGGATCCGTTTGCAAAATATTAAGCTTTAAAGTGCTAATTTTTGTTAGAGTCAAGTGTCCCCCCCCCCCCTGCCAGCTAAATGGTTGGTTTTGGATATGTGAAAAAAATCACAGCAGTAGTTTATATAACGAAATTAAATGGAAAACTATCACAGCTAAGTAAGCTTTACTAGTTATCGAGTAATAATCGACCAACTTAACTTTGCAGTTGCAAAAACGTGTTTTCCCATACATTCCGTATGGGAGAACATGTTTATCAACTACGAAGTTAAGTTTGTTTTTGGGATAAATTCATCCCAACTACGGAACCCTTCATTGTGCGTGGTCCGACACGCACTTGGCCGGTTTTTTTCAAGCGCGCATTCAAAATCCCTTCGTACGGCAGATGGTGCGATGCAAGCGGGTAGAGCTTATTTAGTGGAGTCGGTTTTAAGCAGCCCGATATTAGCAGACACGTCTCATTTAGGGCAGTGTCTACTTACTTGGCGTGGGTGGACCGAATATGGTCTACATAAAAACATTATTTTTAATTAGGTTTAAAGGGTTGTGGCAACATAATTTACTTAAATATTTCAAAGGGAACTCACAAATTTCTGAACTCATTCTATTTGGTGTAATGGTCCCAAATTAGTAATTAGTGGACCTACTACTGTAATAAATTGTAGTAGTTTTAATTACTTTAATTAAGTACCTAACCTCACTCATTTCAATTACATTATTTAAGTAAATTGTAATGAAACTATTTTTATTAATTTCTTAATCAACAGAAAGTTGATTATTTTCGTATAAAAGTGATTATTCAACCAACAGGAAGAAGTTAAACTGTTTGAAATTTTTTCAAGACAATTTACAATACCTTTGTATTTTAGTTGGAAACTTTACCTATAGCAACAATAGATAATATTCTATTCTAACACAAATATTTATTCCTCAACAAAACAGTCTTGGTTTGACTGCATCCTACAGAATTATAATATTGGTTTCAAGTAGGGATGCATCCGATACCGATATATCGGCGATATTCGAAGTTTGCCGACATATCGGCATCAGCGATATTTTTATGGCCGATTCAACGATACTTTTCAAGTTTCGCGGTTTAAAAATGTATTGAATGAATTCTGTCGCATCTGAGAGACTATTTTCCACCGCAGGTCTTTTTCAAACAGATTTGCGAAATCGCCTTTCCCCGCAAAACTTAAGAATACTTTGTTTTTTAAACAAAAATCTCATCAATGTTAATTTTAATTACTAAAACTATTAACTAATCTCAACCTGTCTATAGTTTTAAACGGTTTTATTTAGTTTGTCATGTTATTTGTTCTTTTTATATTAATTAAAAAAATAACCTGACTTGTGTTTTATTTATTTCACCTTCATTTTTTTTATTCAATAAGCGTATCGGTATCGACGATATTTTTATAAGAGCATCGGTATCGGTATCGTATCGGCAAAAAGGCGTATCGAGGCATCCCTAGTTTCAAGTTTATCTAGCAGCCATTATAACAGTGTCATGCATATTCCCATTAAAATGCAAATGTTACAAATGGATAGTATGAACACTGAATGATGTGGCAATTCCTTTTGAGACTTAAGTGTCAGTTAAATGATAGGATATTTGTGCATTTATTTATTTATACTTCAATGTCAATGGTGGTACTGGTACCGTTCTTTGGGTAACGGTTGCTTTTACATAATATCTAAAACCATAAACGACTACACAAATTTACAAAATAATATCATAAAAATTATATCTTCTACTTATAGAAATATACTTTGATGTTAAAGCTGTTCAGTGAGACAGTCCAATTTTTTTGGTTATGGTGATGACTGTACATAAGGTGTGCCCCGCAGTTTCACCCGCCTCCTAAAGGTTTTAGCGTGATGTTAAATAGCTTGACCTTCCTCAAGAAGCTAGTGCTATCAATGCATTAAGAGTTTTTGAAATTCGACTGGTCGTTCCAGAGATTAGGGTGTTCAAACAAACAAATCTTCAGCTTTATTATCTTATTAAGGGTATGGTATTAGGCCTAGACACAATAGTCCACCTGAAGGACTAAGTGCAGAAACCAAACCCAGTAATATGGGTATAGTATATAATTATGTTAATAATACAGATATAGGTACCTTGCATTCTTATTGTGATCAATTTGATTTTGCAGCACAATATTGGTTTTGTGTGAATGAAAGGCGAATCCTCCGACCACAGCTCTGTTCAAAGCTTCATCACCGACAAGACGAACTTCCGCCTAAAAAGAAAATTCGTTTGTATTATCTTCCTCTTCTTTTTTTTTCTTTTTACATAACATATCATAACATCACACCTGTAATCCCCAAAGGGTTAGGCAGAGGTGTACTATTCACTTGTACAGTGTGCATCCACATTTCGCCAGTTATGTTCAGGTCCCATGTAATAAGGGGTGAGATTTTTCCTTTTTTCATCACGCCCTGTTACCCCGAAGGGTTCAAGGGCACAAATCTAGACTCCGAGCTGCTACTGAGAAATTTCAGATAGAAAAACCCAATAACACTTTACCCGACCTGGGAATTGAACCCAGGACCTCATGCTCAGCAGTAGCGCTTGCGACCATTAGACCAACCAACTTTATTCATTCTTGTGTTTTTATTAGATGCCCAAAATTCGTTTTCCGCCTAACCTTTTCCCAACTATGTTGAGATGATTGGCTTCCAGTCTATAGAGATGCATCTGACACCAGCATTTTGCAAAGTATAAGATTTAAAATTTACGACGTAGTCAATGCGAAACAACTGATATACTTCTTTTTTTTTTGCATAGACTTACATTTCCTCATTATTTTGTTTCTCAAAAACAGTGCATTATCCAAGTATTGGATAACATAATTGAATAATCCTTCACGCTATTTGCTTATAAAACATTCAAGGTAACTTACGCTATCGTTACTAGCTAATAGGAGAAGCGTAGGGACAGCTGAATGCAATAAGTTTGCATAGTGGCGAGCGCAGTTTGAACGGCTCCCTAAGGCTCCCAGACAACGCCCGAGCGTCCCTGCCGCCGCCTGCAACTCATGACTCCTAAAAACAACACACATATAAATAAACCATCACGAACTTCAAGCCAAAAGCAGAAAAATTATGCAAAAACTTACTTCGCTGAGCTCTCGTTCGCCTTTAGAAATTCCAAAGCTTTTTCAGCTTTCTCCAACACGTTCATGGCTCCTGTTTATCACCCGGTGTTCTCGGTATGTACTTCGATCATAATTAATGCAATTTATTGTTTGATAAACGAATTTCCGTCGCGAAAAACGCAAACAAACGTGAAAAAAATCAATCGAATTGACGTCTACGTTTTGTTCGGAAATAACCAAGATAGGAATCAGAACAGCTGTGTTGTGAAAATGTAAAATTAAATCAATTTTTTTTTGCTAAGATCTTACTTTTTATGTATGAGTAAATAATGCGCTATATAAAAAGGCTGTGTGTTTTAATGTATTTTGTGTTTATTGATTATTCTTTGAATTTATTATTTTCGGTCTTCACCTTTGAGTACCTATGTTTCAGAACGAAATTACTGTATAGGAGTCCACAAACAAATTTTTTTTTTTCTAAATTAAAGCTTCAGCAGAAAAGAGTAACTTGGAGAAGAAGTCCCCTGACCCATCACCATGCTAGACAAGCCTATCTCTTGGGAGAAGCGAGCCAAGTACCTAGGTGTAGTCCTCGACCACCATCTCTTCTTAGAGCACATAACCCAAGCCCGCGCGCGAGCTGCAAGGGTCCTTGGAAGGCTTCACCATATCCTAAATGCACGTAGCAAATTGTCACTACGGTGCAAATTGCGTATTTACACAACGTGCATTCGCCTAATCATGACCTATGCGGGTGCTGTTTTTGCACAAGCAAGACCCAGTCACATCCATAAGATACAGACATTACAGAACCGTTACCTTCGGAAGGCCTCGGGAGCCCCCTGGTTTGTTAGGAATGAGATCCTCCATCTCGATCTAAAAATCCCCACCATCCATCAATTTCTCAAACATCGCAAACCTCTTGTTGTCGAGGCCGCTAGTTACACTCCCTCTAGTGTCAATCGATCTCGCCGCCCTAAGCGAATCCTTACCGACCCTGATGACACCATTACCCTCCTCCAGGAGAGCAGTAGGGAAACCAGCAAAGTGTACAAAAACAGACGCCTCCTGTCATTCCGACCTCGCTGCCGAGGTCCTTTGCGATCGCGACCGCGTCCCCGAGTAAATAATGCTCCCCCCGACCCTTGCTCGATAACGAGGTGCCAGCAGTTGTTTCAGCTGAGCACGTAACTTTAAATTCCCCGACTAATAATCATGATCAAAACTTTGATCCAGCCCGTCCCATCCTTGATGTCCTCCCTCCGGTTGACGCCCTAAGCCGAGGTTCGTACCCCACAGGGGGTGCCCTTAGCAAGCGTTCACCTAGTTTTAATTAGCATATTTGAATAACCCCTGGCTGGAGGTTTTAAGTGTAGTAGCACCCACAGGAAAGCCCAGATAAGTAATCATGATCTCAGAGGTCAACTACGAGATGACCTAAAAAAAAAATGGAGAAGAAGGACTTGGGGAGCTCTTTGCTTATTTGCTAGCAGTGGGAAAGCAAGCCTCCTGCTGAATGGGTTAATGAGTTATTTTAGGGTTGGATTTGCTGACCGAGCTCGCGTGGTGGATTTATTTTTGCCGCCAGTCGCAGACAAGTTTAGTCCGCCTACCTCAAAAAGAACTTTCTGTGCCTAGGTGTGTTTTCGATATAATTCATAACTCATCAATTAAGTACTTCAATAATTATTTGAATAAAAAAAATACTCAAAATAAAATTCAAATATTAGGTGTTTTGTAGCTGGATCTCACCCATGTTATCAATATTTATTGATTTTGCTGAAAATGTTGACAACGTTGACATTGACTTTGACATTTCTGATACGAAGATGTCAAAGTGCTCGTTTCTTGTCGTAGATAAAATCTTCTAAATTAATAAATATTAAATCTTGAAGTGTAATTGCGATAATTATGTCATCAGAAAATCAACAAGTCAACGTTATGTTTGGGCTAAAGAACGTACTATCACTAATCGATGCTGCTGTTGCTAGGCGCAGTAAGGTATGTAAACCGTCCCATTTAAACTTTATTTACCACCCAGCATTCCGTAAAATAATGTTATCAATGAAAAAGATTTCTAAACCATTGTATCTCTGTGGCGTCATTTAGCAATACTTTGTTACTTTCTGACAATTAGTTGGCTACCTTGCATCATAATATTTTATACTTAATTATAAAATATTATGATTAACCTGAACCTTGCAAAGGCTTTTTATGTTTTCTTCCATGTTGGCAAATGTAATCCCTGGATAATCAGATTTAACTTTTTTTAGGATTTACCGCAAGTTGCGCCTAGGTTGGTGGCAGTATCGAAAATAAAACCTGCTTCTCTGATTGTTGAAGCCTATGAAGCTGGTCAAAGACATTTTGGAGAGAATTACGTCAATGAATTAGCTGAAAAAGCCAGCGACCCTCTGATACTGGAGAAATGCAAGGATATAAAATGGCATTTTATTGGTCACTTACAAACTAATAAAATAAACAAATTGCTTGGATCACCAAAGCTGTACAGAGTCGAGACTGTCCATTCTGAAAAGCTAGCTGACAATTTAAATAAACAGTGGCCAAAGTATAGAAATGAAGAGGAGAAATTACCAGTTATGGTGCAGATTAATACCAGTGCTGAAGAAGGTATAATATTTAATTTAATTATTTATTTAAGTACAGTTTATTACGAGTAGGTAAGTCTGATGCAATTTAATTCTAAGAAAATATTCTGAAGTTATATGTAAATTAATTAATGATGCAACATGCTTCCCAGTTATTCAAAGCAAAATATGTTTTAAATTTGTTCCAAAGTATGTAATCTTTATTATTTTCACTTTCAGCTAAAAATGGAATTGAGCCATCTGAAGCCACAAAGGTTGTAGATCATGTATTGAAGAATTGTCCAAACCTAGATTTCAAAGGATTGATGACTATTGGTATATATGACTATGATACCTCAAAAGGGCCAAACCCTGACTTTGTGACCCTTGCCAAGTGTAGACAAGAAGTCTGTGAAAACCTCAAGCTTGATATAAATGAAGTGGAATTGTCTATGGGGATGTCTACTGATTATGAACATGCTGTGAGTATAATCTTTGTGTATTTAAACCATTCAAACAGGGGCTGATGATCTTAACCCAAACATAGGTTAACCTCTTGACTTGGCTGTTTTAAAGTTTTCACTATGTCACTGGAATATTATAATCTTTTCCACATAATGGAACTTTAATTGACAACACCTACAAAAAGATACAAGAAAACATGGCGTGCTTTAAATCACTAAACACTAGAATAAAAAATAAATCATCAACAATCAATCACATTTACTCTTTTTCCAGATTGAACTTGGAGCTACAACGGTTCGCGTTGGATCAGTAATTTTTGGAGCTAGACCACAAAAAGCAAACTAACTTATAAGGTTCAAATAATAGTTCAATACACCTTTTAAATATTTTCAATCTGAAAAAACTATTTTTGTTATTGTTACCATACTTATGTAAGGTGTTAAATACTATACGTTGAGAGTAGGTAAAAATGTGCTGTTGTTATTGAAAATAAGTTAATAAATGGGCTTCCAAATAATATATTTCATTTGATGCATTTTATTTTTACACAAAAAACTTATTTTCGCTCGCATAATGTTGCCATCTTACAAAGAAAGTGACAGCGAAAAAATTTAATCTGTGGCAGTTTTGAGTTGGCTTTGCGATCCACGACTTCATTGGTCGACAAAATTAATGACAACTTGACAAGTTGAGTGAGTTTCCGAACGCAATGGTTGACGCACGCATGAGAGGACTTCGCAGAAGCTAGGAAAGTTTGTGTGTTGTGTTTAAGTGTAAAATCAACGACTTTAATCGAATAAGTTTAATTATTAACTCAATTAAACATTAAATAAATTTTTAACTATAAGCCTGTAACGATTGTGAACTACAAATTCGTGATAAATAGTACGCAGTGAAGTGTTCAAGTTAAACTTTGTGTGTCAACAAGTTCACATCCTCTATTTGAAAGTTTTTGAAACAAGGCCGTAGTAAAAAGGTAAGGATAACAACTTTTATTATAAATCCAGGATACACTCAACATTCCTAGAATTATCATAAAGTTGTGTAATTTGCAAGTGAGAAATTCCGTTATTTTTATGCATAATATTTTACTCGTGAGAAAGTGTGTAAATAATTACTTGCTAGTTACGAGCAGTTGGTTTATTTATCAAGCCTATGTGATTATAAACTGTGGTAGATCACAATCGTGTTGTAATTACCGTGCATGCATGTTTATCAAAGAATCTGCAGTAGGTCAATGTATGTTTCAAAGTTCAATCATAAATATTTAACACAATATCTGATCTGCCTGCGTGTAGTCGATTTTTATTATTAGTGCCTTATTTATTATTTAAGTAAGTATTAAGAAGCTTGATGCTTTTTGTCTTGCTACAAAATAAGTTCTACAAACACTATGCAAACAAACTTTTTATTATTAAATTACTAAGGGGTAAATAAAGATGACTCTCTGGACAATCCTATGCCTTTGATAGCATGTTTAAGTCCCCTAGAATCAGTTGTAACCCTAAATCTCTTTAAAAAAATGTATTTGAAATGAAAATCTACTATGATACAAGTTTTAAAGTACTGTTCACATTGATGGCTTTTGTCTAAACAATTGATTGTACCATGCAATCACACATAACTGCTACTTACATAGCAATATCCTGAGATGTGCCAAATGACCTTGTTGGTGCAAAATGAAACTGTGTGAATAAAAACTTAAGTAATAATAACAAGTAAGTAAAAATACTGCAAACCAACAATAACACAGGTCACACAGGTCAATAATTTTCCAAATTGAATTGAAGCATTTAAATGATTAATTTATAAGTAACATGGGACAAGGGTAGGAAGATAATGAAACAAACCATTTACAGGTAATTTTGAATTGTCAAAGAATTGGTCAGTTACTTAGTCAGAAAGTTGAAGCTAGAAACTAGGGTGACCCATTCTAAAGAAAAGGACAAGAATAGAAAATATAAGGTTCCTGTGAAAAAGAAACGGCAAGAATGAAGATCTTACCTGCATGCTCAGCATGACCACAATAGAAACAGGTTTTGTTGATGGAAGTATAGACAAAATGACATAAACAATCACAATCTGTCATTTTGTCTTTTCTTCCGTCGACAAAACCCGTTTCTGTGGTTCTCATGCTACGCATGCTGGTGGTCTTAGTCCACACCCTAATGTATTAACATAACTTCATGCTTGTTAACCCAAAAAAGTTAGGCAGCATACTTATAGCACACCCACATTTCAATAGTTATATGTTAAGTCCCATATAATAGGGGCCTATTGCCATCAATCGGGCACAAATGCAGACTCCGGACTGCTACTGTGAAATTCCATATGGAAAAACCCAATAACACTTTGCCTGATCTGGGAATCTTTCCCAAGACCTTATGCATCAAAATTAAATGTTAGGATATTCATTATTTAAGGCTTCACAGAAATGGAACAAAAAAGTGACCCTATGGTACCCTAGGGAGGGGAAGAGAAATAAAGGAAACTTGAAAAGATGGCAGGATGACTTGGTGAGGACGGCGGGAAAGACATGGACAGACAAGGATCAGGGAGAATTGGAAGGGGATGGAGGAGGCCTTTGCCAAAGGGCACACAGAGACTCAATATTGGAAGGGGATGGAGGAGGCCTTTGCCAAAGGGCACACAGAGACTCAATAAAACGTTTTTGAAACTCTGAATAAAGGCTATAAATAAATAAAAAGGCTGCACAATGTTTATTTGCGTTTGGTTGTGTTCCATCATGTATGTAGTTTAGATTAACATATTATAAAATTTTACCATTTGCATGCGCACAGACAGCCTACAAACACAATTGTTGCATTTTTTATGAGCAGTGTTTAATATGGGTGTGTCTTCATGAAAGTGGGTTTCACTTTCCACTTTCTAGCACCTATGTCTTCATCATGGTGTGCAAGGGCTGAATTTACAACTATTTTAATTATCTTATTGTGTTGATAGCAAACTAAATTGGATCAGCCAAGAGTTTTGCAGTGTTACGTAGTTAGTTAGGTAGTGTCCAAGATTATTGACAAGGGCACAGATTACAAGGGTCCCATCATTTGAAGAATGCACAACATTGGCAGTGCACCCACCTCGCTTGCTCGTCTTAGGGCGACGATAACCGACTTTTAATGATTTTATACTTACTGAAGATCACGTCTAAACGAGTACTAGTGTTAATGATTTGGAAAAATATAATTATGTTAATTGGAGCATATTCTTAATAACTTAATATATTCATGAATATTTTAGATTATGTTTACATTGTGAAATTAATTTGTAAAGTTATGTTTAACGCGGATAAAAAACTGAGAATCACGCAAAATCTATCTCGAATCGCGACATGAATCGAAATTGTAGGTACCAGCAATTAAACCACACAAAGTACCTACCTATCGTATAAAAATGACAAATGACATTCAAGATTTTTAAAAGCATTCACTTTTTAAATCAAAACAAAACACGGACATGTGGATTTCCTTGAGAGTGTTGTTTTCCTTTCATTGTTTGAAACTCAGAATGCATATCAGATATCTAAAGTTCCATAATAATATGCAATTTGTTGGAGGCCGCCTCGTAGGTGTCTGATAGTTCGTTCTTAAATGGTTTTCATCTTCAGCTTTGCCACTATGTTGAGAACATTTTTTATTGTGACAGTTTCTTGTGAATTGATGTCAAAATGTCTCAAATGACCAAAAACTGCAAGTGCAGTTAGATCTCTCAATAAGACACTATTCTCATTGGAATCTACATAAAGGTCGCTGTATATCTACTGCACGGCGGGCGGCGCGCAGTTAGGACTTACGACGTGGACGGGCTGTGATGTTATGAAAACACGGGCGGGTGTTTTTAATGCATACGCACCGCGA
This sequence comes from Agrochola lychnidis, assembly GCA_963680765.1. Classification (NCBI taxonomy): domain Eukaryota; kingdom Metazoa; phylum Arthropoda; class Insecta; order Lepidoptera; family Noctuidae; genus Agrochola; species Agrochola lychnidis. The sequence continues at coordinate 17,382,026 of OY796869.1, forward strand.
CGCGCAGTGTCGCGAATCTAATGTGCTAGTGCGGAGTAGGGATGTTAAAAAATAATCGATTTTTGTTTAAATCTATTATTATTTTTTAATAATCGATTTTTTATTGTCGATTTTTATTTTAATATTAATCGATTTTTAGTAAATCGATTATATAAATTACGTGTTTAAATCGATTTTCAGAAACAGCTTGTATCTATGAGACGGATGAAAAAATCTAGTAGTAAGTTTCAATTTTATAAACAGCGCCGTCTATGCGTTGGATGAAAAATCTCGAATTAAGTTCATACGTATAAGTTGATTAAATAAAAACGGCGCCATCTGTAGGCATTTATTTTTATTTGGTTTATATTTTAGTTTTTGAGACAATAAGTTTGTCATTTTGTTGGGATGCTCATCATTTAATTTTTATTATAATAAATAAAACGATTAATAGAACTAAAATTTGTTTCAATAATGCTATTTGGTTTCCTAATTCCTTACCTTGAAATTTTAAAGGAACCTTTGATTTTTAGTTTTGAATTGGTTATTTTTTTATTCATATAATTTTATTTGATTTTTTATCTGAAAAATTGTTAATATGAAACTCTTAGGTTTATTATTGGAATTTGAAAAGCATGTTTTTTTAAATAATACAAAAATCGATTTTTCGTAGAAATCGATTATTTATTTTTAATAAAATCGATTTTTGACAAATCGATTAATTTTGAATAAAGAAAAATCGATTTTTATTTAATCGATTATTTTCCATTAATCTCACATCCCTAGTGCGGAGAACAAGAAAACATGGAATGTTTGTGTATACGCAGCGGAACCACGGACGGGAACTGGCGCGCGTGGGGCGGGACGTGCTAAACATCGTCACCGACGATATTTTTTCTCGTCCCTTGGGTGCCACGTTACTGTCCCCGTCCGTGTACTACGTTGCTGTCCCCGTCCGTGTACCCTTGGCGTATGCTTTTTTGCCCCAGCCACACACTCGTCGAGTGGCATGAGAAGTAGCGAGGAAAGTAGGCAGAGACGTCGTGTGGCAATGTTACTCGTCATGCCGCACGTCATGCTCCTCGTGATGCCCACTGCTCCCTCTTTTCTCGGTTTTTGGGCGCGAGTCAAAGGACGTAGTGCGAAGCGTCGCGATTAAGTGCGCGAGTAGAGGAATGTGTGGGCGGAGGAGTGCAACATCGCGTCACCGCGAGGAGCAGAGTGATGAGCAGCGCGAGCATTACCTACGTATCCATTTTTTATGAAATTATCTCCAAAAGTTGGCGTCCCGTTCCGTCCGGGTATAAACACGTTACGTATGCAGCGATAGTCGTATCAAATTACAGAAGATGGAGTCCTAATCTTTGGAAACTGATGACCTAAAGCAAGCCCTTGTTTTTGCGGTCGTCCAGAAATGTTTGTTTCGTCAGATGTCTTAAAAGTGTTACTAGATCTTCTAGCACTAAGTATTGGATGGGTGCAACTTTTCGTAATAAAGTTCAACAATACGCAAAAACATCGTCGTTTTTGCATCACTCCTTCACATTGAAATATTGCCTAAACACGAGAGTAATAAAGTTCAAAATAGTTTGAATTTAATCGCTTAAAATGTACAACGATTACTATTGTTTACCTACAAGAATCCGTCACACTCAGTGCACTAGTTTTGTCCACAAAGCGGACTAATTTCTTTATTTTTTCTCTTCCTATGTTGTAACTTAAACGTCAGCCAAACGTTAGATTACGTAGACGTTATTGTTAACGTTATAGTTTCACGTTTTGTTCTCAATGGAGAAGGAAATCGGTCAAGTACATTAGCAGGTGCATGGTAATTGTTTGGTACTTAGTACAATGTAAGAAAATGTTGATTGAGGTTTCCATAACTTTGGCTCCTACACAATGACCGTTTTTGCCGACTACAACCTCCATTCATTAGTTTTTGGTTACTTAAGTAACTACGTACATCTATGCCGTGATGTGAATGTACAAGAAGCAAAAGCAACAGGTTGGTTTTGCTAACGATCATCGAACGTGCCTCTGTAGTTTCCTCATTAGTAAATGATGTTAATGTATACTTAGAAAATCTAGACGCTATTGATTGATATTGCATAGAAATTCGTAAAACTTTCTCGAAGAAAAAGGAATGGGAAGACTATCTATTGATTACCTTCGGGATATATATACCAGTGACCTTGAGTGGTTAGCTTGTGTATTCTGTACTGAGCTCACGCAACGTGTCGTATGTCCAACCAGTAATAGGGCTCGCCTATCAAGGAGCGTTGTCCCAAATTAGACGACCGACCCTGACCAGTGTACAAAAACAGACGCCTCCCGTCATTCCGACCTCGCCGCCGAGGTCCTTTGCGATTGCGACCGCATCCCCGAGTAAATGATACTTCCCCCGACCCTTGCTCGATAACGAGGTGCCAGCAGTTGTTGCAGCTGAGCACGTAGCGTTAAATTCCTCGACTTATTAGTCGAGAATCAGTTTTGATCATGATTATTATCATGATCAAAACTGATTCAGCTCGTCGCATCCTTGATGCTCCTCCTCTTCCTCCCTCCGGTTGACGCCCTAAGCCAAGGTTCGTACCCCACAGGAGGTGCCTTTAGCGAGCGTTCACCTAGTTTTAATTAGCATGGTTGAATAACCCCTGGCTGGAGGTTTTAAGTGTAGTAGCTTAAGGCACCCACAGGAAAGCCCGGTTAAGTAGTCATGATCTCAGAGGTCAACTACGAGATGCCCTACATACGCAATATCAATTTATTATAATTTTAATAAAACACGTATACTAAAAGATCAATAATTAAATCATCTTTAAAATGGTGAATGTTTCAGAAAAATACGCTTGATAGATGTTGCGTGATTCTCAGTTTTTTTTTTCCGCGTTAGACATAACTTTACAAATTAATTTCACTATGTAATATAAACATATTCTAAAATATTCATCTATTAAGTTATTCAGAAAATGCTCTAATTTAACAATTTTTTTCCAAATCATTAACACTACTCGTTTAGACGAGATCTTCAGTATAAAATCATTAAAAGGCGGATACAGTCGCCTTAAAGGGGATGAGTACAATAAAGAAAGCAGATGATAAGGAAGCATCGCATGCTGCGTAGCGCAAATCTAAGAGACAATCTAAGCACATCTGCACGCAATGTTTCTAGTGCCACTGAACACGGTAGATTTTTAATGATGACAACGCTGACGCTAGTCAAAAACTCGTGTCCTCTAGTGAGCAGTCTAACCACTTATTTTAATTGAACACCATCTTTAGATAGTGAAGGAAACTCGTGAGAAAAATCACACGTTAATGAATGAATTGCAGACATGCAGTGCCCAAGAACAAATAGATTGCTCCACACATTGGTCATAATTGCGAAGAGTATTAAACAGACGTCTTTATTAAGTATGTCTCAGCATGTAGACAGTCCATTTTTCTACTAATCCATCGTTTTGTTACGCCCATAGCAGGATCAGAAATGAGAAACACCGTAGCACATTGGTGTTTCAAAACATTAGATCAATTCATGTAGCCTTTTGCCCAATTAGATTGGGGACTGGGCTTTATGATCCCTCTCCAAAAAGTATGTCGTGAAGTCTGTTGGAATTATTGCCCAAACTCAAACGAGAAACAGAAAAAGAAGAAAGAAAGAAAAATTGTTTATGATGCATGAACTAAACATACATTCAAAAACTTCAAATTCATTTATTTTTAAAAGACAACTTATTGGTCCACAGTAGGTTTACGTAATATAAATTTAAAAACTATACCCATAAATATAACATTGAAAATACAATAAAAGTAACAATAAATTAATTCAAATATTCACTAAGATGTCAAATTTCAATAAAATTATAAATAAACTAGCTGACCCCGGCAAACGTTGTTTTGCCAATTATTTGTTTGGGGTGGACAACCCTTATCACTTAGGGGTATGAAAAATAGATAGTAGCCGATTCTCAGACCTACTGAATATGCATATAAAATTTGGTAAAAATCAGTAAAGCCGTTTCGGAGGAGTAAGGTAACTAACATTGTGACACGAGAATTTTATATATAAGATTCCATAATTAAATTAAATAAAAAATTAAAAATCGTGAAATGTTTGATTTACTTTTTGTTATTTATTTTTGTGGTGTACCTACAATAAAGCATATATCTAATACCTTTAAACGAGCAATTCTTGTATATATATAATCTGAATCTCGGAAATGGCTCCAACGATTTTCATGAATTTTCGTATGCAGGGGGTTTCGGGAGCAATAAATCGATCTAGCTAGGTTTCATTTTTAGAAAACGTTATCCAAATATTAAATAAATAATACTTCCCATTATCAGAACGAAAACATCCCCAGCCAAACTTACGCACAACATTGAAGTTATAATAAGTTGGTTAATTAAAAGAAATGACCTTAAACGCTCTCCTCAACCGTAAAAAGACACTTTACACTCAGGAGCACTTAAAATTGACGCTTTCAAAGTTAAACACGAACATAAAAGAAATTATAATACTGAGCGCAATGATTTAGAAATTTATCCAGCGACACTTTCGAATGGCCAGTAGCGGTAGCTGCTCATTAAATTTAAAACGTTGGATCATGTTTTCACTTGATTTCAATGAACGTGGATCAGGTGTATAATAAGGTAAATTGAGGGTATTATGTAAGGCATGCGTCCCAGCAGTGGGAACATAATAGGCTGATTATGCTTAAGCTATGTAAGATTAGAAGTAGTTGGACGCATAAACAGTTTCCGTAATCAACTGACCTTAGTGAAGATGTCTACCCGTCCATTGCCAAGGAATAGTATAGTAACGTCGTCTATGTAAAAGTAATTTTCTTGTCACCATTTTTCATCTAGTAGGAAATTCTCTGTGAAATGCCAAAGGGTAAATTAGAGTTTCCTACTTTTCAGCTACAACTGTCATCAGAATCATCTGGCCCATCTGCTTTAGATAACCCATCGTCGGCTTTAGAGGACTGTAATTACTAGATTGTAACAGTAAAATCTATTTTGCTTCCAAGATCATATTTATATCTGTGCTACGCCCTCGTTCTGCATAATATTGTGCTTCAACCTGCTTTACGCACATCGTGAAACAGGTTGAACGAAGCCGATTCAATGAATGAAGCAAAAACAATGGGAGCTGATTATTGTTTAACTTGGAATCTTCAGTTAATTTGAGGTTAATGGATTGCGGTAGACCGATTGCTTTTCTGTCTGTGTTTATTTGTACATTATTCATATCTTTATCTTGAGGTATCGTTAGGTCCCGTTTACGATTTCAAGTTTCATTGACGACGTTACTTTGTTTGTCATTTACTTGATCTTGATCATTATTGGCAGTCTCTTTGTTATTTTTCGAACTTGCTTTTAAATTGCCCTTCTTTGCTTTTGTTCTCGGTGTCTTTCGTGGTCTTATTTCTTTTTATATACCAGATTTATTTAATGGTATTAGATAGATTACGATTTACCTTCAGCAGCTACAACAAGGCTTCATATGCATGTATTTCCTATTTTGCAAGTTAATCGTTTCTCATAAGTTTGGAAACTTACAGCATAGTGCGTACCATTCATTCGAAAACAATCACGAGAAAACCAGCATGGCTAAGACAAACCATTACGAAATCGAATAACCCTTTAACTTTACAACTATCTAAAAGAACGATATCCAATTCAAAACGGCCATTACCTCTGTTATAGCACGACAAACAATTGAACGGCTCCACGTTAACCGTAAACTGATGTTTAACTGCTCTGAGAACTGTTAACTCACTGTGAATAATTAACTGGTTATGACCAGTTATACAATAAGATAACTGAAAGCATGACTGAGTTAACAAAGGCTTGGACTGAGTAACAATGAGTTGACTCTTCAAGGAAACACGATTGGAGGAAAGCAGTCGAGGAAATGGTGTTGTAATAGATGAAAATGAAGTACGTAATATTGAGATTGAGGAAACGGTTACCTAATAGGCGCCTTTACTTTGACTGGCGGTCTAATAGGTAAAGCGCTTGAGCAATCATATATTGGTACTAAGAGTGAGCTGGTTTTCCTTATTTCAAGAAATTGCAGATTAAATGTAGATTCAATTAGATACAAACTGCTCAGTGAAAGACTTGCAAGGGATCGTAAACCGATGGACACATTTGATTTCATACAATATTCTCTTCTAACATATACCCTGCTTCGCAAGGGTGCAATGGCGATATGTCAAAACATGAGGTTACTATATCTAAGTTAAATATGAATGTATGTTTATATGTATAACATAAACCTTCCGGAATAAATGCTCTAGATGATGATGAAATTATGTAGTTAAGAAGATCTAAGTAGTCACACAGACACACGAAAAGCGAGTTTGTTTTATACTACTTCTGGATATCGAGGTATCTTCATTCTTTATTTTACTTTATTCCCACAACATTTCAAATTGCAGACTAACATAAATATGTACTTAATTGTCCGTAACGAATTCCGAAGATTTGCTACTAACCGTCCAAGTTCATTACAGCATTAAAACCCAATGAGTTTTAAACTCAACAAGACCATTAACATCATGTAATCCATTACCAAAGAGGCAAAGAATTCTAATAACACTAAACTATAGCAATTCAGCAATAGTTGCTATTAAAGTAATTAAAATAGCCGTATAAAAGCTTTTAAGGGCCACAAAGGTTGCAAACAATAATAGGGACCTCAATACTATTGTTGATAGATTGGAAGGTCACAGATGATGAAATGTATGATGATACAATGGATGAACAAGTGGATATTACCATTAGTACACATGTGTACAATTTAGTTCATGATAGTTCTGTTAGAGTTAGCAATGATACGGTTATTTGTACCTGAGATATCATTAGGTCGATTGAACTTGTCATGTCTACGTAAGGAGTTAATAAAACTACAACTAAAGACAATTTTATAAACAACCATCAGTCGGCTATCCGTTGGCAAATTGACAGTGAAAGCTACGAAGATGATATCTTTGAGTCAATTGAAACAAAAAAAAATAATGTTAGTAGTGTATTCTGGATTGCAGAATTTGTAACAGATAAGACTATAAAACCCAAAATTCAAACTATAGTTATCGTTTGTCAAGTACGACAAAACCAAAGACAGACCGCCAAAAATCAATTTCAAAACACGAACACAAACATGTCGTCCACTTATGTCCATCTAGATATGAGAACACAGTTTCCATATTAAATAGAACACTCTTGAGAAACTAGAAACTGCAAGTGCATATAAGGAAACGGTCTTAAGACATTTCTTCCGCAATGCAAACGATACCAGGAAAACTGCATGTAATTTTAGTCATACGTTACGTTCCGTTAAGATGAAAAATGGCGGCTTTAAAGGTTTTTGACTGGTGGCAATGACAGCTGTGATTAATAGTCGTTGTAATTAATAAATCGATTTTAATCATACACTTCAGTGTGAGAAATACGTCATTGGTATTTGAGGACTGACTTTGCGGTCAGTTTATCGTCCGGGCATTGCTTAAGTCCTTGAGTAGATTTGGTTTTTGTGGTGGGCTGTGTTAATGACATAGTTTATGCGAAATTCAGTGTGGATTTACTTAAATGGCAAATTAAAAATATTCAAGATTTATCTGTGTGGTTTACTTCTACAATTGAGTATTTGGTGGTAGTTACTTCTTAAATCCAATCGTTCATGCCTGCCCATAGAGGTCTGTTAATTTTATTAATATGTTATTTTGTTTTGTCGTGTTATTTTTATTATATGTCAAGCCCTGGGAAGCATGGAAAACCACAGTAACTTTTTCTGTTTTTTCCATATTTCCTGGTTCAGACTTCGCAACCGTTTATTCACGAGATGTTAAATTCGTTCTGCCATCGGTTTCGCTTCGTTGCGAAGATTTCTACGTAGGATCTATTAAAGTAGCCATAGTTTGTATCTAATTGGTGTTGCAAGGACGGGATTTAAAAAAGAACAAAGACACTCATGTCCATAACGTGATTGTTTTATGGACAATGCTATTGGCGTTGGTTTTGGCATGGTTATGTAAGTTTCTTACGCAGTTGTTGTTACTCGATGAATCAATACACTCGGTTCGGTTTCGAAAATCTGATTATCTAGAACAGATTTATTGATATCTGAAACATGTCCTAACTGGAGTGTAGAATTGTTCAATTGAATTGAAAGTTTTATTATATATTGTCAGACATGATATATCAACGATCTTTCAGATAATGAGTTCATGATCATTCTGCATCTTCGTATAACTTCTTGATTTTATGATCAGAGATTCATACATTGCATGTAGTTAGTTGGTAAAACTTCAAAAAGCAGCATCAGCTTTTGGCTGAATTTGAATGTTTAGTTCGTTGATCACCTCAATATTTTTCCTCATTCTAGCTTCAATAAAAAACTGAATACGAAATCAATGAGAACACACGCAACACCAAACCCTGAAACTGCCAAAAATATTTGCCGAAACGTTTTAATAACAGCCTTTACGTAATTGCATGTCATTTCACATTTCGGTTCAAATATTCGGCTATAATAATAATGACCTTACTTTATACTCATTGTAGGCAGCCATGCGTGCTTTGATGCATGGGGTGTAAGGGGGAAGCGCAGAATACATAACAATAATAATAACAGACTATTGTCCCACTGAACTGCAAAGGCCCCTTCTCTTACAGAGAAGGCACCATGCTTGCTCAAGACGTGTTCACCGTTGACAGTAATGTCCAAGATAAACTCAAAGTACACAAAAATTGAAAAAGTCAAATTGGTACTAGCCCTGATTTGAACATTAATGGGCTAGTGCCCATAACGACACATGGCTCATCCATAACTCATAATATTAACCTCTCCTTCATAAGGATCTTACTAACACCCACCGACTCCTTGAAAATTCAAAAGCACCCAGAAGTGTGCGTTATAAAAACGTTTAAATTGGTCAGCCTGCTCCCAGACTTTGAACTGTTCTATAACGAACTGGATCGATTACAATTAATTGTCATAGAAACTATTCATATTTTTTCATAGCAATTACTAGTTATATGGAATTGATGTTATATTTATAGATTTATCAATATAACGACTACTAGTGTGGCAATTTAATATTTATAAGACAATTATATATGGATCGATATAAATGAATTTCAAGAGACGTGAATCAGCAATCCCAGTCCACTTGACCACATTTCTGGCAGAAGGAACTCCCTCCCTCATCTCTTCTCTGTCCTCTTCCTTTCAAAATGCTCCCATTTCAGCAATATGTTGCCGGTGATGTCATTCCACATTTGTTACAAACAGTCAGCATAACAATGACCTTATGGGCAGCCAAGCATATCGCGACGCGTGGCTACTCCGTGTCCGTTACGTCTGCCCATTGTCAAGGTTGACAGGATTCATTAGGTGAAGCGTACTGATTTGCGTAATTAACTGAAATTATATAGCTGTTAATGCGTGTTGAAAGAACGGTAACATGGAAGAAGTAGATTGTGACTTTTGTGCGAATTTGGATGGTACGGGAAATTATATGAACAGAGTCTATGGGGAGACAAAAACAGAATTTTGTGAAAATCCGGATTTCGGACTAGTGAATTTCTTTTAAAACCCATCCCAAATTAAGATTTCAATAGTCTTTAATTTGACGCTACTATCAAGTCATTTATCAATTTCTTTCCTTGAATAACAGGTATAATCTTGTCTACATATTTGAAATAAACATCACCTGCTACACAGAAAAACAAAGTCGTTTTACGAGTCAAATACACTCGACAGACAGTAACGTTAGTCTTATTTTGTCCATCAATATTAAACAAAAACTGCACAAAGAAAATCCTCCACGGTAACACACTTGCAATTACTTTAATGCAGGAATTGTCTACACATGCCAGAGAATGGCCGCAGGTGCAGCTTTTTCCACGCATTCCTTTCAGCATCGATTTTCCAATTAAACACTGTCTGTTCATCTTCCCCGACTTTCTCACATAGTATGCGAATACGACTACTGGTGTTAGCAATGAATAAAACATTAACAATGTACATCATGCATGGGGTGAAATCGTAACATTTCAAAGTTCCATGCCAGTAGAAAGTAGTCCAAATTTTGATATTGGATTGGATCACTCATTTTCAATGGCGTGAAATCGGACAAGAATTGATGGATGCCGTGTGAATCGTGATTATATTTGGCTGTTTCGGAATGTTTAATGAAATGGATATGCAGTTTTGTATAACTATGAATATGAGGCGGTTGAAAATGCAGAATTTAATTTGTACCGACATCGTTCGAGTTTCCATCGAGTGATTTGAATGAGACAGTAGAAAAACAGTGGCTACGAGCCGAGCGTAGGAGCTACTCAAATGTCAACAATATTCCAATTGAAGACATTTGCTCTTTTATCAAAGAACTTGTGCCGATAAATCAGAAGAAAAAGTTTTAAGGTTAAATATTTGAATTGAGATTTCTTGGAATCCTCATCAAAATGGCAGCGCTGTCCTTTAGGACTTCAATTTGCAAAGTTATGCAAAGCCAAACGATGGACCTATTTGTTTCTAAATTACCATAAAATCATCCTACTGCATATTAATTGTTTTGACCTTGCTCATCAGAATGTAAATAAGAATTGCTTGAATGGAATACATAAATAAATCAGATATTGTAAACATTCTTAAGACCAACCGAGGTTTGATTGTTTCTATAATTTTATTTATTTACTTCAGACATAATTCTAGTTCATGGTTCATATATTCATAGTTCCTATATTTATGACCGAGTGCAAAAAAGTGCTTAGCTTTTTGATGTTTCATTATAACTTTGATTATAACGTTCAAAGAATGGACCATCGTCTAATATCTTTGTCTTTTACAACAGCCATAATAGGGCTCAATACTTGTCTTCTAAATCTGTCTGTGATTCTTTGCTTTTTTCAAGTCTCATCTGTTTAGCTTCGAATTGACCAGTTTCGTTTCCAATAATATGAATATTATTAACACATTGTTAGCATGTTACGTCAACTAACGTCTTTTTAACCTTGAATGTAAATGCCAGCATAAAAGTTTGTCAATATTTTTATTTATTATAATCAACGTTGAACTTGAATTCTTGATAATTCCATTTAGAATTTGTTTCAATACTAATCATTATGTTTTATTGATGGCCTACTGGCCCAATTTAGTCTGACGTCATATTGAAAAGGGTCATCAAATAGACCCCCCATGCATATTTTGTTATCTAACGGCCTTCCAGCTGTGAGTAAACGGGTAACATCTGCCATTTTGTCCATAAGGCATTAGACCATAACTTAATTAACAATTATAGTATGTGGAATGCATAATTATAGCCAGCAGTTAGTGACTTGACAATTTTAACGATGTGCGATGTTGTTTTCCTATCAACTTATGACAGCATCATTCAAATATTTAGCGTGATCAATCCCAAGAATTGAATTTTTTTGCCTACCTTGACGACGTCATTGTGGAATGCCGAAAAATCTTTAAGATGTTCTTAGAACTTACTGCAGTGCATGAATGAGTGCATTTATTATTTAATCAGTTTTGATAATACATTCGTTTCTTATGTGACCGGATGTTCAAAATGTTCTTACTTGTAAACATCCGGATACAAAAGATAAAATCAGACAATTTCGTTGTCGATGCTATCATTGCTCGACCAAAAGTAGTGAATTTATTACCCGAGTCATTTTATTATTTAAGTCGAAACCTAACAGACCGTATAATATACAACTATAATGATTATAAAATGAAACTTTCGTCGCAAATTGTTTTCACCGCTTAATGCCAGAGTAAATCAAATTCGGACACGCAATATTAGATCGTGAGATCATTATTAACGTTTGTTCTTTTTGAATGGAAGGTTGTACGGTAGCTGGCTGTATGAGATAATAATAGGCTCATAGTTTTATGTAATACATGATTTAATGGGGATGAGAAGCATGACAAAGAGACACGTTGATGAATGGACGGTGAGAAGGAGTCCAAAGACATAAATGGATTGTGTGTGGGCCGATATTAATGAAAATGGAATCAATGATAAGGTGACGGCAGACAGGGGAGAGTTGAAGAGAACTAGCACCAACCACAGGTAACGTGACACAAGGACAGATAGAAGAAGCACAGTTTTACACAATCAATCCAGAACCAGTCGTACCTTAAATGCATTAAGTACCTATGTGATTTAAAATCGGAAATCTGGTTGAGAGGTCCTTCGGGACATACTAGTCAAACATTTCTATTGAAGTGTTTTAACTGTGGAGGCTTGTAAATGGCTTGTCGTCAATTACCTCACTGTTACTTCTGTACTGATAGTACAGCTATTAATAGCTACCGAACACAATAAAAATAAAATAAGTGTCCTTTTGTTCGTATCGTTCTGTGTTAGGTCTTTGACAGAATAGTTTCCTGTGGGATCATGCATACTAATCCTCCTTCTCTTTTCCTTATGCCTATTCATAATAGCATCGGCAAAATGCGTCTTTGTCTTTCATACATTTACATCAGCTGCCATCTTCGTGTTATCTTCTTTCATAGCTATATCATCTTCCACACTATCCATCGATCTTTTCTTTGGTCTGCCACTTTTCATGTAGCCATCCCAATTATTACTCAATTTGAGTATTATAGACTGTAAAACTGTGGCATTTTGCACTTTACAAATATTTTTATTTACTGAAAGCATTACATACTTTTATTGTCTTTAGTGATTTGTCGCAATTTTCTTTTACACTTGGTCGTTGTTCTGATTTTATTGGTAATTCAAACATATCGATTTTTTTTAAAGGTTCGTACTAAATTACATAAGACACATTTGCAATTCTTATTATTGGTTTAGGAAATCCTTTCGCCAACAAATTTTATAATACTCTTCCGGATGATTTAAATAAACATGCGATAACATTATTTGCGAAATTATTTATAGTGTTATTTCACTTAATTAGTTTTGTAATAAAAAAGACAAGTTTTTATCACTCTTTCCATTTTATTATACAATGACGCAACCTTGGCTGATTGATACAAATTAAAATGCACTTTAAAATATTCATAATAACGTTTGCATAATCAATTTTCTTTTAATTGTTACAGATTTTCTTCTCACCCCGTGCGAAGATACTGCAAAGGGAAACTGTTATGAGGCACTGAATGGCTCGAACAATGGACGTACCAGAGAGCCAATCTCACAACTTGAATAGCTAGAAAACATAATAAAAACAAACCAATTAGCGCGAAGAGCTATGTGAAAAATAATGTGACATAACGCCATCTAGTGGTTTATTGACGAACTCGGTAGACAGTGAAAGTGTTCCAAAATCAAATCAAGATGAAGTTGAATTTGTTTAAGCGGTCGATGATTTTTGCGACGTTTTTTGGTTCGTGTTTGTGTATAGCGTTAATTGTGGCGTCTTTGGGAACTACGCATTGGATTGATGCGCGTGCGCGAAGGACGTCGAATCCTTTGGACTCCGAAGGAAGGATCAGTTTCGGACTGTTCGAAGGACGGAAGGAGCTGAACTTCGGATATGGTTGGAGGAATCATGATTTTAGTGGTAAGGAAAACTTTCACTTTAATGCTTTTGACCAATAAAATTGAAGTTTATTTTCTTGAAGCATTATTTAAAGTAAAAAAGTCAAACAAGAATTTTCTTCATCACCATTGAAGCAATAAAAAACAGGTACAAATACATAATAAATGTTTTGATTAAAAGTATGTTAGTGTTACAAGTCCGTCAATGTTTTCGTTAAAAAACGTGTTATCATAATATTTTCACCGGTGACATTGTCCGTACAATCCTTAGCCTCTATCAGTAATATTGTGACACTGAGTTACCTTCATGATTTTATAAAATCATTAAAGTAAGTAATATAAGTCAACCGTCCTAGCGCCTTTTAGTCCATCGGATTGACACTAGGGATGTGAGATTAATGGAAAAGAATCGATTAAATAAAAATCGATTTTTCTTTATTCAAAATTAATCGATTTGCCAAAAATCGATTTTAATAAAAATAAATAATCGATTTCTGCGAAAAAATCGTTTTTTTTGTATTATTTTAAAGTACATGCTTTTCATATTCCAATAATAACCCTAAGAAATTCATATTAACAATTTATCAGATTAAAAATCAAATAAAATTAAATGAATTAAAAAATAACCAATTCAAAACTAAAAATCAAAACCAACGTTCCTTTAAAATTTCAAGGTAAGGAATTAGGAAACCAAATAGCATTATTCATAAAAAATTTAGTACTATTAAACGTTTTATTTATTCTAATAAAAATGAAATGATGAGCATCCCAACAAAATGACAAACTTATTGTCTCAAAAACTAAAATATAAACCAAATAAAAAAATACCTACAGATGGCGCCGTTTTTATTTAACCAACTTATACGTATGAACTTAATTCGAGAGTTTTCATCCAACACATAGATGGCATTGTTTATAAAATTCAAACATACTGCAAGATTTTTTCATCTGTCGCATAGATACGAGCTGTTTCTGAAAATCGATTTAAACACGCAATTTATATAATCGATTTATTAAAAATCGATTAATATTACTTTAAAAATCGATAATAAAAAATCGATTATAAGAAAATAATAATCGATTTAAATAAAAATCGATTATTTTTTAACATCCCTAATTGACACTAACTAAATTGTGGGTCCTACTATCAGCCACACAGTCCACTTTAGGACTAAAAGAAAATTATTAGACACGTATTTTTTGCTTTATCATATTAATAAAAAAATATTTAGATAAAACGCATTAAAGTTGGGGAGTGGGGGTTGCTACGTCACAAGTAAGTATAAAATCTACGTACTCGTGACATCATGGCACCCTCTCCGACCCAGATGACCCCCATAACACTCCTCCAGGAGAAGAATAGGGCCACCAGTACAGTACACAAACATAGACGACACCCGTCATTCTGACCCCGCCGCCGAGGTCCATCGCATCACAATCGCGACCGCGTCCCCGAGTTAATGAAACCCCCCCGACCCTTGCTTGAAAACGAGGTGCCAGCAGTTGTTGCAGCTGAGCACGTAGCTTTAAATACCCCGAATAATAATCAAGATGAAAATCTAAGTTTGATCCAGCCTGTCCCTCTTTGCTGTCCTCCCCTCAGCGACGCCATAAGCCGAGGTTCGTACCCCACAGGGGGTGCCCTAAGCGAGCGTTCGCCTTGTTTTAATTTAGAATAGTTTATGCCCCTGGATGGAGGCTTTATGTAGAAGCTTAAGGCAGCCACAGGAAAGTCCGATTAAGCCGCCATGTCGTCATAGGTCAACTGCGAGATGCCCTATTTAAAAAAAAAACATCATGGCACGTTTTAACTCAATGTATCGCCGTAATCGTATGATTACGTAAAAAAAGAAAAAATTCTTGTCCAATATTTTTTAACTAGCTTTTGCCCGCGGCTTCGCACGCGTAAAAGTCGGAAAATATCCCACAGGAACGTACTACCGATATTCAGAGTACTTATCAAATGTACTAACCCAGGTCATGGCCTATCCGTATGCCATTCATCTAAATCTGTTCAGCCGTTACGGCATAAAAAGGTAACAAACAGATAGATAATAAATCTGTTTTAGGGTTCCGTACCTCAAAATGAAAAATGGAAACCCTTAAAGAATGACATCCTTGCCTGTCAAGACACTTTTTCTCAGAAACGCGTGGAGGCATCAAGTTGAAATAGATATTATAATAAACTTAGGTTAAGCGCGCACTACGGATTTTGATCGTTGCGGATAATATTTCGTGTTGTTCTATCTTCTCTCAGGCTCATTTCCAACGAAATGTATGGAAAGATTTTTGCAATTTTTGAATTTTCTCGTACTCAAAACTCAGTTGGCCCGATATAGTTTTTTGACCCTAGTAATAAGAAATAGGATCAACTGGCATCAAAAAAGTTTTGTGAATATTGACCATGTTTTTGCTGACTGTACAATTTTTGCAAAATCTGTGAATGCAGATCAAAATATTTCAAAAAGTTAAGGACAGTCACCTAAGACCGTTTTCTTGTAGCGACAACGGTTAAGGTACCTGCCTTTATTGCCCCATATTAATATTCACCCTGTATGTGTTATGATTGACTACTTAGCTCCATAAAGGTATAGCGTGATGATAATCTTTTAAAAGGTTAAATCCGTAATTATCTGCAATATTCTAATTTTTTGGAAAGTCTTTTTACAGTTTGCGGTAAACTATAGAAGAATACGAACATAATGCAATATTGCTCATCCCCCATAGCAAATAGCGTGATAATAATTTTTAAAAATGTCTATTGTGACGTTTCCATTATTTGACATAGATTATTTATACCAATTTTCAAGTTAATCAAGCCAAACAGTAAAATCCTCCCTTGTAAAAATGAAAACCCCTTTTCACCCCATTAGGGGTAGATTTTCAAAAAACCTTGATATATGTTTTTATTTGTTTTCAGTTTTTAGTATAAATACTGAGTTTCAAGTTAATCAGACCGCGCGTTAAAATTCTTCGATACAAACTTTGACACCCCCCAATCCTCCCTTAGGGGGTAAATTAGAAAAACTAAAAATGGCAAACTTTATAATTTACATAGATAAGTATTCGTGCCAAGTTACAAGTTTATTAACTCAAGGAATGAGATTTTTCATACAAACAAAATCCCCCCTTTTCACCCCCTTACAGGTCGATTTTCCAAAAACCCTTTCTTAGTGGATGCCTATGTCATATTATCTACCTGTGTGCTAAATTTCAGCCTAATCCGTTCAGTGGTTTGAGCTGTGCGTTGATATATCACCCAGTCAGTCAGTCAGTCAGTCAGTCAGTTTACCATTTTATATATACAGATAATCTAAATGACGGACAATTTTTTTTTATCATTATCCTTATTGTAGATTTTTGCGTTATTACTTAAATTGATCGTCTACCAAATGCTATTGAAGCGATTGTCAATATTACTACAATAGCAATTGATCGTTTCGGGGACCTTCGAGTTGAACGTCTTTTATTTATAAAAATCTCTAACTGCAAATCACTTATTTAAATTAGCTATTTCATCCACATACAAAACTTTGTGTTAACACGTTGTTCATCGAAGATAAGGTTGCTTACTAATGGAACGTGTCAAACGCTCTCACGTATATTCTAATCATAGTTATATGCAATGCAAAGATCTTGTAAGGTTTCTAAATTAAGTTAGCATTGACACTTCTATAAACACTGCTTCTTACGACCCACAAATGAAACTCGAATAACAAAAGGTTGTTCTAAGACAACTAACAGGCTCTGATAGCTCCGTTTTGTAATAAGTTGGTGAGCTGACAATCGTCTGACTCATGGCTACAGAGATATATACTTTCAGAGCACCTATTTTACAATGACTTGAGTATTTATCATCAACTTATAATGTAGTAGTCTTACAGCAATAGCATTTGGACATGATTGCGACTAAGCAGGGTTGATTTCACAATCTCCTAAAACTACCAACATCACTGTATCACTATTGGGTTTCCAATCGGGGTTACAAAACACCTTTGGTTGGGGCCCCTAATATTGGCTTGTAATATGTGTATGATTTTCTCCTATTTAGCATTCTCCTGCTGAACAGAGGTCTTGCACAAACCCCGGTTCTCTGCATTACGTATGCGTCATCAATCATCCGCATCCTCATTTGAACAACTTTAATTTACAAGCTTCTATTTAGCTTTTTCCGAATATCAGTACTTTTAGATTTTGCCCAGACATTGAAACTGTCATGTGTTATCATCATGGATGCTTCATTATCTTCCTGCCCTTGTCACTTAGGATCGGCGCTACACGTTTTCTTCTTCCACTCTCCCCTGTCAACCGTCACATTATCATTCACTCCCTTCTCTTTCATATCATTCCTCACACAATCCATCCATCTTTTCTTTAGCCTTCCTCTCTCTCTCCATCCATCAACATTTATATTCATTACTCTTTTCGTCACAGGCGTTTTCTCCATCCGAATCACATGCCCATACCAAGCTGCAAAACGTTTCTGTGACGTGTGTGTTCATTTCTTTTCATGGACGTTTATGTGCGTAGTATTCGACAGGTCCTAATTCAGTTAACTTTTTGGTTTGGAATTTTACCTTTCAAGCTATATTGACGTAGCAATTATTGCCACTGTTAAAATTCCAACTGCATTGTGACATCAAATGAATCCATATCAGCTGTAAATCGAAAAACTAGAACAACATGAATAAGTCTTGTGTCTTAGTCATTGCTACAGACTTGCTTTGTATCCACGATAAGATCAGGACGTTGTGACTTGCGTTCGGTTTTGTAATCCATTCAGATTCAGCCATTGCGTTTGGTCAATCGACAATGACATCGGGTTTTAAGTTGACATGATTAATGTTAGTGTACTTAACTTTGATACTATTGGTTTGATAGGGATAAATAACTTGTGCAAGAGTTCGTGGCTAAGTAATAACAGCCCCACGGGTTGATCGATCAGGTTAAGCTACGCTTGCCGCGGTCGGTCCATGGATGGATGACCATCTTTACATACCACCCCTCCGTGCCTCGTTAAGCATGTTAAGCCGTTGGTCCCAGCTGTCATTTGTGGATCTTTGACAGTCGTTACAGGTCGTCAGACCCCGAAAGTCTGAGAGCCAGTCTTTGATCCAGTAACTGGGTTGTGGAGTTCTGATAAGCAGTCGCTCCATGTAAAATACAGGTATTCAGCTGCATCTGGTTAGACTGTAAGCCGACCCCAACAAAATTGGGCAAAACGCTAGGCAGATAGATGATGATGAGTTTGATTATTAACTTGTGCAAGAGTGTCAAATAATTTCACAAACAGTCTGAGTCTTTATAATGTGCACATATCGAAAAGATCCATCTATGCTTAATTTTATCGACGGAAAAATATTTAAAAACATCTAAATATATTTTATAAAAAATTGTAGCAATACAATGTAACTTTTAACCTAATAAATATGATCTATCGCGATGAAACAAACTTCATAGTGATTGGAAGTAATTAGGCGGCCTAATTAAATGAAAATTGTGAAAAAAAAACTACCCTCAATTGAAAATAAACATGTTTTTTAAGCAAAAATCTGTTTTTTTTTTTTCATAAATTTTTACAATAATCGTAAAATTTCTCATTAGAACGCCAGAAAAAAGTTTTTAAAATATTTTCCCGTCGACAAAATTAAGCATAGATTCCCTCATTTCGATATGTGCACATAAAGACTTACACTGTGTATCCAAATACAAAAAACACTTTTTTTCAGCCATTTGTGTTTCTTCCCGAAGGTGTTGCTTAGGCGTTGACCATGCATTGGTACGCTGCCTGCGGTCCTATAATCACCTAAGTCGCTTTTAACGGCAACAAAAAGAGTAGCATATTGTTTTTTACCACGTTCCTCAAATACCCCATAACATCCTGTCTTAGCGTGTAACCCGCTCTATCGATCGATGCTGTTATGACATACATTTCGAGACGACCGCAGTGGGAGCTGTTTGGTAAAACCAGCAGGAGGCGGCATGTGACGGGCGACAATCCGAATATTTTATTAGTTTCTTTCTGTTTCTTTTTTAATTGTTTTCTGCTTCAATAAACAGCACCTGTCATGAAAATGTGTAATTTATAAAATTTATTTTTATTTTCAATCGACTTCAAAAAAACGAGGAGGTTTTTAATTCTGTTGTATGTTTTTTTATGTTTGTTACCTCTGAACTCCGTCATTTATAAACAGATTTGGAATAAAAATAATTCAAGGGCTATTGAAGGATACTTCCAGATTGGTCCCATATAAATTTGGTCAAAATCTGATGACTGGTTTTTGAGTTAGCTTCAATAATACGTATTTTTAGGGTTCCGTACCTCAATAGGAAAAAACGGAACCCTTACAGGATCACTCGTGTGTCTGTCTGTCTGTCTGTCACAGCCAATTTACTCCGAATCTAATGGACCGATTAAGTTGAAATTTGGTACACATATGTATTTTTGTGACCCAAACACGAATGTGTAACGTAAATAAAAAAAAAATTAATATTGGGGTCACTTTTGGGGGGCAAACAAGAAAATTAAAAAAAAAAGTTATGCTAACAGTACCGTGTGACATATCAAATGAAAGGACTTATTGCGAGGATCTTAATTATATGTTTAATATAATTTTAAAATAAACATTTTTAAAAATATTTAAGAAATTCAATGAAAATTGACCATTCCCCCCCTTATCTCCGAAACTACTGGACCAAAACTTTTCAAAAAAATACATAGTATGGCTCTTTACTCATAGATTACAGGAAAACCTATAAGAAGTCTATGGTCTTAAAATAACACGCTAAATCTCTCAATATTGTGCGTACAAACTTACATTTCGTCGCTCGGCATCCAATAGGCCCATCTCTCTAGCTACTATAATATCAATATCAAAAGTGTTTGACAGTCTGCTTAATACACAAATAAATAAAACTGTAAATGTTCATGACAACTAATTCGGGTTTCGGCGTGGTTTCTCAACAGAAAGTGCAGTGTTGTGTCTTAAGCGTACTGTCACATACTATACTTATGCACAGCGTGGGACGCCGATTTATGCTAGCTTCCTCGACTTATTCAAGACTTGATCTGGTTGCTTATGACGTATTGTGGAGAAAGATGGAGAAGGATAGGTTGCCAATGGAGCTTAAAAACATTTTTAAATATTGGTACCTATGGTAACCAGATCAATAGTGTACGATGGGCTGGAACTTTTTCCAGGCCATACAGGTTGGAATGCGGGGTGAGGTAGGATTGGCGAGCTCAGTAGCACCAGAGTGGGTTGCTATACAGTGTGATTCTTCATAATGTGCACATATCGAAATGAGGGAATCTATGCTTAATTTTAACGACAGAATAAATATTTTAAAAATCTAAATATTTTTTTATACTTTTATGGAATTTAAAAAAAAAGTAACAAAACTGTGTAACTATTAAACTGAATCAGCTATCGTGATGAAACAAACTCTATAATGATTGGAAGTAAGTAGGCGTCCACATAAAATTAAAATTGAGAAAAAAACTACCCTCAATTGAAAATAATAATGTTTTTTTAGTAAAAATCTGTATTTTTTCATCAATTTTTACAATAATTGTAAAATTTATGAATAAGATGCCCAAGAGAATAAAAAAAAAACAAAAAAAAATTTTGACCATTTTTCCGTCGGTAAAATTAAGCATAGATTCCCTCATTTCGATATGTGCACATTATGAAGACTCACACTGTATAGATGGTATTTGTGTAAATAATATTAGCTTTGCAGACGATATGGTGCTTGTGAGCGCCAGCCAGTATCCCATAGACAAAAACTGTTAGTCGCAAAACTTTCTGAGTGACCTGGTAAAATAAGCTAAAGTTCATAAGTTTACTAACACAATGAGTCCTTGTTACTTGAATAAAGAAAAATATATGGATGACTATTTTTTTTTTGAACGACGTTTTCTAAAAATGAAACCTAGCTACATCGATTTATCGCTCCCGAAACCCCCTGCATACTAAATTTCATAAAAATTCTTGGAGCCGTTTCAGAGATTCAGGTTATATAATATATACATATACACAAGAATTGCTCGTTTAAAGGTGTTAGATTTTTATTTTTTCTACACGTTCAAATAAGTGATCCTGCAATTTAAAAAAAACCTAAAAAATTACACATTCGCGGTATTGGATGCCGAGCGACGATTTGCAGTTGGAATAAATGTTAAGTTTGTTCTTGGGATAAATAAATTGATCTCAACTACGGAACCCTTCATTGTGCGTAGTCCGACACGCACTTGGCCGGTTTTTTCACTTAGTGTATGTTGATGATGTTATAATAAATTTCCTGTCACTGTTCTTTAGATTGCAAGTAGTGGTACGAATACATACCAATGTATGTGGCATAGGTATCACAACTAAATAGTGAAAAATAAAAATGTTTTTACAAAAAAAAAAAACTTCCAAAAATAAATACCACAAAGTGTAATACCATAGTATAAAGAGTTCAAGTAGGCTATCTCAGGCCCAATCCGCGATATAATTGCCTACCATACTTGCCTGTCTCAGGGTTGTCACTTTTAACTACTTAAATTTTAATTCAGTGCCTAGAAAATGGCTGATTGATTCACATTCGTCAAATATTTGAAATTATGATTTTATAACTGTAAGTACTTAGTTACTTTACTATACCTACAATACTGAGAAATCGGGCATATCAAGAGAAAGCATTAGCGGCATATCAATTGACAGATCAAAAGTAGGTACCTAATACATTTTAGTGGGAAAGTAGGCCTGCCTACTTCGTTTGTCTGATAGATAACTAACACAACAAAAAATAAGAAGGTATCTCATCATCAAGTAAAAATTATATGCGACTTGGTTACCTTTTCTGTTCAGTAGGTAATCTGAACAGAGACAACTTTGGAATCGATGAATTATTTAGACACCCAAACGCACAGCAATAATTTCTCCTGCGATTATCATTCATTTTTCATACATTTAGCAGTGCCAAAAAGCCGCGACGTGCAAACCTTGTGCGGCGTTAGCTCCGACTGGCGCACTCTAAAACAGCCGAGATTTTGTTAAGTGTGCGTGCGGCGACGCATAGATACAAGCCACGCACACATACAAGCCGCGCGCGGTGCGTTTCTATGAAGATAACTTACTTCCTCTCTTTATACTATGGTAATACGGAAAACTTTAATTTCAAAAATGGGTGGCAAAAAACGAAAATACAAAACGGACTTCGAAATATGTACTGGGGCATTACTATGACATGTTACAGCCATAATTGTTCCAATATCAGAGAGAGATGTAGCAATAGGGAATGAATAGCACTATCCCCTTTTTCACAATGGAACAATGATAGCTTTAACACGTCATAGTATGGCCCCAGTTATACTCGTATAAAATAGCGTCCTGGTTGCACGTTTCCCACTTCTAGATCATCGATCCACCTACTACATGTATTTTATCTCGTTTCCAGTAAAAGCCGGTACGCACCCCGCACGTCGCTGGGCGTGGTGTGGTACGGCGGCACTACTGGCTGCGTCGCTGCTGTCAGCGGGCGGCGCATGCGTGCTGGCCGCGTTGGGATCGGCTGCGCGCGTGCGGTGCTCGCCGCGACCGCTACTTGTCAGCAACTCCTTAGCAGGTGAATATTAGATACTGAAAGAGATAGAGATAATAGTTACTACCTACTATGGGAGACCCTGTTAGCCGGCAATCCCAAGCTCAAACCAATAAATGGATTTTTGTCCTTCAACTTGACCATGTCGTCTATCTTAGACGTATAATTTATGTATGACATCCAAATATGATACATGCTGCATGTAACATGCATGGATCTCGGCGCATGATCACGGAGCTAGGACGAACCTAGTACTTACAATAGTCAAACGGTTCTTCATATTTTTAAGCTATTGTATAGCTTTTATCGCGGGCGTTGAGCGCGGCGACCGAATCAAGAAATTCCGTAACGTAACGAAAATAAAACCTAACACTCCCCACTCCGCCTACCATGTAATAACGGTTCCCATGACAACTTTCGGTTAGAGGACATTTGACTTATCATTCCAATCATTAAATAATGTATACTTTTAATTTAATTTAATTTATATCAAATTTAATTTAATTTATAATTCTACTTTTTACTTTTTATTTATAATTTTTAAAATAATATTATATATTTTTTTAATTTTAATTCATTATGACATAATATTGATAATCAAGTTAATGCTTGGTTTTACTGTATTGTATTCGTGTAAGTTTAAACTTTTAGAATGGCATGTATATTGTTTCTTTTTTATTCTTAATTTAATTTAAATTATGTATTCAGAGCACTAAGTACTCGATAATGTGTAAGCTGTGGTTACCTGTAATTGAGTGTGCGTTACAGGATAATGTAATAAAACTAAGTTTTACTATTGTAAAAAGATAATTTGTAATGTAACTCGTTGGTAATCCTTAAATAAATAAATAAACGTGATGTTGTCATGGGAACATCATTTTTGTTTTATGTCATCACGTCATCATCGCAAGTGTAGCGTTGACAAATAGGAAGTATGGAGGTTACAAATGCTATGCAATAGCTTTACCGCGGCAGTCTCCGAGTGCCACACTTTTTTTTTTAGATATGAGTACTAATGACGACTCATAGAGAAGTATGGAAGGCTAAAGAGTAGGGGAAGACCAAATAAACGATGGATGGACTGTGTGAAAGATGATATGGCTAGAAAGGGCGTGACGAGATGACTGATAGAGAAGAAAGAGATATATTACTGCGCCGACCCTACTTCTAATCCGAATCCGTAGTTTCGGCCGAAGTTACGGGCGCTTCGTACTCCGTCGCACTTACAGACATACCGTAAAGAAAGAAAAAAAGAAAAAGTATTTATTGAGACTCGCACAGGAAGAAAAGGAGGTTATACCAAGACAGAAAAGGGCTAGGTTTCGCAACCTCTTATATCATCCACCTAGTCATAAAGATATTTATAAGAAAAATGTGTTCAATATGTGTATTTTAATTTATAATACCCTACCAGACGAGTTTAAAGTGCTGCAGGGTAGTGTTTTTAAATAAAAATTGTCAGATTGGTTACACAAAAAGTGTTTCTACAGCATAAAAGAATTTTTAGAACATACAAATATTTGTTGAGAATTAGTTAGTGAATTTATTGTAGATTAAAGGACATTTGTATATAATAATAATGCGTGATAATAATGTGATAATAATATAATGATAGTGTAATGTAATGATAATGAATGATAATGTATATGTACTAATAATAGAATCTGCACAATAATTGTGACATTTTAACTTTCATAATTTGCACGCTTGCTCGCAGGCAGAATACAATGACTTTAAGGCTGTAAGATCTTCCCTTGTAAACCGTGTATTTTCTTGCAAATAAACAATTTGAATTTGAAATCACAAATTAAACTAAAACACACTCAACACTCTGTCTTGTTCGGGTACAAGTCAATCGTCATCCTGAGGATGCCTCGTTAAGAGGTGAAACACGTGTGGATTTCATTCAGGAGTGTTTTTAGGCTCTTTAGAAATAGCTAAACGGAACAGGTGACCAAATATATCCATGTCTATTATATTTTTTTAAACACACTCATAAAACATCAATAAAAAACAAAGTAAACGATGCTGCGACATGCGACATGCCGTAAGTGAGACGGAGTACATAAGCGCCCATAACTTCGGCCGTAACTACGGATGTTGCTTAGGGAGTAGACCCCCTGACACTAAGCCGACGTTCGCACGGACGTAATATAATCGCGGCGTGATTTTCTCGCGAACTGGATTTTCAACGCTCGGTGTTAAGCCAAGCGTTGAGAATCCAACGCGCTGGGATGCACTCTCGTCCCAGCGCGTTGATAAAACACACTGTTGGATTTTCAACTCTCGGCGGTAAGTAGAGCGTTGAAAATCCAATGCACGAACGGTAACAGGTACCATTCGATTTGACGTAATATTGGGTGGACGGATATGGTTTACTATTTCCGACTTTTTAAGTTTATATCAATAATAACACATTTTGTCTCACATTTCAGTGCTATTCAGCCTGGGCGCAATAGCAGTATGGCTGACGGAGTACTTCCTGAGACTGCAGCACAATGTGATGTCAGACGAGGACCTCGCCAACACGTGGTCTTCTGACGATACTGCTGATCTTGGACTGTCCTTCTGGTAAGCGTTACTTTCGGTATTATAGGGGACAATTGCCATCATCCATGGATTTTGTGAAAATAGTCTGTTTTTGTAGACAAATCATTCAAAGGGGATAGATTGTAATACACATTAAGTACTTTATTACCCGATGATTTTACAATTTTTGAGTCATTTGAAATTTATACTTTTATTTCATACATTTTATAATATAAAATGTCAAATTACTTGAAAATGATTGACATTGGCATAGGGGTCATCAGGGGTAATTTGATTGCCAATGACCTCTCATACACCCCCTTTACGGATTGCCGACGTATATCCAATAATTCTGTATACAAATAAATAAAATTGGAGTCTGTTTGTAATCTTATATATAAAATTCTCGTGTCACAATGTTAGTTACCTTACTCCTCCGAAACGGCTTTACTGATTTTTACCAAATTTTATATGCATATTCAGTAGGTCTGAGAATCGGCTACTATCTATTTTTCATACTCCTAAGTGATAAGGGTTGTCCACCCTAAACAAATAATTGGCAAAACAACGTTTTCCGGGGTCAGCTAGTGTCGAAATAAAAGTAACAAAACAACTGCGGCATTTATAACAAAAACAATTTAAAAAAAGAGCTGTCTGTTTGTTCCGGATAATCTCCGAAACTGCTAGACCCATTCTGACTGGACCTTCACTGGCAGATAGCTGATGTAATAAGGAGTAACGAAAGCAACTTTTATTTTAGAAAAAAAAAAATTACGTCGCCGCGGGCAGCTGCTAGTCAATAATAAAATGCTTCCTACACAGGATTTGCAGTATTATATTATTTCTCTTTGGTCAGTGTGCAACTGCAAATTAAATGACCCAGTTTCATATATACATGTCGGAAATACGTCACTGATTTAACTAATCGAGGCGCCAGCGCCGCCTAGCGGCGCCCGACAGAGTCTACAACAACGCTCGACCGGGGATAAGCTGAGTTTGTCGGTGGCGGTCAAGCAGTGAACACGTTTAGAAACTGTTTCGCGTTCCGTATAGTTGTTTGTGTACCTACAGTGTGTGAATTGCTAGTGTGATTAATTTGATCAGGGGGCCTAAAACGGTCGCTTTAGCAGAATCTTAATATGATAATATTATGAATCACACAAACTGTCATAAACTGACAATTCATAATATTATCTGCATCAATTCATATTACGCAATTCATCTGTTTGACAGTTATGTAATATAATGAAATAATATTTAAACTGTAGAAATGTTAAATTAAAATCTCATTTTGATTAATAAAAACTGAAAAGAAAACTTATCTGGTAAAATTGCGATCTTAATTTTTTCATGTGGCAATATTTACACCAAATATGATTCTGATATGAACTGAATTTGAATATGATTCAGTTAAAATATTTGTGTCACCATAGAGTAATTGCTGGGAATTCGGAAAATGAATTGCTTTTAGAGGAATAGCTAATGTGACCCGCAGAACTGCAAACGTTTTTTCCATTGCGCAATAACCAACACTACCCACAGAACGCACAAAATATGGCTGTCTCTCGTTACATAATCCCTCTCCGTCATACAAATGTATACTAATTACATTCTTCGCTCTTTTCTAGGCTGGTGGTATCAGCAGGTATAGCAGCGTTTATCAACAACGTCTGCATCCTCATAGCCATGGCGGATGGACGAGACATCGACACTATAGCACCGGCTTTAGAAGAGAAAGTTAATGGAGCTATCATGTTGTATTAGATGTGTTGCTCATAGATTTGAGCTAAGTATAGGCAGGTATTACAAAAAACAAGAACAACTGACCACAGATGAATACAGTTGGTTCACTCCGCATTTTAGGTATGAAGCTACAAGTAGGTACGCGGCGGGCTCGACTTGTCGGGCCAGTTCAGTGAGCGTAACGTAGTCAGAAGATATAAGAGTTACGCGATAGAAAGAGAGGCAACTTCTAGGTGAATATAACTAATCTGCGTTCACAATTTATTTGCCAAACATGTAAAAAAAAAAACATGGAACAACTGTAATGCCTACACATAAAGTTCAGTTTGCGCTATAACTTCACATTTTTTATCACTTTTTCAACAGTAGTAGTCAGTCTAAAATCAACTTTATTTACACTTGCATAACGTTGATGTTTGTTTATGTAGAAATAACATCAATTGGAAACAAGGTTATAAATAGACCTTGGATAATTAGCACTGTGCGACATGAATTGCACTTTATTGTGTGGTAGCAAGAGTCGCTTTTTATTTAAATGATTGTTTGTGATGTTTTGCGGAGTGAACCATCTGTATTCATGTGGTTTGACGGGTGATTTAACAAGAGTAAAATTTTGGAGAACAAACAAATCGGGAATACAAGCCCAGTCTAAAGTCAAAGTGTATTTAGGGCAAAGTACTCAGCTGCATAAAAATATGCGCTATCTACAGATTTCATGGAAACAGTGCGAGGCGGTCAACCATAGTAAAACATTTTCTAAATTAGAAAATGTTTCAGTTCAATGAAATTCTGTCCTTCACACTGTAGGCAAGCCATTTTTAAAAAGACAAACAATTATTATTAATTAAAGTATGCAAAAAGTAGATACAAACACATGTTTGCATTTATAAATATAAAAAATCGGATATTATTTGCAAAAATTCGTCACCGCACAATAGAAGACGAGTGTAACTTTACGCAGCTCAAAGTAAGTGTCCGAAATTACGTTGCATTCGGTTTCATACCAATATGCGACGAAAAATAAGTCAAATTATTTGATGACGAAAATTATGCTGGGTTTCGTGCTCACACTCATTGTGCAGCATCCCGAGAATGGTGTTTTAAGAAAGCACTTGTTCATGAGTGATTCATGAGTACTACGGAATTGAATTGTATTTAAATACTGTTCGTCCACGAATTTATAATTCACTTACACTCTCTGTGGACGTAATAGTTCAATAATCGCCGTGAATCTTATGTAGTTCACTGTTCTGGGAAATATTTGAAGGTACAATTCCGTAGACCACCGCAGACGGCAACTCCTGGCGAAGTGTCGCCGCGACACGACTGGATTATATGTATTTCTATGAAAGCGACGTGTCGCTAGCTACGGAAGGTATTTCATAGAAATTCATAAAAACCAGTCGTGTCACGACGACACGTTGCCTGCAGTTGCCGCCTGTGGTCGGCTACGGAATGGTATCTTAAAACTCCCCAAAAGTGTATTATGTTAATCCCCAAAATAATTTATAAGACCTTACGAAGGCTGAATGTTAGTTTATAAGCTTGTTTGTAACTTAAGTTGTTAACTCCGTCCATTTTAATTATATTTAAGTAATTAATGTTGTACATTATTATATTATGAAGTGTTAAGGTGATTTACTCAATTATGTTATTAGCTTTTCACCCATTTACTGTACTTAATCAAACTTTAAAAAAAAATACACGTATGTGACCCTTATATTACAGAAAACTACTTAAAAGCAAAGTCAATAAGATATAAAATCGTATGGACACTGCTTGGCACTTACGACATTTTCTGAAAATGCTTAACTTTATTGAACTCCACAATGACCACATTCCACACCGCATTTGTGATCACTCTATGCTTTTGCATGCCATTCTGTAGAATGTACTGGATTCCATTATGCTATGCCAATAACACCTTTATTTGTCACCTAAATTATTTGCAGATTAATTATTCGGCTTCTGATTCATACAAACATATTTATTGCTAGCTGTGCCACGCGGTTTCACCCGCATAAGTCTCGACCCCTTGGGAATATCAAGATAAAAAGTATCCTATATCCTTCTCCAGGTCATGGTCTACCCATGTGCCAAATTTCATCAAAATCTGTTCAGCCGTTTTAGCGTGAAAGCGTCACAAACAAACTCTTAACAATTTATAATATTATAGTTAGGATTTTTTTATATGGGTGGAAAACTATTCAATTAAAAGTATTCAATAATTACCTCATAAGGACAATAAAATCTTTATAGAAGTTGATAATATCACCAGATACAAACGGTAAATGGAATATCGGCTTTCCTCCCTTACTCATAAGGAATAAAAATGTCTGTACCTGTCTATCATACTTGTTAATTATACTTTTCAGCTAGCTTCTACATAATTTACTCGAATTTTGTCGATTGTCCTGTAACAAAAATTACCATTTGTATTCCACGAGCTATACGCTCAAGCGATACGCGTCTTGCGACAGCGACCAAATGAAAGAACAGTCGACGCACGCGCATGTTGCTTGACGCAAGTCGCATCGCTCGAGGCCGTGAACGGGGGGGAACGGCTAGGGCGTTTATTCAGTTAGTCGGGTTTTACTAGCTATATTCCAATTGATCTGAAACATTCCAGGCTCTGTATACTTATTCCAATTGATCTGAAACATTCCAGGCTCTGTATATTCCAATTGATCTGAAACATTCCAGGCTCTGTATATTCCAATTGATCTGAAACATTACAGGCTCTGTATATTCCAATTGATCTGAAACATTCCAGGCTCTGTATATTCCAATTGATCTGAAACATTCCAGGCTCTGTATATTCCAATTGATCTGAAACATTCCAGGCTCTGTGTATTCCAATTGATCTGAAACATTCCAGGCTTTGTATATTCCAATTGATCTGAAACTTTCCAGGCTCTGTATATTCCAATTGATCTGAAACATTCCAGGCTCTGTGTATTCCAATTGATCTGAAACATTCCAGGCTTTGTATATTCCAATTGATCTGAAACTTTCCAGGCTCTGTATATTCCAATTGATCTGAAACATTCCAGGCTCTGTATATTCCAATTGATCTGAAACATTCCAGGCTCTGTATTGATTTCTATTTAAATAATTTTTCATCGCGAATATTCACTATAGTGAACCCAGTATATTTCAGACAACGGTGTATTGAATTTGACAGAATATTTATAGGGTGACTGGTAATTAGTGACCGATACTTACACACTGGACTTTACTCATCATTATGTACAACTTTTCCATACATTTTGACGAGTTTTGCGAACATATAAATAAATGTAGGGAACAGTAATTTTTTTTTTCTCGATTTCAGGTCTTGTCCCATAGTAAAAGTTGTTCATAATGATGAGTAAATTCACGTGTTGAAGTATCGGTCACTAATTACCAGTCACCCTATATTGCTGTTCAGCACTGCTCAGACTTGAATAATATACTTTATTGTAACTGGCATAAAGATCAAAGTTGAATGAACATCGACGCAGGCTGAACCTGCACAAGCACTTTAAGACACTAAAAATAAGGTTTAGAATTCTATGGCAGCTGCTCTGAGTTCCTCTTTGGCCTGACAGCTTTGCCGTTTACTGATAAAATATACTGGATGCACTAACATCCACAAGGTACCATCGCAGAAACCCATAACTAACCACCGTAAGGACTATTCTTGCTTGCAGCGCTCGACCGCTATAGAACCGGGGCGGTAACAAATGTGGTCATCGTGTGCACGGGATTTTGTTTTCAAAGTTCTGGGTTTCCGCGATGGTACATAGCAAATCAAAT
Source organism: Agrochola lychnidis (assembly GCA_963680765.1). Classification (NCBI taxonomy): domain Eukaryota; kingdom Metazoa; phylum Arthropoda; class Insecta; order Lepidoptera; family Noctuidae; genus Agrochola; species Agrochola lychnidis. The sequence goes on from OY796869.1 coordinate 17,413,201, forward strand.
CAAAATAATTTATTTGCATTAAAGGTGTGATCAATGTGATCATACAAGAGTAGATTATCTATAACTACCTATTAACTTAACAATATATCCGTCCAAAGGTTAAATATTTACTCAGCACATATTTTGTTTATATAAGTTGTGCCATTAGGTTAAAACACACCTCTATGTATTAATTTTATTCAATTTATTCTTATTTTTATGGATTTTGTATTATTTTTTTAATAAATAATGATTGGTAATATAATCATGTGTTATTTTATTGGTTAAGACCAGGCACTCCAAAGACAATTTCTACGCAAACTCCGCCCCCATGCACCCCACCACTACACTATGTACTAAACGCTAACACATCAGTAATAAAGTTGAATATCGCGTGCGCGTTTAGGTCGTGTTCGAGCACGGAACTAAATGTCGTAAGTCTCAAGTCTTATTTCGTTTATAACTAACTAAAGTAATAATTGATCTAGAGAAGAAATATCTTTTATCTGGATATTAAACTATATCCTCTCACTGTCAATAATTATTTTAGACATAAAAGTCGAATAATCTTGTTTTTGTTTCAAATGATCTTTACAAAAGACATGATTTTCGAATAAAAAATGAATCGAGCGAAAATTTTCCAATTACGTAACTGTCTTATATATGGAAAGAAAAAGATCCAATAAATGATATACTAAAGTTCCTTGTTCCTTGATATTTTATGCGTGACTTTTTCAGAATATTAATGCAAATTAACATACAATTTCCCTTCTCCCCGGATCCCTGTACGGTACAGACGTGTTTTAAGTTAACTATATTGTCAAAATTTAATTTAAATAATTAAAATCAAACACCAAAAAAATTGTGCAAGTACCAGGTGCGCATAAACAGTACGAAGCCAGGAGTAACCAGTGTGCGACGAGCATCACCTATATGAGCTATCTCTATGCAACAACTGTGTGAGTAATTGACTAATTCGCCAATAAGGTCAAAACCACACCCCTCGTCGCTAATCACCAGCACTACTTGCGCGCACGCGACTCGACGGTCACCGCCCACCTACCGTACCGGTGCGCACACACTAGGAGCGTAGCTGTCATCTAGTACCAGGAGTAAACGTCCAAGTTTGCGGCGTTCGAGTGAAACTGAATAAATATGTCACTTCAACGTACTCCTCCGCAAGTAGCGACCTCCTCGGAAGCTTTGATGTCCCCATACCGCGGCGGCTCTGAACCGAATATTCCCACTTGCGGTCTTGATGAAATAAGTCTTAGTGACTTCTCAAAAAATGTAAGTACGCGAGTACCTAAACGGAAACATGACCAAGAATATAAAGAGGAGTGGCAGGCCTTCAAAACAGAGATTATCGGTACATTGAAAACTTGGTCTGATTCTCAAAATAATAAGATCGACCAAGTACTAACTAGCGTGAACGAGATCCGACAGGAATATCGTGAACTCCGTAAATCTGTTGAATTTAACTCAGAAAAGTTCGATGAAATAATTGCGAATGTAGCGAAATTAGAGAGTGAACGGCGCAATAACCAAAAATATATACAATCACTCGAAAATAAATTAGAATCTATGGAGCGAAGTTTAAAAGGTTCAACTATTGAGATACGGAACATCCCAATAAACGATACGAAGGAGACCACAAAAGATCTGATCAACGTAATTAAAAACGTTGGAAAAGCCGTCAGTGTAGACATTGAAACAACAGGTATCCGTGATATTTTCCGAGTGAACACCAAAACAGACGGTTATAAACCTGTAATCGTTGAGTTTACCAGTAAACTAATGAAAGAAAATATGTTAGCTGCTGTAAAAAAGTTCAATCAGGTCAATAAGGACAGCAAACTAAACACTACCCACCTGCAAATAAAAGGGCCGCAGACACCGATATACGTAGCGGAAACTCTAACTGCAAACGCGAAGAAGCTTTTTTATTTGTGCAGACAATTTGCCAAAGAACACCAATACATTTTTTGCTGGGTGGCTCACGGACGGATATTCCTACGTAAAGCCGAAGGACAGAAACAAATTCGAGTTGATAGCGAATTAGATCTCACTAATCTTAGAGGGCAACACTGACTATCCGCCGTAATTATCAAACTTGCCAAAACATGTTTGTTACCTTTTTTAGTTATAACTTTTTTAATAGATTTTTTACTTTTTATGTTCACTTTTACAACTTATATGCATGTTAACTTTTCATTGATTTTTGTCTGTATTTACGCAAACTCCACTAAACAGATCATCAAACTCTACACTCTCACTCTCAGTCATCTATCTTTTAGAACACACAATACTACATCCAAGGCTCATGTTAACGCATTCTCTCACGGCTTGTATACCCACTTAGCTACTGCACCCATTAAAACCTTTTATTTACAACAGAGCTTTATAAAAGTAACATTTATGCATTTACGGAAAATTCGATCATAATTCCCAATTATCAATAAATAATGAATTGGATGAGTTAACGGTTGCTGACTCCAGGACTTGTGCTATTGATGATTGCTCCAGTTTAATTTATACCGAAAATTCCCCTTTGAACATTATTGTACAAAATATAAGAAGTGTTAACCGAAATTTTTCAGGATTGCAAACCCTTATCAAACGATCAGGAATTGACTGAGATGTGATCATTCTAACGGAATGTTGGTTATCTCGGACACCGTTTATTCCACTCATAAGTGGTTACCAGTTCGCAAACACACATGCTAACAGGACACAAAACGAGGGCGTTATTGTTTATTATAAATCTACCCTTACCTATAAGATATTAAAACCATCGCTCATAGATGGCAATTGTCTGATTATCATTATCAATTCACAAACTGTGGTTCTCTGTATTTATCGCCCCCCGGGGGAAAGAAATGTGTCAAAATTTCTTGAATCACTAAACAATATTTTACTAACATTATCGTCATACAATAATATTTTTCTTACTGGCGATATTAACATAGACATAGCGCCTTCTTCTTCCGATGCAAGAGCGGAAATTTACCTTAATCTATTAGCCTCTCACGGTATGTTGCCAGCGTACTATATCCCCACCCATTCTCAAACATGCCTTGACCACGTAATTGTCAAGGCAAATCTTTCGGTGAAATGTTTTGTTGCTCGTACGACACTAACCGACCACTATAGCGTCATTATAAGCCTTTCACATATGAGCTCCTCACACCATCTTTCAAAAACAATAAGACGTATTCATTATCCATCCCTCGACGAAAAAATGAAAACTATTGATTTCGACAGTATTTACTCTTTAGATAGGGCTAGTGAAGCTGTATCTTTCTTCCTTAAGACCCTAATCACTTTAATGATTGCTTGTACTAAAAAGATCACTGTTCCAAGACGTAAGCGATTGATTAAGCCGTGGATTACTCCTGGACTGCTACGATGCATGCGCAATCGAGACAATCTTCATCTTAAGTCTAACAAGTATCCAAATGACGAAGTTGCAAAAATAACCTATACACGTTATCGTAATTTTTGTAATGACATTCTAAAAAAAGTTAAACAAGAGTATGATAAGGCTGAACTCTCTAAATGTCAGGGTAACACTAAAAAATTATGGGACACCATCAAAACAATCACCTACACTACTAAACAGAAAAATCCACCCATGGATCTAATTGATCCAAATCAGCCCAAAGACTCTGTCAATGAGATTAATCAATTCTTTGTAAGCATCGGTAGGTCTTTGGCGGGATCTATCACAGTGTTTGACCCTGCCTCATACCAGATTTCTTCTCTACCGCCTTGTCTCTTCTCTTTTGTCCTTCTGCCCACTGATGGGGATGAGATCAAATTCATCATAGCATCTCTTAAAACCACTAGTGCCGTGAAGTGTGACGACGTTCCCAGTGAATTAATTAAAAGATACTGTAACTTATTATCTGACCCTATCGCGTTTATCTGCAACAGCTGCCTTTCCACTGGTGAATTTCCCTCGGATCTCAAGAAATCCCTAGTTCACCCAATTCACAAGTCTGGTAGCAGGGACTGTGTCAATAACTATCGTCCAATATCCATTTTGCCTACACTATCTAAAATTCTTGAGAAAGTTATTAACAAGCAATTAACCAACTATCTAGAAACAAACAAACTTTTATCTGATAATCAATATGGTTTTCGTAAAGGCAGATCAACAAGCGATGCCGTACATCAACTTACTGATACCATAGTTTCTAGGTTGGATGAGAGAAAAAAGGTCCTTACGATTTTCCTCGACTTAGCGAAGGCTTTTGACACCGTCTCTGCGCCACTTTTACTGAAGAAGCTTGAACACCTCGGAATTCGTGGCGAACAATTAAAATTGTTCAAAAGTTACCTGAATGGCAGAGCTCAACGTGTTGTAGTAGATGAATGGTTGAGTGATGACTGTGAAGTCAATATCGGTATTCCTCAGGGAAGTATTTTAGGGCCTACCCTCTTTTTAATTTTCATCAATGACCTCTGCCAGTTAAACCTTATTAATGGCAAGATTATTACATTCGCGGACGACACGGCTCTTCTTTTCTATGGAGATACTTGGGAGGAAGTGTACGACTTTGCTCAGAAGGGTTTCTCGCTAGTTATGACCTGGCTAAACAACAACTTACTCTCTCTTAATACAAGCAAGACTAAATACATAACATTTACATTAACAAACACTCACTTCACTCAAAACCCCTTATTAAATATCACGGCCCACTCATGTAACAACAGCTCTTCCTGCTCGTGCTCATGCCCAAAACTCGAAAAAGTAGACTCTATCAAGTACCTCGGTGTGACTATAGACAAAAACTTGAACTTTAATTCCCACATCGATCTGTTGTCCAAGAGGATTAGGAAGCTCATCTTCATTTTTAAAAGCCTACGACGTGTTGCAGATGCAAAAGTTCTTAAAACAGTATACTTTTCACTTTGTCAATCTGTACTAAACTATTGCATCTCTGTTTGGGGTGGGGCCCCTAAGTCATTTATGATTAAAATCGAGCGAGCACAAAGAGCAGTGCTAAAGGTGGCCCATGCTTTACCGTTTTTTCACTCTACCTCTGAACTCTATGTTAAGTGCAAGGTTCTTACTGTTCGGCAACTGTTTATCGTTCAAACAATCTTGCGTAAACATTCAACTTTGTACTACAACTCATCCTTAAACGCTCATAAACGCATTAAAACAAATGTATGTTCTACTGAACTGTGTAAAAGTAGTCTTTCGCACCGCAACTTTTGTTTCCTTGGCAGCTATTTATACAATAAAATAAACTCAACTTTAAAAATATACCCTCTTACTAAAGCAAAGTGCAAGCAAGTTCTCACCACGTATTTCCTGAACCTTGATTACGAAAGCACTGAAAGGCTCCTTATTGTTTTAAGATAAATGTGTTTTTCAGCCTGGCCTGTACACCACACTACATCACACCGCACCACACCGCACCACATCACACTACACTACATCACACTGCAACACACTGCACCACACTACACCACACCACACGATCTACACTACACCATACTTCACAGATACCAACACTTTTCAATAATAACTTTTAATTTTGTATCTTTTGTTCTTTTATTTTTAGTGTTTCTCTCTCTATAGGTAAAATAATTTGTAAATATTATCTTTATGATTTAATGATCAAACACTGTTTTTGGGGGGGGCCTGGTAATCTGTGTGACAGGTTTTCCTAGTGCAGATACCAGTCTCCCACAAAGGATTTATCAGATATTGTAATCTTTATATTTTTAAGGCGCCTTTGTGGAAGAGAAATAAATGTTTATTTTATTTTTATTTTTTTTTAATTTAGGGAGCCTCCTCTTAAGCCTGTAAAATCCAGAGGTTTACATTTCCTTACCCGTGTCCTATTTATAAGCGATCGTCGCACGTATACCTACACGATCGTTCGAACTTTTTGTTCGGTAAACCTGAACGCGTGGTGCCGCCGACAGAGGACGCTTTCCAGTTTTCTGACCAAAAAGTGACATATGCACGCGACGGACCGCGTGTTCACGCGACAATTGCTTATCACAGACTATTAAACGAGTAGTATCAAGAGGGTTTATCCTAAAAGTTGGCAACGTCGTAAATAGCTGTCAAATATTTACCTGTTTTGATTAATTTAGCAATATTATTGCATGGAAATAAGAAATGTGGCTAACTAGTTTCCCCGTGCGGCGTTTGCAGGACACATTTCTGCCGTGCACTAGTTAGGATCGAACCGACGAATGTTTGCGCGGCACATCCGAGACACCCTACGCACTTTTGTTGGCAATATCAATCTGCCTAGCCTTTAATACGTCCACAGAAATACATCCAGACACAATTAGTGACGAATGTTTCCTAAAAATGTTTGTGCGCGGTAGGAAGGCAGAAGTGTCCGCGCGCAGCAGTCCTCCAAACACAGCGCGGCAGCCGCGCACTATTCCCGCTCAATGTTTGGACACACTTAAACACCACTCGTCCCTCTTAGCATTCTCATCTCACCTGGATGTAATTTGCCTTTCATTCATCGCCTTTGTGGCCCAACATTTTGATCCATACAAGACAACAGGTCCAAGTATTGTTTTATAAATCTTTCCCTTATGTTTAAGGCACCAATAAAATGGAAAAAGAAATATTTTTCTTCTATAATAAAATTGTCCCACTGCAGGATGCACGAGCATTGATCACCACGCTTGCTTTTTCTCCGTACCTATGCTTATAAGAATCGAATTAATAATTGAACAAAGAAAACCAATAAAAACATAGAATACCAAATACAATTTCCTTGTTCTCGTAAAAGCCTTTTCGAATATAGGTTTAATTTTAAAAGAGGCTTATATTCGAACATTGTTTGTCTGATAAATGTTATAAAGCGCACTGTTAGGAGCTCCCACAGAATCTTGTTACGACTTAAAGTAACTGGGGGAGGTTGCGGTGACAAGATGTAGCGATTAGCGGGAAGAAATAATGTTCTAAAGTACTTTTACAATTTCCATCTATGTTTATTTACGAAACTGTTTCGAGATTGCGTGACTAATTTCAGATTCAACAGGAGCTAATCGTGAAATTAAGTTACTTCCATTATCTATACTAATATTATAAAGAGGTAACATTTGTTTGTATGTTTGTAAGTTTGTATGTAGGGGGTAATCTCCGGAAGTAATGAACCAATTTTAAAAATTGTTTCACTGGTAGAAAGCTACATTATTCGTGAGTACTATAGGCTATAAATTATAAAGATATCATGCATACTATACTAATATTATAAAGAGGTAACATTTGTTTGTATGTTTGTAAGTTTGTATGTAAGGGGTAATCTCCGGAAGTAATGAACCAATTTTAAAAATTGTTTCACTGGTAGAAAGCTACATTATTCGTGAGTGCTATAGGCTATAAATTATAAAGATATCATGCATATTAGCCGAACTATCTCAATTTTTGTCTAGCCAGGCGGAAAAAAATAGCTCTTACAACAGAGTTATTTGCATGCGCTGCCTTAACAGTTGTATATAATTGAAAACAATGTATGGCAACCTGGTCCGCTTTGAATAGTTCTACAAAAAAGTCCGCGACACCATATTTCTATCTTTTATATTTTAGCAGATATAGTAGCTTTTATGTGTTAAAAAAGTATTTTTCGACGTAGTCACCTTTGGACAATTTTTTAAACAATAAAATATTAAACCTTATCGAAAAAAATATTATTATGATCACAAGAATATCATAGAAATACGATTTGCCCAAGACAGTATGTCAATTGGTTAAATAGTTTCGAAGATAATATAAAATTACTAAATCGCAAAATGCCGCCGTCCATTCTCGAACCGCATTAGAACATGCTTTGTACGGACGTTTTATCCATTTACCCATAGATGGCATTGTGCAATTACGTAATTTTTCTGAATCGCGGTGAGACAAGAGCAGCTCAAGTACGCCGTATGGAAGAGTCTGCTCTTGAAAATCATCAGCGCCTCTCGAGGAATAGAGAAAATATTTCGCAAGCACGCGCTGGGGAATCTAGCTCCGAGCGTTCACAGCGGCTTGCTAACCAAAGCTGGAGAACATCGCAGGTCCGTGCTCGGGAATCTAGCGCTGAACGTGCGCAACGTCTCAGTGATTTAAGGTAGCATGTCTCTGCAACAAGGGATAGGGAGTCTAGCGCTGAGCGCTCGCAGCGGCTCGCTAGCCAAACTGTGAGAACATCGCAGGCCCGTGCTCTGGAATCTAGCGCTGAACGTACGCAGCGTCTCAGTGATTTAAGATAGCATGTCTCTGCAACAAGGGATAACGAGTCTAGCGGTGAGCGCTCGCAGAGGGTCGCTAGCCAAAGCGCGAGAACATCGCAGGCCCGTGCTCGGAAATCTAGCGCTGAACGTGCGCAGCGTCTTTCTGATTTATATGCAATAAAAACAAAACCCTCCTTTTGGCAGTCAGGAAATAAATCATAGCACTCAGTATTAACCGAACTACACTCATAATTTGATCACAAGTTAAAATGTTTACCGCCCAACGAAGTGGGCACGGGTCAGCTAGTAGGTATGCAATAAAAACAAAACCCTCCTTTTGGCAGTCAGGAAATAAATCATAGCACTCAGTATTAACCGAACTACACTCATAATTTCATCACAAGTTAAAATGTTTACCGCCCAACGAAGTTGGCACGGGTCAGCTAGTATGCAATAAAAACAAAACCCTCCTTTTGGCAGTCAGGAAATAAATCATAGCACTCAGTATTAACCGAACTACACTCATAATTTCATCACAAGTTAAAATGTTTACCGCCCAACGAAGTGGGCACGGGTCAGCTAGTTATTACTAGCTTACTTAGAAAACCAAGTTTGTATTATTATACAAACTTGGTTTTCTAAGTACCTATCTACCTGCTTCGAAGTCCGAGTTCCTATGGAACGAAAACTTTAACACCTTCTTTCATTTTGATTAAGTTTGATTTGACCTTCCCCTCAGTCACAACAAGTCACCATGCTAGCTATTTTGAGCATACGTACCTAGTGGAGAGCTTGGTTGATCGCAAAACTAGCTGTCTATTTGTAACCTCATTGAATTTAGGCACAGATTAGGTAATACAGATGGTTCACTCTGCAAAATAATTTAAATAAAAAGCTACTCTTGCTTCGACACATTAAAATGCAACTCAACATGCACCGATGTGCATGTTGAGTGAACTTCTAGGTGAATATAACTGTAAGCTTTTAGCGATCTAAAAGCCTACAGTTATATTCACCTAGAAGTTACCTCTCTTTCTAACGCGTAACTCTTATATCTTCTGACTACGTTACGCCCACTGAATTGACTCGACAAGACGAGCCCGCCGCACACTTGTAGCTTCGTAGACTAAACTGCGGAGTGCGCCTTCTGATTAAAAAATTCTATCGCATTCCTAATATAATAGCCCAAGACAGGCTAGATACCTTCACAAGAACTACCTTCCTACCTATATCTTCAAGATTTCACTCCAAAACAATAATGACAGCAATCTGTTTCCTTTCACTGCCCCGCTACCTCCTCTCACCGTAAAAACACCCCTCACAGTCTTCGTACAAGTGCTATTACAGCCCTCTTCCAGTTTTATACGGTGTTCGTGGAACCACTCGTCCCGCAAACCTTTTTATGAACACAACAACATACAATAACAAGGTAGAGTCTGTAAAATCAACCAACTTACTGTTCAGGTACGTGAGTTTGGGTCTTCTTTTGTTGTAAGGGAATTAAGATTTGCTGTCCGTTACTACCTTATGTTTGTAAATAAAGCAAACAAAAAACTTTAAAAAAAAAAAATAAACAACCGACTTCCAAAAAAATTAAAAAACATGTGTGCAATTCACACGTGGTAGAAGTGAAACCTTCAAAAATTTTGGCTTCAAGAAAATGAAAAAAAAAAATCATGTATGACAGAATTGTTTCTCTTTAAAAGTTCAAAAAAAAGTCCGCAACAGCATACATCACGCTTTTATCAGTTGGAACTTTAAAACGTTAGGTAAAAGTACTGGGTCTTATAATCTTATTCCCCCCCTCATAACTTGCCTAGCCTTGCACATCATAAATGTGCGCGCAGTATAGCCTTGATCATTATTTTGCTGCGATGTTATTTTAAAACTGCGATATCTCCTAAGATATTCATTGAAATCGAATGATGTGAAGGGCAATTTTGTTTTAAATTGAATACTTGTGATGAATAATGTATTTATTAGGATAAGGATTAATATCATGTTTATAAAAACACCTTCGCAAATAATGCATTATTTTAGAACAAATTTGGTTAGCATAAAAAAGGTTATAGTGAGCCAACCTTAAAAGATAAACATATGCTGTCGCGGACTTTTTTTTAGAACTTTTAAAGGGGAACAATTCTGTCATACATGATTTTTGCGAAACTTTAACCGTTTACGCAGCGCACGCAGCGGAAGCTCTCAAAAGGAAAAATAAAACCCCCCGATTTTGAAACATTCTTCATTGGTGCTCCGCTCCTATTAGTTTTAGCGTGATGATATATAGCCTATAGCCTTCCTCAATAAATGGGCTATCTAACACTGAAAGAACTTTTTAAATCGGACCATTAGTTCCTGAGATTAGCGCGTTCAAGCAAACAAATTCTTTTCATCTTCAGAAAACCACGAACATAAGAAACACTGTATAATGCTTCCTATATATTCTCATTTTCTCCCACGTTAAATCTTATGAATTTATGTCTGTCTCTTTTTCGTTTCATCGACTTTCAAATCACAACGATACTAAAGAAGTTTTCACTTCAGAAACACTTTCTTCCTCCTTTTTTGAAGTCAGTTAAAAACAATGCATGAGAGAGAAGTAGGAAAGCAAGCGAAAGATCTGCCTTTCTCTGGTTTGAGACGGGAGCTGGGGAACTATAAGAACGACCTAGTTCACTAAGGATCTGCTTTTCTCTGGTTCAAGATGGGAGCTAACGAACTAAAAGATCGATCTAGTTCGCTAAGGATCTGCTTTTCTTTGGTTCTAGATGGGAGCTGACAATTTAAAAGAAAAACTCGTTCGCTAAAGATTTGCCTTTCTCGTGTTCGAGACGGGAGCTGACGAATTAAAGAACGACCTTTGTATGTAGTTCGCTAAGGAGTTGCGAACTATATGAGCGGTCTAGCAGTCTAATTGCATAATACACTTCAATCACAATCTGAATGATTTTAAAGGATATTGCCAATCCATTGCCTTTTCCTTGTATGTTCGAAAAATTTGTCTGCTCAGCAACGTAAATAACGCAATGTTGTTGAACTGTCAAAATGAAAGCCATTGATCTTGTTAGTGTGTTACGCAAATATCCCGCTGATTCGAGACCGGAGCTGACGAACTAAAGGAACGACGAGGTTTTACCGTTACCTTTTTTTGAGTTTAAAATTTTCAAAAAAAATATGTAATTGAACAGATAAGTAAAGCCTCAGGATTTCATCTTTTAATCTAGACAAACAAGACTAAAATGATGATTCAATTTTAGCTGACCTTTCCCAACTTTCGACCCTGCATTCTTAACTGAAGAAGGAAACTGACACTCCACTAAAACTACGGTTTCCTTTAAGAACGGTGGCCGCTACATAACGGCCGCAGTGACTGCTGTCATGAAAATGATGGCAGCGGGGTTTGACTTTACGATGTCAAAAAACGCTCTCTAGGAAAACACACTAACTTACTTTCATAAATAACATTTCAGTGACGTCATTCTGTAAATTACAGACAATAATAATAATAATTTTGGAATAAATAATTTTTAACAAAGATAAGTGAGGTCCTGGCGCCTGTGCTACAGGAGCACCTGTGTTACATGAGTCAGTGTCTTCTCCCAATTACATGAATCGATTTTTATGCAATAAGAATGAATCTAAAAGACATACAAATTTTAAAAACAAAAATGAAAATAAAAAAGAAAATTATAATCATGATAAATATTACTTACGTGGAGCAATTTATAAGAGTGTTTGGTGTATAGTCTATAATATGGTGTGTACTGTGTAGTGTTTTTGGTATGTGACTGTGTAATGTAGGTATGTGGTGTGTGATTTTATAGAAACGTGTGCTTGTGTGGGATGTGTGGATTGTTTTATTTGTACCTATTTTAGAAAGAGTTCGGTTTTTTTATAGTCATGAGTAAGTAGCTATGATTTAACCTTACTTTTTGTGGCGGCCACCGCTTTTTTAAGAAAACACATCTTAACAAAACCTTTTCTAATAGCTCCGAACACATGAGGACAAATTCCTCTACAAACCTTCTCACTTTACAAGGGTATCTACCTATTTCAGAAGGCTTACAAAGGGCCAATAAATGACCGAAACTTAGATTGCAAAACATCACGCTCCATGAATAAAGTACAGGCAATAATGTGCACGTATTTGATACTTCAGACCTTTTCTCGGCCATCGAAGGGTGCTTGCTACCTTACTAAAGTTCAGTTCTAATCGTGTAAAAACTCCTAAACTATGGGGCTTAGAGTTGGGGGAAAGTTTTAAGATAAAGAAAAAGTAATGTTAGAATTTTTGAGAAACTTTTTAATGAAAATTTTCTCAAACTGTGAGGGTTGTTTTGTTGACTATTAAATTTATGTGGGTAGGTTTAAGTTACCTTTTTTGAGTAATTTTGCAAGCAACTGGACGTCAATACCATATTAGCATTAAGGTGAGGCAGTAGAGTCAAAAATAATGAGCCGTCGTGGGTCGCCTGGCAGTTGTGAAACATCGAAATTATTAAGTACTAGCTTCTGCCCGCGACTTCGTTCGCATGGAAATCGTAAGACATCACAATATACTACAATAATAGCCATATTTTTATCAAACTTCCCTGTATACTACGTTTGTAGTTTTATTCTCAGCAGCCAAAATATACAGAGAGTCAGGAATGGTGTGTGGAGTGGTACCTAACTGTAATGTTAGAGATTTAGTAATAAAGGGAACGTTGCTCAGAACACACGTATACTTTATTATTGCCTCCGGAACCCCCCACACCTCATGGCGACCCTGCCAGCCGTGTCGTGTCGGGCGCGGGTATTTTGACGTGGTCAGCACATTCCTGCACGTATGTGCTGAGGCCCGATGGGTGAACGGTTGACAATTGGTTCGGTTGAAAAACAGTAACGAGTGCAAGTGAACATCATAATACATTGTAATAATTATCAATACTTCACGAAAATACGAAGGAAAAAATGGGACAAAGTTATACAAAACAGGAGGAGAAAGAAATTATAATCGCACAAAGCGGGCAAAACCGTGCGAGTACCCAGGAATCGGAACAACATTTGAAAATAGATACCGAACGAACCGAACGACACACGCTCAGAACACACGTATACTTAATTATTGCCTCCGGAACCCCCCACACCTCAGGTGACTCGGGAGCAAGCGACGTAACAGTTGTCCGTGTGAGAAGCAGCTTATCCTGAGGTCGACACCCGCAGCCTTCAGCCTTCAGTGTCGGCCCCTGTGACTTGTTGATCGCAAAGCATACACTTCCAGAGAACTGCACGCGCTTTAACTGGTAATGATGGGGAATTTGTGGTAGGTATACGCGCTATAAACACTGTCTCACCATCGCCACAACCTGTTAGAATTTCCACCTCGATGACGTTTCTCTGCAAAGACATGATCTTGAGCTGGTTTCCGTTACACAGATATACAACCGGAAGTCCACTTGCCATTTGTTATTAAGTACAAGTAATATGCATAAAATGATAGTTTACCGACGCCAACATTGGCGTTGGCGTTGGCTTGGCATTGGCACTATTGGCGTGGCGTCGCCACGCCAGCAGTCGGTTTGACCCGCTGCTATAGATTTCTCACATCAAAAACATTTACTTTGCCTTTTCCCAACTATGTATGTTGGGGTCGATTTCCAGTTTAACCGGATGCAGCTGGATACCAGTATTTTACATAGAGCGACTGCCTATCTGACCTCCACAACCCTGTAACTGAGTAATACGATAACCCTTGGTAAGACTGGTTTTCAGACTTTCGGGCTTCTGACCACCCGTAACGACCGTCAAAGATCCACGAACGACACCCGGGACCAACGGCTTAACGTGATTTCCGAAGCACGTAGGAGTCTCGGTATGTAAAAATGGTCACCCATCCAAGGACCAACCCCGGCAAGCGTAGCTTAACGGATCGACCCATGCGGCTGGTATTACTTAGCCACGAGCTAAGTAATAACCAGTGATCGGAGTAGGTAGAGTGATTTGGGGTCAATGCACTGGCACGTATATATTAGTATGGATATGCCTCCAGGATTCCGGGATTTTGAAATTATTAAGACTTTTTTAAGGAATTTTAAATGTTGTAATGTGTAGAATAAAGAATACATCAAAATGAATAAGAAATATTTAACCCTTTTGCTGTCTTTTTAATAGTATATAGGTGATCGGACTCCAAGAAAAGGATAGGTATACCTACTATAAATACAATATAATATATTTTTAATGTTTATCTATCGCATTCTATAAATTTCTAATGTAGTAGTTTAAAAATCCTTACTTTAACAATATTCGATTCAATCCCGTAAATACCAAAATGAAATCCCGGAAAAAAGGCTTATCCATGTTATGATTTCTATGACTATTCATGATGCGAGTACATAAAATCACTCTACCTACTCCGATCACTGGTAATAACAGACGTAAACGAAGTATAAGTAGACTCATACATCGAAAGAAATACAACCTTTACTTTAATAATCATCATCATCATCATCATCATTGCCAGTCTTGTTCCACCCATTGCTGAGTACAGGCCTCCTCCCTTTTGTGCCATGCTTTCCTGGTCTATACGAGTCTCATCCAGGTCTTCCCCGCGATCTTCTGTAGGTCGTTCACTCACCTGGCTAAATGCTCGTTAACGGCGACGCGGGGTGTTGCGCGTCGCGTTGGGCGGCGCGAGTCGCACTAAATTCAAACATATGGCGTTGTATGAGAGCGTTTTTGGAGAAGCGATTTTACACGCGTTTGCTTGAAACCCAGGCGAAGCCCGCGGATGGCATCGCACGCAGCCGCAGCATTGCGGCTAACTAGTTAAAGCAATGGCACGTAAAATTTTATCGGAGAGGAAACCGGATGGCGAGTGGTAATCTGGGTCTTGAAGTAATACCGAACCCCCCCGTACCGTCCGAATGGACCCCAAATGGACGGGGGCGGAGATATGGGGAGGCAAAACCTAAAATTTTTTTCACGAGGCCACCGGATGAAAATGCGGTTGCTTTGAAGTTTATACCCTATTTATCTAGTAATTTTTTTTGCCATCCGAAATATACGGGCCGTTTTCGTACAAGCGAATTATGAAATAAAAAAAAAGTTATGAGGCAACCGCTCCAAAATTGGTAAGCTTAATTATTGGTACCACTATATGTTGGAAAAAAAATGCCATGTGATCCTGTTGGGCAGTTTTTGAGAAACAACCCTTCAAAGTCACCAAAAAAACCTTTTTGCCCAACTATAGAAACAAAAATCGAAAAAAAATTTGTTAAAACAGTTTAAATCGGATGGCATTCAAAATTTAAGCTCTAATACGTGCAAGGAATTGTGTGTATCAATGCCATTCGGTTTTGATAAAATTCACCCTCATTTTCGATGATAAATCATCGGTAAGGAGTTCAAGAATTATATACAGCGTATGACATTATTTCAATTATAACGATGTTTGGGGGTGGCGAAAAGGGTGTGTTTCGGATGACAAAAAAATTTACTTGATAAATAAGGTATAAACTTCAAAGCAACCGCATTTTGATCCGGTTGACTAGACAAAAAATTTTAGGTTTTGCCCCCCCCCCCCCCCCTCATATCTCCACCCCCGTTCATTTGGGGTCCATTCGGACGGTACGGGGGAGTTCGGTATCACTTCAATACCCAGATTACCACTCGCCATCCGGTTGCCTCTCCGATAAAATTTTACGTGCCATTGCCTTGAATAAACTATTCTTGCAATTCTCCGTTCAAGGTAAAACGAGTGACAACCGCGACGGGACCCGCAGCGTCGTACGCGCCAATACGAACATCGGCGATACCGATGATGCTAAACGTGAAATACGTGTGATGACGTGGGCCGCTGCACGCGCCGCCTATGTGTAAACTAAAAAAAAAGTCCTAGTCATAACGCCCCGCGTCTCCGTAAACAAGCACTAATGGTCTGGCAACGCTCCTTTTAACGTTTCACGGCAAACATTCCGTTAAGGCTTTACTTTTATAATAATCGTTGCGTATTGTTTGAACTTATGACATGTGTCAAATAAACACATTTTAAGCTATTGCATAGCTTTTATCGCGGGCTTTGAGCGCGGCGACCGAATCAAGAAATTCCGTAACGAAAAAAACCTAACACCTAACCTAACATGACAACGTGATGTTGTCATGGGAACGTAATTTTTGTTTTATGTCATCACGTCATCATCCCAAGTGTAGCGTTGACAAATAGGAAGTATGGAGGTTACAAATGCTATGCAATAGCTTTACCGCGGCAGTCCCCGAGTGCCACACGTTTTTTTTTTTTCTTTCTTTACATCATCAACTCTGCCAACAGCACAAACATGAACAAAGAATTCATTCTCGAAGCCCTTTCTTTCATTTTACTCCGAATCTCCAAGAAGACAATGCTCAACAGTCAACTTGACGTAAGAGTTACTGCAGCGAAAGTCACGAAAACAGTCACACTTGCACTTGAAGTAATGAAATATAACTTCTTTATTTATTTTATTCCTTCGTGCGTTTTATTACCTACAGGCACGGCCGATGTTGCTTGGGGAGCAATGTGCAAAAACAGATAAGCATAATGATACAACTTGTGAGGTAAAGAAATGTCTTCTCTGTTTTTCGTGTGGTTAGTGACTAATCTGCTGTCAGAGTTTTAAAGCCGCTCATGGGCCTCTGACTTGGCTTCTTCTTCATCTTTAAGAAATATGTGTGATGTTTTTCAAAAGCAACAAACTTGGTACCAAATTTTTTTTTCTCAAAATCCAATAAGAATATAACGCGTATTCGTTCGAAATTTGAAATTCCATTTTTTTTTTGTTTATTTTCGGCAAGTCTTATCCATCGTGAAAATTAGGTTGGAGTCTCATTTCTAACGAAATGCATGGGAAAAGTTTTTTGAGATTTTGACTTTTCTAGTACTCAAACCTCAATTGGTCCCAATAAAATATTTTGATCCTTTTAAGAATAGGATCGATTGGCATCAAAAAAAGTTTTTGTGAAAACTGCCTATTTTCTTGCTGACTGTATTTTTATATTTTTTATTTGTGAATGTAGTTCAAAATGACTCAAAAAGTTAAGGACAGTCTCCTAAGACCGTTTACCGGTGGCTACAACGGTTAAAGGTAGCTGTCCTTACTGCTCCATCTTAAAAATTCACTCGGTATAATCAGTCGTCCCATACAAAACTTCAATACCTACTCAACCCAAATGTATGGGACGACTAATTATATTTTTCGCTATTACGATGTTGGTTCTATAGAGAAAGTCGTTTAGTTTGGTGGTCTACCACACCCTTAATTTTGACCATTCCTTTCTGACACATGTTGTATATGAAGGTGCAGGGCGTAGATATAACCTCCTTCTGCGAAGCAGTAATGCTCGCGAAGGAGGAGGCGGAACGCGTGAGACAGAGGCAAATTTCGCGCCCTCACTCCTCTAATCGCCGCAGGAGACCTGGGCGTCGGGAGTCGCAGGCCGATTCCCGGCCACCGTAGGCGCGGGCTTGCGGACGGTGACAATGGGTAGCTCGCCGTCCGAAAGGGACCATGCCCGGGTCGACGGCGCGTTATGTTCCACACGCGCCTCAAAGAGATGTCAGCAGAACTGACGGGGTCCGCTTGGGCCGATGACTGCCGGGATTGCGGGAAAGTCCGAAAGGGATACCGTGGCCCCTGGCAAAATGGCAACTGAAGGAACACGAGTGGGTTTTAGTTAGTAAGAGTCTGACACGCTCTCCTGCTCCGCCCAGAGCGGCAGAAGTTATTTGATAATATCCCACCCAAAAAAAAGGGCGTGGATAATATAAGGCGGTGAATAAAACCGAAAACCTTCAAAAATCAACTGTTATAATGCTTTCTCTTCAATAATCATAATATCACTAAAATTAAACTTCTAATAAAAAAACAATAGTCTCTGGTCTATAAATCTTCACAAAACTTATTAAAAATCATTTTGATTGAGGCAATGGAAAGCGATTCGTCGCAAACATGGTGCGCTGGCGCCGTTCCGTTCAACATACTTTGAAAATATGGCCGCCCCGCTACCATCGACACGACGACGCTCCGCTAGAGTGGCTTTGACAGCCATGCTAGAGTGGTTTTGACAGCCATCATAAACCCACTCTTGACGTTGACATTTCGATTTCGACGTTGACGCGCCGTCATTAAAAAAATGTTGGTATGCAAGGTGTCAGGGACATCGACGGGAAAACGGTTACCATGGATTCACTACATGGTTCTGGAGGCCTACCACCAGCTCATAAAGCAGTATTATTTTAATATTACTTCAGTGTGGGAAAGAGATGAAGCTCTACAGGACGTATAGCTCCATCTCTTTCTCCCACTGAAGTAATATTAAAATAATATTGTTTATGAGCTGGTGGTAGGCCCCCTGAACCGCTACGCGTTGAAATTTTTCGTCGGTTATTAAAAAAAGAATCTACTGTTTCATAGAAAAGCGGTCAAAATATTATATGAGATAAGATAAGATAAGATCATTTATTTGTCCAAAACATAAGTATACACACATGGCATGCAAGATGTTACATAAGATTATAGCACAGTCATGTTTTGCCTTAACGGCGTACAAATATAAACACGTTGGTTATTTTTATTAATTAAACATCAAATAGTTATAAATTTGTCCATTATTCAAAGCAATTAACATTTTTTTTTTGTTAGCCTGTATGGTGTCCCACTGCTGGGCAAAGGCCTCCCCTATTTCCTTCCAAACCTCTCTGCTTTGTGCGATTTTAGGCCATGTTGGCCCGGCAAACATAACTAGATCGTCACACCACCTTCGCCGCGGTCTACCTCGACGGCGTTGTCCTCCTTCAGGCGTCCAGTGAGTGACGATCTTTGCCCATCTAACATTTATTAAATTAAAACTTAATCAATCAAATTTAATAAATACTGCAGAATAGTGTCATCAACTCGTCATAGAAATTATAATAAAACAAAATTAGCCAGTCAAAAGTCAAAGTAATTAGGAATAAAAATCTACATATTATGTCACACAAGTCAGATTAATAAAATAACATTAGTAATGAACAAAACAAACAACAAAAAAATAACACTACATCAATACTTTGTCTGTTAAAAACTCGGAAACACTATAATATGCTTTTTGAATTAGAAAATTCTTTAATTTTTTTTAAAAAATAGATTGACATTTAATTCTTTAATGTGTGGCGGAATGTGATTAAATATATTTGGCGCCATGCAGAACACAGTTTTGCGCATCAGTGCTGTATTGGACTTTCTTCCACATAATTTACTATAATCCCGTCGACTTCGGGTATTAGTGTCGGATAGCTTCTTGAAAAGCTTAGGGTTTGTTTTAACAAAGACTGCAACCTCGTAAATGTATAATGACGGGAGTGTTAATATCTTATTATTGATGAAATATGGCTTACATGTATCAGTACATATTTATTTATTTATTTATTCTTTAGAAAGCTTACAGTCTAATATCTATTTACCATGTACAATAGCGCTTACGATTGCCATTTAAAAGCTTCCACAAATTGAAAACTATGTACCTAAAATTAAAAAGAAAGAAAAGATAAAGGATACAAAAATAAAAATAAAAACAAAATCTTCTTAAATATGACTTAACAAAAAATGTTCTTTAAACAAAACAAAATAAGTTCTTCTTTAAAACAAAACATAAAAAGATATTTAAATTTATGTATAATCGTGTCGTCTTTATTTGTTGTGCTAAAAACAAAAATAATAAACAAAATGTACACATGTGTTATATGATATATAATAATTATGAATAATACTACTCATTGCGGTTTATAAAAAAGTATTCTTTATTTATAGTACGCCTTAATGTGCTAGGGCTGGTTATAAATAGATCAACATCTAAGCGAGAGGGCAGGTTATTAAAGCTTGCTGCGCTACGTAAGAAGAAGGCATTGCGTCGGTAGTTTGTTGATGCGATATTAGTCCAAACATCGCTCTGACACACCTTTTCTGTAATTTAAAGATTAATTTAATTTATTGTTTTAAGATTTTTTTTTTTATGGAACAGCAGATTATTTTTTTAAATAGGTAACCGACGAAAAATTTCAACGCAGGGGGGTTCAGAATCATGTACTGAATCCATGGCAACAATTGTCGCGTGATATCGCGAGATTGATAAAACCCAATACCGTGTGCCCGACCACCATGATAGTTGACACATACATTATTGTGTATTTTTGCATGGAGAAGGTTTTATTCGACCTCCACGCAGAAAAAGCCGCGGCCAAAAGGTTAGTTCGGATCGAAAACATGAGTCCATGGGTTGGTGTATAGAGTCTGACTAGGCCTAACTGGCAATCTGCTGTTGATTACCTACAAAGCGAACTTGCCCTCCGTTTCAAAGTTCTGACAACGAGTGCGACTGATTTCACTGAGCTCGTTAGATAGGTAGGTACGGAAATCAACTCAGCCTATCGTCAGTCCACCGTTGCACATAGGCCTACGATTGTTAGGACTTGATTGAATGAAATTGGAACAAAGATCACAAGCAAGGCTCGCATACCGGTTAAATTTTCAAACCGTTATTATGTACTTGACGCTAAAACCTTTACATTCGGTTTCATTCGTATATACCGGTTTTTATTAACCGGTTTTGGAGGAGTTTTTACATAAAGGTTTTTTTCGGATTAAACGGTTTAGCTAAACAAAAACCGATATTAACCGGTTTTTTGTTTAGTTTTTATTCAACGTGGCATTCTCACAAGTAATCACAAGTTGCAACGCGTTTACTAACATGCCGCTCGTCGACTAAACCAGTTAATTTAGGTTAAAATAAAGTTCTTAAAACGTTCACGTTCTTAAGAAAAGTTCGGAGTAAAACTCAAATAAACTGGTTTTAACCAGTATTTTTAAACTGGTTCCGAGCCTTGATCACAAGGTTATAGGAGCTACCGAACTATACGTATAGGCACAGATTAGTACAGACGGGACACTCCGCAAAATCATTTAAATAAAAGCGACTCTTGCTACGACACAATAAAGTGAAATTCAGGTCGCACAGCGCTAATTCCCTACAGTTATATTCACCTAGAAGTTGCCTCTCTTTCTATCGCGTAACTCTTATATCTTCTGAATACGTTACGCTCACTGAATTCAACAAGTCGAGCCCGCCGCGTACCTACTTGCAGCTTCATACCTAAAATGCGGAGTGTCCCATCTGTATTCATCTGTGGTACAGGGTAGGTTTTGAATGTATGAAACCTTTATTTGAAGTGAAAACTTCTTTAGGCGCGTTGGGCATTTTAGAGATAGGAAAAAAACAATTGAACTCGCGACACCGTTACCGACACCTTATTTTTGTAAACGCGATTGTGCTCGCTATTTATATTAAGTTACGGATCAATGTTCTATGCAAGTATTTTTACTTTAAAGGTTTTGGATTTACTTTAAAGGTTTTGGAATTATTTTTTTTTGTAAACGCGATTGTGCTCTTTATTTAGATAAGGTTACGGACCAATGTTCTATACAAGTAATTTTCTTCCACCAAGGCGATCTTGTTCAAGTTTTCACTTCTGTTGGCACTCCCGGAGTGCCACTTTTTTGTTTTTTGTTTGGCTTCACAAACAAAACAAACTTAGCCCAAAATGTATAGACAGTGAATGATCTCCTTTCTACATGATGCTGAAAACTGTAGCAAAATCCATTATGTAGTTTAGAAGAACTGTTTACATAGACAGACACGAAATACAACTTTGTTTTGTCATCAACAGATTGTAATCTTTAAAATATAGGCCAGCTGGAATCACCGTTTCCTTCACATCCAAATTTCCCAGCCTACAACATTCGGACAATACGCCAATCTGACTTCTACCAAACCTTTGGTAATACGCAGCTATAAAACCGAACTGCATGGTCCAAGAACAGAACAATAGTATTGGGACGTGCCGTCATACCGATTACATGGGCAATGCTGGCCCATTGAAATCAACCTCTTTGTGAACTGATTGCAGACTTATTGTGTGAACGGTTATTTCCTTTTGTTGTGATTGTTTGTTAGATGGTTGAGCTTGTAAGGCTTCAATTTACCTTCTAGCTAGCCTTTTCGCTTGCTAGGGTCGGCTTCTTATTCCGCCGATTTTTTTTTTTCCTTTATAAAGTTTCACAATTGGTGATACTTTATTCACATTACAATCTAGCTTATTAGCTAATAAGTAGTTTAAATATAACTTAAACTGCTAAGTAACTATAAAATTAAGAAGTCGTCCAATAACGTCTTTCTGATTCACTATAAGTTAAGGGGAAGACACTTGATTCACGTGTTCTTTGTAAAATCAGCACTTGCACTACAGTTTATGTTCACTTACTCTGCATTAAAGGTTTAACCCTTTTTAGTCTTCGCACTAATTCAGTGTTGTCAAGGAGTTGGATCGCCTCAATATTCACGTGATGATGAAGTCTATGTTCATGAGCTTCTGCATATTTTTGTATTAATACCGAATGGTTTGAGGATTTCTTCTTTCGGGCCCTATTAGAATTTCAGCGCTGTGACACTTATTTTTAAAGACTGGGCATTTTTGAGATGGGACTAAGCCATTGATTTCGCGACACCATGACGGCACCTCATTTTTGTAAACGCGATTGTGTTCATTATTTATACTACGTAACGGATCAATCTTCAATGCAAGTATTTTTACTTTAAAAGTTTTGTAAACGCGATTGTGCTCTTTTTATTTTATTTTATTTTATTAGGATCTCCAACAAAGAATACACCTTACATGCTATAATATAACGACAAGAACAACAATCTATGTGCTCCCTCAATTATAGGAGACCACATCATGCAATAAAAACAAGCAAACAGTTTATTATATGGAAGTAGACCTTAAAGTTAAAATTATATAGTATTATTAAGGTTATACTAGTACATTATTAAATTTGATAATTTGAATTTGAATTTAAATTGAATAAAAATAAAGATTAAAAATTAAAAAGCAACGAACACTTAGAAAAAATTGTACTTACAGACAAATAAAATTATAGACAAATAAAATTTAAAACTCTTTATTTATATAACGTTACGGATCAATGTTCTATGCAAGTATTTTTACTTTAAAGGTTTTGTAACGCGATTGTGCTCTTTATTTATATTGCGTTACGGATCAATGTTCTATGCAAGTATTTTTACTTTAAAGGTTTTGTAAACGCGATTATGCTCTTTATTTAAAGTCAAAGTCAAAGTCAAATCATTTATTTCAAATAGGCCCATGTATGGCACTTTTGAACGTCAAAAATTACAAAATAATAAAATTGATTCTAGTCGCCCCTTCCAAAAGGTAGTTTTCGTATGGAGAAGAATGGGCAAGAAACTCCACCGTTACTCTTTTAAAATGTTTTACAATATTGTTTGTATATGTACGTACATTTGTTAAATAATTATTATATGTGAAGACGATGCACCTAGAATAAAATTTCTATACCACAGTAGGTAAAAAGAATTAAAAATGAAGCAACGATAGATAATTTAATTTGTGATAGATACATGGTTCTCACATATTTACAAACATTGTAAAAGTAGAAGATTTTCCTAAAATTTAAGTCAGTGTGTAAGGAAGTAATCACAGAATGTAAAATCAATGTCATACTTAAAACACAAAGTAATAAATTTTACAATTAAATTAGCAACCAGTTTGATTTTGTCTTGATTCTAAATTGTCCTATGGAGCAGGACCAGCATGTTTCCAAGCACTCTTATCTTGGATATAATCCTCTAATTTGTAATATGCTTGTTTAGAAAGTGTACTTTTTATATGAGTTTTAAATTTTCTTTCATTTAATTGCAATATGTCACAAGGTATTTTGTTGTAACATTTAACACAGTACCCCATAAAAGATGTATGTACTTTAGATAACCTGAAAAATGGTTGATCTAGTTTATCTTTATTTCTAGTATTAAAATTATGTCTATCACTTATTTTATTAAAGAGATGTGGATTTTTCCTTACATACATAATATTTTCATAAATGAATTGGCAAGGTACCGTCATAATATTAATCCTTTTAAAAAGTTCCCTGAGAGATTCGCGGCGACGTAGATTATAAATGGCTCTGACAGCTCTCTTTTGCAAAATAAAGATGGATTCAATGTCAGCAGCCCGACCCCACAGTAAAATGCCATATGACATAATGCTGTGGAAGTAGCTAAAATAGACCAAACGCGCGGTTTCTACATCTGTTAACTGTCTTATCTTTCTAACAGCATAAGCGGCCGAGCTTAACCGCCCCGCAAGAGATGTTATATGAGGTCCCCATTGTAATTTCTCGTCTAGCGTGATTTAGATAAGGTTGCCGACTAATGTTCTATACAAGTATTTTTCTTCCAACAAGGCGATCTTGTTCAAGTTTTCACTTCTATCGGCACTCCCGGAGTGCCACTCTTTTTTATGTTTCTATGAGTGTGTTTAGTTTAATTTGTATTCTTCCTGTGCTGGTCCCAATTAATACTTGTTTCTTTATTTCTTTCTTGAAACGATAATTCCGTTTCGACTTTGCTTTGGTTACCATCTGAATAATGTCGGCGTTCTACGACAGTCGCAAACTTTTAAGCTTTTGAGGTGAAAGCGCTTGCATAGCCCGTAAAATTCAAATTTTAATGCGTTTTTTTGCAATTTGTGGGTCATAATCGCATTGTATGGTGTTCAAATATGTATTTACAAAATAATAATCATTAAAATCATGGATTTAACTCTCTAAGTTCAAATTACCTTTAGCGCATGCCCCATTTTTTGTATTTGTATGCAATCTAGACTCAATGTTTACTGTCTCATAGGTACCTGCTCGGAAACGTGCAAACTGGAAGGCATAGTCTTTCAACATATTGTCGGTATTGAGCATAATTATAGGTATACCTAAATGTGTTTAGGTATAACTATTTTCTTAATGTCCCTCGGCAAATTTCGTGTTTCGTCAGTCGTTGGATGTCTATCAGTTACCCTTTGCACTTGGTGCAGACCGGACGCTCTCAATCGACTTGGAAGTATATAGAGTTGTTAATACTCTTTTAACTTAATGTATTTTTTTTTTTTGGGAGGAAAGTTGCTAAAGTCGCAGGCATGGAAATAGTTTCGCAGCTCTATAAAGTTCACATGAAAATCAAAACAAAACAACAATAAAGTACTTAGTTCTGAATTCAAATTTATTATACACGATAAATCTAATAATTGATGGACATGGAAATTAGCATTTGTTTGTATTCGGAAATGCGATGATTCCCGAGGGACATTAAGAAAATATGCAGTCTGCACTCCGCAGATCAATCAAATCAAATAGCGTTTTTTGTTTTACTTCAGGCTTTTCAGGCGACTATCCCTCTATTGGCCAAATATCCTCTCAGAAAATGTCATCTAAACTACAACAACCAAGGCACAGTCTACCAAGATTAGCGTGCAGATCACGAACAACCCGAGCAGATTGAAACCCTTACACGAATACGAGTACTACTAACCTAGGTAGTAGGTACGGTCTCTAACAACGTGACAATTTGTTTACCAATTGAATGTTGTTTATCGTGGAACCTTTTTAGATTAGCTTTCAGACTTTTGATTGTTAGCGTTTTACTATGTTTGCTTTGGGTAGTGGTCACGTACTGAAGTGCACTGAATTTGAGGAATGTGCTGAATAAAGACGTAGGTAGGGTGTAGCTGCTACGTGAGCTACGCCGTAGCTGCAACGCGAGCTACGCCGTAGCACAGAGACGCTGCGCTGTAGTGTTTGTATAAGCGCCGTAGCATGAAGAACTCATTGTTCCGTAAAGTCAAAGTCAAATCATTTATTTCAAATAGACCCTTATAAGGCACTATTGAACATAAAAATTTACAAAAAAAAAAAAATCGTGGCAATCCGGGAGTGCCGACAGAAGTGAAAACTAAAAAAAAACTTCAAAAACCTTTAAAGTAAAAATACTTGCGTAGAACATTGATCCGTAATATAATATAAATAACAACAGCTGCACGGGTCGATCGATCAGGTTAAGCTACGCTTGCCGCGGTTGGTCTATGGATGGGTGACCATCTTTACATACCAAGACCCCTCCGTGCCTCGGAAAGCACGTTAAGCCGTTGGTCCCGGCTGTCATTTGTAGATCTTTGACAGTCGTTACTGGTAGTTAGAAGCCCAAAAAGTCTGACAACCAGTCTTACCAAGGGGTATCGTATTACCTAGTAACTAGGTTGTGGAGGTCAGATAGGCAGTCGCTCCATGTAAAATACTGGTATTCAGCTGCATCCGGTTAGACTGGAAGCCGACCCCAACACAGTTGGGAAAAGGCTAGGTAGATGATAATATAAATAAAGAGCATAATCGCGTTTACAAAAATGAGGTGTCGGTAACGGTGTCGCGAGTTCAATTGAGTTTTCGTACGTTGTACTACTGAGTACCTAGTGCGAGTTTTTCAACCTTTTTGATCACGTTGACTTTATTTATGAATGGAATAATTTGTCACTAGATGGTGCTATTTTCATTCTTCATTCAAATTGTAGGTCTAATTACTAAAACTCGCACTAGGCAAGAACTTTATGGGCACTCTGCTATAGTCTACTGAGCATGCATCGGTCAAAAAAAAATTGCCACCGCACTAGAGGACTCTCGGAAAATCACTGATAAGAAGTACAAAGGTAAGAGATGTTGCTAATTCCCATAAAATCAAACTAATCTGCCTAGCCTTTTCCCAACTATGTTGGGATCGGCTTCCAGTCTAACCGGATGCAACTGAATACTAGTATTTTACATAGAGCAACTGCCTATCTGACCTCCATAACCAAGTAACTGGATAATACGATACCCCTTGGTAAGACTGGTTGTCAGACTTTCGGACTTCTGACGACCCGTAACAACTGCCAAAGATCCATGAATGACAGCCGGGATCAACGGCTTAACGTGCTTTCCGAGGCTAATTCCCATGAAATAACATCACAAAATTACCTACCATCATTTATAATTCTCACAATACTATGAAATTCTGCCTTGCTAAGTCGGTCGTCCTGTCACTATGAAATATCGAAACAATAATATTATTATGAACAGTGTCGCGTCATCAATTTGTTATACGCTTGACGTCCTGGTAAGCCACAACGAGCTATGTGATAATAGTTGAATAGAATTCATACATTAAGGACATTTTAATGTGGATTAATTATGGTAAAATTATGCTTTATTAGCTTGCTTACTAAGCCTTAGGAGCTTGCGGCTAAATAATAACAGCCGCACGGATCACGCTTGCCGGGGTTGGTCCGTAGATGGGTCACCATCTTTACATACCGAGACTCCTCCGTGCCTAAGAAAGCACGATAAGCTGTTGGTCCCGCCTGTCATTCGTGAATCTTTGCCTATCTGACCTCCACAATCCAGCAACTGGGTAATATACCCCTTGGTAAGACTGGTTTTCAGACTTTCGGGCTTCTGACGACCCGTCTACGACTGTCAAAGATCCACGAATGACAGCCGGGACCAACGGCTTAACATACTTTCCGAAGCCCAGAAAGGTCTTGGTATGTAAAGATGGTCACCCATCCACAGACCAACCCCGGCAAGGGTAGCTTAACTTTATGGATTGACCCGTGCAGCTGTTATAACTTAGCCACAAGCTCTTCATCTATCCGGCTATCATTAACTTTAAATATTGCTCTCATAATTTAATCCAGCTATCCCCAACTTCAAAAATAAAGTACTCAAATTCTGCATTTGACGCGACAGTACAATCGAAGCCTTTGATTACGAAAAACAATACAAATGGGGCTTCAGTAAACAAAATCAGCGCCAGATTCGAGTTTGATTCGATTTTAATGCGATTCAGCTCATTGTGTGTCTGGGATACAATCACTGTGAAATGGTAAAGCAAGATTTTGATATTAGGATTTATTTGGAAAGGAAATATTTATAGGTTAAGCTGAAGTAAGAACACAAAGATAAGATGTTCAGATTTTTTAAAGACCTATTCTATAATATGGAGAAAGTGGGATCCTGAGTTGAATTCCAAGGTCGGGCAGAGTGTGGTTGTCCAGTCAGAAATTTTTCAGTTTTCCGGATTAGCATAATATTTCCACTGCTGGGAGAGCTCCTCTCGTTGAGAGGGAGTGAGCCGTAATCCACCTTGCGGGGGGCTCAGTGTAGGTTGGTTAATGTCACATGTCTTCGAATTTTTGGTTCTAGGACATGCCGGTTTCCTCACGATGTTTTCCTTCACCGTTTTGAGAGCAGTGGTGATGAAATAATTTACACAAAGTAAAGCGCTTGTCCGAGTTCGAACCTACGACCTACAACTAGAAAGTCGCGGCTATTGCCACTGGGCCACTGGATCACTGGGCTACCACTACTTCCGGATTAGGATCTGATAATTTGTAAAATGTTTAGTTGCATTGCATGAAACTCAAACATAACTGATGAAATGTGGGTTAGGTATACACCTCTGTCTGCTCCTTCATCACCCGCATCTATACCCCGGTGCAGACCTCATACCGCTAAAGAGACCCATAAATCGTCTACTGCGTAAGTCAAACCACGTGGTGTGTCAAGTCTCATCTTTAAGGTAC
The DNA here is from genome assembly GCA_963680765.1 of Agrochola lychnidis. Lineage (NCBI taxonomy): Eukaryota > Metazoa > Arthropoda > Insecta > Lepidoptera > Noctuidae > Agrochola > Agrochola lychnidis. The sequence continues at coordinate 17,441,915 of OY796869.1, forward strand.
CATTCCGTAACCGACCGCAGGAGGCAATTGCAGGCGATGTGTCGCGGCGTCTTGTCGCTGCAGTCATGATTCCACACCCGACAGCAGGAGGCAACTGCCCATATTCTAGCCGGTAGATAGACGATAGAAAAATGTGACTATCGCTCGAGTGTTGGCGGCACTACTGGTCTTCGGTCGTCTGCACGTGTCGCCTGTCACTTGTCCGTAGCTGCCAACGACGTGTCGCTAGCTGTGGAAGGTATTTCATAGAAATTCATAGAAATCAGTCGTGTCGCGGCGACACGTCGCCTGCAGTTGCCGCCTACGGTCGGGTACGGAAAGGTACCTTAAGTGGCACGAACTGTACCTATGGCTTCTCAAAGCCAATCAAAGCTTGTCACCAAAGAATTTTATTCTTCTTTTGTTCTCTATAAACCTATAATTTTGACACTGAAAACAAAATGTGTAGTACCTATATACGGACCAGAATACTCGATAGATCCTACTTTATACTAAACCCACTGTGCGACGAAGAGAGCTCACAAAAATATAATATCGAAGTCATATAAAATATTCCAGTTTGATTCATTTTTAATGCTGGCTCAGTCTATTGTCCATTGAGTTCGACGATACCCTTTGTGTTTGCAGACTGAAAAGTAAAAGAAAAAGTATAGAAGGTCCAGTTTTATATTTCAGCTTCATTGTTTAAGAAATGATTGCTGAAGGGTGAATGGCTTGATCATCACGCTTGATGTCTGTCTAATTACTGTTTTCATTAACTGACGTTTGAAAAATCAAGATCTTGCCGAGGTTTTAATTAAGTTTGCCACTACAACTTAAAAATCACATTATAGAAAGATTTGATCAGGCTTTGGAAAACTGTCAAATTGTATAAGGTGACTTTTTCAAGCAAACATCATCGATTTTAGGTTTAAAACTAGCTTCTGCCCGCGACTTCGTTCACGTGGAAGTCGTAAAACACCACAATATACTACAATGATATACACCTCCATTAATGCCACATATTACCCCGTAGAATTTTTCAATTCGCAAATGGCAAGTATCTTTTCCGGTTGTATATCTGTGTAACGGAAACCGGCTCAAAGTCATGTCTTTACAGAGAAACGTCATCGAGACGGAAATTTTAACAGGTTGTGGCGATGGCGAGACAGTGTTTATAGCGCTTATACCACTAATTCCCCACCATTACCAGTTTAAGCGCGTGCAGTTCCCTGTGAGCGTATGCTTTGCGATCAACCACTCACAGGGGCCAACATCGAAGGCTGAAGGCTGCGGGTGTCGACCTCAGGACAAGCTGCTTCTCATACGGACAACTGTTACGTCGCTTGCTCCCGAGTCACCATTCCTGACTGCATATTTTGACTGCTGAGAATAAAACTACAAACGTAGTATACAGGCAAGTTTTACAAAAATGTGGCTATTATTGTAGTATATTGTGATGTTTTACGACTTCCACGTGAACGAAGTCGCGGGCAGAAGCTAGTTTTAAACCTAAAATCGATGATGTTTGCTTGAAAACATCATCGAACCCGAAAGCGGGTAACAGCCACATTTTTATAAAACATCCCTGTATTCTAACTACATTTTAGGTTTAAAATTAGTCTGTAGTCATTTAAAATGCTATGAATGATCATTTATTATCATCATTACGAACCTGTATCAACACATTTTTAGAGGTATGAGGAAGAGGGTGTAAAGTTCACTCATCCTCTATAGAAAAGGGAGGATCCTTCGACCAGACGGGTGTCGTGTCTGGCGGACAACTGTCCAATGATTTATATCGGGGAAGTTATACAGGGTAAGTTTTTATCCATTGTGCAAACTTTAACACGTGACTTAACTCATCATTATGAACAACTTTTACTATGGGACCAAACCTGAAATCGCGAAAAAAAATCAGCTGTTCCTTACATTTACGTTCGCATAACTCGTCAAAATATTTCGTTACACGTTCGCGTTTGGGTCACAGAAATACATAATATGTGTACCAAATTTCAACTTAATCGGCTGTGACAGACGCACAGACAGACAGACACACGAGTGATCCTATTAGGGTTCGGTTTTTCCTTTTCAGGTACGGAACCCTAAGAATTAACGAAAATTGAAACGTCTGATATCGGCTTTATCGACTAGACCTTCTAACCTTCCTATTTCTTGGTTTGATGTCCTATCTATACATATAATAAAATCGTAGCGAAGTCAAAACTGTACATTGAATATTTTTGAAAAAAAGTAATTGCTACGAGGTCTAGGATCGATTCTAATGCCGAAAATATATTTTTTAGAATTTTTGTCTGTTTGTCTGTATGTATGTTCCAGCATGGCGCAAATTCTACCGGACAGATTCTGTTAAAATTTTGCATAGATATTTCCTGTGTGTCTGGTCAAATTATAGGGTATAAATTATCACGCTATTTGCTATGGGGGATGAGCAATATTACATTATGTCGTATTTTTATGTTCTAGCATGACACAAATTCTACCGGATAGATTCTGTTCAAATTTTGCATACGTATTCCCTATAAGTCTGGTCAAACTTTAGGATATAAACTATCACGCTATTTACTATGGAGGACGAGCAATATTATATTATGTTCGTATTTTTTGGAAAAAAACGCGCCAAAACTTTAGGATATTGTGATGGTTATCGATTTAACTTTTAGAATGATTATCATCACGCTATACCTTTATGGAACTGAGCAGTCAACCATGAAATATATAGGAAGGGCTATTTAAGATTAATTTCAAAGAAGCAATTAGCTCAGCGGTTGGATGATTGCTTTGCAAACATGGGGTTGTAAGTTCGATTCCCATCTTCGGTTTTTGTTTTTCTTTTTTTTTTTACATTTTGTTATACGTTTTTTTTCTAATTATGTTCCTATATATATTATAATAAAATCGTAGCGAAGTTAAATTTTTTGAAAGAAAGTTATTGCTACGAGGCCTGGGATCGATTCTTATGCAGAAAATATAGTTTTTAGAATGTTTGTCTGTTCCAATTGTAGGGTATAGACTATCACGCTATTTGCTATGGGGGATGAGCAATATTACATTATTTTCTTATTTTTCTCTGCAAATTGTAAAAGGACGCACCGAAAAGTTGGGATATTGTAGATAGTTACCGATTTAACTTTTTAAATGATTATCATCACGCTATACATTTATGGAACTATGCAGTCAATCATGACATAATTATATAGGAACTGCTATTTTAGCTAACTTTCAACAAAGTGAATAAGTAAGCGGTTGGACGAATGATTTGAAGTCCTGGGGTAGTAAGTTCGATTTCCATCTGTTTTTTTTTTAAACTCTTTTTTTTCATTTTGTAAAACGTTTTTTTTTTTAAATTATGTTAATGTATTAATTCACAAAAAAAGGAAAACTTCATAAGCTTTGGGAACCTACTACGTTACAAGTACTTTACAGTCACAAAGCATTCAAGGTTGTATTCTGATCATTTTAGAGCTAAAGACTGAAGGAATAAAATGATTTTTTACAGATTTTGACAGCAGATTTGTCCCAGCGATTTTAAAATATGTATGTGTGTGGATCTTCTGGAATCGCTGCCGCACTGCTTCCTGGTAACAAAACAGCGCACGCCATGTTTAAGATTCCCATCGATTTAAAGAGCAACGAAACGCCTGTTTGTGGGGTGTCACGCAACAGAACAAGAGATGTGTGCATAGGGATTGCGCTTCATCGTATAGTATGAATGTATTATGGCAAATAGAAAAGCAGTGGAAGTTGTAAAAAGAACCCTGGAGGACATCCCCAGGAACCAAGATATGATGGGTGGTGTCACAGTTCTGACAAACAAAGTGAATACTTCGTTGAAAAGGTCGACTCTATGGTCGAGAGTTTATAAACTGCGCTTGACCATCATCATACGAGCTCGGTTTGGCGGGAATTCAAATGCTCAAGAATTCTCCGATGTTTTTCTAAAAGTTGGTGAAGGCACTCTACCAGAGACTCTTGGTAGAGTAGATCCCACTTTAGAAGATCTTATTCGTCTGGTATACGGGGACATCAGTCAAATACCGTACCAAGAGAATTCTTGGGTGTGTTTCTATTTTAACTTCGAAAATGATTAAGCTGCAGCGATCAACCACAGTATTCTCTCACAAATTGAAGAGAGTGAAGTGATATACACGTCCATTAATGCCACATATTACCCCGTAGAATTTCTCAATTCGCAAATGGCAAGTATCTTTTCCGGTTGTATATCTGTGTAACGGAAACCGTCTCAAAGTCATGTCTTTACAGAGAAACGTCATCGAGACGGAAATTCTAACAGGTTGTGGTGATGGCGAGACAGTGTTTATAGCGCGTATACCACTAAATCCCCACCATTACCAGTTTAAGCGCATGCAGTTCCCTGTGAGCGTATGCTTTGCGATCAACAAGTCACAGGGGCCGACATCGAAGGCTGAAGACTGCGGGTGTTGACCTCAGGACAAGCTGCTTCTCACACGGACAACAGTTACGTCGCTTGCTCCCGAGTCACCATTTCTGACTCTCTGTATATTTTGGTTGCTGAGAATAAAACTACAAACGTAGTATACAGGGAAATTTTATAAAAATGTGGCTATTATTGTAGTATATTATGATGTCTTACGACTTCCACGCGAACGAAGTCGCGGGCAGAAGCTAGTTCTAGAATACAGGGAGCTTATTGATCCTCGCCGGGGATAAAAGAAAAAGTAAGGGTGCTTATTTTTGTTAAAGTTGTAGGAACCGGGAGAATATCCTATTGAGGCGCATGTCAGACGGTTCAAGAGTTATTGACCCGGGATAAACAAATAATATTACTGAGAAAATTATAAGATTGGGTAGGTACCAAATATATTTTTTGTCCAATTGTGTATACAAGATGGGTGAAAAATCGTGGATCAAACGAAACAAGGCGATAGTTGGGGTTATTTGTAGTAAAAAATTTCTTCGTGGCAAAGTCCTAGCTTGATCTTTTTCAAAATTATGAAAATTTGAGTGTTTTTTTAAGAAAATACCAATTTTTTTACAATAAGCAATTATCTATTTTAAAACAATAAATGGTGTTTAGTTGCTTCTAAGAAATGTATCATCACTACAAACGTGCTTTTATGACAGCGGATACCATGATTTATTGGTATTTTCACTTTTTAAAATATCTGAAAAGATATTTTCTCATATATGTTATCTCTCACGAAAAATTATTTGTAAAATACTTATATTTTTCATTGATATTTTTTACTGTAGATAACCCCTCAGCTATCGCCCTGTTTCGTTTCATCCACGATTTTTTTACCCACCCCGTATAAAGTAGTGTGGGTTTTACTAGATCAGACGGAATTTTAATGAAATAATGTGGATTAACCAGATGAACTTCAATTTTAGACTACTATGTTGGTTTAGTAGTCGCAAGCGCTAAAGACTGCTGAGCATGAGGTCCTGGGTTCATTTCCCAGTTCGGGCAAACAGTTATTAGGTTTTCCATCAGAAATTTCTCAGAAGCAACCCGGAGTCTGGATTTGTGCCTGGTTGAAGTCAATAGTCTCGCCCCCTATTACATGGGACTTAAACATAACTGGCGAAATGTGGATGTACGTTTGCGGAAAGATAATTTTCACCTAAAGTAGTAATAAAGAAGGATGATTTTGAAGGCGCATTCAGTTCGGGTGGTGATCGATTTTGCGAATTTTGCCGATGCTACATCTAACTACGTTCGTCGTACCTACTTACTGTACCTATTTAAATTATAATTAATTATGTTATTAAGCTATTGCATAGCTTTTATCGCTGGCTTTGAGCGCGGCGACCGAATCAAGAAATTCCGTAACGAAAATAAAACCCCCCACTCCGCCTACCATGTAATGACGGTTCTCTCATGACAACGTGATGTTGTCATGGGAAACGTGATGTTTTTATGGGAACGTAATTTTTGTTTTATGTCATCACGTCATCATCCCAAGTGTAGCGTTGACAAATAGGAAGTATGGAGGTTACAAATGCTATGCAATAGCTTTACCGCGGCAGTCTCCGAGTGCCACACGTTTTTGTTATCTTTTTAATACTTTATTATTACTATCTCCTCTCAATCAAAGATGCCAGCCATCTAATCTCTTCACCACCCTTGGTTGACTGATAGAGAATGTCGAAGGCATTTGTACCTTATTGTGCGAAAGAAGTTTAAATAAATAAAGCCATTTACTACCAGCGGCATTGACCCCGTTATCTGCTGCAGTTTCTTGAAATGTTATGAGTTTAGAAAAACTTTTTGTTTTTGTTTTATCGCCATTAGATATCGCTATTCATCACGTCTAAGTTTAAAAGTTAATTTATTAGGAACAATTTTGGTATAACTTACAAAAGACACGAAGATAGCTGCAAAAGTAAAATACTATGGAGCAGGGTTGGCATAAAACAAACAAGTTGTTTTGAAACACGTATTTTTAACAGTGTTTAAAACGATTTGAAATAAAACAATGTTTTTATTAACTATTTAAAAACACAGTTTAAAACAAGTTTAAAATAATGTTTTAAACATTAAGAAAAAAAACGTGGTTTTAAATCGAGAATGAATGGAAATAAATGAAAAGTTATAAATGATTAAGTAGGGCTTGAAATAGCTCGAAAAGAAATTAAAAGGTTATATAGTTTTGTACACTTCGTCGCCGGTCGAAATGAAGTAAATCCCCGCAACTATTTTGGGGATTCACCTTATTTGAATTTTGAATATAGTCCATCCTGCTTATGTATCTATACTTTGTTTTTTTTCGAAAAGAGTTAATCCCCGCAATAATTTTAGGGACTTCCCCATATTTAAATATATTTTTAGGTAAGGTACATCTGAGAACAAAAATCGGAATTCGCAATTCTGAACATACAGAGTGTACTGGGTAGGTAGTTCAATAACTGAGGTACATAGGTACCTTTGATTGATTACAAAAAAAAAGTAAGTACAATACAGTAGGCAAGTTGTATGTTCACAGATTAGATAGTTTATTAGTTAGTACTCAATAACTAACTATAACTAGTATTTCGTTGTTGTGATAATTATGTTCTTTTGGTGGTTTTTTGTAAATCCTCAAGTAAATTTTAAAAATTGTCTAGAAATGAATTATATTAGGCCTGATCGATTTTTGTTGATAAAACATTTGATAAATCGCTCAATGAAAAAAAAAAACGAATAAAACACTTGTTTAAAACATTTTGAACTGTTTGTTTTCATAAAATTTGAAAAAAACTGTTTTTTTTTCCAACCCTGCTATGGAGAGACTGTCAACGCCCACCATAAAATACATGGAAGACAATTTTGTTCCAGACTCTAAGGAATACTTATAAAAAAAAAACCAAAAGAAAATAAAAATATCACTAAAAGTTGGTTTGTTATGTATGATGTAGAGTGGAAGTGAGTGTGAGAGTGTTGGGGTGTGTGTGTGTATGTGTGTGTGAAAGAGTGTATGTGTGTGTGAAAGAGTTTGAGTGTGTGTAAGAAGTTTCACCACGTAATTTAATTTGACCTTGTATATCAGAGAACTACTTCGGCTAATTACTTACAGCAGTCCGTCTGTGCTCTTAAATTGATGTCATTTTACTATAACAGAAACATACTCGTACATTCATTCTACCTGTTGGATTCTTACAAAACTCGCCAATTTCTCACCTACAATGCAAGCAAACAATCTTGTGACACTTTGGAAATTGCACTGTCATGTGAAGACAGAATTTGAGAATTTATTTAATGGTGGCTGGCAATACATTTTGGGTATTCAGCTGCATCTGGTTAGACTGGAAGCTGAGCCCAACATAGTTGGGAAAAGGTTAGGCAGATTGATTTGGCAATGCATTTTCTGTCCATTTTTACTTCAAGGTGAGTAAATGTAATAGTTAGTTTATTTTAGATAGTTTATTGTAATAGTTCGAAACGTAGGTACGAAATCTTTAACAATTCTGTAACTAATAAAAATATGAAATTATGAAGGTATGACAATGACAAAATGATGAAGGTATGAATAAAAGGCGACTAACAAAATGTATTTACAGGGCTGATGTAAAGGGAAAGGCCGGGCGGGGACGCCCTAGGAGGACATATACTGACCTTATTGGTGATGTTCTTTAGAAAGGCCAGGTGCGTAGTACTCGCAACCGGCGTGCGTGTATGACCAGATGTATGAACGTAAACGAGGCAAAAGGAGTATGTAAGGATCGTAGCAGGTGGCGTTCTGTAGTTTCTGCCTACCCCCATGGGAAGAAGGCGTGAGTTTATGTATGTATGTATGTGACAATGACGATCCTTAGAAGTAAGGTTATTGTTATCGCCATCTTTATTGTCAGCTTTTGATAATTTACGTATGAGTTTCTGTCAGACGTTAAGGCTTCCACAAACAGGCGCGACGTAATTCTAAGAAAACTTCACGGTAGAACAATTACCGATGTCGCGTCGCGCGACAAGTCGCGCCAGTCTGCACGAGCCCAGATAGCTGATGTTATAAGTATAATTTATTTTTTCAAAAATATACATCAATTTAATTATTATGGTATATGACACTTGTTTCTATGAACCGATTTTGAATATCTGTGCCTGAACTATAGGTATATAAAATATCTGTATTTCAGACATCAGCGCTCTCCTCTGTTGTAGGCGATACTTAGCAAATAACTTTGTTTGACCTCTAACACATCTTATAAAACACATAATTTTTTATTAAAAAGTAAGACTAAAATAAAAAGAAGGGGAATAATCTTAACAATAATAAGTTGTGTAATGATGGCCTCCGGTAAGTAGAGTGTAAATGAGTGGATGTGTGTAGGAGGGTGAGTATTATTAAAAGCTACTTTACTGTAGACCACAGGAGTAACTCAGGCTACTTTTATTTTAGATAAAAGAATTTGGGTCGCCGCGAACGAAGCCGCGGGCTGCAACTAGTTAAGAAATATAGAAGGTTTGTCCTGTTTAGCATCGACGTATGGACGTAATCTCTTACCGAAATATGTTTTGCTATTGTATAATATTCAATTTACATCTAAAAATAAGTATTGGAACCTTGGATGGGTCCTTGATTTAAAGCTGTGTTCACAATATAGCATTGGTTGCAAAGAAGGAAAAAAAATCTGTTTAATTTCTTGGATCTGTTCAAATATTAAAATCTTATTTGAACAGATTTAAACATATTGAACCAACATAATTATTGTAATTACTAAGTAGTAAACTGAGAATCATTACTTTATACGTGTACGGGTTGCGGTTTTTTGTCCGAAAGGGTTACCGTGGCCCCTGGCAATACAGGCAACTGAAGGAACACGGGTGAGTTTTAGTCAGTAAGAGTCTGACACGCCCTCCTGCTCCACCCATAGCGGGAGAAGTTATTTGATAATTTCCCACCCAAAAAAAAAGGTGTACCTAGTCTTTTTATTCTTTAGTATATAGGAGAGAGACCATATAAGATTTGTGTTGTATGGATACAAAAAATCTGCAGCGTCTGTCGTCCAGGCAAGGTCGACAGCAACGTCGCCCATGCGAGAAAATTGTATTACGATCCAATTTTCTAACCTCACGTGCTTCACCTTAAATACCATCTTTTCCAGTTGCGGTAACTATGTACTTTAAACTTCATGCGAGAAGGAGTAAGTCTATAGAGATAAGAGGAACAGGGTGTAAGTATGAAAGATTTTTGACGTGACAACGTCTTATAAATTGGTTTGCCGGGTGACACTTCAAGAAACTGCGTTACGCTCCGCTCACGTTATGCGCTCACAATGAGAGCGAGTGAGAGGCACGCGTCCCTTCCACTCGGGCATGGTTAGCCCGCCTAAGAGCGAGAGAGACAGACATAAAAAGTGAATTGTTACTATTATTTCATCCTTCTTCCTACTATACGAATGAATATTCACATTAAAATTATTTTACCACTCAAAGTCGTTGTCACGTAAAACTTTCGCCCGTATACCGACTTTACAGGCAACCAATTTTTTTTATTTGGGACACGCACAGGAAATACAACATTAAAACTAAGAAAATTATAAAAACAGTAGTAATTTCAGAAAAGAATCTTGATATCGGAAAGTTATATAATATGCTGATCGCGCGGTAAACCCTTTTTTGTTGGGTGGGATATTATCATATAACTTCTCCCGCTCTAGCAGGAGCGGGAGGGCGTGTCAGACTCTTACTGAGTAAAACCCACCTGTGTTCTTTCAGTTGCCTGTATTGCCAGGGGCCACGGTAACCCTTTCGGAGAAAACCGAAATCCCGGCAGGCATCGGCCCTATCGGACCCCGTCAGTTCTGCTGAAATCTCTTTGAGGCGCGTGTGGAACACAACGCGCCGTCGACCCAGGCCTGGTCCTTATCGGACGGCGAGCTACCCATAAACCTTACTTGCGTGATGTAGGATTTGGGTGACGTCAGGTCTTTCATGCGTAGTTCGCATGTGATGTAGTAGATGCCGCCACAAGTTCTACCCAATACCGTACAGTAACCGCACTTAGAACCTATACAAATGAACAAGCTTTAGGATCTTTCGTAGAATGCATTGTTACCTACTGTTTGATGCGTCCTTGCACTCTTGGCAAAAGCTTTTTAGGGTTCCGTAGTAAACAAGGAACCCTTATAGTTTCGTCATGTCCGTCTGTCTGTCTGTCCGCGGTCTAGCTCCGAGACTCCTTAGTACTAGAAAGTTGTAATTTGGCATAGATATACATATTAATTACGTCGACAAAGTGGTAAAACAAAATTATGAAAAACATTTTTTTTTAGGGTACCTCTCATACACGTAAAGTGGTTATTTTTTTACCTCATGGTGACGGGTATCATTGGAAAGGTCCTTCAAAAATATTGTGAGTTTGTGAAAACCATTTTTGTATTCAGGGATTCGTTTGCGAAATATTAAGCTTTAAAGTGCTAATTTTTGTTAGAGTCAAGTGTCCCCCCCCCTGCCGGCTAAATGGTTGGTTTTGGGTATGTGAAAAAAATCACAGCAGTAGCTGATATAACGAAATTAAAAGGAAAACTATCACAGCTAAGTAGGCTCTACAAGTTAACGAGTAATAATCGACCAATTTAACTTTGCAGTTGTACAAACATGTTTTCCCATACATTCTGTATGGGAGAATGTGTTTTCCAACTACAAAGTTAAGTTTGTTTTTGGGATAAATTCATTCCAACTACGGAACCCTTCATTGTGCGTGGTCCGATACGCACTTGGCCGGTTTTTTTTAAAAGCGGCTATTTCGTTGGCGACTTGAATGACTTTCAAGTTATTTTTAAAGTAATTTCTTCCGCACGAAGTATTTTTCTACCTATGCCAAGAGATGGTAGAAAAAGAAATGTCGCAGCTGAGTATAGTTGGAGATCCCCGCTGAGCTCGAGACTTTGAAAGGATTTTTATTGGAGAATGACTATTGAAAATACTGGGAAGAAAAATTAGAAAGCAACTTCTTCTTTTTCGTGTGGTTAGTGACTAACCAGGTATCGAGAGTTTTTATGCCACCCATGGGCCTCTGGCTTGGCTTCACATGCCGTCGAGAAATATCTCTCAAGCACGCCGGTTTCCTCACGATGTTTTCCTTCACCGTTTTCGAAGCAAGTGATAATTGTACAATACGCACATGAATCCGAAAAGTCAGAGGTGCGTGCCTTGGGTTCGAACTCGAGACCTATGACTTGGCAACTACTTTTCATTTATGGTCAAAGGTTTTTGTAGAAAAACCAAAACAAAAACCTGTGATACTAGTTGGCTTATTCAGGCGTGACCTTGCGGAAATCCAAAAAAAAAATAAAAAAATAGACGTGGATATATTTACTAACCTGTTCCGCTTAGCTATTTCTAAAGAGCAATAAAAAACTCCTTAATGAAATCGACACGTGTATCACCTCTCAACGAAGCATCCTGAGGATGACGATGGACTTCGCCTCGTTGAGAAGTAAAACACGTGTCGATCTATTTCAGGGTTTTTTATGGCTCTTTAGAAATAGCTAAGTGGAACAGGTTACTAAATATATCCACGTCTATTGTACAGACGCCAGCACATCAAGCTACTACAATCTGTCAAATTTATTATATAGATTTTCAACTTTATCGCTGAAGTCTAAGGTTCAAAGTTGATTGGGAAAATTTGACAGTTTCGGGTAGCTTGATGTGCTGGCGTCTGTACCTTTGATATTGAAAAAAGGCGCTGTCAAAAGGTTGATTGATAATAACTCTAATTAATTTTTTACTTTTTTATTTCACATTATGAATCGTCAGAAGCTGGGTGCACGGTTCCAATTAGTCGTTTCCTATAGAGAAGCGCCGCCGTTTTTAACTACTTTGTATTATTTACTACAATTTTGTTTGTTACTGTTGTTCATGTAGACGCAGTTTTAGAGTCCATCTCAAGGTCTTCAAATCCAATCCTCACGGAGGACGTACTTACGAGCAAGGTCCGACGTCATATGAGAGCGAGATTGTAACCAGTAACACGTGTCACCTTGTTATAAGTACAGTACTTACATTTCGGAGAAAATAATATTTTTTAAATATTTTTTTGTAATATTATTTGTACCTACTTGCCAAAATAACATGTAGAAAAAAAAACCTTGTCCAATCCGTGAGGGTGTTGTCAGGTTAGGTTACTGTACTGAGAAGTGAGAGTGTATTTATTTATGTGGAAATTTTCAGGAAAAAAGAAAAACAAAATTAGTCACATTTTTTTCAATGGGGAATTTTACCGGGTTATTACACGGGGCGCGGGCGGCCTTCATTTAGCGGGTGTCTAAAAGTCATAACTTATGACCCCTGTTGAAAATTTGTTAATTTTTAATGGATTTGGGGTAATTTTGGTACTAAAAATGTACATAGCAATAACTTTTTTATTGTAAATAATAAAAATTATAAAAAGTGGCACTCCGGGAGTGCCGACAGAAGTGAAAACTTGAACAAGATCGGCTTGGTGGAAGAAAAATACTTGAATAGAACATTGGTCCGTAACCTTATCTCAATCAAGAGCATAATCGCGTTTACAAAACCTGTAAGGTAAAATACTTGCATAGAATCTGTATCGTAATATAAATAAAGAACACAATCGCGTTTACAATGATGAGGTATCATTACAGTGTCGCGAAATCAATGGTTTAGTCCCATCTCAAAAATGCCCAACGCGCCTAAAGAAGCTTTCACTTAAAAAAATAAAAACTTTTTAGGAATGTTATTGCAGTCAGGAGCACATAGGTATGTGCTCCTTTTGGATCAGATAGGGTTTTTTTTTTACATATTGTGCCTATAGACGTTTTTGTTTAATGGATCTAGTCACTGGTTGTCAGTGAACTCCACAATGCATCTGGTGATGACGTCCATAGAAGGTTTTGGTGTTTACCTAAATATTTTCGAGATATTCCTTGATCAAGTCTGATAACATTTGAAAACGCATCTCTTGACCAAGTCAAGTGTTATTTGTTTATTACAGAAAAGGGTCTAATGCGCATAGACTGCCGAAAATATCTTATTAAAATTGGTCATTGGCTCTCCAGCAATCGTTTAGCCTTTTCTCAATTAATTCTTCTTAGATCTTGTATCATCAAATGTTACAACAAAATACCTTGTGACATATTGCAACTAAATGAAAGAAAATTTAAAACTCATATTAAAAGTACACTTTGTAAACAAGCATATTATAAATTAGAGGATTATATCCAAGATAAGAGTGCTTGGAAACATGCTGGTCCTGCTCCATAGGACAATTTAGAATCAAGACAAAATCAAACTGGTTGCTAATTTAATTGTAAAATTTATTACTTTGTGTTTTATGACATTGATTTTACATTCTGTGATTACTTCCTCACACACTGACTTATTAATTGTAAAATCTTAGGAAAATCGTCTACTTTTACAATGTTTGTCAATATGTGAGCACCATGTATCTATCACATTTTAAACTATTTGTCGTTGCTTCATTTTTAATTCTTTTTACCTATTGTGGTATAGTAATTTTATTCTAGGTGCATCGTCTTCACATATAATAATTATTTAACAAATGTATGTACATATACAAACAATTGTAAAACATTTTAAAAGAGTAACGGTGGAGTTTCTTGCCCATTCTTCTCCATACGAAAACTACCTTTTGGAAGGGGCGACTAGAATTAATTTTATTATTTTGTAATTTTTGACGTTCAAAAGTGCCATACATGGGCCTATTTGAAATAAATGATTTGACTTTGACTTTGACATCAAGAAGTATGCTTTGAGAATAAATCATGCGGTGGTCAACAATAATTGGTATCGTGGCTTGTGGAGACCATATTGTATGGAGCCTTTTTTTTTGGTCGCGAAATTATCAAATAACTTCTCAGAGGGCATGTCAGACTCTTACTGATTAAAACCCACCCGTGTCCCTTCAGTTGCCATGTTGCCAGGGGCCATGGTATCCTTTTCGGACTTTTCCGCAACCCCGGCAGGCATCGGCCCTAGCGGACCCCGTCAGTTCTGCTGACATCTCATAGAGGCGCGCGTGGAACACAACGCGCCGTCGACCCGGGCCTGGTCCTTATCGGACGGCGAGTTACCCATTGCTCACCGTCCGCAAGCCTGCGCCTACGGTGGCCGGGAATCGGCCTGCGACTCCCGACGCCCAGGGCGTCTCCTGCGGCGGTTAGGGGCGTGAGGCCGCGAAATTTGCCTCTCCCTTACGCGTTCCGCCTCCTCATTCGCGAGCATTACTGCTTCGCAGAAAGAGGTGACGACCTCCCATGCCCTCTCGTTCCGTACCATGGCCTGAACCAGGGCCGGACGCGAGAGATTACCGCCGCCGATCGCCTCCACTAGGACACGGCGATGCTCCGCCCGAGCCGGGTAGACCTCCACTGTATGCTGCACCGTGTCCTCCAGGCGATCCACACAATGGTGACACCCGGGCGTTTCCTCCCGCCTTATCCTGAACAGGAACCTCCCGAAGCAGCCGTGTCCGGTGAGGACCTGCGTCAGGCGGAAGGTGAGGGCGCCGTGGCGCCTCTCAAGCCACTCCTCAAAGAGGGGTCTTATCGCCGCAATTGGAGATTGGTTAAATTATGATGAGATAATGGTGTGTTCGGATTTTGTGATGGTGAGTGTGTCTGTCCATAAGACTGTGTTCGTGCGGTGGTTGCTGCACTCGTGTGTGAGGTGACGATTGATGTATTGATTACCTGCCAATTGAGTTATCATCGACTTTCAATACCACCTAAATGCACTAAACACCAGTATTACCCACACGTCTGTCAACTTGTCTATCACCCAAACAAAAACTCGAATAGCTACTGATACTGACAGCTAATAAAAACAGAGTCGAGCTGTTTGTTGATACAACTACATGTTTGTCGTCACGTACTGAAGTTACTTCATTGCTTATTTTACGTGTTACGAGTCGGTTCATTCTAGGAAGAGTGGAGAAGGGTGCTAATAGTTTGATGGCAGATTCCAGGGGATGAAATGGGGTAAAGTTTTGATGGTAGAGTATAGCTACTAGTCTTCATAAAGTGATCTTGAGATTTTGCGTACCTATGTAGAAGGAATTGTTATGTAAAGGGAATTTAAGATAGACACGTCCGATGAACCGCAAACACTCTGTATACCTACGTAGAAGGAATTGTTGTGTAAAGGGAATTTAAGATAGACACGTCCGCTGAACCGAAAACACTTTATTCTGTAAATAGGATATCGGAATCTCATTAGCAGGTCATCTAAAAAAAAATAAGCTAGATGGAGTCCACATTTCCTATCTGACTACCCCAGAGAAGAAATGACGAAAGAAACTCAGGGGTCAGTCTCTTTTAAAGTCCAGACATACACTTGGTCAGAACATATGAGAACCATGTAAGTGTCTGAAATGGTATTTTGAGGTCTGTCTGTTAAGCAGGTTTTTAGTAACTTTTTAGTTTCTATTGGTAGGTATTCTTGTTCATTCGCGTCCGCGCTAGATATACGTACTACAAAAGCTCGTATACAGGGTGGCAGGGTCATCGACACGAAAACTGGTACCATGGATTCAGTACCTACATTTCAATATAATAATATTTTTAGGATGCTGTTTACTGCCACAATGGTGCAGCGCGTCTACTATGCTTGTGCAAAACCAAACTGACGGCTTCCACGCCGTCATTCGCAAGAAAACTGCGTCGCTGTTGTCAAGGTTGCGGGCGAGTGGCAACAGCATTCTAAAACTTTGGCAGAGAGTATCGACTCTCCAACTACCAAAAGTTTTGTGAGAAGGACAATCACTAAACATTAATTTGGGGGTATCCTTTTCACAATACTAATTATTCTATCTTCTTCTTCATTGTATTGTAACGACTAACACTAGTAATAAGTTATGTTATTGTTTACTAACACAATGGATCATTGTTGTCCGATAAATAAATAATAAAATAAAATATTATTCTGTTAAAATTTTTCGTCGGTTATTTAAAAAACAACTGCTGTTCCATACATTTTGACCGCGTAAGTATTGCACTTTTCTATGAAACAGCAATTTTTTTAAAATAACTGGCGAATAATTTCTACGCAGCGTTCAGAATCCATGGTAACAGTTTTCGCGTCGATGTCCCTGCCACCCTGTAATTAGGCAATCAGACAATCAGCATGATTGTTAGCAGAACTGCTGAGGGAGTGCCGGAATCCGCCGGATTTATGTATCTACACTAGTAGAAGTTGTTATTTATTATGCGACGAACTCCTGAGCACCTATTTACTTCACAAAATACAGTTTTTTTTTCATAACAGAACACGTCACTCCTTGCTATAAGACCCTCTACTACTCCTGGTACATTATAGTCACGTCAGATGCCCGTAAGCACATTAAAGTAGTGTCAGCCGGGTAATATAGTCAGGTACAACGTGTCATTGTGACGGTGCACCGGCGGCGGCGGTTCATTTCCAAGATGTCACCTTTTGTAATGACTTGTGTGCGTTTGTTTAGAAATGTATGAACATGAAAATGGTGTAAAGTTTTTGAAGTTGGTAGATAGTGCTATGATGATGTGGAAATATGATTAGAGGAAAGTATTTTTAACGATTACGCATATAATTTTTGCTTGTGGCGTACTTACAATAAAATGAGAGCTTTCTGAAATCACGTTCAATAAGTGGCAGCACTGAGAGGTTATATTAGTTTCAATTGTGCTTTATTTCAACAGTTTGCAGTATGCAGGCAGCCTAAAACGGCCGCTTTGGCAGAATCATAATATGATAATATCGCCGCCCCCGCAGAATAAACGCGTAAGTGCTATTGAGGCGGTTTTGATGTTAATCCATATTCGTTATGTATAGGTCAAAATACATCACCTCAATTTTTTCCAGATTTTTACATCAATTATTTACGAAGTTACATACACACGATATACAGTAACATAATGTTATAATTCCGACCTTGATGATATAAAAACTTAATTACCTATTACATTATCAGAATCTTTTCGACTGCACCAGAATAAACGCGTAATAGTCCATTTACGGTATCACTGTACTGCGAAAAACGCAAGTAATATTACATTGCAAAACAAAAAAAAAAACAATAGTTGATTAGAAAAAATTACTCAAAGTACCTAACATTAACGTTAAAAAAACTAAAACATTTCTGTAAAATGTTTTTTTATCAATGACTCAAAAACCGTACATGTTTAACACTTAACATTAATTAGATTACCTACAAAAAAAATATCTTTTAAACGACGTAAAAAACAAACTTCTATTCGGTGTAGTCATAAAGTTATGGATCAATTTAGGTTTTTTATTTTTCCTGTAAAATTGACTTTTTACACTTGCGCGTTTATTCTACGGGGGCGGCGATATTATGAATCACACAAACTGTCACAAACTGACAATTCATAATATTATTCACATTCAATTCATATTACGCAATTCATCTGTTTGACAGTTTTGTAATATAATGAAATAACATTTAAACTGTAGAAATAAAAATCTTATTTGGTTAATAAAAACTGTACAGAAAAATTATCTGGTAAAATAACGGCTAAACATGTCACCATAGAGGAATTGCTGGGAATTCAGAAAATGAATTGCTTTTAGAGGAATTGCTAATGAGGCCGTTTTAGACTCGCAGGACTCCTAGGCGAATTCCTAAAAATAGTATACTTTTCAATCTCGATTTTAGCTCACAGATTTTTTACTAAACTCAACTGATTTTTTTCTTGAATCTGGACCCTAGTGTGGTGAAATAAGTAAACCATAAAGTCAAATAAATTTATTATAGAGGTAAAAGCAATCCGCACTGGGCCCACGTGGTAGATTACAGCCCTCTCCCTCTATACAGAGGAGGCCTGTGTCCCAGCAGTGGTCACACTAAAGGCTGAGTGTGCTGAACCAACCTATCTGTGGATCATGAGAGGACATAATGAAATCAAAACATGATACTTGATAGGTAGCATTCATTAATTGAATTTTCATCACAAAATTGAGTAGATAAGTCCTATACAACTATCGTGATTTCTTTGATTTAATTGAAAAAACCAGCCAAGTGTGTGTCGAACCACGCACAGTAAAGGGTTCCGTAGTTGGGATGAATTTATCCCAAGAACAAACTTAACTTTGTAGTTGAAAAACATGTTCTCCCATACATTTTGAATGGGAGAACGTGTTTTTGCAACCGCAAATGTAAGTTGGTCGATTATTACTCGTTGATTTGTAAAGCCTACTTAGCTGTGATAGTTTTCCTTTTAATTTTGTTATATATGCTACTGCCGTGAATTTTTTCACATACCCAAAACCAACCATTATTCTTGCAGGGCCCGGGGACACGACTCTAACAAAAATGTTCACTTTAAAGCTTAATATTTCGAAAACGAATCCCTAAATCCAAAAATAGTTTTTGCAAACTCACAATATTTTTGAACGACCTTTTTAACAACACCCCACACTATGGGATTATTGAGAGAAAAAAATCATCCTCACTTTACGTCCAGGGCAGGTACCTCTAAAA
Source organism: Agrochola lychnidis (assembly GCA_963680765.1). Classification (NCBI taxonomy): domain Eukaryota; kingdom Metazoa; phylum Arthropoda; class Insecta; order Lepidoptera; family Noctuidae; genus Agrochola; species Agrochola lychnidis. The sequence continues at coordinate 17,460,841 of OY796869.1, forward strand.
AATTTTTTTTTCATTATTTTATTTTACCACTTTGTCGGCGTGGTTAATATGTATACCCATGCCAAATTACAGCTTTCTAGTACTAAGCGGCTCTCTGAGGTAAGCCGCGGACAGACAGACAGACGGACAGACAGACAGACAGACGGACATGACGAAACTATAAGGGTTCCTTGTTTACTATGGAACCCTAAAAATGGATTATTAATATCGATTTATAATATCCACTTTGGCAACACTGTCAAAGTACCTACAAATTATTATAGTTAAAGAAACTTCTTAAGGCAACTGAATGTATTGTTTTACTTTGGAAACACTTAGAAATTACGGTTATGAAATTATCGTTATTTCTGGGTGGGGCAAAAGTCGTTTTAAATGGTAAAATGTAATGCATAGTCAGTCGACGTTTGATTGTAAAATAGTACAGCTGGTGTGGATAAAAAGTATTATCAAGAAAAGAGTGTTTTCTTTATACAACCAATGAAAAAATTAAGTATCTATACATATAATAAAATCGTAGCGATGTCAAAACTGTACATTGAATATTTTTGAAAAAAAGTAATTGCTATGAGGTTTGGGATCGATTCTAATGCCGAAAATATTTTTTTTTGAATTTTTGTCTGTTTCTCTGTATGTATGTTCCAGCATGACGCAAATTCTACTGGACAGATTCTGTTAAAATTTTGCATAGATATTCCCTGTGTGTCTGGTCAAGATATAGGGTATAAATTATGTCGCTATTTGCTATGGGGGATGAGCAATATTACATTATGTAGTATTTTTATGTTCTAGCATGACGCAAATTCTACCGGATAGATTTTGTTCAAATGTTGTATACGTGTTCCCTATAAGTCTGGTCAAACTTTAGGGTATAAACTATCACGCTGTTTACTATGGGGGACGAGCAATATTATATTATGTTCGTATTTTTGGAAAAAAACGCGCCAAAAGATTAGGATATTGTAGATGGTTTTCAATTTAACTTTTAAATGATTATCATCACGCTATACCTTTATGGAACTAAGCAGTCAATCATGAAATATATAGGAACGGCTATTTTAGGTAAATTTCACCGAAGCAATTAACTCAGCGGTTGGACAATTGCTTTGTAAACATGGGGTTATAAGTTCGATTCCCAACTACAGTTTTTCTTTTTTTTACATTTTGTAATACGATTTTTTTTTTGATTAGGTATGTATATAATAAGTTCATAGAATGTATTAATTCACTAAATAAAAACTTTTTTACAAAAAAAAAACAACCGACTTCCAATAAACGACTACAACTGAAAAATTTGTCTAAGTTATATTAGCCTAATGCCAACTGCTCATCACCTTTTACAAAATATTGCTTTTCCCGATGCAGGGACGTTCATCGTTGAGGAGTTCTCCTGGTACATCACTGCCAACTCCACTTTTCCATATGCATTGTGACAAGCATAAATTGCATTGCAACCATATTAAAGTAATCGAATCGCAACCCGTGAAATACTTATTATTTAGTGGTTCTGGTGGCTATTTGTGGTCTTTATCATCAGTTCCACTTAACCAAATGGTGCTTTCCAAGAGCAACTGCATAAGTTGCTATAAAAATACCCAAATCGCTATAGGTTGGCCTATAATATTTGAAGAGTTCCCTCTATTTCTCTAAGGTGACATCATCAAATCCTGGTTTCCTTATCATAATATCATTCTTAGGATATCTTCTTTCCAACAAAAAAAGAATCATCAAAATCGGTTCATAAACGACGAAGTTATCCGCGAACAAACATTAGAAAAAAAATATGTATATATACGGTCGAATTGAGAAACTTCCTTTTTTGAATTCGGTTAAAAAGGAAAACTTCGTAAGCTATGGGAAACTGCTACGCTACAAGTACTTTACAGTCACAAAACTTTCAAGGTTGTGTTCTGATAATTTTAGAGCTGAAGACTAGGAATAAAAGGATTTTTTACAGATTTTGACAGCAGATTCGTCCTAGCGATTTTAAAATCTGTGTGTGGATCTTCTGGAATCGTTGCCACACTAGTTTCTGGTGACAAAAAAGCGCACGCCATGTTTAAGATTCCCATTGATTTGGAGAGCAACGAAACGCCTGTTTGTGGGGTGTCACGCAACAGTAACAAGGGATGTGTGCTTAGGGATTGCGCTTCATCGTATGGTATGAATGCATGGCAAAAAGGAAAGCAAACACATAGGGATTATTACATAGCAAACAGTTCGGTTTTACAAGGGGTCGTTCAACTACTGATGCCGGTGTTGAACTTTTAGGTCATATTTATAATGCATGGGAAGATAAATGCGATGCTTTGGGCATCTTTTGTGATTTGTCCAAGGCATTTGATTGCGTTCTTCATGAAACGTTAATCAGGAAACTCCGCCACTATGGGATCCGGAACAGCGCTCTGAATCTTCTTATTTCATACTTGAGTAATAGGATTCAGAGCGTTGACGTTAATGGGAAAAGATCTCCCGGATCTTTAGTAACAATGGGAGTCCCTCAGGGCTCAATTCTTGGTCCTTTCTTGTTTCTTATTTATATTAATGACTTGCCTTACCTCATAAAGGATAACCATGATGTAGTGTTGTTTGCAGATGACACTTCACTTTTGTTTAAACTTAAACGTCAGCAGCTGGTTACTGACGATGTAAATAGCGCGATCTCAAAAGTAGTTCACTGGTTCAATGTTAATAATTTACTTCTTAATGAAAAAAAAAACCAAATGCATTAAGTTTACCTTACCTCATGTTAGGCAGGTGAAAACTAGTGTGTTGATAAAGGGCGAAGAATTGAATCCTGATGATAGCACAGTTTTCTTGGGCTTAACTTTGGATGCTAAGCTTCAGTGGGGCCCACATATAGATAAATTGTCAAAAAAGCTTAGCTCCGCAGCATATGCTGTTAGAAAAATTCGTAATTTGACTGACATAGAGACAGCCCGTTTAGTGTACTTTAGCTATTTTCATAGTGTAATGTCGTACGGTATTCTGTTGTGGGGAAATGCCGCCGACATTCAGACTATTTTTGTTTTGCAGAAAAGAGCTGTTCGATCAATTTATAAATTAAGTCCGAGACACTCTCTCAGAGATAAATTTAAGGAGATTAATATAATGACTGTGCCTTCTCAGTATATTTTTGATAATCTTTTATATGCCCATAAAAATATAAAATTGTTTAAAAAATACAGTGATATCCATAACATAAATACTAGGAACAAACACAAATTTGTTGTACCCACAACAAGGCTCAAAAAAATAGGTGGATCGTTCAGATGTCAATGTATACGCTTTTATAATAAACTTCCAAGCCACGTACAAGATCTAAGCCTTAATAAATTCAAATCATTCATTAAACGTAAGTTGTGCCAGAAAGCTTTTTATACCGTTAAAGATTACATTGAGGACAAAAAGGCTTGGGATTGAGCTGCTCCAATTATTATTTTTATTTTTTACTTTTGAAATTTGTTTTTTTTTTGCAAACTTTAAAATTATATACACAATGACATGAATATTTACTTTGTTAAGTATAACATTATTATTATTTTAATTGTTGTGAATGTGAGGACTATGTAGTTCATGTATATAGATTTATTTATTTTTTCTCAGTTAGTTTTTAATGATAATCTGGCAGTTTTGAGTACTTTATGCGGCCTACCTAAATGTCCTTTCTTTGGTATTGTTCGTCGCATCGTTGAGCTCCTTTTAAGTTCTGAGTTGAGCTGCACGATTACTGACAAATGCGTGCACTGACTGGACAGGTCCACTCAAATCTGTATGGTTCTTTCCTCAAAAGACCATTTCAGACACAAATCTACATGGTCCTCAAATGAAATGCTCTGACCAAGATCATTTCCGGATTTTTTTTTTTTTTATATACACTTTGACATTAATGATTTTTATATACATATACAATGACGTGAATATTTACTTTTAAAGTATTATATTATTTTAATTATTGTGAATGTGAAGACTATATGGGTCATTCCTTTTGTTTTGTTTTTAATTTTTTCTCAGTTAGTTTTAATCATGGTCTGACAGTTTGAGTAATTTATGTGGCCTACACAAATGTCCTTTTTTTGGTATTGTTCGTCGAATCGTTGAGCTCCTTAAATTCTGAGTTGAGCTACACGATAACTGACAAATGCGTGCACTGACTGGACAGGCCCTCTCAATCTGTGTGGTGCTTTCCTATAAAGACCACTTCAGACACCAATCCACATGGCCTTCACATGATCTGACCAAGATTATGTCTGGACTTTAAAAGAGACTGTGACCTCTGAGTTTGTTTCGGCCTTTCTTCTCGGAGTAGTCAGATAGGAAACGCCGACTTCATCTAGTTTTTAAAATATGATTGACGTGTAAAAGTGTTTGTACAAACCTACTTACAGAAATAAAATCATTTATCATTTATCATTTAAAGCAGTGGAAGCTATAAACAGAACCCTACAGGACATCCGCAGGAACCAAGATATGATGGGTGGTGTTACAGTCCTGACTGACAAAGTGAATACTTCGTTGAAAAGGTCGACTCTATGGTCGAGAGTTTATAGACTGCACTTGACCATCATCATGCGAGCTCGGCTTGGCGGGAATTCAAATGCTCAAGAATTCTCCGATGTTCTTCTAAAAGTCGGTTAAGGCACTCTACCAGAGACTCTTGGTAGAGTAGATCCCACTTTAGAAGATCTTATTTTTCTGGTATATACCAAGAGAATTCTTGGGCGTGTTTCCAGTTTAACTCCGAAAATGATCAAGCTGCAGCGATCAACCACAGTATTCTTTCACAAATTGAAGGGAGTGAAGTAATTTAGTGGCGGAAGATGATGTCACAAATTACCCCGTAGATTTCTCAATTCGCAAATGGCAAGTGGACTTCCGGTTGTACATTTGTGTAACGGAACCCGGCTCAGAGTCATGTCTTTGCAGAGAAACGTCATCGAGGTGGAAATTCTAACAGGTTGTGGCGGTGGCGAGACAGTGTTTATTGCGGTTATACCACTAATTTCCCACAATTACCAGTTCAAGCGCATGCAGTTCTCTAGGAGCGTTTGCTTTGCGATCAACAAGTCCCAGGGGCCAACACCGAAGGCTGAAAGCTGCGGGTGTCAACCTCAGGACAAGCTGCTTCTCACACGGACAACTGTACGTCGCTTGCTCCCGAGATCCGACTCCTGACTCTTTGTATATTTTGACTGCTGAGAATAAAACTACAAATGTAGTATACAGGGACGTTTTATAAAAATGTGGCTGTTATTGTAGTTTATTGTGATGTCTTACGACTTCCACGTGAACGAAGTCGCGGGCAGAAGCTAGTTATTATAATAACTAGCTCTCGACCATAGAGTCGACCTTTTCAACGAAGTATTCACTTTTTTTGTCAAAACTGTGACACCACCCATCATATCTTGGTTTCTGCGGATGTCCTGCAGGGTTCTGTTTACAGTTTCCACTGCTTTCCTTTTTGCCATAATGCATTCATCCCATACGACGAAGCGCAATCCCCTAAGCACACATCCCTTGTTACTGTTGCGTGACACCCCACAAACAGGCGTTTCGTTGCTCTCTAAAGTCAAAGTCAAAGTAATTTATTTGCTTTAAATGCGGTTACAAAGGTGTTAATTAAGTATTCTTGTGCGATGACACATTTCGCCATATTTTGGCATGCAAATATTATGGTGAGGCTAAAAAGCAATTATCTCCAACTAAAGTTGAAAATGTTATTTAGACATGAAATTAAAGTAAATTAATCCTGAATTTACACAACACAACTAATTAAAAAATAATATATATGATACATTTGGCACAACACAAAATAACAGGACAAAATACATCTACAATCATAGATTTGAATATAGTCTAGTTTGTTCTACAATGCATTCCTGTAATGATAGGACCGACAAGAAGTTTTGTTTAGAAATTCACCTATTGAATAATAACTATGTAAAATAAGCCATTTTTTTAGTACTACGCAGAATTTTCTGTAAGGAAGATCAGTTATAAAATTTGGAATTGAATTATAAATAAGTGGCGCCATATACACGCAACTGCGTCGGAATAGTTCGATCCTAGGAACAGGCATTTTTAATAAATATTGTGTGGCTTTTCGTTTATTTGTATTATTATTAAGTTCAAAAAGTGAATGATTTGTTTTAACAAACTTAGCGATTTCATAAATATAAATGCAAGGAACTGTGAGAAGGTTTTTGGATTTATACACTGGCCTGCAGGAATCAGTCCAGACCATATTGAAAATTGCTCGTATGCATTTTTTTTGTGATAACATAACTCTAGAAATTTCAGAAGAGTTTCCCCAGACAATTATACCATACCGGATGACGGAGCAAACATAGGCGTGGTACACCATTAAAGCAGTTTGTCTGGATGTCTCATTTTTAACTTTTTTTAATGCAAAAACAAACCTATTGATTTTATTACATATTTCATCGATATGCTGCTTCCAAGTGAAATGTTCATCAAGTATTATACCAAGAAATTTTGTTTTATGTAATTGTTCTACTATTTGATCTCTATGCGATATTTTAAAGTCTAAATCGATGGGAATCTTAAACATGAAGTGCGCTGTTTTGCCACCAGGAAGCAGTGTGGCAGCGATTCCAGAAGATCCACACACATACATATTTTAAAATCGCTTGGACAAATCTGCTGTCAAAATCTGTAAAAAAAACATTTTATTCCTACAGTCTTTTGCTCTAAAATGATCAGAATACAACCTAGAATGTTTTGTGACTGTAAAGTACTTGTAACTTAGTAGTTTCCCATAGCTTACGAAGTTTTCCATTTTTTGTGAATTAATACATTCTATGAACTATTATTACATACACAATTCAAAAAAAATCGTTTTACAAAAAGAGTTCTAAAAAAACAGATGTAAATCGAACTTACTACTCCGGGCGGCCTACCACCAGCTCATAAAGCAGTATTATTTTAATGTTACTTCAGTGGGAGAAAGAGATGGAGCTATACATCCTGTAGAGCTTCATCTCTTTCCCACACTGAAGTAAACTAAAGTAATATTAAAATAATACTGCGTTTGAGCTGGTGGTAGGCCCTCAGGACTTCAAATCATTCGTCCAACCGCTTACTTATTCGCTTTGTTGAAAGTTAGCTAAAATAGCCGTTCCTATATAAAAGGTAGCGTGATGATAATCATTTAAAAAGTTAAATCGATAACTACCTATCTACAATATCCCAACCTTTTGGCGCGTCCTTTTACAATTTGCAGAGAAAAATACGAACATGATGTAATATTGCTCATCCCCCATAGCAAATAGCGTGATAGTTTATGCCCTACTGTTGGTACAGACAAACATTCTAAAAACTTTATTTTCCGCATAAGAATCGATCCCATACCTCGTAGCAACAACTTTCTTAAAAAAAAATTAACTTCGCTACGATTTTATTATATCTATAGATTATAGGTACATTACAAAAAAAAAAATCGTTTAACAAAATGTGAAAAAAAAAAACCGTAGGCGGGAATCGAACTTACAACCCCATGTTTGCAAAGCAACCGCCCAACCGTTGAGCTAATTGCTTTGTTGAAACTTGTCTAAAATAGCCGTTCCTGTATATTTCATGATTGACTGCTTAGTTCCATAAAGGTATAGCGTGACTATAATCATTTAAAAAGTTAATTCGATAACCATCTACAATATCCTAAAATTTTGGCGCGTTTTTTTCCAAAAATACGAACATAATATAATATTGCTCGTCCCCCATAGTAAATAGCGTGATAGTTTATACCCTATAGTTTGACTAAACTTATAGGGAACACCAATGCAAAATTTTAACACAATCTATCTTGTAGAATTTGCGTCATGCTAGAACATAAAAATACAACATAATGTAATATTGCTCGTCCCCCATAGTAAATAGCGTGATAGTTTATTTATTTTATTTTATTTGTTCGGGAAAATAAACAGCTATACATTAAAATCTTATACTAAGTTATATAAATATACAAAAGTTACAAATGTATAACCTACGACATTTTCCACAACATATTAAAAGTGATAGGTCAATAAAATACGTGGGTCAACGACAGACTGATATATTTCCCAAAAGTAAACTAACTACCCACCACCATACAATTATGAGTACCGACCGATGTTACATCTCTCCTCATCAAGTCCATTAATCACAGTTCGACAGATACATCTTAAAATTAACAATTTTACATAACTATACATCTAGTTATGGTGGCAAACTATTGACAGCTTGTCTAGCTCGGTTGCACGCACGCAGTGCGCGAGCTGACGTGCCCAGTGGTGGTGGTGGTATCGACGACGAAAGCCGTTCGGGTCGAACCTGCGTCGACTTGGACTCTTCCAGCGGCGTGTCCCTAGTATTACCATCACCACTGGATGCGTCCTCAAACATCTCACCTTCGGCTCCGCTATCGACCCCCGGTGCAACAGCTCCAGAGCCCGTAGCCTCGGCTACTGTCACGTCACTCACGCGTGTTAATGCGTACCTATTTTTACTACTTGCTGAAATCATTTGGTCGGCATGTCTACGCCACTCAACCCCGTTACCTAAACTAACTTTGTAAGAAACTGGCCCTGTTTTTTTAATAACTGTGGCTTCGGTCCACTTGTCCCCCCTCGCCGTGTAATCGCGAGCAATTACCGCATCCCCAACACAGAATTCCCTATCAGCCCCCGAAGCATGATCGACCTGACGCTCTTGCTTCGCGCGTACCGCTGCGGCTACGTCCGGCCGTAACGCGTCAAGTCGGCTGCGCAAGCGCCGCCCTTGGAGCGCCACAGCCGGCGAGACCCCTGTCGTTGCGTGTTCACAATTGCGATATTGGAAAAGAAATCTGCTTAGAGCGACGTTCACGTCCTCGCCTTCGTATATCGCTCTCTTTATGGCCTTTTTTACGGTTTTAACTGCGTTCTCCGCCGCGCCATTCCCCTGGGGTCTATACGGTGCCGAAGTTGTATGTTTAATACAATTGTTTTCACAATAAACCTTAAACTCTTGAGAAGAGAACGGCGGGCCGTTGTCAGTCACAAGTTGCGATGGTAAACCGAAACGTGCAAATGTACCTCTAAAGACTTTAATAGTAGAAGCTGCGTTTGTGCCGCGCATCGGCAGGGCCTCTATCCATTTGGAATGCGCATCTACTATTATAAGATATCGCACACCGCCGCAGTCTGCGAAGTCCGCGTGTACGCGTTGCCACGGGTGCAGTGGAAACTCCCAGGGATGCAGCTGCGCCCGCGGCGGCGCGTCCTGCACGATGCGGCACGCAGCGCACGACCTACACACTTCTTCAATGTCCTGATCTAAGCTCGCCCAGTAAATGTAACTCCGCGACAACGTTTTCATTTTGTTCATCCCTAGATGGCCCTCATGAACTTCGTTTAATATTTTCTTTTGTAAAACGTGAGGGACCACTATCCTATATTTATATATGATGCATCCTTGATCCACTAGAAAATCATTTTTCCTAGCAAAAAATGGTTTTTCCGCGTCGCAGCTTGGGATTGTCGGCCAACCGAATAAAACATAGCCTTTAATTTTACATAATACCGGATCGCGCTCTGTCTCTTTTGCTATATCTTTAAAACAAATAGGCAACGACTCCTCTATAAGATTCAAATAATCTACTGTGTCAACGTTGCGCCCCTCCCGAGGTAACGGTAATCGCGACAAGGCATCGGCCGGACCGTTGTCCACCGATCGCACGAATTCTATGGCGAAATCATATGCAGCCAGGCGTGCCGCCCATCTTTGTAGACGACTAGCAGCCGTCTGTGGGATTCCCCCCTTGGCCCCAAAAATATGAGTCAGGGGCTGGTGGTCAGTGCGTAGCGTAAAACGCCTCCCAAACAAATATTGGTGATGTTTCGTGACACCGAACAGAATAGCCAGCGCCTCTTTATCGAGCTGGCTGTAGTTGCGCTCGGGCGCACTGAGTGTGCGCGACACGCAGCTCACGGGCCGCTCACTACCGTCCGAGTACCGGTGCGCCAGCACGGCGCCCAGTCCGTACGCGCTGCTGTCCACTGACAACACTAGGTCGCGCCCCTCCTCGTAGTGTGCTAATACGCGTTCGCTCAGGAGAGATCGTTTTGCCTCCACGAAAGCTTTCTCACACTTGGAGTCCCATTCCCAGCCGCTATCTTTTTTAAGTAAATTGTGTAATGGTTGTAATAAGGTGCTCAAACTAGGAATAAATCGCCCGTAGTAATTTACCATCCCTAAGAAACTTTTCAGTTGTGATACGTTCTCTGGTCTAGGCGCGCTGGAAATGGCCTCCAGTTTATCTGTATCCGGTCGCAAACCTTCCTTATTAATAATAAAACCTAGATACTTCACACTATCTTGTAAGAATCGACATTTACTTAATTTAACAGTAAGTCCCGTGTGACGTAATCTTTCTAATACCGCTCTCAGATTCTTTATGTGATCAAGCGTGTTGGACCCCGTTACACAAATATCGTCTAAAAATACTACACACCCTGGCACCCCGCGCAGTGTCTCCTCCATAATTTTTTGAAATTTTTCCGGTATAACCGACAGTCCGTAGGGCGTACGTCTATACACAAAAGTACCCATATGCGTAGTTATTGCCGTGTAGGGCTGCGAGTCGTCCGACAATAGACACTGTTCATAGGCATGTTTCAGATCAATTTTTGTGAATTTATTTCCCCCACTAAGATTTGCAAACAACTCTTCGATACGTGGCAACGGATAATAATCTCTTTTTAACTTTGGATTGATGGTTATCTTATAATCCCCGCAAATGCGTATGTCTCCGTTTTGTTTTACAACGGGTACTATTGGAGTTCCATAGTCCGAGTAGTCAACGCGGTAGATGGAGCCGTCCGCTTCGAGACGTTCCAGCTCCCGCTCGACACGTGCGCGCAGTGCCAGCGGCATGGGTCTCGCTCGCACGTAAACCGGTTCCTTATCGGACAGCTGTAGTCGTATGGGCTGTTTGCATGTACCTAACTTATTGCTAAATACTTCTGGGAATTCCTTACATAATTTGTTTACAAATTCATCCTCTATGATTTCATTGAGGTTTATTTGTGTTATCTTTAAAGCGCGCATCCACTCGCGTCCTAACAACGGCCGCGCTCCACCCTTAATAATGTATAATCGCAATGATTTAGCTTTAAATTCTCCCAGCAACACGTCTACCTCAATGTAACCGAGTGATGCAATTGTTGAACCCGAGTAACAACGTAAAACTAAGTTATCTGGTTCAATCTTTTTATGTGAAAACATATGTTGGTACATAACCTCACTTATTGCTGATATACGACTACCTGTGTCCACTTCCTGTGTCAAATTCCATATTAATGCTATCAACGGACAGTTTAATAAAATATGGTTTGTTACCTCGAGTTGCCACATTCAAGTTGAACATACCATCCTCCGATTCGTCACTCACATAATTATGCCGACCGCCACTACCGCGCACTTGTTTGCACATCACTTTTAGGTGCCCCTTTTGACCGCACTCATCACAACTGTAATTTTTAAACCGACACTTCTCGGCCGGATGCGCCTTGCCACAGCGCCAGCAGGCCCGTGCGCGCCCGTCCGCCGGGTCCGCGCGCGCTCCACCTGCGCCTGCCTCGCCTGTTGCTGCCGCTGCTCCATCGCCGCCGCCACCGCCGCCGTGCGCCCGTTGCGGCCCGCGCGGACGCGCTCGTCCGCCACGCGCGTAATGCAGGCCTTCGCCCGCCTCGCCGCCTGCCGGCTTTGCTGAGTCCGCCGCCGCCGTCGTCGTGGTGCCGCTCACCTCGGCATGCTTCTCCGCTGCTTCTAGAGCTAGCGCGAGCTCCACTGCCTCTTTGTATTGTACTTTCTTTTCCGCGAAGATTCTCGATCGCATTACGTCACTAGTAAGGCCTGACACAAACTGATCGCGCAAATTTTCTTCAAGCGTCGAACATGACTTGCACTTTCCAAAACTGCACGTAGACGCCAGGTGCTTCAATGCCTGCAGGTATTCCGTAAGGGACTCGCCCGCACGCTGTCGGCGCAACCTGAACACGTGGCGCTCGGCTATCTCCGATCGTTGCGGTTCCAGGTGTTCCGTCACCAATGTCACTAGTTCGTCATATGTTTTATTTTCCGGAAAACTAGGTGAACACAGATCGCACATAAGCGCATACGTTTCTTCCCCCACGACCGTTATTAACATAGGCACTTTCAATTCATCGTCGATTTCGTTAAGCCGTACGTACTGATTTACTCGACGAATATACGCTGGCCACTGTTTCGAGGTTAAATTAAATGGTTCAATTTTACCAATAGGCATCTTGACACACGCGAAATCCCGGAAATTAAAAGAAATTACACAAATCCCGTTCTCGTCGCCAATGATAGGTCAATAAAATACGTGGGTCAACAACAGACTGATATATTTCCCAAAAGTAAACTAACTACCCACCACCATACAATTATGAGTACCGACCGATGTTACAAAAAGCTATATCTAAAAGTGCGCTATTCTAAGCTGCTAAAACAGAAAAGTAGTTGGTAGTAAACTTAAACAAAGACAGGCATGCAAAGAACAGAGAAGGAGAGAGGGACAGAGAATGAGTAAATATACGTATTAATCTAACTATTATGATCCAAAATTGTTTTGTGTATTGTACTTCTAAATTTTTGAGCAGAGACAGAAAAAAAGTCGATGTCTACAAAGATCTTATTGTATTAATTGGCAAGGCGACGTAAAGGTGCACGCAAGCCTGCGTTCGTACGACAAGAACTTACTGCAAATAGAGGTCTTGCGCGCACCCCACGGCAAATCGTTGTTCTGGGTACTACATAACAAATTTTGTTGCGAATATCGATACAATCATAATTATTGCACAGATCAAACAGGAACATCGTTTCCAATATAATTCGTCTAGACTTCAAACTTTGCAGATGATACTTCTTCAGTAGGTCGTTGTAGGATGTATAAGTACGATAGCAACGAAAATGCATGGCCTTTAAAAACTTTCTTTGTACTTTTTCAATCATATCGGAGTATTTACTATAGTGGGGATTCCATACCGAAACAGCATACTCCAGCTGAGAACGAACCAACGATTTATAAAGATACAAATAGGTATGAGATCGGGTAAATACTGTAGCCGTTCTCATAATAAAGCCGAACATACGGAAGGCATTATTAACAATTTTGCTAATATGAGAATCTAAATGGAGTTTGTCATCCAACAGAATTCCAAGATCACGGACCTGGGTTTCTCTTTTTAGATTTTCCTTGTTTAAGGTGTAGGGATGTAGTATGATGTTTTTATTTTTGGTAAAACTAATGACACAACACTTGGATACACTAAGTTGAAGTTTATTGCGTGCACAATATACCGAGAACGCATCTAAATCTTCCTGTAAGAGAGAGCAATCACGGAGACTTGAATACGGGCATCCAAGTTGTTAAATAAATAATCTGCAAAAGTCACCAGGTTTGTCGCGGTTGATCTCCTTTTGACAAAACCATGTTGCTGTGGTAATAAAACGTTGTGAAGTAGAGGGTACACTTTATCGTGCACTTGCTTTAAAATAATTGTATTTTTTTATTGTCTTACGAACCATTGAATTATTGGGTAACGAAACAGATATCAACACACAAAACGGGGGATGATGGTTATCTAACTGCAGTAAATAATCAGTAGGCGAGTATGTGGTGCAGTCATCATTACTAATGACCAAATTCAATATCCTCCCATTCAGATTCTTTGCATTATTAAATTGATGAGCATCGAGAAAGGACATGAACTGACCTAAATGAATACATATAGGAGAATTACCTTTACAAGTCTGAGCAGTTAGTGAGGTACCCGCGGTGCACGTGACCCAGTCAACTTCGGGTAAATTGTAGTCTCCTAACAGATAAAAATGTTCAAGATTGTTATGCCCAAGTAGGGATTGTAATAAATCGAAATACTCAACATATATACTTTCAGGCGTTTTGGGCGGTATATAAACAGCAGCAATAATTAGATTTCCACCTCGACCCGAGCATGGCAACTGTACTAGTATGTGCTCAATATGTGTATGTAAAGAGGAACATGGAAGTAATCTTACTGAGCGCAGCCCTTTTAACACAGCGACGAGAACTCCACCTCCGTCTTTCCTTTTGGATTATACCCTATAGTTTGACCAGACACACAGGGAATATCTATGCAAAATTTTAACAGAATCTGTCCGGTAGAATTTGCGCCATGCTGGAACATACATACAGACAAACAGACAAAAATTCTAAAAAAAATATTTTCGGCATTACAATCGATCCTAGACCTCATAGCAATTACTTTTTTCAAAAATATTCAATGTACAGTTTTGACTTCGCTACGATTTTATTATATGTATAGAAAATGCAGTAGCTTCCGAAAACTCACAAAACAAAGGACGGTGTGGAACAAAAAACTCGTTCTGTATCATTGTGTCGAGGTTTTGTGTTGCAAGTGGATAATTATGCAGCTAAGGGGACGAAAGTGCAGTTGGTAGATAAAATAAAATGTCCGTCTATTTTGTGGGAAACAAAGGGTTTTGTGGGAAATGTCTGTCTGAAGTTGAATAATGACCAGTAGAAAGCGAGAGGAAAGATGTTACACATCAAAAAAATAATACAGCTGTATTGAGAACCTTCCCTTTTTTTGAAGTCTGCAAAAAATAACCTCAATTTGTTACCAAAAACATATTTAAGGTTATTTACAATTGCAATGTCGGGTTCAAGTAGGTACTTACTCAAAGTACTCCTATGCAATACATGCGCTCTAATTGTACAAAGGGAGATGTTTGAAAACTAATCTAATCTAATCCAATTAGCCTGTATTGTCCCACTGCAAGCCAAATGCCTGAGTAATTAATAAGGTAATCATAAGTATTCGGACCAAAAACAAAAAAATAATAAATACATAATTACAAACACAAACAAAAGGTTTAAAAATGAATTAAAGCGTTTATCTACAATTTCAAGCACCTACCACAAATACTCTTAGTCAGTGATGTACATGAAATACCCCTTAATATTCTTTGCTACTGAATAGAAACGCATAATTTTGTTTCCACGCTAAAGCATGCTAAATGATTTATTAACACTTATTTATTTATTAGACCAGAAATAGAAAACATGTAACACAATTTGTTTTAGCTACTTAAAATTATTATGCTTAAATTAATTTAGTAACAATTGTGTCCAATTATTAGCATCTGCTGCCGAACTAGGTATATAGCTTGTGTTTCAGCATGCAGCGCCAAAATCAAATCAAAGCACTCTTTTTTTAGTGACACTACCAAATTGGCATCGACTGGGTACACATCAAGTTAGACATTTTCAGTATAAGCTGACCTCTCATTGTACGAAAATCTTATCAAACGAGATCGATACCCTAATTACGTAATACGCGATCAATCACAATCTGTTTCAATTTGAAACAGATTGCTAATCCATTGCTAAAGGATTGTGTGGTTTGATGAAACCACGGTTAAAGTGAAACTTCTATAGCCGCCGCCATATTGGCCTTGGCAGCTCTGACGAGCGCCTTTCACTTTATCCCTACTCCGCGGCCGACCGTCACGCGACATGCAACACACAGACGAAAAAGTTTGAGACGATGTAATAAAAGTTTCACTTTAAAAATCTGCTCAACAACATAAATAACGCATTGAATGTTGTTGAACTGTCAAAATGAAACAAAATTATTAAAAACAGTTATGCAATTAAGGTATAAATTATACTGGAAATGTTTGTATAGCCGTGTGTACGTATTCTGATCTATTTGTTTACATTTTACACTTTCATCATTTGATTGATGAAAGTTAAATTAACATGATTTGGTTAAAAACTTAATGTTAGAAACAACTAAACACTTGTAACCTCGCTTTTGCCTTGTACTGTCTTTTGTTTTTATTTCTAGATACTTCGATCCACCACCTATTTCTTTATTCAACAAATTGTCAGCTGAATATTTTAACACTGTGTCTGCCCCTTATTATTCAACAACTAGCTTCTGCCCACGACTTCGTTCGCGTGGAAGTCATAAAGCTGAGTCTCCTGCGCGTGTTTCGAAACTTTACACAAAATATTTTACACATGAACATTTGTTTTCACAAGTTGTCTCCTGCGTATTAAAATATTTTTAGATTTCATCTTCACAAAATGTGTTGAGTTCCGACAAGCAAGACGTACTTAAAAAGTATCTATCTCTATTCCAACTCATGGTCAATTTATCACAACTATTCACAAGACAATGAGCAGTGGTGGCCCAGTGGTATCGGCCCCGACTTACGAACTGTAAGTCGTGGGTTCGACCCCAGGCAGGAGCTTTACTTTGTGTATTCAATTTCATCACCACTGCTCTCAAAACGGTGAAGGAAAACATCATGAGGAAACCAGCATGTCCAAGGACCAAAAAATTCGAAGACATGTAACATCTACCAACCCGCACTGGGCCCGCGTGGTAGATTACAGCCCACTCCCTCTCACCGAGAGGAGGCATGTGTCCCAGCAGTGGGAACATTATAAGCTGATTATAATGATTCACAAGACAATATAACCTCAAAAACTGTGTTGAATGACAGTGACAGATGTCCGCGGCGCGCGCCGCGCTTGGAAATAAAACAAATCCTTCCCCTTTTCACCCGCGCGGGGAATGTTTTCCATGCAGCTCGGAAAACAAAAACATCGTGTTTGCATATACAATTGTGTATGGCCACGCCTCTTTGTTGAGATATTTTTGTGCAATGTTTCGAAAAAAACTGGCCAAGTGCGTCGGACTACGCACAATGAAGGGTTCCGTAGTTGAGATGAATTTATTTATCCCAAGAACAAACTTAACATTTATTACAACTGCAAATTGTCGCTCGGCATCCAATACCGCGAATGTGTAATTAAAAAAAAAAAATTGATTGCAGGATCACTTATTTAAACGTGTCGAATGAAATCTGATTTTCGTTAAAAATTTCACATTCGCGGTATTAATTCAAATATTACTTTAAACGAGTAATTCTTGTATAGGTATATGTATATATTATATAACCTGAATCTCTGAAACGGCTCTAAGAACTCAGAAAGTTTTGCGACTAACAGTTTTTGTCTATGGGATACTGGCTGGCGCTCAGAAGTACCATATCATCTGCAAAGCTAATATTATTTACACAGATACCATCTATACAGTGAGTCTTCATAATGTGCATATATCGAAATGAGGGAATCTATGCTTAATTTTATCGACGGAAAAAATGGGCAAAAAATTTTTTTTTGTTTATTTTTAATCTTATTTATAAATTTTACAATTATTGTATTAATTGATGAAAAAAATACAGATTTTTACTAAAAAAAACATGTTTATTTTCAATTGAGGGTAGTTTTTTTTCTCAATTTTATTATTATAATTGTTTTATGTGGACGCCTACTTACTTCCAATCATTATGGAGTTTGTTTCATCGCGATAGCTGATTCAGTTTAAAAGTTACACAGTTTTGTTACAATTTTTTTTTAATTCCATTAAAAGTATAAAAAAATATTTAGTTTTTTAAAATATTTTTTCTGTCCTTGAAATTAAGCATAGATTACCTCATTTCGATATGTGCACATTATGAAGAATCACACTGTACAGCAACCCACTGTGGTGCTGTTGAGCTCGCCAATCCTGCCTCACCTCGCATTCCAACCTGTATGGCCTGGAAAAAATTCCAGCCCATCGTACACTATTGATCGGTACCCTAATTGCGTAACTCATTTTCATAAACAATTTCGCGAAATTTGTTTCATTTTGACATTTCAACAACATTCATTGCCTTATTTACGTTGTTGAACAGATTTTTTTTCCAACTTATGAAGCAATGGAATAGAAATCTGTTTCAAATCGAAACAAATTGTGATTGTGTTGTATTACGCAATTAGGGTGCTGGTTACCATAGGTACCAATATTTAAAAATGTTTTTAAGCTCCATTGGCAACCTATCCTTCTCCATCTTTCTCCACAATACGTCATAAGCAACCAGATCAAAAGTCTTGAATAAGTCGAGGAAGCTAGCATAAATCGGCGTCCCACGCTGTATACATACTTATAAGTCATACTTATGAGTATAGCATGTGACAGTATGCTTAAGACACAACACTGCACTTTCTGTTGACAAACCACACCGAAACCCGAATTGGTTGTCATGAACATTTACAGTTTTATTTATTTGTGTATTAAGCAGACAAAACACTTTTGATATTGATATTATTGTAGCTAGAGAGATGGGCCTATTGGATGCCGAGCGACGAAATGTAAGTTTGTACGCACAATATTGAGAGATTTACCGTGTTATTTTAAGACCATAGACTTCTTATAGGTTTTCCTGTAATCTATGAGTAAAGAGCCATACTATGTATTTTTTTGAAAATTTTTGGTCCAGTAGTTTCGGAGATAAGGGGGGGAATGGTCAATTTTCAATGAATTTCTTAAATATCTTTAAAAATGTTTATTTTAAAATTATATAAAAAAATATATTTAAGATCCTCGCAATAAGTCCTTTCATTTGATATGTCACACGGTACTGTTAGCATAACTTTTTTTTTTAATATTCTTGTTTGCCCCCAAAAGTGAACCCTACATTCAAAATTTATTTATTTACGTTACACATTCGTGTTTGGGTCACAAAAATGCATATGTGTACCAAATTTCAACTTAATCGGTCCATTCGATTCGGAGTTAATTGGCTGTGACAGACGGACAGACAGACAGACAAACAGACAGACAGACACACGAGTGATCCTATAAGGGTTCCGTTTTTTCCTTTTGAGGTACGGAACCCTAAAAACACGCGCAGGAGAGCCGGTTTAAGATACACAATTTAATAAAATAACAGTCAAATTTGTATAAAACTCCCTCGGCCCCCGATCCAACCGCGTCGCATCGCATCGCCCGTTCGCGCTATTACTTCGTTTTTTCTTAGCGTCCTTTTTTATTTTTTACTTTTCGCTCGACTTTTAAGAGTCGTAGCGTGATGTTACAACCAACCAACCTTCCTTAAGAATTGGCCTATCAAATGCAAAAAAAAAACAAATCCAAATGGTAGTTTCAGAGATTAGCGCGTTCAAAAAAACAAATAAACAAAGTCTTCTCCTTTATTATTAGTACTTTTGCCAGCGGTTTCGCCCGCGTAGAGATCGGAAATTATACTTCGAAAACGTATACTACCGAGCTCCCAGTCGACATGATTTTTTCCGACATCTTCAACAATCATCGAATTATAATTTGACCTTTGTCATGAATCACTACTCCATCCATTGGTGAAAACCGTATGAAAATCAGTTCGGTGGTTTTTGAGTTTATCGTGTTCAGACAGACAGACGCGGAGCGGTTTTATAATATGTTTGGTAGTGATAGGTTAGTAAGTACAGAAGATATCAGAAAGTATTATATTAAATTCATATTCTGGGAATCATATCGGTTGTATAACCTGACATTTTCTTTTGAATTGTAAATATTAAACGTTTGATATCGAATATCAATTTCTACGTTTGATTTATCCTTACAGTGACCTTATTGGTGATATTCTTAAGAAAGGTCAGGTGCGTAGTACTCGCAATCAGCGTGCAGATGTATGAACGTACCTAAACGAGGCAAAAGGAGTATGTAAAATTTGTATCAGGAGGTGTTCTGTAGTGTCTGCTTACCGCCATGGGAAGAAGGCGTGAGTTTATAGAATAGAATTATATTTATTCAAGTATCGTATGACTCACAAATCATTAATAACACTTACAACTGTATTACAAATAAAAACTTTTTACAAAAAAAAAACAACCGACCTCCAAAAAAACACTACAAAGTGAAAAATAACTTTAATTTCGGAAGTCGGTGTCTTGGGTTTTGTATTTTCGTTTTTTGGCACCGACTTCCGAAATTAAAGTTATTTTTCACTTTGTAGTGTTTTTTTGGAGGTCGGTTGTTTTTTTTTTTTGTAAAAAGTTTTATTTTTCACTTTTTAGTTGTGGTACCTACCCCACACACATTCGAATACCACTACCTGCTACCAGTGACAGAAACTTATCATATCATCTACATACTAAGTGGGAAAAAAATACGTATTTTGTAGCTAACTCAAAAACTATCCAAGCAAAGTCAATAAAATTTATATGGGACCAATTCGAGAGCACACCCTTTCAAACAAAAAAAGAATTTTCAAAATCGGTCCACAATTGACGGAGAAATCGGTGGACATACATAAAAAAAAAAGAAAAAAAACAAACATACGCGACGAACATATAACCTCCTCCTTTTTGGAAGTCGGTTAAAAACTGACACAAATAGTAGTGGATCACCGCTGTGACAACCCATGTGAGATGGCACAACCGCGACCCACGAAAACACAGTCTAGGCGACTTGAAATCATACTAAGAATACTGTTTGAGCTGCTCCACACCCTGCGCATCATGGAACCGCACCTTTTGCGCATGGTTGTGTAGAAACAATCTACATGCGCATCCGCGAACATCCTCGATGCACTACAGAATCGGGGCATCCCCACCAGCATCCTAAACGCGTTATTATACTGAACGCGGAGAGCGTTGTACGATCTTTGCGTATATCTAGCCCACAGGCTGCTTATGTATGTATGGATTTAATCTATAGTAGACTAGACTTCCAAGGAATCATCATTTCAGCCGAAAGACGGTCACTGCTGGACATCGGCCTCGTTCAAGCACCGCCACTTCGACCGGTTCGTGGCTTCCCGTATCCAGCGGATTCCTGCGGCTTTCACAAGGTAATCGGTCCACCTTATGGGAGGCCTTCCAACGCTACGTCTTCCATACTTCTCTATTACTCATATCATAAGGAAGCTATTGTGGCAATCGGCCGGCTATATTACCATCAGCAAGATAAATGTTCTTCAGTACAGACTGCGAATCGATGACCGTTAAGTAGGACGCCCTCAGGCTGATGAAATGCGAGCTCGCAGAGTGGCTGGTAGCAGATAGATGCAGATTATATGGCGTGTGATTGAAGCGCACCACTTTTCAGTGTTGCCAACCTTCATTCTTCATCTACCTAGCCTTTTTCCAACTATTTTGGGTTCGGCTTCCAGTCTAACCGGATGCAACTGAATACCAGTATTTTAAATGGAGCGACTGCCTATCTGACCTCCACAACCCAGTTACTGGGTAACACGATACCCCACTGCTTGTCAGACTTTCGGGCTTCTGACGACCATAACAACTGTAAAAGATCTGCAAATGACAGCCGGGACTAACCGCTTTACGTGCTTTCCGAGGCACGGCGGGGTCTTGGTATGTAAAGATAGTCACCCATCTACGGACCAACAGCGAAAGCGTAGCTTAACCAGTTCGATCGACTCGTACGGCTGTTCTTACTTAGCCATAAGCCCCTCAACCCCTGTTGCCAACCATACTATTTTACAATTTTACTGTTTTTATAATGGCAATTTCCATATTTCTACTGTTTTAGTCCATGTTTCTTGCTTTTCGTGTGAGTACAAACAAGGTCTACTGATACTGATGTTTAAACCAAAATAAAAAGCAAGTGTTGAAAAAGATCTTATGGTAGACTGTAGAATTACTGTTCTGAAATTGCTGTTTTCTTCTATTTTTTTAAGTAAAAACTTATGCGCGTTGGGCATTTTTGAGATGGGACTAAACCATTGATTTCACGACCTGTTACCGACACCGTAGAGTAAAAGACATCAACCCGTTGACTACCGCGGTGCCGATTTTTTTTCAAGTTTTCGATTCTGTCGGCACTCGGAGTGCCAGTGTTTTTTCATGGTACATTTGTTGTTTTTTAGTTTGGTTGGTAGGAAGGATTGGTAACACTGCCGCTATTGGACGATGATAATGACGCTTTGTTAGCATTAGGACACAAGTCCCTTGCTAGTTTTGTCGTTGAGTCTACAGTATCTAGATTGCCGAGGAGCATAGCTGTAATCGCAGTGAACGGGTTTATAATGCGAAGAAGGATGCTGGATTTTCCTCTCGCTGTACTCAAATAGAAATAATTTATTTAGCAAAAAGAAGAAATACAATGCATGTTACGTTATTATGATATTACATTTGTGTTCAATTTTAGTGAATAGTGACCCCGGTGCTAGGAAAATCCTGTGTTATAGGGGCCATCCATTTGTCCGCTAGGATTATTTTACAAAATTAGGGAAGCTAAAACGTGTAACAGCAGCAATAGTGTGTGAGTAAGCGCGTGTGTTGTGGTGTAATGGGAAAAGTGTTGTGTGATGTGTGTGTGAGTGTGTGTCTTGTATGTGTAGAGAAGGAAGGTGATTTGGGGTGTCTGTGGGTGTGTAACCGTTCGTGATACTAACAATAATAATAAATAACCCCACCGCCGTATCTCTACTTTGACGTCGTGGTGGGGTTTGCGCGTTCCGAACTCTAGGTCTGTGCCGGTACAGTTTACTTTGCCGGAACAGGTCTGGGATGAGGAGCCAGACCAAGAGAGATACAAAAACCCGCAGGGCAGCAATATGGCGAGCTGTTGGTCAGAAGCGACCCCACGGACCCTATCTCCCGGGAGAAGTCTTGTTTCTCACCTCTGGCTTGCCTTTATTGGCCGCTGGAGTGAACACTGACAAAGAACGGAGCTCCCATCTCATTCTTGCCTTAACTGGTCGGCTTGAGTGGAGATTCGTAAGAGCAAACGTGCTCGGAGGAAGGAAGTATTCCAGTAAGATGCTGGTAGGGATCTTGACCGTACTTCCGGGATTGTTCTGAGCACCTCAGGACATGTTGCCCCCTTGTCGCTACGACACTTTGTGCTAGCGACTGTTTTCGGGGGCCCATTATTGAGTGTGCAAGTCACCCCCTGCCATTTTACCTGTGTATTTTATATAAGATATTGCGGGCCATAGTGTTTCTATAGTTCTAGATTACCAGTTCACGTAGCCACCCAAACCCATAATCCAATGTCTTTGTTTCCATATTCTGCAATAGTCCTGCACCAACCGGGGGTTGTCCTTGAGTGCACCAGCATAGTGCGAACAGGGACAATCATCGGTTGGTGCCTAATTTCATTAAAAACGTCTAACGGGCCTCAGCGAGTTGGCTTCGGCCCCTCGTATGCCTTCCAAAGGTCCGGGACCCCAGGATCCCGAGATTTGTCAGACATTTAAAAATAATAAATAAGTCTATTCCTGTGCTATTCCCTGAAAACCATACAATAATAAAAATCATATGAAAAAACAAAAAATAAAACTTCCACCCCGACATCAACTTCCGCTAGGTGGCACTGATTTCCCTTTGTTCTAAATTCAAGCGCTTGTCTCCCGGTGGCGGGGCGCTACCCAATATCCGGTGTGCAAGTGAGACGGCGATATTTATTGTAATATTACATTTTGTGATGGATGTTCGGATCGACTATTGAATATGAATTTTATGTTAAAGAATAGGTAGAGATATTGTGTGAATTGAACTCTATTGTGTGGATAAAATGTTTCAATATTGATACTTGGAACAGCCGATAAAAGTAGGTTAATATCATCCAAAGTTTCAGATGATAATATATAAAATGAAAAGATGCTAAGTACCTATCTCCTTGTTGTTTATATAGTATGTTCCAGAAGTATTTGATGAAAATGTAAACAAATAGATCAGAAAAACTACCTGTACCTCTCAATTTGTAGAGCTACTTACAAATTGAGAGCATTGATTATTAATCATTTGAATACTTAAGAGCGTTTATTCTGAAAGTTGGCAACGTCGCAAATTGCTGTCAAATATTTACCTGTTTTGATTAATTTGGCAATATTACTGTATGGAATTAAGAAATATGACTAACTAGGGAACTAAAATATTGATTATGAAATGCAATAATTAATATCGTAACATCGAATATTTCGTTTTAGAAGTAAAAAAGTATTTGGAAACTTTCCAAATGCCTTTTTACAACTAAAGCGATTAAAACATCAAATTCAGTGTTATAATTGCAATTCATTATTAATATTCGAGTTCCCTAGTTAGCCACATTTATTATTTCCATACAGTAATATTGCTAAATTAATCAAAACAGCGAACTAATTTGACATTTATTTGCGACGTTGCCAACTTCCAGAATAAACGCTTTTAAACCCGAAATTCCAATTTTAAATCTCCTTAAATATGTTTTTCATGTGACAATTGAGGTTATAAAGTTATTATCACCTCAATTTTTGTTGATTTTTTTTACAGATACAATGTCACGCCTCTATCCCCAAATGGTTCGACAGAGGTGTATCTATAATACACCCACATTTCGCCAGTTATGTTTAAGTCCCATGTAATACAGGGCGTGCCCATTGCCATCAACCGAGCACAAATCCAGACTCCAGGCTGTTACTGAGAAATTCCTAATGGAAAAACCCAATAAAATTTTGCTCGACCTGGGAATCAGACCCAGCCAATAATAATTGTTAGAAAATTATTCAGACAGTTACTGATGGAAAATGCTGTAAGATATCAAATTGAGATGAATGTGTTACTAATTCCCTGTAGTGATGCGCGGTTTGTTTACACTTTTGGAAATGTCAGACCATAAGTGCAATACCATGTTTATAAAACAATTATGACAACCTATGTTTTAAAGTGATCAATAGACAACAAGCCCCTTAAGGGGACGATAGCTGACTTTTAATAATTTTATACTGAAGATGA
Source organism: Agrochola lychnidis (assembly GCA_963680765.1). NCBI lineage: Eukaryota > Metazoa > Arthropoda > Insecta > Lepidoptera > Noctuidae > Agrochola > Agrochola lychnidis. The sequence goes on from OY796869.1 coordinate 17,485,484, forward strand.
CGTCTGAACGAGTAGTGTTAGTGATTTGGAAAAAATATATGTTAAATTAGAGCATTTTTTTAATATTTTAATATAGGCATATTTTTGATTATGTTTATATTACATAGTGAAATTAATTTGTAAAGTTATGTCTAACGCGGATAAAAAACTGAGAATGACGCGAAATCCATCAAGCGTATTTTTCTGAAAACTTCACCATTTTAAAGATAATTTAATTATGTATCTTTTAGTATACGAGTTTTATTAGAATACTTTTTGTTTTATGTGTAATAAATTAATAATGCGTCTAATTTGGGACAGCGCTCCTTGATGGGCGAGTCCTATTACTGGCTGGACGTACGACGCGTTGCGTGAACTCAGTACAGAACACGCAAGCTAACCATTCAAGGTCACTGTCATATATCTGCGTCTTAAGTGTCTGTTATAACTCATGGCCTTTTTTTGGGTGGGAAATGATCAAATAACTTCTCCCGCTCTAGTCGGAGCGGGAGGACGTGTTAGCCTCTTACTGACTAAAACCCACCCGTGTTCCTTCCGTTGCCCTGTTGCCGGGGGCCACGATTTCCCTTTCGGTTTTATTCGCAACCCCAGCAGGCATTGGCCCTAGTGGACCCCGTCAATTCTGCTGACATTTCTTTGATGCGCGCGTGGAACACAACCCGGGCCCTTCAAACCAAAGAGAGAGTGGGTGTGATAGTGGTGGCTCAGTGGTAATGGCCGACGCATAGTAGGCTAAAAATGTACAAAAATGTCGCACGGACATAAATTTAACTGTAACCCATTAATTTTTCTTTTTAACTACTCAGGAGTTATCCTGAGTACAGAGGCGGCATAAGGCGTGGGTGACTTGGGCCACCGCCTACGGCCTCGCGGTCCGAGGGGCCTCGCACCTCGAAGGTTTATTCATTACATAAAAGACGTGAACGCGTCGAAAAAATTACTCGTCCTAAAACGATAAATATATTGACATGAGCCCTCCAGGAGGGTTCCCGGCACTAAACGTGTCAAAGCTTAATATTACGCAAACGGATTCCTGAATAGAAAAATGGTTTTCACAGACCCGCAATATTTTTGAACGGCCTATCGACCTACCTATACCTACCTAAATATTTGACAACTGTACAACTGCTTTTTTTTCGTCTTCTTGGGGCACCAGAGGGCCTCGCGAAATGTACGTCGCCCACATCAAATTTTGATCTTGCTCCGCCACTGCCTGAGTAGTTCAAAACAAAACACCCCGGAAATCGCGAAAAAAAAGTGGTTCCCTATATTTATGTTCGCATAACTCGTCAAAATTGTAGGGAACAGCTGATTATTTTTCGAGATTTCAGGTTTGATAAAAGTTGTTCATAATGATTAGTAACGTCACGTGTTTAAGTTTGCGTACTGGTTAAAAATTTACCATGTATAAAAAAACCAGGCAAGTGCGAGACGGATTCGCACACGAAGGGATCGGATCCGTACCATAATATGATTGAGCAAAAAATACCGAAAAATCACGTTTCTTGTATAGTAACCCCCTTTAATTATTAACTTAATTTAATTTTTATTATTATTTGTTGTTATAGCGGCAATAGAAACACAATCTGTGAAAATTACAACTATCTACCTTTTACATGAGATACAGCCCGCTGACTGACAGACGGACGGATGGACAGCGGAGGCTTAATAATAGGGTTCCGTTTGTTACCTTTCGGGAACGGAACCCTAAAAAGTCTTATCTTGTTGCATTTATTGCCTTCTTCCAAGTAATATTTCACAACAGCCTTTCTATGCAAGTCACCTTCAGGCGCTTTTAAAAAGTTATTTCCTTTCCTGTACTTAGCTCTAAAGAAATTCTTAGAACCGATATCTAGTTTAAATAAAATAAGGTCAAAGGAGATATATTTTCTCGTTGCAAACTCTTTGACTAACTTTGTATGATTTCCTCAGACTTCCATTTGCTTTCCATTTGATATTATATCTTCAAAGTAAAAGCAATAAATCTCTGAAGAATATTCTTCACTAGCATCTACCCGCGACTTTGTTCGCGTGAAATTTCGGCCCCCGACCTACCGCATCGCATCGCATCGCCTGCCCTGGCGCGGGCGGGCGATGCTTGAGAGGTATTTCTCAACAGCATGTGACGCCAAGTCAGAGGCCTATGGGCGGCTTTACAACTCTGACACCAGGTTAGTCACTAACCATACAAAAAAATGAGATGATAACGCGTTTTCACTAGTTAAAACTAGTTTTTACTGAATGACTGTGATGAATGACAATGATGAATTTACTAGTTATAACTTGATACTGATGTTCAGCAGCATCCGGTTAGACTAGAAGCCGACCCGAACATAGTTGGGAAAACTTTTTATAAGTTTTAACTAATACAGGCCCCACCTAATGTAACTTTTAACTGTCAAGCCCCGCGGTTTGACATTGACATGCGCTGTACGTCACTTTTCTGGATCATATTTGTTCCAACCCCCCTTAACGGAACGGGCGAACAACGCACCGGAACAAAATTGTTCTAGGTAGGGCTTGATCGTATAATAAATAAAGAAAGAAAGAAAGAAAATTTGTTTATTTGCGGTAAACATGACGCAAAGAAAGATAAAAAACACGTAAATAACAAATTGAGGGAAAAACTTTTTACAAAAAAAAACAACCGACCTCCAAAAAAAACACTACAAAGTGAAAAATAACTTTACTTTCGGAAGTCGGTGTCTTGGGTTTTGTAGTTTCGTTTTTTGCCACCGACTTCCGAAATTAAAGTTATTTTTCACTTTGTAGTGTTTTTTTTGGAGGTCGGTTGTTTTTTTTTGTAAAAAGTTTTTATTTTTCACTTTTTAGTTGTGGTACCTACCCCACACACATTCGAATACCACTACATCGCTACCAGTGACAGAAACTTATCATATCATCTACATACTAAGTGGTAAAAAAATACGTTTTTTGTAGCTAACTCAAAAACTATTGAAGCAAAGTTAATAAAATTTATATGGGACCAATTCGAGAGCACACCCTTTCAAACAAAAAAAGAATTTTCAAAATCGGTCCACAATTGACGGAGAAATCGGTGGACATACATAAAAAAAAAAAAAAACAAACATACGCGACGAACATATAACCTCCTCCTTTTTGGAAGTCGGTTAAAAATATGCGTCACATCCACGCAAAACGGCCATCGCTCAACATAAAGCTGCGACCCTATGCGAGACAGAGCCCCAGCGCTGGTTTTCAGCGATAGCCGGCGCTGACGTGATGACGTCAACCGGTGCAGCATATAGTGAAATAACAAATCAAAAATAAGATAAATACAATACTAGTCCTAAATGTTTATACAAATATAATATTTAAAATAGCAACATTTCGTGCCGTCGGCGACTCACGCGCCGCATATTACATGTACTCGTACTCAGTACTGGTTACGTAATAATTATAACATGGCGCATTATGTAATGAATAAGAATCATCCTTACTCTAAAATAACTAATTTAATTCCAAATATAATTATTTAACCTCAAAATAGATACTAATACCCAATGTTACCCCAATATCATAATCTAAAACTGTTTAATAAAACTACATATTTACAATATTTCAGGGATAAGAAAAATAATATGAAACACGAAGATATTTTGTCAGTCATTTATATTTCTTTGCCAACATCAAATTCAATATTCTACACCCTACCATCACATCTCCTATTCCCTACATAATAGCACTATTTAATCAGTATTCTAATATTTACCATAAAACTAAATAGGTTACCTTAACAGTAGATCTCCAACCAATACTATGCCAATCTATCTTTTTACCGACACAGCCACTAAGCACGTCTTACCATCACGAGCGCCCATATTAGTCTATGCGCCCGACCCAGAAGGTCGTTGCTTCCCCCATTTTGACATATCGAATCTTTGGGTGTTGCCAGTACAATTATCCAAAAATGACGTATTCATAAATTGAAACCTAACAATCGGTTAAGTGAGAATGGTTGCTAACCAACTTTAAATCGTTCTAGATTCTAAATGGCCTTCCAAAATGAAAAATTATTACAGAAACCTAAAGGTGGTTTTCAAATACCTATTTAATGATACGCCATTTTTCTTTTTCACAATATGGAGTCTGGTTGTCGCCATTTTGATTTTTGATTACTGTCATGTCTTTAGTGACACTCACAAGATTAAGACAAATTAATTGACGTAAGAATATTTAGAGTGCCACAAAGGAACAAACATACATACATATTTAGACTTTACGTCACAAACCTTTGCGTCGCGCAATCGGGTGAAAATAAGGCTAAAACAAAAGGTCGTAGATCGTAGTATCTAGTGGGTGTTATTTAATTACCGTCGTGGGCGTCGTGTTATTGAGTCTATCTAGAGATTGATTCTATTTTTATTTCCTCTTGTGACTATTTTAGTATGTTATTTACCGTTTAGGCACTTGTCCCACGGTCCCACCGCCAACGAGGAAGCGACTAGATATCAACGATTGTCACTCACGAAACGTATAAAAGATTATAGTTCCCGTGTAAGTAAAAGAGACAAACTAAAACCATTTATTTCAAATAAACCAATTACACCTCCTACTTTTGAATTGTGAAGGGATCTTACTGACTGAGTAAGATGAAGCTAATTGCCCATTCTAAAGCGCAGTAGGTTCCTACGGAGAAGAACGGGCAAGAAACTCCAAGGACACTCTAACATATCAAAATATTGTTACAAAATATTGGTTACATCAGTCATGTTGAAATTATACATGTGAGAACAATGTAGAAGGACGCGCACGTTAAAAGCGCCCGTAATAAAAATATAAAAACAAAAACAATTCATAAATTAAAATAAACTGTGGCAGCTAAGAGATGACCAGTCCTTACTGACAGCGCCCGTTCACGAACATGATGCATGGATCAGCACCATTTAGCTCAACAATTTTGAAGGGAATTTAATGATCCAACACACACGCCACCATCAGTGAGACATTTGAGTGAGCATGACAAACTCTCAGCCGCCAGGGCACTTTCAAGTCAATGAAAGACGTACCCAGTAAATGGTAGCTTTATGGAATGTTCATGGTCATAATGCTCACACATGTGCTATGCAATTATACAATACAAAGAGATTGAATTTATACAAAGCAAAGATAGTTTTTACAATCTTCAGCAGCTGCAACAATATTTGAGGAGGTTAGGAACAAAAAGTGTAATTTACAGTTTTTAACTTTTTGAGTAAATTGAGAAAATAAATATTCAAGTTGATCTAAGCAATTTTTATTATTTTTTATTAACCATTTATGTGTCAATTATTGTATAAATTTTAATCTAAGTATTATAAGGTTATCTTGCTAGTTTTGAAATTTGGAAAAAATAAAATAAAATACATATCAAATGACACCCTTTCATCAAATTTTGTAAAATGTCACCTTTTGAAACTCACTGTCTAAAAAATGTTACCTTATGAAACATTCAGTATGAAAATAAATAAAAATACATTTAAGGCTTGTGCAGACCAACGCGACACGCGACGCGATACAAAGGCATCGCTCCTCGCGCGACGAGCGGTATCTTTGTGTCGCGTCGCGTGTCGCGTTGGTCTGCACAAGCCTTTATAAGAATCTACTCTTGTTTCAGCCCCAATCGTGTGCACTTATCGAGAGTCTACTGTATGTCACTTTTTAACCGACTTCCAAAAAGGAGGTTATATGTTCGTCGCGCATGTTTGTTTTTTTTTTATGTATGTCCACCGATTTCTCCGTCAATTGTGGACCGATTTTGAAAATTATTTTTTTGTTTGAAAGGGTGTGCTCTCGAATTGGTCCCATATAAATTTTATTAACTTTGCTTTGATAGTTTTTGAGTTAGCTACAAAATACGTATTTTTTTCCCACTTAGTATGTAGATGATATGATAAGTTTCTGTCACTGGTAGCAGGTAGTGGTATTCGAATGTGTGTGGGGTAGGTACCACAACTAAAAAGTGAAAAATAAAAACTTTTTACAAAAAAAAACAACCGACCTCCAAAAAAAACACTACGAAGTGAAAAATAACTTTAATTTCGGAAGTCGGTGGCAAAAAATGAAAATACAAAACCCAAGACACCGACTTCCGAAATTAAAGTTATTTTTCACTTCGTAGTGTTTTTTTTGGAGGTCGGTTGTTTTTTTTTTTGTAAAAAGTTTTTTTGAATTCAAGTCTTAAGGCTCCGTGCTGTGAATTCACTCAACAGAGTTTAGGTAAATTCTTGCGATGCTATGTTTGTGTGCACCGTTCACGCACACACGCCTAAACATCGAGCGTAGTGATCGCTTAAACAGTTTTGATCCTATAGACGGTATTTTGTTAAGTTACGTAGGTACGCTTATGAAATAAGTCTGGAATGTTTGTGTATATTCGTTTAGTATATTTATAACAATTCTGTTTTATATGGAATTTTATACTTTTTGTATGGAATTCATGAAAAATTATTACCTACATGTTGAGTTTTATGGGTTTATGGGTTTCATAAAGGGGGTCGAAATTTTCATTATTTTTGCGATAAGACACAATTTTCGAGATATAAGCAAAAGAACAGAAAAAAGATAAAGTACAGTTTTTGCAACTGAATGAGATATTAATATAGTGAAAATGAAAAATTCGCTATTTTGAATTTGACTTTTTTCACCTAAAATTTTGATTGGTGCCGATTCTCTTATACACCGAACTAAACTAACTAAACTATCACTAAAATTTCTTACTTTTGACTATGAGAATCTCAAAGCTATTGGTGCCGATTCCCTTGTTAACAAACTGAACTAAATTTAAATTCAGTGCATCTTTTTCTTACAATTTCATTAAGAAAAGGACAGAAGATAAATTTTAGTTTAGTCCTGTCAAATTAATCAGCGCTTGACGTAAATTGACGTAATTTTAGTCGGCAAGTTTTTAATCACGTCTAAACTTGTATGGACAGTGACAGGCGCTGATTAATTTGACAGGACTTAACTAAAATTTATCTTCTGTCCTTTTCTTAATGAAATAGAAAGAAAAAGATGCACTTTAATTTAGTTTAGTTTATGAACAAGGGAATCGGCACAATTATGCTAAATAAATTCTCTAAATTTAAGAAAATTTTTGACACATCTAAATCAAATTTGACAATCGCGACTCCACACGTGATACTTAACCATGTGAATCTTTTTAGAGCCGGAGGCGCGCACGCTCGACGTGTTTTATATGGAACTTTTCACTTTTTGTATGGAAAATAAGAAAAAATATTACCTACATGTAGAGTATAAGAGGTTTAAGGGTTTTATAAAGGAAGTCGAAATTTTCATTATTTTTGCGATTGGACACACCGTTTTCGAGATATAAGCAAAAGAAAAAAAAAAAATTCAGTACTGTTTTTGCATGTGAAATCGAGGTGTTGGTGTGAATTTAAAGTTCATGACAATGAATTTTATTCCACACGTTTTTAATCGCGAAAAATAGTCACTCTACATGTAGGTAATATTTTTTCTTATTTTCCTTACAAAAAGTAAAAATTCTATATAAAACGTCAAGGCTGCCCCCTGTGCGCCTCCAGCTCTAAAAAAAAATCACGGGGTAGGGCAAACAAGTACCACGTGGACTCGCGATTGTCAAATATAATTTTAATGTGTCAAAATATATTTAAATTTAGAGAATTTTTGTTGCAGAATAGCTTCAAGATTTTCATAGCCAAAAGTAAGGAATTTTAGTGATAGTTTAGTAAGTTTAGTTCGATATACAAGAGAATCGGCACCATATTGCCATCTTAGTGCTGTCAAAATAAAATATATTTTATAATTATTTCACGATGGGAAATCATCGTTTGACAGGAATGAACGAAACTTTGGTGATTTTTAGTCTAGTTTTGAGGCATTAATTTGTGACAAGAGAATTGGCACCAGTATCCATAAAGGGATCTGAGACACTTGTACGAAAGACATTTTCGCGAAAGACACTTGCGCGAACTCACTTGCGCGAAAAAGTTGCGGAAATAAGATTTCTTCATAACATCACGCCATCAATTTCAAAGGGCCCAACACTTTGAAATTGATGGCGTGATGTTATGAAGAAATGTGAAAATTTTCGCAGCCGCCATCTTAGATTTACGTTTTGACATCAAAATCTGCTTTAGAATCCTCAAAAACTATGAAAAAGACACCCATGACGAAAAATCTGAATATTTTCACAGCCGCCATCTTGGATTTATATTTTGACCTCACTATCAGCTTTAGCATCCTCGAAAACTATGAAAACGATAACCATGACGAAATATTTTTAAATGTTCGCTGCCGCCATCTTTGACTTAAAGTAGTTTTCAGTAGCGTTAAAGAACTTCGTTCCAAAAGTACTTCACTTATTGCTACAACAGCATATCGGCGCGGGCATATCGGTGACGCGAACCCATAACTTTTTCCCCTACCAAAAATCACTCAAAACTATGAAATCTAAAGTCGAAATATAACTAGTGAACCCAGCAGGCAGATGTTGTCCTGCGACAACAGCGCCACGCGGGTCCAACTATAGTTATGAACCATCCAAGTTACACAAAAAGAATAAAAAAAAAAACATCTAAATCAGTCAAGCCGTTTAGGATAAGAAGAATTACGAACACACGTACACCGGTATTTTATTTATTGCCAGGCATGCAAAATTTTAATGTTCTTCAAAAACAAGCAAAGTACTTTAAAATAAAATGTGGATCAAAATGTGGTAGTCGACGTACAATTTCTGGAATATGTTAACATCGGACACGTACGTGCGTGCCCGTTCGCTACTGACGGAATAGATTTTCCGCGATCGTTTATATAGTTCACTTTGCCATTTATTTACGTAATGAAGTAATTATTTATTTATAAAATAAAATTTTGATTCTATTAAACAATTAACTTAAAATTAATATATAATTTTTAAAATTTCTTAAAAGTGTTTCTAAGTATTAGAAAAAAATATTTATTTGGCTTGTAGTTTTGAGAAAGTTACGTTATTTCAACATTTTTTTTCTGCTATATTTTGTATGAAAGTTAAAAAAAGTGGTTCCCCTATGTACAAGTAGACCATATTTTTTTTTTTTTTTTTTTTTTTTTTTTCTGTATTAATAAGAATTGACGTTCTTATTAATTGATTACAATCTAGCCTAATAGACTAATAAGTAATTTAATTCTAACTTAATATATTACGAGATAGATTATATTATATCTAAGAATAGTGTCAATTTGCACTTTTACACAAGGTCAATTTCGTAGCACTTTCTTAGGGTCTGATAATTGATAAAACACTTTGTTTTTGTGTTAGATGTATAGCACAGCATTGTTACTATTTATTAATTCACTATTTACACACTACACTAACTCAAATGGTTTAGTTCTCTTTAGCCTACGCACTATGTCCGTGTTGTCTAGCAGCTGAATTGCCTCGACATTCACATGTCGGTAGAGTCTGTGTTCGTGGGCTTCAGCAAATTTTTGGATGATGGTGGTGACGAGTTCCATTTTAAGGTCACGGTGGAGGTCGTCATTTCTAATATACCATGGTGCATTTACAACATCCCTGAGTACTTTGTTTTGAAATTGTTGAATTATTTTGACGTTGCTTTGTTTAGTACAGCCCCAAAGTTGGATGCCATACGTCCAAATTGGCATAAGAATATGCTTGTATATTATAAGTTTATTATGTATTGATAGGCAAGATTTTCTTCCGAGTAACCAATACATACTTTTATAACGTATGTTTAGTTCCTGTCTTTTCTTTTTGACATGAGATTTCCAACGCAGTTTCGCGTCAAGAGTTATGCCAAGGTATTTGGCTGTATTAGCATAAGGCACTTGCATGCCATTTATATAGATTGGGTGGTAATCGCAGTGTTTATTAGTGAAATCAATATGAACTGATTTTGATTCATTCAGTTTGATCTTCCACTTTTGTGTCCAGTCATAAACTTTGTTCACAGCTAGTTGTACTTTTTCGACTGCTTCTTTGTGGCTTGATCCGGTAGCCATAATAGCAGTGTCATCTGCAAATGTCGCAATGGTGTTATTTTCCAGCTCAGGGATATCGCAAGTGTATAGCAGGTACATGATTGGGCCTAACACACTTCCTTGTGGTACCCCGGCTTTTATAGTTTTTAGCTCGGAATATGCGTCCTCTTGCCTTATTCTAAACATTCTGTTACTTATATATGATTCTAGAATGTCTGCAAATTCTGGAGGTAGCATGCGTCTGAGTTTAAATACCAGACCCTCATGCCAAACTTTATCAAAAGCTTGCGCGACATCTAGGAATACGGTGGCGCAGACTTGCTTGTTTTCGAGTGTTTTTTCAATAATGTTAGTTATTCTGTGTACCTGGTCTATTGTAGAGTGTTTTTCCCTGAAGCCAAATTGATGGTTTGGTATTAGGTCTTTTTCTTCTATTATTGGTTTCAACCGTTTTAATAACAGTTTTTCAAATAGTTTCGATAATACGGGCAACAGGGAAATGGGTCTATATGATGATGCTTCATGGGGTGGTTTCCCAGGCTTCGCAATCATAATGACTTCAGCAACCTTCCATGGCTCAGGTACATATTTTAGCATAAATGCAGCATTTATAAGTCTAGTCAGCTTTACTATGGCTTTGCGCGGGAGGTGTTTTAAAATTTCTCCTGTTATGAGATCGTAACCCGGGGATTTCTTTGAGCTAATGTTGGGTTGAATTTCTCTCAGAACTTCTTTAGGAGTCACAAGTCGAATTCTTTGACTTTGTGATAACTTTTCACTCTCAAGTATATCTATGGAGCTCTCATTGGGTTGAAAAGTGTCTTCTAAGTATTGGGCAAACCTAAGCGCTTTTTGTTCATTGCTTATTACCCATTTTCCGTCGCTGTTTCTGATGGGCGGTATTTGCATAATCGGCCTTTTTAGTTTTCTTGTCGCTTTCCAAAGAGAGAAATCCGTGGATTGGTCGTTGGTTAGTTGCACAAGGTTAGCATTCAGACATTCATCTTCAAATTGTAGAATTTTCCTTTTTAATCGTTTAGTTAGATTATTTAGTAATGTTTTATCCCGTGGACACCTCGTTTGCTGCCACCGCTTTCTTTGCTTTCTTTTCTCAGATAGTAAATTCACAATTTCCTTGGGATAGATATGTCCCTTATATTTACGTTTTAACTGTGGCGTATTGTTCCACGCACATTGTTGGATGTTAACAACATATTTGTTTACTTCCGAGTCCAGCTGATCCTGATTTTGCAAAGGAGTTTTTAGGTCGATAATATTATTTAGATCGAGGGCAAAACTGTCCCAATCTGTAGACTTATTAACCAGGGTTAAATGGCTTTCTCTTAGTAGGATTTTTTGACTAAGTCTTAGTATAATCGGGGAGTGGTCCGAATTCATGTGAAAACCTTCCTCCAAATTAAAGTAATTAGTGGATATATTTTTGCATATAAAAAAGTCTATAAGATCCGGTATTTTCTGATGGTCAGTTGGCCAGTATGTTGGTTTCCCTGTGCTCTTAACGTCACAATGGTTTTCTTTTACTGCATTTAGGAGCTGCCTGCCCTTTGTTGTAGTAAGTCTTGATCCCCAGTGCGTATGTTTGGCATTGAAATCACCGCCTAGGATGAATTTCTGGCCTAGAAGTTCAAAGAATTGTAAATATCGCTCTTTTCTTATCATGTGCCTTGGAGGACAGTATATGGCTGCTATCGAAACGTGACACAATTTGGTTTTAACAGATACTGTCACTGCTTGAATGTCTGGTTCTTCAAATTTACTTTGTTCATAATGATTGATATTTTCTTTGATTATAACCGCGCTACCTCCTCTGGCGGAGTTGTCAGGGTGGATCGAATTATATATCTTGTACCCTCTAAATTTGATGAAAGATTGGTTAGTGAAGTGCGTTTCGGAGATCAAACACACGTCTATATTTTCTGTCTCTAGGACTGCCTGCAACTCATTCTGATGTTTGAGGAGCCCGTTGGAGTTCCAAGCCATTATTTTTAGTGTGTCACTCATTTTGATAATTAAAAACAGCTGTTTTGGTACTGGATTCTAGCTTCTCTAATCTTTTGTCAAATGTAGTAATACACTTCAAGATCTGATTTATCTTATCCTCCAGATTAGAAGGTTGAGTACCTTGTTTCGCAATTTGTGCATAGGAAGTACTTACTTGAACAGGTTTTACAGATGTCTGAAAACTTACTTTCTGTGCCTGCTTGTCAGGATTTCTTATGGAAGAATACTGTTGGGCAGTTGGCACAACAAGTTTCTTTTTGATATTTTTATTTTTCATAATTTGCATCTCCTTGGCTACTTCACACCCTCTGTAGTTGGCTGGGTGGGGTAAGCCGCAGTGGACGCATTTTGGTTTCTCTTGAGGAGATTTAGTACAGTTCGCTGTAAGATGCTTGCCAGTGCATTTTACACACCTTGGCTCTTTTCTACAGTATTTATGTGTATGGCCATATGCCTGGCATCTCTTACATTGAGGAATGAGTTTCGGATTTTTAAGCGGGTGTATTTCAATTTTACACCCTAAAATGTGCTTGATGCCATAGATTTTGTTGACATCTTCGTCATTATTAAATGATAAGACGAACATATTGAGTGGTTCTTTACTCTTCCAGCTCAACTTGCTGTCAACTTTTTCTATTTTCAGACCTTGCGATTTTAAATCGTCTTTGATTCGATCTGGCTGGCAGGAAGAATGTATTTTTTTCACTACAACTCTTATTGGTCGAGCCTGTTTGTTCTCGTATGAATGCCAAAGATATTCTTTTTCTGACAAAAGTCTAGCAATCGCTCTATAAGAGTCCTCGGTTTTGGCGTTGAGCTTCACACAATCTCCATTCATCATTTTTGCCGTGAATGATTCTGTTGGTTGGGTTTCAGTTAGTGAGTCGTAGAACATTTGGTAGTTCTTGACTCCGTCTATTATGATTGGGGGTGGTGGAGGCACTTTTTTGACTAATGTCTGTTCTTTCTCACAATTTTGTTGTTGTTGGGCGCTTGTTCCGGGTTGTTGTGGTGGAGAGAGGGAGATGTTTAGCTTCCTTTTCTGCTATATTTTGTATGAAAGTTAAAAAAAGTGGTTCCCCTATGTACAAGTAGACCATATAATGATGTTGATGATATTTTTTAATTTTCGACATCAAAAGCAGTTTCTTCTAACGAAACGATTAAACGTCAGTCTCGCGTAATTTTTTGGAAAACTTGTTGCGAATTTTAGTGATTTCCCACGAATCCTTACTTTATTTCAAAAATCCCTTTCCCCTATGTACAAGATGAAGAATTGGACTTTTCAAATCACAAATAATTTTGTTTAAATTCTCGTCCCCTTTCTCACAACGAATAAACAAAATTGATCAAAATCAGTGATTTCGTGCGGTGCGGCAGCACGGAGCCTTAATAATTACTGTGATTGAATAAAAATGTAACTTTTTGTTCCGGAAGCAGCAGTTCAGATCGATTTTTCTATGAAACTAGTCACTTTTTGAACAAAATCTTGGGAGTTACAGATACAATTTAACATTTTGAGCCGATAAAAAAAAAAAAAACCGAATGAAACAAAATACGTAAATGTCACTTTTTGTTCTCATTTTCGAATGCTAATCAATTAGTTCATGCGCCCTCGTGGAGCTGAACCAGCCTGAGCCAAGCATTTTTATCAGCGATGTAATCCCCCAATTTATACTATGCTTGGCAGTATAGTTGCGCTATAAACAAGATTTAAATTTCGTTTCGTTCAGTTGGAGTATGTGGCGAGGTATTTTATTGTAACATTTTAAACCACTGTTTAAAATGTTACAATAAAATACCTGAAGATGAGGAAGGATGAGTCTACTTTAGCCTTTTTTTTTTTTTTTTTTTTTTTTTTTCTCTTGGGCATCTCACAGCTGGTTCCGAAAACCGTAGCTGTTTAACCGGTCAATCCTGTGGTTGCCTTAAGCTACTACACTCAAAGCCTCCAGCCAGGGCACAAATACTAAGCTAAAAATTTAAGGATGAACGCTCACTAAGGGCACCCCCTGCGGGGTTCGAGCCTCGGCTTAGGGCGTTATCCGGAGGGAGGACATCAAAAGATGGGACGGGCTGGATCAAAAGGTTTTGATCATTATTATTAGTCGGGGAATTTAAAGCTACGTGCACAGCTGCAACAACTGCTGGCACCTCGTTTTCGAGCAAGGGTCGGGGGGGAGTATTATTTACTCGGGGGCGCGGCGGTCGAGATCGCAAAGGACCTCGGCGGCGAGGTCGGTATGACGGGAGGCGTCTGTTTTTGTACACTGTACTTGTTTCCCTATTGCTCTCCTGGAGGAGGGTTATGGGGTCATCGGGATCTACGAGGATATGCCTTGGACGGCGAACATGGCTGATTTTACTCGGGACATAACTGGCGGCCTCGACAACCAGAGGGTTGCGATGTTTGGCCGCGGACTCAAAGAAACGCTTGGAAAGGCGTTTTAGAAACTGATGGATTGTGGGAATCTTTAGGTCGAGGTGGAGTGCCTCGTTCCTGACGAACCAGGGGGAACCTGTGGCCCTACGGAGGAATTTATTTTGCACTGTTTGCATTCTATGGATGTGACGGGGTTTCGCATGAGCGAAGACGGCACCCGCATAGGTCATGATCGGTCGAATGCACGCCGTGTAAACGCGCAATTTGCACCTAAGTGACAATTTGCTACGTGCATTCACCAGATAGAAGAGTCTACCGAGAGCGAAAGAGGCTCGCGAACGAACCATCTTTATATGCTCTGCGAAAGTCAAATGATGGTCTAGAACGACACCGAGATATTTAGCTCGCTTCTCCCAAGGGATCGGCTTGCCGAACATGGTGATTGGTCGGGGGAGGGGGTTTTTGAGCCTTGAACGCGGCTTCGTAAAGAGAACCGCTTGGCTTTTATCGGGGTTGACTTCTATCCGCCATTTTGTAAACCAAGCTGCCAGTCTATTGACTGCGCGTTGGAGATTTAGGCGAATGATGTCGGGGGATCTAGAGCTGAAGTAGATGGCAGTGTCGTCTGCGAACAGACCCAACTGCGACCTACCGCAACCTTTTGGGATATCGCTCGTGTATAGCGTAAAAATGAGGGGGGACACCACAGAGCCCTGGGGGACACCTGCGCGGATGGGACGGGGAGTGGATAACGCTCCTTCGATACGATAACGGAAGACGCGATTCGATAAAAAGTCTCGTAAGATGAGTACGAGACGATCTGGCACGCCGAGTTGGTACAGCTTGTATATTAAGCCGTTGTGCCAGACTTTATCGAACGCTTTCGCTACGTCGAAGAATACTGCACCGGTCATAGTCCCGCGCTGGAAACCAGCGCTTATGGATTCTACGATGCGGTGGGCCTGATGCACGCTAGAGTGCTCAGTTCGAAAGCCGAACTGTTCGTTGGGGATGAGGCCCTTGGTCTCGGCGAAATCTCTGAGGCGCTTATAAATAAGCCTCTCATAGATTTTTCCGAGAACCTTGAGCAGACTGATGGGACGGTAGCTAGAGGCCTCGGTTTTGGGCTTGCCGGGCTTAGGGATACCGATAACCGTGGCCTCCTTCCATGACTGGGGGAAGATATTGTTGCTTAAGGCACCATTGAAGATGGTGGTCAAAAGCATTATTAGGTGGGCAGGGAATAGTTGGATCACCCTATTGGTGATGCCATCTGAACCGGGGGCTTTGCGGACTTTAAGACCCTTGATGATGTCGTGCACCTCGTCCGGGAGGACGGGGGGCAGTGGACAATCAGGGTCATCGACGGGAGGGAGGGAGGCTCTACGTTCGACTTCGGCGTCGACCTTTTTCAGGTGAGCTTTGTCTACAGGTAGGGAACTGGGAGTGCATTGGGCCTCGAGGCTGTCTGCGAGGCATTCAGCCTTTTCGGCATCGTCAAATGCGATGGATTTATCGGGACGGGTCAGGGGGGGCATGGCTGAGACCTGGGGAGACCTGAGTTTCCTCTGGAGCTCCCAGAAGGCCTGATGGGTGGGCTCAAGTTCGCCGAGTAACTTTCCCCAGCTCGCGTCCCGCAGCTCCGCTATACGTGTCTTTACAGATCTCTGTAAATAGCGCATATGGGTTTTGTTGGCGTTACAGGGAAAGCTATCGTAGGCACGTATGGCCGCGTTCTTCTCAGTCAGTAATGCACGCACGTCGTCCGGCAATTTCCAGCGACGGTCGTCCGTCGCTGGAACTTCCCTTGAA
This sequence comes from Agrochola lychnidis, assembly GCA_963680765.1. Classification (NCBI taxonomy): domain Eukaryota; kingdom Metazoa; phylum Arthropoda; class Insecta; order Lepidoptera; family Noctuidae; genus Agrochola; species Agrochola lychnidis. The sequence goes on from OY796869.1 coordinate 17,501,667, forward strand.
CAATCGTTCAGGACGGTTTGTACGTGATTAGTGAGTGAGTCGATCGCGGCCGTGGTGTCGGCGACCGAGTCGAAAAGGTCGGGGATAGAGTCTAATTGAGGGGACGTGTTGGATTTCAGCTGTGTGCTTACTTTCTTCCAGTCCGTGATCCTCTTAGTGATAGGGGGGGCGTTCGGGTCGGAAAGACCTATGCGGGGGTGTAGTCTCATGACTACCGGGCGGTGATCAGAGTCTAGCTCTTGTACCGTTTCTATTGAATCTAACTTTAGGTTGACGTTCTTAAGGAGCGCCACGTCTAAGATATCGGGGGCATGATTTGGGTTCATCAGCGAAAAATGGGTGGGAGTCATGGGAGCGATGACGTCAAAGGTCAGAGAGTTTGAGAGGTCGAACAGGTGTTGACCTCTGAGATTGGTTACCGAACTGTTCCAAGAGGGATGTTTGGCATTTAGATCGCCCGCTATAATGAGCGAGTTACTCATAGCGAGTAGAATCGAGAGGTCGTTTGAGAGGCGTTGGTGATGGTAATGCCCCGTGGTGTTACCGGGGGGATTATAGACCGATACGAGAGTGATCGGCTCGTGACCTGACATGCCTAGACGGCAGGCGGAGACTTCTAATACCGAGAGGGGGGGAGGGTCTAGTGGGATGCAGTGAAGCTGCTTTCTATAATAGATCAGGGTGCCACCCTTGTGACATCGCGACCTGTCATTGCGAACTATCCGGTAGTTGGCGAGTGACGGATCACGATGGCAAGGCTTTAGGAAAGTCTCTTGTATTAAGAGAACGTCTATTTGATGATCGCGGAGGAAGAGCCCTATTTCTTCCCTTTGGGATTTTATGCCGTTGGCGTTGAAGTAACCTATTGTTAGGGATCGGGGTTTGAATCTAGCTAAGGCCTCGTTATCCATTGAAAGATTTAGGGGTTTGGGCGAGGGATTCTAGGGCTTGCGTAATGTCCGGATACGCATTATAAATGGATTGAATCCTAATGATATTGCCTTGGGCGGCGACGATGAGTTTTGCCATTTCCTTTGCACGCGGGGAGGCAAAACACGCGAAATTTGATGTGATTATGTTGAACGAGGCAACACCTGACATCTGCTCGGTCGCGGGACCGGCAGTCGGGGGACGCGGAGCTTGGGGAGCAGGCGCGGGTTTAGCGGGGGGCGCGGCGGGCGCGGGGGGCGCAGAGTGCGCGGGACGCGCGGAGGGCGCGGGTGGCGCGGTGCCACGGAAGCGGGGGTCCCTAAGGTGGGGGGGGAGGAGATGGGGGGGCGGCGGGGGGGGGAAATGACCGTAAGAGGGCACCAAGGCAGGGAAAGACTGCTGGTGGTGGAGATAATTCCACGGACTAGGCCTCTGAGGGCTTAGTCGTTGGGGCATAAGGGCGGAGGGAATCCTATAAGAGGATGAGGAGGGAGTTTCCCTTTGCTGGCGGGCGCCGGAGCGCTTCCCCAGCTTGGGAGAAGAGGCCTTAGGGGCTTTAGAACAACCCCGGTAGTTAGCCGGGTGGCCCTCTTTGCCGCATAAAACGCAGCTAGGAGGTACGGTACATAGGGTACGGTCCTTGGGACGGGGGCAATCGGAAGTGCTATGCTCTCCCAGGCACTTTACGCACCTGGGTGTAGCATGGCAATTCCGCTGTGAGTGGCCGTATAACTGGCACCTGTGGCATTGTCCGACAATGCCACTCTTAATTGGTTTTTCAATTTCGAACCCTGTGAGATGACACAGGGAACGAATTTGGAAAATCGGATGGTAGCCCTCGACGGGCGGACAGATAACGAGGACCATGTCGTAGAGGTCACCGCCTCTGGAGCGGTGCATACGATGGACCTCGTCTACCGGGACGTTCTGCGACTGAAGGTCGGCGAGAATTTCAGAGGGGAGGATTTCCCTAGGGATGCATTTTATAACAACGCGAACTTGTTTCTCTTCTGGGAGAGAGTAGGTGTGGTATGACACACCTCTCGCTCTCAGTAGACGGGTTAGTTCCCTATAGTCGCGCGACGTAGGGACTAGAACTTTTATACCCTGCTGGGTATTTCGGGCGCTGGTGAAGCTGATCTTTTGATCAGCGCACCATTTCGAGATGTCCGTCCACTTCCCCTTGTCCTGTACGAACAGGGGGGGTGGAGGGGGAATCTTTTTCGCGGGGGGCGCGGGGCAATCCATCGCGGTGGATGATGCGGTCGGGGCGGCGGGGGACGCGGGGGGATCCTTTGCGGAGGATGACGCGGTACGGGGGGCGAGGGGCGCGGGGGAGGCCTTCGCGGAGGACGTAAACGAGATCGGTGGGGCGGTGGAGGGGGAGGGGGAAGCTACGGTAGCGCAAGTCGCGACGGTAGCACGCTGTTTAACCACAGCTGGTTTGATGGTGACGGTGGATGAAGAGGAGTCTGAGTCCTCTATTGCGGCGACCTTACTGGCCTGCGCAGAGGTCTGCTTCCTGTTCTTCCTCTTTCTTCCCTTTCCTTGGACGGCTATGAAGCCGTCGTCGGAGGGGGAGGAAGAGGTAGAGGAAGCAGCGGACTTAAAAAATTACCATTTTTTCCGTCGATAAAATTAAGCATAGACTCCCTCATTTCGATATGTGCACATTATGAAGACTCACACTGTATATCCTACTATCCTATAGTTTGTGAGTGTGTGTGTGTGTGTATGTTTGTCTCTTCTTCACGCTCAAACGGCTGAACGGATTTGTATGAAATTTGGTACACAGATAGTTTATAACCTGGATTAACACATAGGATACTTTTTATCCCGATATTCCCACGGGATCGAGACTTGTGCGGGTGAAACCGCGGGGCGCAGCTAGTTTACCATAAAACTAATAGGTTACCTTAATTTACAGTAGATCTCCAACCAATACTATGACAATCTATCTTTTTACCGACACAGTCACTAAGCACGTCTTACCGACACGAGCGCCTGACCCAGAAGGCCGTTCCCGCGCCACTTTTAACACATCGAATCTTTCGGTGTTGCCAGTAAAATAAATTGAAACCTAACAAAAAGGTAAAGTTTTTATTATTTATTTACATATTTTAATAACGATATCAGACGATTAACATAACACAGCATCACGCCTGTTTTCCCCGAAGGGTGGAACAGATGTACCTATACCCACATTTCGCCAGTTATGTTTAAGTCCCATATGTTATTACAAGTTATTACATGGGACTCACTATTGTGAAAAACTAAACAAACTGGGGTACAGTGCTGTCGATATTATCTTAGTTGTTCTTACTTCATGGCCGGTGCAGTAAGCAGAAAGGAAAGTTGTAGAGAAATTTAATATTTTAAAGGTAGTAAGGATACAATATACTCACAAGAATAAAACTTCTCGATTTCTTTAGCTTTCACTTAACTTTCAAAGAAACTATACTCTTTGGTTTTAACTTTCAAAGAAACTATACTCTTTGGTTTTAACTTTCAAAGAAACTATACACGTTTTATGTTCGATCTCACAGACTTTACTGACGGTTATTGGATAGCTTATTCTTTCAAATAAAAAATATCGCTCAGGTCTAGACAAACCTAAATGTATCCAAAATGGATTGGTTAAAATCGAGGCCAACAAAAAATATGGCTACGGCGACATTTATTTAAAAAAAATACGACAAAAAATACGCAACTCCATTAATATCTATAGGTATATAAAATCAAAATCAAAAAATCAAAATATTTTATTTCACATAAACCTACATGGGCACTTATGAAACGTCAGAAGCTAGGTGCACGGTTCCAATTGGTCGTTTCCTATGGAGAAGTGCCGACAAGAAACTCCACGGTTACTCTTTTAAAAATAATTGGCTTTTACAATACTTTCATATAACAGTATTTCTAGGTATAAGAGGACAGTGTAGGAAAAGCAGCAGAGTAGTCACCTAAATAAGCTGATTTGGGAAAACTTACTGAATAATACCTACGAACATTAGAGGGGGAAGGGGCTTGTGGCTAAGTAATAACAGCTGCACGGGTCGATCGATCAGGTTAAGCTACGCTTGCCGCGGTTGGTCCGTGGATGGGTGACCATCTTTACATACCAAGTCCCCTCCGTGCCTCGGAAAGCACGTTAAGCCGTTGGTCCTGGCTGTCATTTGTAGATCTTTGACAGTCGTTACGGGTAGTTAGAAGCCCAAAAAGTCTGACAACCAGTCTTACCAAGGGGTATCGTGTTACCTAGTCACTAGGTTGTGGAGGTCAGACAGGCAGTCGCTCCATGTAAAATACTGGTATTCAGCTGCATCCGGTTAGACTGGAAGCCGACCCGAACATAGTTGGGAAAAGGCTAGGCAGATGATGACCTACGAACAATAGCGATGGAATCGCACTACAGCCGCCACGTATAACATCCTTTTATGGCCCTATTGTATTCTTGAAGGTACATTTTTTCTCGAATCAGTCGCGTTACAGCCGTTCTACCTAAGTACACTCAACGGTAAATTAATTATAAGTTCCAGAATCAATGACGAATAACGATAATTTTTCACGCACCAATATGTTCATTTATGAACATGTTTTTTTTTTGACTACTTCAAAGATAAATAATAGCTCTATTTGCAAGCCAAATCGAAATTTAAATAAAATCTTTGAGAAATTACCTCCTTGGTTGCTAATTGCCATGTGTTGAAGTAAAAAGTTCGTTCCATTTTTATATAACACGACAGATATGAGTTTTCATAGTAAAACAGTAATGGATTTTCATACAAACATTGCCGGCCGGTCGCTCGCATATATTTATTTATTTATTAAAACATAATGCACAAGTAAAAAATACTGTACAAAGGCGGACTTAATGCCTAAGGCATTTTCTACCAGTCAACCTTAGGGTGATGCAGAGACAAAACATGGCAGGTGCAACATAAGTGATAGATAACTTGAAAATGAATACATACTAATACATAGATACATAAATACATACATATAAACCGAATAAACTTTGTCATGAGAAATAACGATAGGTAGAGTAGAAAACAAATCTAGCAAACCAGCGTTGCAAAGATATATATATTCGACCAGTACAGCATTTTCGATTTATCTCGAAGAAGATTGTCAAAATAATGGTCGAATTTCCAATTACTAAGCATGTTTGAGAAAATGACTATTCCCTAATATTCACATTTGCCCTTCACCTACATTCTACAACAACACAATATCTTTATTACTTTTCATTAGTTTTCCCAACATGATGTAACGGTCCGTAGTAAATCTTCTTAGATTGCCACTGACTCGACAAATAACCCTTATTACCTAATACATTGACCATTAGGTTTATATTGTGGATGGTCATATATTATTTGGTTAAATATGATGAATGAGTTCGTATTTTGTGATGTTTGCCCGAAAAGGATGAGAAGATGGAAAAAAAAAACCACAATTTTATAAGAGATCCTTTATCTCTTATAAAATTGTGGTTTTTTTTTTCCATCTAAATATGATTCGCTACGATTCACTGAGTGGTGATTTTTGCGTAATGCTGCTCCGACAACAAAAACACAAACAACAAATGTTGCCAGCACAGTTCCATTGCAGTTGTTTGCATGTAAAAATCTTCATATTGTAGTTTAAAACTTATTATATTTCAGTACAATGTAAAAGTTGACAGTGATGAATTAAACAAATAAAAAAAAAGCGGCCAAGTGCGAGTCGTACTCGCCCATGAAGGGTTCCGTAGCAGCAAGTAACATTGAATGAAAGGTAAATTGCGGTTTACGATTTATGACGTATTAAAAAAAAACTACTTGCTAGATCTTGTTCAAACCAATTTTCGGTGGAAGTTTACATGGTAATGTACATCATACATTTTTTTTAGTTTTATCATTCTCTTATTTTAGAAGTTACAGGGGGGGGGGGGACACATTTTACCACTTTGGAAGAGTCTCTCGCGCAAACTATTCAGTTTAGAAAAAAATGATATTAGAAACCTCAATATCATTTTTAAAGACCTATCCATAGATACCCCACACGTATGGGATTGATGAAAAAAAAATTTTTGAGTTTCAGTTCTAAGTATGGGGAACTCCAAAATTATTTGTTTTTTTTCTATTTTTGTGTAAAAATCTTAATGCGGTTTACAGAATACATCTACTTACCAAGTTTCAATAGCATAGCTCTTATAGTTTCGGAAAAAAGTGGCTGTGACATACGGACGGACAGACAGACAGACAGACAGACAGACAGACAGACAGACAGACAGATAGACAGACAGACAGACAGACAGACATGACGAATCTATAAGGGTTCCGTTTTTTGCCATTTGGCAACGGAACCCTAAAAAGGATTGTGTGGTTTTATGAAACCACGGTAAAAGTGAAACTTCTATAGGCGCCGCCATATTGGCCTTGGCTGCTCTGACCAGCGCCTTTCACTTTATCCCTACTCCGCGGTCGACCGTCACGCGACATGCAACACACAGACGAAAAAGTTTGAGACGATGTAATAAAAGTTTCACTTTAATAAATAAAAATAAACTATGTAAACATGGCTTTACGCATATGTATTTACTATGCAAAATCTACCAAATTCGATCATAGGATACGTGTCCTACAAAATCGAGTTGACAAATTACGAACAAGAAAGTAATGGAACCCTTAGTATCGGCCTTACCCAAAGAAATCACCCGTGATAGCACATCCGATTGGGTAACGAAATTCTCGAATGTTCCTTCCCGCTCACCTTTCAAGCATCACTAGACAAATTCATTTTACTTGAAAATCGCATTTTGTTCGAGCCATTCGTTTCGGCCGATTGTCTGTGAGAATAAAGAACATTTCGATGTCTTTCATAAAGTTATGAAGTCTTTTGTGTAACTTTTTTGGGAGATAATTGTCTAGTTTTAGAAAATATTATGGAAGAATACCTTGTTAACTGATTCTGGAGAACTTTATCTACCTTTTCATCATTATTCTTTATCAATAACTATTGAAATGAAATGAAGTCGCCCTTCGTCTATCTTTTAAGACACTTTTAAACGTCAATGTTTTGGTCAATATTTTAGGCGCAATAGTCGCAAAAATAATAATAATAATATGTAACTAAAATATATGTATGTCGGATCCGGTCATTAGTACGGACACGAAACGAATCGCAAGCGCGCCACTGGCGACATTAAGAGAGATCTATCGACACCAAAAAAGGCGCGCTTCTACAGAGTCGTGATGTTTTAAGGCCAAGGCGAGGAAGATATTCAACTTCTGGTCGCATTGGAGTCAAGACGTCGCGGAACTGTTCTCTATTCGTGGTGCTCAGTTATCGTGTTAGTTGTAATTTGTGATCATTTTGTTAATTGGTGATTTTAATAAACGCCGTAGCACCCAGTGTGTGTATAATTTAGCTTGTGTGATTAATTTGATAGTAAATTATATTGTAATCTGAACTGCAAACTGTTTTTCTATTGAGCATTAACCAACACTACCCACACTACGCCCACAGTAGTTAAAATATCGCTGATAATAACGAAAGTCACATACCCGTCTCCGATATGTAATTTATTTTTTCAATCCATTAGAGGTACAAAAATATATTGGAAATAGGCCTGTGTCCAAGATTTTTTTGTCCGTCTTGTAGATTATTAAAAAATATTGAACACGTATTTTTTATTTTTTGACGTAATCAAAAGATTACGGCGATACATTGAGTTAAAATGTGGCATGACGTCGCGCCTTGCTAGAGTTGTGACGTAGCGAGCCCCCACTTCCCAACTTTAATGCGTGTTTTCTAAGTTATTTTTGATTAATATGATAAAGCAAAAAATACGTGTCTAATATTTTTTTATTATCTGAAAGGCGGACTAAATAGTTTTTTATTTTTTTTACTTAGGCAACTACCGTATTATGTTAAGAAAATGAGCACAGCATCAATCGATCAGTTTCATACATAGTTAGTAATTGTCAAGTTGTGTTATGTCAAAGCAGTGATAGCCTAGTGGTGTGACCGTCAGACTGCCAAGTCATAGGTCTCGAGTCCGAACCCAAGGCATGCACCTTCACCTCTGACTTTTCGGATTCATGTGCGTATTGTATAGTAATCACTGGCTTCAAAAAAGGTGAAGGAAAACATCGTGAGGAAAGCCAAATCAGGGTCCAAGGGCGGCTTTAAAACTCTGACATCAGAGGTTAGTCACTTACCATACGAAATAAAAGAAGAATTGTCAAGTTAAATTGGTAGCCCCACGGCTAGGGAAACTTCAGGCATATTAGTATTAATATGCATATTATAAGATGACCACAATATAAAACTGTTATCACTCAGTCATACAGCGACAAAAACACTACAGACCCACTCTACAAAATAACTTTATTCAAACTCTATCAACATCGTCGGATCGTTGAGCTCCTTAAATCCTTAAGTTGAGCTGCACGATAACTGACAAATGCGTGCACAGACTAGACAGGTCCTCTCAATCTGTGTAGTTCTTTCCTCAAAAGACCATTGCAGACACCAATCTACATGGTCTTCACATGATCTGACCAAGATTATGTCTGGACTTTAAAAGAGAATTTGACCTCTGAGTTTGTTCCGGCCTTTCTTGTCAGAGTAGTCAGATAGGAAACGCCGACCTCATCTAGTTTTTAAAATATGATTGACGTGTAAAAGTGTTTGTACAAACCTACTTACAGAAATAAAATCATTTATCATTTAATATTCCTGCAGATTGCGTTTCACAAAATGTTACTAACATCGTGTAAGCTAGTCACAAATCAGCTTAGCTCAGCTCAGCTCAGCTTATGCACGGCATACGGCGCTAAGCGCATTGAGTCGACTGTAATTTGTGGACATAACTTTGAGTTTGGAATTAAAGTACCGGGTCCTTAATATGGCTGTCACACATAAATTTGTGACAGAGACCATGCTCTACAAAACCGAACCTTAAGGCGCTGAGCAGACGATGGACAATTAAATTTGTTCGCGACGATAGAAAGTACGGAAATCTATGCCAAAACGCACACATAGGACAAATAGACTGCCGGGATGCGTAAATACAAAGGCGGATGCAACACAGATACCCATAGTCTATGCTGCATTATATTGCGAGTAGTTTAAAGCAGTAATAGTCCGTCCGAACCCAACTGGAACACAGCGGTTTGTAGTGTAGCCGCAATTGTTTGTATAAACTTGGAGCGTTGACACCGAAGTTCGGTAAAATTAAAACAGGTTGTAAAGAAGAAGTTTTTTCTCTATTTTTTCAAACACCTATAAACGTTACCAAGCACCCACTTTGGCTTATCGTTATCCTGACACTATCACACAAATGTCTTTTAAGTGCACGATAGAGGCGGGACATATCAAATCAAAGAAAATACTAAGTGACGTTTATAGATTTCTGCATTAGAAAGTATGGAAGTATGGAAGAAAAAAAATTAAGCAAAAACCTTTTTTAAAACAAGCTTTTAATTAACTAAAAAGTACAAAATATAACTTGCGTAAACATGGAACTTTTCTTATTGACCGTTGAAGTGTTCCTATGAACTTTAAAACGAGTTATCATAATTGAAAGCGTATATAACATTTAGTGTCTCTGCTGTTGACCGCTGAGGAGTTTCCTCGTCTGGAGCCAATTCTAGCTGCTGTAGCCAGATCATGGTAGACTTTAGAATGGACTGTGATAGTTAAATGCGTGTATTAAATTTCATGTCTGTTCCGTAAACTGTTGTGTAGTTCCTTCGCCTGCAGTCAATCCAGGTCAATCATCATAAAAAAATGCATTGTCTTGGAAATTGAACCAACATATAAAATTTCAACTCCGTAGGATAACAGGAAGTGGTTTTAATTCAGCTTGCAAGATTTGTTAACTAACTAACACACTAACAAGGCAAGTTAAATAAAAGCTAGTAAAAAGACTTGTTGCTTCGACCACATTTAAATTGGGATTAGGGCCGGAAAATTATGATGAAAGTAGGGAAAATACTCACTGATCTCATCATTCAGCCTAAAGACGTCCACTGCTGGACAAAGGCCTCCACAAGCACCGCCACTTCGACTGGTTCTGTGCTTCCCGCATCCAGCGGATTCCTGCGGTCTTCACAAGGTCATCAGTCCATCTTGTGGGAGGCCTTCCAACGTTACGTCTTTTAGTCGTAATTTTGGAAGTCACCAATGAATGAATAAGCTAATGAATAAGGAAACTATTAAGGGAATCGGGCGGCTATATCACCAAGATATATGTTCTTGAGTTATCATCAGGAGGACATTCATAGACGACTCCGCAGAGTGGCTGGTAGCAGGTAGATGAGATTAGCTGAGAATCTAGATGAGCCGACGTACGCTTGGACTTAATAAAATCGCGGCAGGATTTTATCGCGCACTGGATTTTCAACTCTCGGTGTTAAACCGAGCGTTGAGAATCCAACGCTCTGGAATGCACTCTCGTCCGAACGCGTTGAAAAAACACACTGTTGGATTTTCAACTCTCGGCGCTAAGCAGAGCGTTGAAAATCAAGTGCACGAAAAAAAATCGCCGCGATTTTACTACGTCCGTGGGCTAAATGACGTGTCATTGAAAGGCAACGCTATTCAGTGTTGCCAGCCCTACTGTTTTAACAATCTACTGTTTTTTTAATGGCGTCCCTGTTTTCTCTTTTAGTCCATATTTCTACTATTTATAACCTCTCCATAAACTACAATAACACTCCATATTAATAATTTCATCAGTAAACCTAACAATATTAAAACTCCTCGACATTCCCCTTAGAGACTGAAAGCAGGTGAAGTTGAGTTTGTTCACAATTAGTGTTAGTAGAAGTTTAACGAAATAACTTCAGCGGAGGACCGTTAATTGAATCAATGGTCGCTTGGAGAAATAACTGGAGCTAAGTTAGGTGCTTGGTGGCCATTGTATTTGGTATTTATTTTGACTGTTATTCAACAGAAGTGTTAAAGTATCAAAAACTTGGTGTTTTCAACTGCTAAACTGCTAAACTTAACTGTACACTTTTCCGTGACACCGACGCCGCGGGCCGTCCTTTGATAAAGATAAAGATAATTTTATTTGTCTAAACATGCGTATATACGCAAATTAAGCATGCAGGATTGCACAATTGATATATCGTCCGTACATGTTTTACCCGTAAGGCATACAAATTTATAAAATTTACAAAAAATAAATATCATAAAAACTAAATTACAAAATAAAACTTAATTCTAAAGGCACTTTGATCCAAGTATGGTAGTGTCATTCAAAAAATCACTTATATTATAATAACACTTGTCCGTTAATAAATCTCGCATCTTTTTAGGGTTCCGTTGCCATATGGCAAAAAACGGAACCCTTATAGATTCGTCATGTCTGTCTGTCTGTCTGTCTGTCCGTCCGTATGTCACAGCCACTTTTTTCCGAAACTATAAGAGCTATGCTGTTGAAACTTGGTAAGTAGATGTATTCTGTGAACCGCATTAAGATTTTTACACAAAAATAAAAATAAACAAATAATTTTGTTTTTTTTCTATTTTTCCCCATACTTAGAACTGAAACTCAAATTTTTTTTTTTCATCAATCCCATACGTATCTATGGGTATCTATGGATAGGTCTTCAAAAATGATATTGAGGTTTCTAATATCATTTTTTTCTAAACTGAATAGTTTGCGCGAGAAAAACTTCCAAAGTATTAAAATGTGTGTCCCCCCCCCCTGTAACTTCTAAAATAAGAGAATGATAAAACTAAAAAAAATATATGATGTACATTACTATGTAAACTTCCACCGAAAATTGGTTTGAACGAGATTTAGAAAGTAGTTTTTTTTTGAATACGTCATAAATCGTAAACCGCAATTTACCTTTGTCTCACAAACGACGGTTAATAAAGCTACAATACCTGTACCCTAATTGCGTAATACAACACAATCTGTTTCGATTTGAAACAGATTGCTAATCCATTGCTTCATGAGTTGGAAAAAAATCTGCTCAACAACGTAAATAACGCAATGAATGTTGTTGAACTGTCAACATGAAACAAATTAGGCATAATTTTTTTCGAAAATAAGTAACGCAATCAAGGTACTGGTCGACTGAGCTTTGCTCGGGTGAAAATTGATAAACATATCGTCCAGCTATTCCAACGTTGTATCACATTCCCGAGGCTGTGAAAATAGAGAAAACGAATTTTCCCAGATATTAGACCTAGCTAGATCGATTTTTCGCCCCCGTAAATCCCTATATTTTCATCGAAATCGTTAGAGCCATTTTCGAGAACGTGATTACAAATATATATATACAGGGTGGTAGGACCGACGCGCAGCATCGACGCGAAAACTGTTACCATGGATTCAGTACATGACTCTGAACCCCACAGCGTTGAAATTTTTGGTCGGTTATTTAAAAAAAAACTGCTGTTTCATAGAAACGTGCAATACCTATGCGGTCAAAATGTGTGGCACAGAAGATTATTTTTAAAATAACCGACGTAAAATTTCAACACAGGGGTGTTCACTGAATCCATGGTAACAGTTTTCGCGTCGATATCCCTGCCACCCTGTAAAGGTAGATTATATATTATACACATATTGCTCATTTAATAATAAAGGATATTACCGTGTGCATATAAAACATAGATCAGGCAGGGGCCATAGTCCTTACATAGTTCCAGGTGACCAGCCCTAGTCCGATATCTTTGTTTCCATATCTTACTATAGTCCTACACCAACCGGGGGTTGTCCGTGGCTCCACTTGCATAGTGCGAACAGGGATAATCGTCGGTTGGTACCTCATTTCATTAAAAACGCCTAAAGGGCCTCGGCGAGTTGGCTTCGGCCCCTCGTACGCCTTCCAAAGGTCCGGGACCCCTGGGTCCCGAGAAATGTCAAGGATAAATAACATAAAAACTACATTTTTTTTCATTTCTCCTTTCGCAGGTCTGATGGAAGAAATTTCTCAAGAAAAAGCAGTACCTTTATACTCAAAATTGTACTTTTGTCGTATCTCTATGTTTTTTACTATTATGTGTGCACTTAAATAATGAAATAAACTGCAAAATATTTTTTATCGTGTCCATGAAATTCAGCCTCAATCAATAAATGCCATTGAGCCAAAAAGTCTAATGTTAGGCAGTGGCGTAGCTACTTTGGGTGGCACCCGGTGCGGAAGTTGGTGGTGTCACCCCATCGAAAGTATAAAGTAATAAATTTTATATGATAAAGGACATGGATCATTTATTATCACTACATAATATAAAACAAAGTCGCTTTCTCTGTCCCTATATCCCTATGTATGCTTAAATCTTTAAAACTACGCAACGGATTTTGATGCGGTTTTTTTAAATAGATAGAGTGATTGAAGAGGAAGGTTTATATGTATAATAACCCGGTTTATACCCGTGCGAAGCCGGGGCGGGTCGCTAGTTTATAATATTGAAGAAATAACAAAACACAATAATAACTAAGACAGAAAAGGAATTGTCATACAACAACCTGTGCCCGCTCAACAAATCTTTATGTAAGAAGAAGGTTCATAACTACGTAATTGCCCTTTCCTATGAGGAAACAGAAAACTTGTTCACTATTCAGAAGTAGTGGTTACTCTTGTCCAATAAACGATTTAATTTATTTTTATTTTTCGGTTAAACGTATTTACACTACCCAACACACCCCAACACCTTTCACTACTCTACACTTACACAAAATCACGCGCATATACACAAACACTAAGACACACAAACTCATTTTGTATTTTTCCAGTTTTTTTTATTTTTTTTTATTTTTTTTCAATTTTCTTGTTTGTTTTAAGATCATTCATTGATGCATCTTTTCGCATGTCTTTTGGGCTAATATATGTATTATTGTTTGTTTTGAGGGGTCTGGCGCTGTATGCCGAGATACAGGACTCGTCCTAATTCGGTTACAGATGCTCCCATGTTACACACAGTCCCATGTTGTTGTTGACAGCTGCAAACTCAGCAATAACTTTATCGAAATTTATATTTTGTATTGCCTCGTGTTCGATGACTAATATACCAAGATTGCTAAGCCGCGATTGGGTCATTGTTGCCCGCAAATAGTTTTTTATTAATCCCCCACGATAGCGTCAGGCTCTTTTGTGGGAATCCCCGAATTATACATAGAGCTGAGCTAGTGCTAGTGGAGGAATCCCCGAAAAAGAAATTTTTGTGCTTTTTTTTTTGTTTGTACTTTGTTCTTAAAGTTAAGCGACCGGGTGGGTGTCACCCCAAAAAAGGTGACACCCGGTGCGGCCCACCCCCGCCGCCCCCCCTTTGCTACGCCATTGTGTTAGAGTGTACCAGTTAGCCATGTGGATAAGCTGAGGTAGAGATAAAAAAAATGGTATGTGAAAAGACTATGATAAAAAGTATGTTAATAATAACTATGCAAATAATACAACAGAATGTTAATTAAACAATTTCTAAGAAAAAATCACGGTAGAACAATTAAAACAACCGGTGTCGCGTCGCGTCAGTCTGAACAAGGCTTTGTATAAACGAATAAAAAAGTAATTTTTATCATATTCTTTGCAAATTGCAGCTTTGATCTGAAATTGCACGAACAGAATATTGAATCTAATCAAGCTCCGATGCAATTTAGCTATAATGAAATTATGAAGGTTGCTGTACCAGATAACTAAGCATACCTACGAACCAAGGATCAATGCTCGTCTATATTTATTAATATTTCAATCACGTCTCTAATAGAAAATAAATTATGTTTCAATTCAATTCTTTTCGTAATAACAATGAAATCAACTATGTTTAAATTTTCAATAAAAGTCTAGAATTTTATATTAACGTTAATTTTTCTTGGAATTGACGGTTATTGAAGTCTTTTTCAAATTAAAAAAATTAAAATACCTCGTGTTTTTATTTTAAAAGGCGACTGCCTTTTTGCTACTGAAAACATACCACTGCTGAATGCGTGGGGTGTGTTTCCCAAGTTCAGCAAAGTGTTCATTTTTACATTAGGACTTTTTCAGAATCAGCCCAGTGTTCGGATTTGTGCCCAGTTCATGGAAATAGGCGCGCCCTTTGTTACATGGAACTGAATCTGTACTGGCAAAATGTCGGTGTACTAAACAGTAAACCCCTCCTAACCCTTTTGGGTCATACAGGCATGATGTTTGTGGAAAATGGTCTGTACGCCTAGCACAAACGTGCGGAGTAACGTAAATTCGAACGATTTGAAAATGGAAAAAACTTCCGAAATTAAAGTTATTTTTTAATTTGTAGTTTGGAAGTCGGTTGTATTTTTTGTAAAAAAGATTTTTCACTTTGTAGTTTGGAAGTCGGATGTAATTTTTGTAAAAAAGTTTTTTTTTCACTTTTTAGTGGGTTGGTTTGTAATTTGTTTAAGTAACAATAGCCTAATGTCAACTGCTCATCAAAAATACCCAAATCGCCATAGATGTGCCTATAATATTTGAAGAGTTCCCTCGATTTCTCCAAGATTCCATCATCAGATCGTGACCAAATGACAATGGGACCAATTTGAAAGGATACCGTTTCAAACAAAAAAAGAATTTTTCAAATCGGTCCAGCCGTCTTCCGGTAATCGGAGAAAATGCATTAAAAAAAAACCGACGAACTGAGAACCTCCTCTTTTTTTTAAGTCGGTTAATAATACAAATTTCGCACATAATCTATAATATGGTCCGCCTTTGTACGGTATTTGTTTACTTGTGCATAAACTTTTAATAAATAAACAAATAAATATGTAGGTATTTAGTTAAGACTTTATTCATATCTATGGGTTATACTAGTTTGCCGTACAAATTGAAACTAAAATGCTATGTAAGATACTTTGTATAATCGACTCAAATTCGATTGAATTAACGTCACATTTACTTCGCACGTTCGTGTTAGGCCTCTGTTTCTCTAAAGAAGTGGGCTGCAGTCTACTCTATGACACAGTTCGACATCAATGCTTTTTAACTAATTGCAGGCTTTTGCGTGGGCTTTGAGTCCAGTACAGCTCGTGTACTGTGTTTTTTATGAAAGCATGTTGAATGGGCTAGAGTTGTAGCTTATTTGTTACAAAGCGACTTTTTGTTTACTTCTTTGAAACGGTTACCGACATACAGATAGAGTTACTATCAAATCTATCTATTTATTTATACAGGGTTTGTGGTTGGTACAAAAAAAATGACTCCTATGCAAATGTCAACAATTTTTGAGTCTTTTTTATGTTATTTTTTCCATTGAACAACTGCCATCATTCCTTTCAGCACGCGTAGCATGACCACCGTAGAAACGGGTTTTGTCGACGGAAGAATAGACAAAATGACAGATTGTGATTGTTTATCTGTCATTTTGTCTATTCTTCCGTCGACAAAACTTGTTGCTACGGTGGTCATGCTACGTGTGCTGGACTATTATCAGTCTGGTTGCGTGAATATAGTTGGCGTTTCAGGTACAGGGTCCATTGCCACTGCTACCTCTTTAGATTACTTGACCTCTTTTAAGTCAATTGACAGATTCGCTGCTGTCTAGCAATTTAACAGCCAGAGGATTTCGATGGATGGCGAGACGATTAGCATAACGCTTTTCATGTTTGTTAATTTCCTCAATATGTTTTATATTTTTATTTCTTTTTCAAAATATAAAATGTCAAATTACTCGAAAATTGTTGACATTTGCATAGGAGTCATGCGGGGTCATTAGGTTGTAAATGACCTCTCCTACATCCCCTTAATGGATTGCTGACATATAATCAATTAACCCTGTATATAAATCAATTGCCGTGCGTTAGTCTCGCATAAACTCGAAAATAGCTCGACCTATTTGAATATGTTTTTTTAGTTTTGTTCGCCTCAATACTGGGGAGGTTTAGGAAAAAAGGAAAATTAGGAAAAACCCGAAGGAACAGCCGAAAAATTTAAATTTTGTCTCACGTGGTACAAAGTTCACCAGGTCATCTAGTTTATAATATTAGTAAGTATGGATTAGTTTAAATACAAGTAGTATGAATGTCAACATCATAGTCCTATTGGATACGATTTATTTTGATAAACAAGTTATTTTTGATGTAGTTTATTCCTTGTAAGGGTTCCGTACCAAAATGGTAAAAAGGAACCCTTATGGTGCGACTCAGTCTGTCTGTCCGTTTGTCTGTCACAGCTGGATATCTCAAGAATTACTAATGCTATCAACTTGGAATGGTTTTAGATGACGTTTGCCCAACTATTTTGAAAATAAGAAAGAAATCAAAATATAAGTATGTTTTTGTTTTTTGCAACTTGGACTGAACGGGGGCATGTGGGGTAGCATATGAAAGAGCGCTATTTGCACATTCTTAATCACTTTTTTTTAGGCCGCATAGTTTAAGACTTGAGACGAAAAATGTAAAAAAAAACCATCCCCCCTTATCTCCGAAGTTTGCATAGAGAAAAATCTGAAATTATTCAAAGTGATAAAGTTTATGTAAAGATTACAGGAAAGTCAAAACGATGTCATAAATCATCAACAAAAATTACATTAGTTCTACTATCGGTCAAGAGATGGCGCTGACCTGAAACTGCAATATTCTACACCGCACTGCGCAGTGTTAAAATTCTCTGACGAATAAAGGGCTCGCCGATAAAAAATTAAAATGGTACGGAACCCTCGGTGTGCGAGTCTGACTCGCTCTTGACCGGTTTTTTATTTTTACATGAGATTTCGATTCCCAAAATACTTGTTCAACTTTAATCCAATTTGTAGTTTTACATAAAATTCTACATCTCATTTGACAGCAATATTTATAGCAAGAATCCCTTCAAAGAATCTAGATTCCCCGTACAATGTACAACAGAACTGTCTTCCACAGACTGAAAATATCTTAGAAATATACGATAAAAAAATATCATAAAAGAAACACCCAAACAGAAAATCGAATTTGTAAACATAATATTTTTACGCAGATTTATCAGAAGCTTTCGACACAAAATAAACATGTCGCGTATGTAAACGCGAAATCTATTTTAGCTACGCCAATACAATATGATTGAATAAACATACTACCATAATTCAGTATGGTATTTGTCGATGCGAATGAAAAAAATATTTATTTACTTTAGAATCTTTATTTATTTCAGACAAAATTCTAGTCCATATCTATCACATTTTCAATTAAATTATAATCTCACCGATAAAAACCCAAAATACAATAACCTTTAAATATACCTACATTGATCAAAATGATAAAATAAAATGTCAAATATAAATAAGCTAATATAAATAAGGCTTATCTTAGAATTAAAAAGAATTACTAATCGCATGCATTATTCAAGTAATTAATTAATTTCTTAAAATAATATCTAAATATGTAAAATTTGCACGCCGAAATTAAAAGCATGATAAGAGATCGATATATGTATTATCAAAAGAACTTTCTGTACCTTATTTATGCAAATAAATAATTTTGAATTTTGAATTCGTCACACATAATGCTAATTTAAAAAAAAAATCTGCCGTTTCATAGAAAAGTGCAATACCTACGCGGTCAAAATGTATGGAACAGCAGATTAAAAAAAATAACCATGTACTGAATCCATGGTAACAGTTTCAAACACAACTTCAACTTGTCAACTTCTCTCAAAATTATTGTATTTTATCAATCAATCTGCCTAGCCTTTTCCCAACTTAGTTGGGGTTGGTTACCAGTCTAACCGGATGCAGCTGAATTCCTGTATTTTACATTGAGCGACTGCCTATGTGACCTCCTCCACAATCCAGGTACCGGGTAACACGATAACCCTTAATAAGACTGGTTGTCAGACTTTTGGGCTTCTGACTACCCGTAACGACCGTCGCAGATCTAAGAATGGCTTAACGTGATTCTGAGGTTCAGAAGGATCTCGAAATGTAATGGATGGTCACCCATCCACGAACCAACCGCGGTAAGCGTAGCTTAACCTTCGATCGACCCGTGCGCTTGTTATCATCATGCCACGAGTCTCTTAAATTAATGTATGTACTATATAAAGTGTGTAAATATTTTTGCCTTTGACTTTACGAGTAAAGTACGGGGCTACGGACACAGTATAATAAAGTAACAGTATTATGTATCGACAGAGACCTTGAAATAATTACCTAGAGCCGCTCGGTAGATAAACCATCCGCGCCCGTGCGTAACTGCCACGCACTCAAATACTGTTGCATACTGACATTGGGATTTCGAAGCGCGTCGTTTCGGCGGTTTTCTATAAAGATATACTACTG
Organism: Agrochola lychnidis; assembly: GCA_963680765.1. NCBI lineage: Eukaryota > Metazoa > Arthropoda > Insecta > Lepidoptera > Noctuidae > Agrochola > Agrochola lychnidis. The sequence goes on from OY796869.1 coordinate 17,520,813, forward strand.
TCACTTATTCATACTGTGGTACGGGGGTGGATCCGAGTCTTCCGAGTGTCTTGGATTGATAATGTCAACAATCGGTATCGTGTTTTGTTCTATTTCCTTATTGTCCCCGTAATCTGGAGAGGAGCGACTAAAATAGTGAAGGGAAATAATATTTATATTTACCTACCTATCTATTTGATTTTAGTTTTAGTAGTTTCTTACATAAAACATAGTACCTGGTCGATCGAGCTCTGCTCGGGTGAAAATAGAGAAAACGAATTTTCCCAGAAATGAGACCTAGCTAGATCGATTTTTCGCCCCCGTAACCCCTATATCCCTTCCCTCTGTCCCCTATATTGGAATTTTTATCGAAATCGTTAGAGCCATATTCAAGAACGTGATTACAAATGTATACACAAAATACAAATATTGCTCATTAATAATCTATACATCTATACAAATAAATAAAATTAAAGTGTCTTTTTGTAATGTCAAAATAACAGTTTTTTACTAAATACATATGAAAGTATACAGGGTGGCAGGGACATCGACGCGAAATCTTTTACCATGGATTCAGTACATAATTCTGAAAATACTGAAAAAATAAATCTGCCGTTTCATAGAAAACTGCAGTACTTTTTTTTTGTTTTGTGTGGGAAATTATCAAATAACTTCTTCCGCTTTGGGCGAGGCGAGAGAGCGTGTCAGACTCTTACTGACTAAAACCCACCCGTGTTCCTTCAGTTGCCATGTTGCCGGGGGCCATGATTTCCCTTTTGAACTTCTTCGTAACCCCGGCAGGCATTGGCCCTAGCGGACCCTGTCAGTTCTGCTGACATCTCTTTGAGGCGCGCATGGAACACAACGCGCCGCCGTTGACCCGGGCCTGGTCCTTATCGGATGGCGACCTACCCATTGCTCACCGTCCACAAGCCCGCGCCTACGGTGGCCGAAAATCGGATTGCGATTCCCGACGCCCAGGGCGTCTCCTGCGGCGGTTAGGGGCGTGACGGCGCGAAATTTGCCTCTCCATCATGCATTCCGCCTCCTCCTTTGCGATTATTACTGCTTCGCAGAAGGAGGTGACAGCCTCCCATGCAGTACCTACGCGGTCAAAATGTATGGATCAGCTGATTTTGATTTTAATAACCGACGAAAAATTTCATTGCATGGGGGTTCAGAATCATGTACTGAATCCATGGTAACAGTTTTCGCGTCGATGTCCCTGCCGCCCTGTATACGGTACATGCAACAAAAACACAATTTTTTACATTTTTGACTGTCTGTCTGTTTGTTCCAGCTAATCTCCGAAATTGCTGGACCAATTTTGATGGAATTTACACTGGCAGCTATACATACAAATAAGCAAAATTGATGTATAGAATTCCACGCGAACGGAGTCGCGGGTCAGTAAATAAAATATAAAACATCCACCACAGATTTCTGCATTGTTTTTCCACAAGAAAACATTCAAGTTATCGATCATAAGCACAACACTACTGCCGATTCTACGAAGTTGTACCGATTATCGTTTATTTTTGTTCTCGAGTTCCAAGTACGGACGCCTCAGGTTAACGTAAATGATCCGTTATTGGTAAAATTCGAGGAAAAAGCTTCGCATCGTCGTTTCATCAACAATACGGGTTTAGAAGGCGGGATTATGTAATGATTAAGATTTGATTGTGTTTTATTTACAGGTAATTATCTTTATTTTTGCGATAAGCAGAAATGTTAAAGTGTGTTGGATTATTCGGTTCTCTACAAAATGTTTGAGCTGGATGGTGCTAATCCACGCGTCATGTTCGTGAACGAGCGCCGTCAGTTCAGACTGGTCATCTCTTATCTGCCAGGGTTCATTTTAATTTTATATTTTCTATTGTTTTTGATATTTTTTTGTACATTGTTGTCACGTATAGAAGCAACAAGAATAATGTACCCCCAGCCCGTCCCATCCTTGATGTTCTCCCTCCGGTTGACGCCCTAAGCCGAGGTTCGTACCCCACAGGGGGTGCTCTTAGCGAGCGTTCACCTAGTTTTAATTGAATAACCCCTGGCTGAAGGTTTTAAGTGTAGTAGCTTAAGGTACCCACAGGAAAGCCCGGTTAAGTAGTCATGATCTCAGAGGTCAACTACGAGATGACCTAAACAAAAAAATAAAAAAATAAACCCGGGATTTTGTAATAACTATATTTAAAAGAATTACAGACCCATTTCGCTCCTTAGCCACGTATATAAGTTGTTTTCAAGAGTCGTTACGAATCGTCTAGCGAGAAGACTCGACGAGTTTCAGCCACCGGAGCAGGCTGGGTTTCGAGGAGGATACAGCACCATAGACCACATTCACACAGTGCGGCAAATTATACAGAAGTCCGATGAGTATAATCGGCCACTGTGTCTTGCGTTTGTGGACTATGAGAAGGCTTTTGACTCTGTCGAGACCTGGTCTGTTTTGGAGTCTCTGCAGCGATGCCAAGTCGACTGGCGATACATCCAAGTGCTGAGATGTCTGTATGAAAACGCGACAATGACCGTCCAAATTCAGGATCAGCGTACTGAACATATCCCCCTGCGTCGAGGGGTGAGACAAGGGGATGTCATATCCCCAAAATTGTTCTCTAACGCATTGGGGGATGTGTTTAAGACGCTGAACTGGGAAGGGCGTGGCATTAACATCAACGGCGAATACATCTCACACTTGAGATTTGCAGATGACATCGTCATACTGGCCGAATCGCTGCATGACTTGCAGCAGATGCTGGACGGCCTAGTTAATTCTTCTGTGCGCATTGGTCTCCGGATGAACTTGGACAAAACCCAGGTTATGTTCAACGAACACGTCACTCCGGGGCCGATTGCTGTCAATGGCGGTGCTCTCGAGGTTGTTCGAGAATACGTTTACCTCGGGCAAACTCTGCAGTTTGGTAAGAACAACTTTGAGAGGGAGGCTAACAGAAGAATTCAGCTGGGCTGGGCAGCGTTTGGCAAACTTCGTCGAGTCTTCTCGTCGCGTATTCCACAGAGCCTAAAGACGAAGGTCTTCAATCAGTGCGTCCTGCCTGTTATGACTTACGGAGCCGAAACGTGGACACTCACGGTACGGCTGGTCCATAAATTTAAGGTTGCTCAGCGAGCCATGGAGCGGGCTATGCTTGGAGTCTCTCTGAGGGATCGAATCCGGAACGAAGTGATCCGGCAGAGAACCAAAGTTATCGACATAGCTCACAGAATTAGCAAGCTGAAGTGGCAGTGGGCCGGCCATATCAGCCGTAGAACCGATGACCGTTGGGGTATACGTGTTCTTGAGTGGAGACCGCGAATTGGCAAACGTAAGGTAGGACGCCCTCAGGCTAGGTGGAGTGACGATCTTCGAAGGGTGGCTGGTAGCAGCTGGATGAGAGTTGCCGAGAATCGAGCTGAATGGCGTGCAATTGGAGAGGCCTATGTCCAGCAGTGGACTGCTATAGGCTGATGATGATGATGATGATATTTAAAAGAGTGTCCTTGGAGTTTCTTGCCAGTTCTTCTCCATAGAGATCTACGTTTTGGAATGGGCAACTAACTTCAATTTTCTGACTAACTGATCGATTCTTTGACAGTTCAAAAGTGCTTGTAAATGGTTTAATCTAAATAAATGCTTTGAGTTTGAGTTATTTTGGATAATGTTTTACTTTTCTTGTCCACACAATTAATTATAATTCCCTATAGACACAATTATTATTACGATCTTTTAACAGATTTTTTTTCGAATTGAAGGCAAATTCCCACAATCTCATCTCGGCTTATCAAAAATGTAGGTAACTTAGACGTGTTTTTGACAGATTGAGATTAAGAGCGTTTATTCTGAAAGTGGGCAACGTCGCAAATAGATGTCAAATATTTCGCTGTTTTGATTAATTTGGCAATATTACTGTATGGAAATAAGAAATGTGGCTAACTAGTTCCCTCTAGGGAACTAATCAAATCCAATTCAGTGTAACAATTTTATGTTGTAACAATTTTAGGTGTAAAAAAGGCATTCGGAAAGTTTCCAAATACTTTTTTTACATCTAAAACGAAATATTCGGTATTACGATATTAATTATTGCATTTCATAATCAATATTCTAGTTCGCTAGTTAGCCACATTTCTTAATTCCATACAGTAATATTGCCAAATTAACCAAAACAGGTAAATATTTGACAGTTATTTACTACGTTGCCAACTTTTAGGACAAACCCTCTTAAAATACGAAAGTTCTTAAAAATACGAAAATTGCCACTCTACTGTCCTCAGCTTAAAAAATAAATAAAAGATAAAAAAAAATAGTCGAACGGTGTCCTTAACTATAAGTTGTTCACAGGACTGCATCTGGAAACAAACTGTCAAAATTAAATATTTCTCTAAAACAACTTTTCAAATTCTCATAAGCATTGGATGGTGTTGAATTGTATGGAGTCTTTAGACAGATTAACCTGTCTGAAATAACCTACACTATAGGCAAAATTTATGGTTCCAAACAAATAAATAATTATAAAAAAAATACAACCGACTTCCAAACTACAAAGTGACAAATAACTTTAATTACGGAAGTTGGTGTCTTTGGATCAGTATTTTAGTTTTTTTTTTTCACTTTTTAGTGGGTTGGTCTGTAATTTATCTAAGTTACAATAGCCTAATGTTTGGCTCATCAAAAATATCCAAATCGCTATAGATGTGCCTATAATATTTGAAGAGTTCCCTCGATTTTTCCAAGATCCTATCATCAGATCGTGACCAAATGACAATGGGATCAACCTGAAAGTATACCCTTTCAAAAAAAAAAAAAATACAAATCGGTCCAGCCGTCTTCGAGTAATCGGGGACCACACATAAAAAAATCAAAAATATTTCGACGAACGAGAGCCTCCTCCTTTTTTGAAGTGAGTTAATAGTAGATTGTTTACCAAGGGAGCAAACAACAATTTTTAAGGCGAGAGTGTTTCTTTGAATCCAGAGCGGAGCCAAGGATTCTAGAAGGATTCTAAAGTAGAATCCTGAGCGCAGCGAGGGATTCAAAGTACTTCACTCGAGCTTAAAATAGTGTTGCTCCCGAGGTGAACACTCTACTTTTTATCACCCTTTATGAGAAAAAAAACATGTGCGGTCCAACCCCCGTCAGGAACGAAGATTTTTCTCAAGTATAGTTTAAAACAAAAATCGCTATCATCTTGGATTTACATTTTGACCTCACTATCAGCTTTAGCACCCTCGAAAACTATGAAAACGACTCATGACGAAAAATTTTAAAATTTCCACAGGCGCCATCTTGGATTTTGATTTTGACCTCATTATCGGCTTTAGCATTTTGGTAATTGGAACTTTTACTAACAATAACTTTTACTTTTACTAACAATGTTTGCGGACGACATCTCCATTCTCTCCTCGTGTCATGATAACCTAAACCTAAACAGTACCCTTAACGATATACTTAGCAAAATAATAACTTGGATGAACGAACACAACCTCGAAATTAACTTTGCAAAGACTAAACTCATAACTTTCCATCCCCACCAAAAAAATCCTCTCAATGTAGCTTTTACTTATAATAATCACAAAATAGAAACAGTCAATGAATTCACATTACTAGGCATAACCATAGACAAGAATATAAATTGGAAATCACACGTACAAAAAACTAAATCGAAACTTTCGAAATTCCTATATGCTTTTCGAGAAATAAAAAAAACCACAAATTTACAGACAGCTCTAGTAACATACTACGCCTATGCTTATGCATGGCTTAGTTACGGTATAATAATGTGGGGAAATAGTACAGATGCACCTACACTGTTTACAATTCAAAAGAAATTCGTCCGTATCTTAGTTAATATACAACAAATAGATAGCTGCAAACCCCATTTTATAAACCTGAACATTTTAACTCTGCCTTGTATATATATACTTGAAATATGTAAATTCGCTCATAAATACCCACACTTTTACACTAAACGAGAAGACATACAAACAAGATACACACTCCGATACAAAACACGACTAAACTTACCAAAATCCCGCCTAAAAATACATTCAACAAGTCCTCTAGTTATGTCAATAAAAATATATAACAAATTACCTGAATCAATCAGAAAAGAAAAAAAACTCCATCTATTCACAAATAAATTAAAAAATCTATTATTAAGTAAATGTTACTACAGTGTACAAGAATATTTAAATGATAAATCTCTAAAACTCAAATAAAATACACAATAAATGTTTTTTTTTTTAGAATAAATTAGATTATAAGATAAACAATAAGTCCTCATCTCTACTATATTTCTTTTGCTGTGCCCAACAGGGTCCACGATTGTTTCTTTTCAAATGTTTACCACCTAAGCACATACATTGTGGAATGCAATAAAGTATTGAGTATTGAGTATTGAGTATATCCATGTTCCAAATTTAAATCATTTTTAATCCCTAGGGATTAAAAAGCTATTTTAGTCCCTGTTTACGAGGGCTAAATTAGCTATTTTCGAATAGATGTGATAAAAAAGCTATTCTGCATCTTAAAACAAGACAAATAGGACAATTAGTTCTTCAACAGTGCTAACAGCTGGAAGATTTATTTATCTTTAATTAAAAGGAGCGACGGAACAAGGTGCAGTTTCTTTCAAACGATAAAAGTTGAATTCAATACTGGCCACCTGGAGAGTGGCAAGTTTTTCTTATGTTGCAGTCAAATGGGATTTTAGTAGAAAGCTGTGTTTACTAGATCCTGTTGGTACCTGCACCGTAAACCAAATTATTATTTTAAATGACCGAAAACGGAATCCTATTAGAGACACCTACAATTTTTTTTTAAATGTTAATAAGATTTACATTTTATAGTTTTTAACACAGAAATCTTATCGTCAAAAAAGTTTTAAATTTGTGACGCTAAAATTGTACCTACATTTTTGGTGCATTAAAAAAAACATTCTCGCCTGACGGTTCTGTTTGTCCGGTGCTATAGTCCGGTACATTCCATCCCGTCTAAGCCTTGCTGATTGGCAAATACACCGTGTTCAATAAATTCGAATACACTTTCAAAACTCAATTAATAAAAAACTATCATACTTAGTTTAAACATAATATATATTTTTATTTTTAATAAAATTACATTTCTTTTAACAATTATAATAGATGTTTCGGTATAATTCCACCTTTGACCTTCCTCATCAGCTTCAAACGTTTTTCAAACCCGTCACACGCGGCACGCATAGCTTCCATCGGCATTTCCTCCCAAACGCGCTGGATAACTTTCTTGAACTGCACGAGATTTGCAATTTTGTAGTCATTTAGCTTCGACAGCATGTATGACCATACAAAAAAATCCAAAGGATTCAAATCTGGTGAACTGGGAGGCCATTCATTCTTGGGTAGGAAATCAGTCAAATTGGCTTGACACCATGCTTGAACCACGTTTGCTGTGTGTGATGTTGCTCCATCTTGTTGGAAGATGTAATAATCATCTCTAAACATGTGAAGTAAACTCGGTGCTACAGTTTTTTCCAAAACTTCCGTCTTGTAATATTCAGCGTTGATTTTAACACCCTTTTCGATAAATATCAAAGGAAGTTTTCCACGTTTACAAATCGCCCCCCAAACTATTACAGACGGTACACTTTGATATCTCGGAACGTATTTCTGGTCCTCTGGAATGTCTGCCATCCTTGCTGCCCACAATCGATTGTTTTGAACATTGTGTGGATGCTCTAGGACAAAAAGTTTCTCATCGGAAAAGACGAACTAGTCCCCAGCGTGCCAGGAAAGAATTGGTTTTGCTCTATCTAGCCTCTTCTTCTTACAAGCATTTGATACGCCGTGAACTTTACGTTTTTTATAAGCCTTACACCCAAGGTTCATTTTCAAAATATTAGGCGCCGATCCCCTCGAAATTTTCAAATCAACCGCAAGTTTTCACAGAGAACGATGGCGTTTCCGTCGAAACCGCTCCCTTACAATCTTCACTATCCGTGCTGTCCGTGCTGAACGCGGCCGACCAGATCTTTTTCGATCCTGCAATGAAGATGTCTCCTTGTACCTTTTTATGGTTTTGTACACAAAATTACGTTTGATCCCGAGAGGTTTTAAAGCCTTAAAAATTGCACCTGGCATTTCGTCACTGAGAATTTTTTTAACAACTTCTCCTCGAAATTGCTTCATTTTTTAAGGTTCCGTAGTAAACAAGGAACCCTTATAGTTTCGTCATGTCCGTCTATCTGTCTGTCTGTCCGCGGTCTAGCTCCGAGACCCTTCGTACTAGAAAGCTATAATTTGGCATAGATATACATATTAATTACGTCGACAAAGTGGTAAAATAAAATTATGAAAAACATTTTTTTTTGGGTACCTCTCATACACGTAAAGTGGTGATGTTATTTTTTTCTTTTTTTAACCCATAGTGAGGGATATCATTGGAAAAGTCCTTTAAAAACATTGTGAGTTAGTGAAAACCATTTTTGGATTCAGGGATCCGTTTGCGAAATATTAAGCTTTAAAGTGCAAAATTTTGTTAGAGTCAAGTGTCCCCCCCCTGCCGGCTAAATGGTTGGTTTTGGGTCTGTGAAAAAAATCACAACAGTAGTTTATATAACAAAATTAAAAGGAAAACTATCACAACTAGGTAGACTCTACAAGTTAACGAGTAATAATCGACCAACTTAACTTTGCAGTTGCAAAAACATGTTTTCCCATACATTCCGCATGGGAGAACATATTTTTCAACTACAAAATTAAGTTTGTTTTTGGGATAAATTCATCCCAACTACGGAACCCTTCATTGTGCGTGGTCCGACACGCACTTGGCCGGTTTTCTCACAAGCATTTGATACGCCGTGAACTTTACGTTTTTTATAAGCCTTACACCCAAGGTCCATTTTCAAAATATTATGCGCCGATCCCCTCGAAATTTTCAAATCAACCGCAAGTTTTCACAGAGAACGATGGCGTTTCCGTCGAATCCGCTCCCTTACAATCTTCACTACCCGTGCCGTCCGTGCTGAACGCGGCCGACCAGATCTTTTTCGATCCTGCAATGAAGATGTCTCCTTGTACCTTTTTATGGTTTTGTACACAAATCACGTTTGATCCCGATAGGTTTTAAAGCCTTAAAAATTGCACCTGGCATTTTGCCACTGAGAATTTTTTTAACAACTTCTCGAAATTGCTTCATTTTTTAGTTTTTGACATAAAACCAATAAAAAACATACGTCAGTAATTTTAATTTTCTTTTATTTTGCAGTCGTAAACATAGACAATAAACTGTTAAAAAAAGATCCTCTCCAAAAAGTTTGCTTTATTCTAAAATAAGTGCCTGTAAAAGTGTATTCGAACTTATTGGACACGGGTTATGTTCATCGTAACTTAGTAAATTGATTCAGGCGTGACCTTGCGAAAATCCATTATAAAATACAATAGACGTGAATATATTTAGTAACCTCTCTCTCTGCGTTCAGCGCTCGGTGTGGCAACAAGTCAATCGTCATCCTGAGGATGCCTCGTTGAGAGGTGAAACACGTGTCGATTTCTTTCAGGGTTTTTTATGGCTCTTTAGAAATAGCTAAGCGGAACAGGTTACGAAATATATCCATGTCTATTTTATTTTTTCATCGTAACTGATACAATGTCGCCCATCGGCATGTGACCGCCCGCATTTTTCTGAATGTTCATGAAAGATTATTGAAAAATAACTTTAAAAGGGGGGTCTATCTTATTTTTTTTTTGTTTTCAATTTTTTTTTCCAATTTTTTTTTTCAAAATCCCTCCCTATTATTTTATGAACTTCTAACATTGTGTATTTTTTTATAAATATGATTTTTTTTTGAAAAAAATATGTTATCACCTCTATTATTTTTGCATGGTTGACAAATTTTAATAAAATGTTAGTTAATCCGATAAAATAATTCATAAGCTTTTAGAAATAATAAACAGAATCCAAATCGAGCCAATAACATCGGAGATATAGCAAACGCTATTCAAAACATAAAAAATTGTATAACATGAAAAATATTAAAGATAGACCCCCCTTTGAAAGTTATTTTTCGATCATTTTTCATGAATATTCAGAAAAATTCGGGCGGTCACATGCCGATGGGCGACATTGTATAATCTTGCTTCTCGTGTCCACACGAGACACGATTCTATTCAATAAATTAAACTTTCTCAATCGCGAACCTATAATTACATGCCTCAAGAGACGTGCTGACGTAGTATTAATCAAAATAATTAACTGTACATGTTTATATTTGACAAAGTGATGAGTCAAACGTTTCTTGCTACGTAAACTTTGGTTAACTTAAGAGATTACTTGAGTTAACTTGGGCTTTTTACCTCTGAAAGTTTAATGATTTAAACTTATTCAAAGGTGCGTCAATAAGTATTAATCGTGTGTCGAAGCCAAAGCGTGTTTTGCGAAATAAGGTAGGAACAAAAACAATAATTTATTTATTAATATGCTGTATGTTGTGAAATGTTAAATATCTTCGTCAGAAACAAATTGTCTGTATATTCAATTACAACTGCCTTTCTTTGACAGTTGCATGAACTGGCTCTAACATGGCAAATCGATTTAGACAATTAATTTCGTTGATCGTACATGGAGAGCTTTGATTTAGATACTCTAAAATTATTTAATCGTTTTTTCATTTTGTAATAAGTTTTAAAAACAATAAAAAGAACGTGTTTTTCTTATGTTCAAAACAGAAAGCATTCCAATACCATTATGCAAAACACAAGCGAACAGACCACTGCATCTGGCAAGTTGTTTAGTGAAATGTCAGAAACGTACAACTGCCTACAACATAGCAAGTTAAACATAAAAACGACTAGTGTCTGCAACTTGTCTGAAACTTAGAGCATAAAACTAGTAGAGTCACTTGCACATAAGAGAGACAGAAGGTTCACTCAAACCGTTTCTGCAAAAAATAGCAACTTCTCAAATGCCTCTGTGGCGCCATCTAGATAGTTACATGCGAACTACGCATCACACTGACGTCACGCAAAATCCTGCATCACGCAAGCAGGGTTTCAAAATTCAAAATATTTTATTTCACACTAGCTTCTGCGCGTGACTTCGTTCGCGTGGAAGTCGTAAGACATCATAATATACTACAATAATAGCCACATTTTTATAAAATTTCCCTGTACACTACGTTTGTAGTTTTATTCTCAGCAACCAAAATATACAGAGAGTCAGAAATGGTGACTCGGGAGCAAGCGACGTAACTGTTGTCCGTGTGAGAAGCAGCTTGTCCTGAGGTCAACATCCGCAGTCTTCAGCCTTCGATGTCGGCCCCTGTGACTTGTTGATCGCAAAGCATACGCTCACAGGGAACTGCATGCGCTTTAACTAGTAATTATGGGGAATTTGTACTTTATACGCGCTATAAACACTGTCTCACCATCGCCACAACCTGTTAGAATTTCCACCTCGATGACGTTTCTCTGCAAAGACATGACTTTGAGCTGGTTTCCGTTACACAGATATACAACCGGAAGTCCACTTGCCATTTGTGAATTGAGAAATTCTACGGGGTAATATGTGGCATTAATGGACGTGTATATCACTTCACTCTCTTCAATTTGTGAGAGAATACTGTGGTTGATCGCTGCAGCTTAATCATTTTCGAAGTTAAAATAGAAACACACCCAAGAATTCTCTTGGTACGGTATTTGACTGATGTCCCCGTATACCAGACGAATAAGATCTTCTAAAGTGGGATCTACTCTACCAAGAGTCTCTGGTAGAGTGCCTTCACCAACTTTTAGAAAAACATCGGAGAATTCTTGAGCATTTGAATTCCCGCCAAACCGAGCTCGTATGATGATGGTCAAGCGCAGTTTATAAACTCTCGACCATAGAGTCGACCTTTTCAACGAAGTATTCACTTTGTTTGTCAGAACTGTGACACCACCCATCATATCTTGGTTCCTGCGGATGTCCTCCAGGGTTCTTTTTACAACTTCCACTGCTTTTCTATTTGCCATAATACATTCATACTATACGATGAAGCGCAATCCCTATGCACACATCTCTTGTTCTGTTGCGTGACACCCCACAAACAGGCGTTTCGTTGCTCTTTAAATCGATGGGAATCTTAAACATGGCGTGCGCTGTTTTGTTACCAGGAAGCAGTGCGGCAGCGATTCCAGAAGATCCACACACATACATATTTTAAAATCGCTGGGACAAATCTGCTGTCAAAATCTGTAAAAAATCATTTTATTCCTTCAGTCTTTAGCTCTAAAATGATCAGAATACAACCTTGAATGCTTTGTGACTGTAAAGTACTTGTAACGTAGTAGGTTCCCAAAGCTTATGAAGTTTTCCTTTTTTTGTGAATTAATACATTAACATAATTTAAAAAAAAAAACGTTTTACAAAATGAAAAAAAAGAAAAAAAAAACAGATGGAAATCGAACTTACTACCCCAGGACTTCAAATCATTCGTCCAACCGCTTACTTATTCACTTTGTTGAAAGTTAGCTAAAATAGCAGTTCCTATATAATTATGTCATGATTGACTGCATAGTTCCATAAATGTATAGCGTGATGATAATCATTTAAAAAGTTAAATCGGTAACTATCTACAATATCCCAACTTTTCGGTGCGTCCTTTTACAATTTGCAGAGAAAAATAAGAAAATAATGTAATATTGCTCATCCCCCATAGCAAATAGCGTGATAGTCTATACCCTACAATTGGAACAGACAAACATTCTAAAAACTATATTTTCTGCATAAGAATCGATCCCAGGCCTCGTAGCAATAACTTTCTTTCAAAAAATTTAACTTCGCTACGATTTTATTATAATATATATAGGAACATAATTAGAAAAAAAAACGTATAACTAAATGTGAAAAAAAAAAGAAAAACAAAAACCGTAGATGGGAATCGAACTTACAACCCCATGTTTGCAAAGCAATCATCCAACCGCTGAGCTAATTGCTTCATTGAAATTAATCTTAAATAGCCGTTCCTATATATTTCATGGTTGACTGCTCAGTTCCATAAAGGTATAGCGTGATGATAATCATTCTAAAAGTTAAATCGATAACCATCACAATATCCTAAAGTTTTGGCGCGTTTTTTTCCAAAAAATACGAACATAATATAATATTGCTCGTCCTCCATAGTAAATAGCGTGATAGTTTATATCCTAAAGTTTGACCAGACTTATAGGGAATACGTATGCAAAATTTGAACAGAATCTATCCGGTAGAATTTGTGTCATGCTAGAACATAAAAATACGACATAATGTAATATTGCTCATCCCCCATAGCAAATAGCGTGATAATTTGACCAGACACACAGGAAATATCTATGCAAAATTTTAACAGAATCTGTCCGGTAGAATTTGCGCCATGCTGGAACATACATACAGACAAACAGACAAAAATTCTAAAAAATATATTTTCGGCATTAGAATCGATCCTAGACCTCGTAGCAATTACTTTTTTTCAAAAATATTCAATGTACAGTTTTGACTTCGCTACGATTTTATTATATGTATAGATAAACCTACAAGGGCACGTCAGAAGCTAGGTGCACGGTTCCAATTGGTCGCTTCCTATGGAGAAGAGCCGGCAAGAAACTCCACGGTTACTCTTTTCAAAATAAATTGTTTCTACAATGTTTTCAAATTATAGTGTTAATAGGTATGGGAGGACAGTGTAGGCCTATCAACAAGTACCAGGTACTTAGTAAAATAGAAAATGGTCCACAAGTCTACAGCCTACAACGTTCTCACATTCACAAAATCTAAAAGAAAAGAATCTATATAAAAGATAAACAAAATAATAAAAATAAGGACCTATTTAAACCAAATGACATGATTGCCTAGTGGCATGATACAGCTGTAGTTAGCTGTAACAAATCTAATTTGATTAAAAAAAAAAAAAAATAGAAAGTTGTAGGTATATTATGTCAAATACTGAAAAGATTATGTCAATGAAGTAGGTAAAAAAAAAAGTAAAATAAAATAATCATCGTAATTTGGGAGCAGTTAATAGACATTTACATACCTGCACCTTCCTTAAAGAGATCAGAATGGCTTTAGTTGGAAGTGCCTAATTTTCAGTTTAGTACTAGTGAATCGTAAGTCCTCAATTTGCATGAATACATGCTTCCTTATCCATGTAGAAATTGTCCAAAAGTCCATTTAGTTCACTTTTTCCATTGATACGAACGAATTTTTTGCCGCTCAATGACATTTTCCCCCTTTTTTAAAAACTTGTACATAATATTATAGACTTTAGTGTAAGCATAATTAACTCGATATTATTCTTAAATAAGAAAAATGAATGAATGATGAATGTTGTGAAATATATATATACTCCGTTTGAAATAAGATTAGACATTTAACTAAACCTTTTTTACAGTCCGTTCAACCGATTTTGACTTCTATTGCGTTGGTGGCATGACAAATAGCAGCTGCAGTAAACAGTTGGTTTGTAACCACTTTTTTTGCTTTTAATGCCATCCTTATGCCTACGGTATAGAAGTCAAAATCGGTTGAACGGACTGTAAAAAAGGTTTGTTTAAATGTCTAATTTTATTTCAAACGGAGTATAAATAAGTATGTTTTACTGTTTAGAAGTAAATAAAATCGAATGGACTTTCTGTATTTCTCCTCTTCGTTGACAGTCTCCATAATATATTAAATTGTGCAACTGTGCAGTCTGATTGTAATTAAATACAGAGCGCTGTGCGCGCTGTGTGTGTGTGTGCGCTGTGTGCTTAAGTTTTGAAATTATTTGAATAAATTATTAATCTTTGAAACTTTGTGATTTATTAGTTTTAAGGACTTTGGGGTTATTAAGAATTTTGTGTTGTTCTTGTATCATAGTAAAAAACTTAGTTAGGTACTTATTGTTTACTCTCTTCATTATGAGCAAGAAATTAAAAAAAAAAATAACGTGTGGCACTCGGGGACTGCCGCGGTAAAGCTATTGCATAGCATTTGTAACCTCCATACTTCCTATTTGTCAACGCTACACTTGGGATGATGACGTGATGACATAAAACAAAAATTACGTTCCCATGACAACATCACGTTGTCATGGGAACCGTCATTACATGGTAGGCGGAGTAGGGGTGTTAGGTTTTATTTTCTTTACGTTACGGAATTTCTTGATTCGGTCGCCGCGCTCAAAGCCCGCGATAAAAGCTATGCAATAGCTTAAAAAAGAAAATAGGTTTTCAAAACTTAATTAATTGCTCATCATCAGGAATAGCCTTGTATTTTTTTAGTTTGTTTTTCTTTTATTTTTACGAAACTTCCAGAGAGTAAAAAAAAGGTAATGGCTCAATATCTGGCGCCATTTTAATTATGTTTTTATTCTGATATCCTATTGTCACCAACATCCGAACGCGAAAAAACAATAAAATATTCTAGCCTTTGTTAACTTGATACACTTCTATACACCCAGAAAATCGATACAGGTCGACCTTTAAATCTCTCCAAAGTCAGGGGTAAAGCACACAATACGTTAACACGACAAAGAGCCCGTAATGGCAGGTGAGGAAGGAGTGAGCAACATTCGGGACGCATGGCTTTACGATCGACAGAATGCTCGCCTCGACGGAGACGCGGGCTCAATGGCTTGAGAAATTAGGCCGTAGATGTAGGAAGGTTGTAGAGTTGAGTAATGTTAGTTTGTTTTTGTTTAATTTATATTGTGTAAGTAGTTACATATTTCAATCAAATCGGCCTATTGCAGTCCGCTGCTGGATATAGGTCTTTCTCAGGCTGCGCCCACAACACCCTGTCCTCCGCCTTCCGTATCCAGTTTATCCCAGCCACTTTATTAAGACGCAGATATATGATAGTGACCTTGAATGGTTAGCTTGCGTGTTCTGTACTGAGCTCACGCGATGCGTCGTACGTCCAGCCAGTAATAGGACTCGCCCATCAAGGAGCGCTGTCCCAAATTAGACGCATTATTAATTTATTACACGTAAAAAAAACGTATTTTAATAAAACACGTATACTAAAAGATCAGTAATTTAATTATCTTTAATATGGTTAAGTTTTCAGAAAAATACGCTTGATGGATTTTGCGTTAGACATAACTTTACAAATTAATTTCACTATGTAATATAAACATAATAAAAAATATGCCTATATTAAAATATTAAAAAAATGCTCTAATTTAACATATATTTTTTCTAAATCACTAACACTACTCGTTCAGACGTCATCTTCAGTATAAAATCATTAAAAGTCAGCTATCGTCCCCTTAAGATCGCTAGCTGGAGGGGCATCCCACACTACGCTTGCCGATACGCGGTCTCCACTCCAGGACTCGTCTGCTCCACCGGCCATCGGTCCTTCGACAAACATGACCAGCTCACTGCCACTTCAGTTTACTTACTCTGCAGGCTTTGTCGGTAACTCCGGTTTTTAGGGTTCCGTACCTCAAAAGGTAAAAAACGGAACCCTTATAAAATCACTTTCTTATCCGTCTGTCCGTCTGTCACCACCGATTTTCTCAGTAACGGGTGGACCTAGCAAATTGAAATTTATACCAGATACTGAGGTCTATAGTCTCTATTAGCTTTATAAATATCAAGGTCCTGAGTCAACACGATAAAAAGATATGGGCAAATTTAGATCGAAAAATATTACTTTAATTTTCAACTTTTTTATTTTTCGGAATTTTATTTCTATTTTATTTTATTCAATAGGAACAACAAACAGCTACATTATGTAATATTACACACAGAAAAATATAAATAACTTAAGTAATAATGTAGCCCACAGCGCTGTTCACAGATTACCATTAATAAATAAAACCTTAAGTCACTAGGAGGTGAACTGTTCATGCATGTCAGTTACACTAATATTATAAAAACAGAAAAAAGAAGTATTATAAAACAACAACAAACAATTAGTCTGAGAGTTCAAGTGTCTCATATAAAAGGCTACGAAATCTTTCAAAGAGCATGTAAATATGTCTATGTGTTCGAATGCTTCATTGTAGGTAGCTGCCATTCGCCGAACTGGTGAACGTAGACCAGTATTAGATCGGCAGGTACCTACTGCAAAGAGTTTGCCTGCACGCACCCGCCGTCTATGGACAGTTCTGGGAACTGCATAGCACAATACATTATTTAAATCTATACAGTCAAAATTGCCATTAACAATGTTATACAATGTCATTGAATTTTCCCTTTACTTGTGCTAGACCTTGCTTTTAACCGAAATTGACAATTCTAGGTCAACCGGAAGTACCCTATAGGTTTCGGATCGAAAACCTATATGGTAGTTCCCGTTGACCTAGAATCACAAAATTTAGCAAAAAGCAAGGTCTTACAGCACAAATTATGGAAAAATTCCTAAAAATAAAAAAGTTGAAAATTAGGGCAAATTTTGGTACTTATTCGCGAAAATCTAAATTTGCCCATATCTTTTTACCAATAAAAATGATATCAATTTTATAATGGCGGTATATTGGGTAGATGGAACCCTCGGTGCGCGAGTCTGAGTCGCTGTTGATCGGTTTTTTTTCCTAATAATTTATTTTCCGATTTTATCCTTCATAGAAGCTCCGAGCGTAGCCCGCTCCATAGCACGCTGAGCTACCTTGAATTTGTGGACTAGCCCGAATGTTAGTGGCTTTACCTACTGAATAATAAACAATAGTCTCGTCCATTACATGGAACATAAACGTAACTGGCGCAATGTGGGAGTACATTATTTATTTCTGTCCGTGACACAGCGGCCCTATCAGAATACCAGCGCTGCGACACTTATTTTTAAAGCCCCGAATACACTAGGGAACAAAATGTCCTCCAACATGATGCGCAACGCCCAATCTACGTGACGCTGCAACTTTGCATAGTGTCCCGCAACCTGCCCCGCAACATTGTACGTGACGCGGGGCATGTTGCTTGCTCCCGCCTCGAGAGCGAGCGCACCTGTCCCGCGTCAGTGTCGCGCCATTTGTCACCGAGTGTAGTCGGAGATCACTTAGAATATTAACTCTTCTTTCTCGTTGTAGTAAGTAATTCCGCATCCACCACCTTCTCTTTCTCTTACGTTTCAACACACTCGATACAATTTCTATGTATGCAGCAATAATAGCCACAACCTCCTCGGGCACTGTCTAGTGTGGCCGGCAAAATGTTCCGCGACAATTGTCTCGGGACACTTCACGTACATGTTCCGCAACATGTTTCTTCATTGGCCCCCTAGTGTATCCCAGGCTTTAATGTCACAGCATCAGGCTGAGATAAGAGCCTTTTGGACGGGTACAGGACTTTCTGCTTTTATTTTAATTTTTTTTTTATGTTTCCATGAGTGTGTTTAGTGTAATTTGTGATCTTCCTGTTGGACTCTCAATAAATATATAATACTATACAATATAATACTTTTTCTTTCTTTTTTTCCTGCCTCTGCCCAACCCTTCGGGAAAAACAGGCATGATGTTATATTGTATATTACTTATGCTATAAGTATAACCAAGATGTAAATCTAAATATTTGCACGACTGAAATGCCGAATTTAGTGAAATCCATAGAACTTAAGAACATACGTACCTATATTCTTGCAAATAAATATATCATTCATTCATTCATTATTATATTTAAACCTTTTGGAGCTGTCTGAATCAGCAATATACTGACAATAAATGTGATAGAGTGATCATCACGAACGTTAGAAGACCCTCTATCTGAAGAGCAGATGACCAGGGAAAAGAATAGACTTTGGATAGCGTTTGCGTACTTAGTTGTGGAGGTCTGGCTGTTTAACGGTCATGATGATATTACTAAGGGCTACGTGTGTATTTTTTAACTTTTGGCATAGTTGCAGCTGGATAAAACAGCGCTGTGCTGTGGGTCCCCATAGCACAGCTATGCCCATGCTTCTTGTCACAGTAATGACGTGGTACTGCCGACTATAACTGTTTTGTGCTCGTGATTATTTTTAAATATGTTGTGTTTTATTTTATTGTTCTACTCGAGTAATTGTCTTTTTTTATGCACGTGTTTCTGTGACAAATAAACTTATTTTTCTTTCTTTCTTTCTAAAATGCACTTGTGCATTTACACATTATTTTAATTTTGATTCCTACATAGTAAGTACACCCACATTTCGCCAGTTATGTTGTGGAATTTCTCAGTAGCAGCCCGGAGTCTGGATTTGTGCGCGGTTGATGGCAATAGGCTCGCCCCTATTACATGGGACGTCAAATAAAAGTGAATATAATTTCTATCCATAATCCTCTTCGTAGCTCTCCGTCCGAGATAGAATTAGCATCATTATAATACACATCTTTGTAAGGTATATGTATGTTAGTATGGGTCCTAATGATATCAACATTGTAAAGTGTCTACGAGCGGTCGTTTGATGATATCATATTCTTACGGCGAGTGAAAGAGATAGATGTAGACCTTCTTCTTTGGCAAATATTTTAGAGATCTGCCCATTTATTCTGTCAAAATCTCATCGTGAAAACTAAGGTGGAGTGAGCTGTTAATAGCGTCAACGCGTCAGCTTACTTCACATTTTTTTTTTGGGTTTGAATTTATCAAATAACTTCCCCCGCTCTGGGCATAAATAAAATATCTTGAATTCTCGACTTAAGAATTATGTTTCAGTCAGGGATTTTTAGTACACATGAGTCGCACGAGACAAGTTTCTGTTTTTATACTGCTTATATCTCTGGCAAATTTCATTGAAATCCATCCTGTATTCCTCGAAGGATTAGGCAAAGGTGTACCTATAGTACACCCACATTTCGCCAGTTATGTTTAAGTCCCATGTAATAGGGGGCGAGCCTATTGCCATCAACCGGGCACAAATCCAGACTCCGGGCTGCTACTGAGAAATTATAGATGGAAATACCAAATAACACTTTGCCCGACCAGAGAATCGAACCAGGGACCTCATGTTCAGCAGTAGCAATTGCGACCAACAAGGCAGTCGAGGCACTTTTAACATTATTGGCAAAATCTGGGTGAAATATAGATACCGTCTCTGATTAACCTTTAAAGCAGGGATTCCCAACCAATAGGGCGCGCCCCCCTCGGGGGGCGTTTAATGAGTTGCGGTAACTCCAAGAATAAAATATAGATTTACTAAATTTTACGTTCCTGGTATTAGAAAAGGTTTCCAAAACACAAACGTTTCATAATACTTACTTAGGTTCTATAAAATGAGGTTTAGGTTTTCTGTATAAGTCGATAAAATAAGTTTTTCTATTTCTGTATGAATGGACTATAGAAAAACGAACCTATCCGAGGAGCTCGCTTCGTTCGCTCTTCCATTCCATATACTCTTGATTCTTCAACTTTCCTGCATAAGTTGACTAAGTAACTTCTATTTCTGTTTGAGTGATTAAAAGAAAATCTAACCTATCTAAGGGGGTTTAAACATTTTCGACATCACTTTCGCTCGCTTTACATGTTTATGCTTTTCTACTTATGTCGACAAAGTAACTCAGGGGCGTAATGATGGTTTTAAAAGAAAGTTAAGGGGGCGCGTATGTTAAAAGGTTGGGAATCCCAGCTTTAAAGGGAAAACTGGAGTAATGTTTTGTTTTATTACCATGAAAGGACCGAAAATGACAATGAGAAGTTAATTCTTGGTGAACTATCACCACTATGACCTTTGTGTGATTTCTCCTTGAGACAGTTTGCCATTTGAGATTCATTCTGTAAACAGATAAAAGACAATGTGAAATGGACTGTATGTAAATTAAATACCTACTTATTTCTTCCTTTCTTATATCGGTATGAACTAATATGCTATGATTTAAGAACGCGGCGACGCATGAATAGTCTATATAAACGTAATACCTAAATCATTTGCAATTTGGGCATATTTCCACTATATTATGTTGTTATTCGGATTTAGACAGTATTTAGATCTACGTCTCTTCATTTTAATTTTTTTTTCTTAAATTAAATTTAAACGAATTTAATTTCGCACATTTTTACAGCATAAATGACATGTGTTCATATTGTTTTTTCTGCATTATAAACAACAATATTTATAATATTGTTTCTGCAGAAGCATAGCTTATATTATCAAGTTACAAATTATTGTAAAAAAAATTGAAAAATATTAAGTTTTCATTCATCATTTTTATCATAAATTTTCGAAAGCTAGTAGTGCTATCACGTCAATCAATAATTGTCAATGTGTGCGTGGTAGTGTTGCTCACTGTAGGTGTATATCGCTCCGACGGGCACTCACACTAGCGCAACGTGCCTGTAATTGAATTTTGCAAACATCTCGATTTGTAGTTGCGAGCCGTGTTCTAGGCCTCTTAACTAGCCAACAAGGTTGGTAGCAGTGCTACTGCCCATTGTGCGCCGGACGTATCTTTTTTGTGGAAGCTCTTTAAAAGCTGCATTATTTTCTTTTATCTTCTGCAAATATTAGTTTAATAAAGTCCGCTTTATATCAATCTGCCTAGCCTTTTCCCAACTATGTTGGGGTCGGCTCCCAGTCTAACCGGATGTAGCTGAATTCCAGTATTTTACATGGAGCTACTGCCTATCTGACCTTCACAACCCAGTAACTAGGTAATACCGATACCCCTTGGTAAGACTGTTTGTCAGACTTTCGGATTTCTGACGACCCGTAATGACTGTCAAAGATCCACGAATGACAGCCGGGACCAACGGCTTAACGTGCTTTCCGAGGCACGGAGGAGTCTCGGTATGTAGACATGGTCCATGGACCAACCTCAGCAAGCGTAGTTTAACCTGATAGATCGACCCGTGCGGCTGTTAGTACTTAGCCATGAGCTCCTCAATGAAGTCCGATTTATTGTATTATTTTTGAGAAAATCGTACTTTCAGAGAAGCTTAATAGAATTAAATTAAAAAATAAAGTCTGAACTAATAAAGTGGTTTTTCTATTTACTAGAATTTATAACTAAGGCTAGTCGGAATCGTTCCTTTTTATTATTATTTTATTCAGTCTAGACTGGTAATCTAATCTAGATTAAACTTCAGTGTATATTGACTTTAATTTTATATTGTTGCAGTTTTCAGTGAAGTTCAAATTGTTTGAGTTACGAAACGCTTTTGCGTGAAAATTTTGTTTAATTTAACTTCGCAAATTAAATTACAGTGTACATATGAATGTTCCTCGAACTCGTAAAGGTATTGTTGACATCTAACATGTTATTGAAACTAAGTGTTGCGCGCGGCTTTGCCCACGTGTACAAAATCAATCAAAATCAAAATATTTTATTTCACATAAACCTACAAGGGCACTTATGAAACGTCAGAAGCTAGGTGCACGGTTCCAATTGGTCGCTTCCTATGGAGAAGAGCCGGCAAGAAACTCTACGGTTACTCTTTTCAAAATAAATTGTTTCTACAATGTTTTCAAATTACAGTGCTCATAGGTATGGGAGGACAGTGAAGGCCTATCAACAAGTACCTACCAGGTCTACAGCTTACAACGTTCTCACATTCACAAAATCTAAAAGAAAAGAATCTATATAAAAGATAAACAAAATAATAAAAATAAGGACCTATTTAAACCAAATGACATGATTGCCACTACACTACAGCTGTAACAAATCTAATTTGATTTAAAAAATATAGAAAATTTTAGGTCAAATACTGAAAAGATTATGTCAATGAAGTATGTAAAAAAAGTAAAATAAAACATAAACATAACTGGCGAAATGTGGGTGTACCTGCTACAGGTACATCTCTGTCCAACCCTTCGGGGAAACAAGGTGTGAAAATAACCATCGTAATTTGGGAGCAGTTAATAGACATTTACATTGTTATGCCGTCAATGAGGTACCAGGGAAGCCACATGTGCAGCAGGAATTATTGTCAGGCTTCCTTGTCTTCAATCTTATAATATGCTTTTATCTACTCTCATAGCGTAATATTCGAATTATGAACTTCAAAACGAGTTTATATTGACAATCTTTATAATCAGAATACCGAAATTTAAAAATAGAATCATATTATAACACTTTTTCTCTAACAAAATAATACTTTAAAACAATTTTTTTTCTATTACGATACAGCGCTAATCCAAGAAGTCACCAAAGAGTTTCCAACAACTTTTGGCGGGGGACAGCAGCACCCGCTGTAGCGCATGTGCGGTGATGTGCTGGTGCAGGCGACATTCATTTGTTTTGTAGTACTTACTGAATTTTGTGGGATTTTTAAATTTCTTCTTGATCTTTAACTTTGATCTTTTATTTAGTATTTGTTTCAATCCCAATGTTTGAGAGTAGATAAAGTAGTGTATGAAACTGCACATAATAAGGTATTAAAACATTCGTGTGATACTATTAAAAACCTCGCCTACGGCTCGGTTTTTAAACACACACTCATGTTTTAATACCCCTTATTATCATAGTTTCATAAACTACTATTTTGATAAGGACACGTTTGATGTGGGTTATTATTTTTCAAAAATAAATTTAGCCTAAGTTACTCCTTATAATATCAGCTATCTGCCAGTGAAAGTCCCGTCAAAATCGATCCAGACGTTTCGGAGATTAGCCGGAACAAGCAAACAGAGAGACAAAAAAATGGCTCTCCGGGAGTGCCGACAGAAGTGAAAACTTGAAAAAAAACGGCATCAACGCGGTGATGTCTTTTATTCCACGGTGTCGGTAAATTTAGTAACAGTGTCGCGAAATCAATGGTTTAGTCCCATCTCAAAAATGCCCAACGCGCCTAAACGTGCGCGTTTTCACTTCAAAATCAAAAATGTCTTTTTTGTTAAAAGTACCGTTTATACTTTCAGATACTTATTATGAATTTAGTAAGAAGCTGTTATTTTGACATTACAAACATTTACCTACTTAAATTTTATATATTTGTACTAGCTGCGCCCCGCGGTTTCACCCGCAGAAGTCTCGATCCCGTGGGAATTATCGGGATAAAAAGTATTCTAAGTGGTTAATCCAGGTTCTAATCCAAATCGCACGGAGTTTGTGTCTCGTCTCTAGAGATAGATAG
Source organism: Agrochola lychnidis (assembly GCA_963680765.1). Classification (NCBI taxonomy): domain Eukaryota; kingdom Metazoa; phylum Arthropoda; class Insecta; order Lepidoptera; family Noctuidae; genus Agrochola; species Agrochola lychnidis. The sequence goes on from OY796869.1 coordinate 17,544,750, forward strand.
CGTTTTAGGGGAGCTCCGCTGCCCATCAGCTGTGGTGGCTGTAATATGGTGGCCGTTATCTGGCGTCCGTTATGTTGCGGCCGCTATGTGGCGACCGTCATTTGGCGGCCGTAATGTGGCGGTCGCAATGTGGCGGACGTAATGTGGCGGCCGTTATTTGGCGGCCGTAATGTGGCGGCCGTAATGTGGCGGCCGTAATGTGGCGGCCGTTATGTGGCGGCCATAATGTGGCGGCCGTTATGTGGCGGCCGCTATTTGGCGGCCGTAATGTGGCGGCCGTAATGTAGCGGTCACAATATGGCGGCCGTAATGTGGCGGCCGTAATGTGGCGGCCGTAATGTGGCGGCCGTAATGTGGCGGCCGTTATGTGGCGGCCATAATGTGGCGGCCGTTATGTGGCGGCCGCTATTTGGCGGCCGTAATGTGGCGGCCGTAATGTAGCGGTCACAATATGGCGGCCGTAATGTGGCGGCCGTAATGTGGTGGCCGTTATGTGGCGGCCGTAACGTGACGGCCGTAATGTAACGGCCGTAATGTGGCGGCCGCTATTTGGCGGCCGTAATTTGGCGGCCGTAATGTGGCGGCCGTGATGTGGCGGCCGTAATGTGGCGGCCGTAATGTGGCGGCCGTAATGTGGCGGCCGTTATGTGGCGGCCGCTATTTGGCGGCCGTAATGTGGCGGCCGTAATGTGGCGGCCGTGATGTGGCGGCCGTAATGTGGTGGCCGTAATGTGGCGGCCGTTATGTGGCGGCCGCTATTTGGCGGACGTAATGTGGCGGCCGTAATGTAGCGGTCGCAGTATGGCGGCCGTAATGTGGCGGCCGTTATGTGGCGGCCACTATTTGGCGGCCGTAATGTGGCGGCCGTAATATAACGGCCGTTATGTGGCGGTCGCAATGTGGCGAACGTAATGTGGCGGCCGTAATGGGGCGGCCGTAATGTGGCGGCCGTGATGTGGCGGCCGTTATGTGGCGGCCGTAATGTGGCGGCCGTTATGTGGCGGCCACTATTCGGCGGCCGTAATGTGCCGGCCGTAACGTGGTGGCCGTAATGTGGCGGCCGTATTGTGGCGGCCGTAATGTAGCGGTCGCAATATGGCGGCCGTAATGTGGCGGCCGCTATTTGGCGGCCGTAATGTGGCGGTCGCAATGTGGCGGACGTAATTTTGTGGCCGTAATATGGCGGCCGTTTTGTGGCGGCCGCTATGTGGCGGCCGCTATGTGGTGCCTGCTATGTGGTGGCCGGTATGTAGCGGCCACCGATCTTCTAGCAAACCGTCACTATTTGTTACGTTTTTTGGCGGCAGTTGTGTCGTCCGCTATGTGGCGTCCGTTATGTTGCAGCCGCTATATTGCGGCTGCTATGTGGTGACCGTCATGTGGCGGCCGTTATGTGGCGGCCGCTATTTGGCGGCCGTAATGTGGCGGCCGTAATGTGGCGGACGTAATGTGGCGGCCGTAATGTGGCGGCCGTTATGTGGCGGCCGCTATTTGACAGACGTAATGTGGCTGCCGTATTGTGGCGGTTGTAATGTGGCAAACGTAATTTGGCGGCCGGAATGTGGCGGCCGCCATGTGGCGGCCGCTATATGGCGGTTGCTATGTGGCGGCCGCTATGTGGTGGCGGCCGCTATGTGGTGGCGGCCGCTATGTGGTGGCGGCCGCTATGTGGTGCCTGCTATATGGCGGCCAGTATGTGGCGGCCGGTGTGTGGCTTTTTGTAACGTTTTTTTTTGTTTTTTGAGCCGATTTTAAAACAATAATAATTCAAGATACGGACTATTTCCTTAAATCCGAAAAGAAGACACAAAAAAATCAATATTATATTTGAATTTAATTATTTTTTTTTAATAATTTTGGGGGATGGTTTTATGAAAACGCTGATGCGTAATTCTTTATTTCTTAACAAAAGCATAAATTTGAATTTTCATATCCCTAACTTAAGAAATAGGTACTGGATTTGCCATACAAACTCTCATTCCCTTTAGACAAAAAGGACTTTTTTTGAGACAAAAAGTACCCTATGTCCTTCTCTCCAGGATGCCGTCTATCTCCTTACCCAATTTAATCGAAATCCGTTCAGTGGTTTAGCCGTGAAAAGGTAACATGCAGACAGACAGAGTTACTTTCGAATTTATAATATTAATAAAGTATGGATTACCTAAGTATGGATGAACTCATGATTGACTGCTTAGCTCCATAAAAAAGTATAGCGGGATGATAATCATTTAAAAGATTAAATCTGTAAATATCCGCTACATTCGTTCCTTATTCAGCGCAGCGAAGTATTTTAATTCATTTAAATTATAGTAAGTACCCATCGATCACTAATAAAGAACTAGATACACAATGCCAAGCAAAAGTTCTCTTAAAACTGTCATCAAATTGTGTTTAGGTAATTCTAGTTGAAATAAATATACATTCATGTAAACTCAACCTTAAACGCAAAACTTAAAGTTGTTTTCACATAGCTATGTACAAATAGCAATAAATTTTTACGACCTACTCACTGGTCAACATACATCAAATCAAATTCAACCTTATACGCATGTTTTAAAGTTAGAATTATAAAGTGCCAAAAAAAACAATAAAGTCTTGCGACCCAGGCTCGCCGCTAGGACAAGAAATGAGTGGAGTCGAACTGTCCAATATTTTTTGTTTATACTGTAATTATAAATGATCTTTTTTAATTTCGTTAAGTTTAGTGTATAAAAAAAACATGTGTGCAATTCACACGTGGTAGAAGTGAAACCTTCAAAAATTTTGGCTTTCAGATAATCAAAATTTCGGGACGAGGATAATTGTAGGTTTTAGTAATGATCATAGTGATACAAAGTTTGATAATTTATTTATATTTTATTCGTGTATATTACATAGATTTATTCAGACTCAGAACATACATTTCCGATACACATCTACTGCGCACGCATTTATGATGACTTGATCATAATTTTACTGCGATGTTATTTTAAAACTGCGATATCTCCTAAGATATTCATTGAAATCGAATGATGTCAAGGGCAAATTTATTTTAAATTAAATACTTCTGATGAGTAATGTATTTATTTGGATAAGGTTTAATATCATGTTTATAAAAACACCTTCGCAAATAATGCATTATTTTAGAACAAACTTGGTTAGCATAAAAAAGGTTATAGTGAGCCAACCTTAAAAGATAGACATATGCTGTAGCGGATTTTTTTTTAGAACTTTTAAAGGGAAACAATTCTGTCCTACATGATTTTTACGAAACTTTAACCGTTTACGCAGCGCACGCAGCGGAAGCTCTCAAAAGGAAAAATAAAACCCCCCGATTTTGAAACATTCTTCATTGGTGCTCCGCTCCTATTGGTCTTAGCGTGATGATATATAGTTTGTAGCCTTTCTCAATAAATGGGCTATCTAACACTGAAAGAATTTTTCGAATCGGACTAGTGGTTCCTTGCGCGTTTAAGCAAACAAACAAACTCTTCAGCTTCAGAGAACCACGAACATAAGAAACACTGTATAATGCTTCCTATCTCATTTTCTCCCACGTTAAATCTTATGAGTTTGTGTCTGTCTCTTTTTACTGTCGCTTTTTCGTTTCATTGACTTTCAAATCACGACGATGCTAAAGAAGTTTTCACTTCAAAATTGTGAAAGCATATTTTATTCTTTTCCATTGTGTATACATGGCGGCAGGGACATAGTCTCACACACAACATCTTTGACGTGCTATAATTGATATTCATTTTCCATACCTCACTGGATCTCGAGGAAAGCTAAAAAAAATGTGAGTGAGTATGTGAGTTTATCTCACATCTTTAATTCTATAACATGTACTCAGTCAAAATTAAATGTATAAAATCTTACTATAATATTTATAGAAACAGCAAAGAAGGCTCATTAAACTAAAAAAAACACTGGCACTCTGGGAGTACCGATAAAAGTGAAAACTTGAACAATTTTACTGTGTAGGAAATACTTTTAATGAGGTGTTGGTAACGGTGTCGCGAGTTCAATTGTTTTTTCGCATCTCAAAAATGTCCAACGCACCTAAAGAATTTTTCACTTCAAAAAAACAATCCTTTAATAATAAAAAATTAAAAAAAAAAACAATAGCGTCTCTACAAATGGAACAGAGTCAACGCACATAACCTGAACAATTTAAGTGAGCATGCGATAGTATGATTAATAGGTTTAGTAAGAGTCTTTACAATTGAGATGCTTTATAACTCCTGCTGTTTAATAGGAATTAATTTAAAAAAAGTTTTTACGATGATTTCTTGGCAAAATATCAGCATTTACGGTACAGTGATAACAATTATATAATAATAATATTAATACTTATCGAAAATATGAAACTCCATCCTTTTTTAGCGTCCTAGATGTGTGATTTTTACAATTTTTTACGAGTTGTTTACAGTCGGAGCGTCCGAATGCTACTAAATGAAAAGAGCACCCAAATGTTCAATTGGGTGCTCAATCGGTGAGGACATTTTTTGGCGCTGATTGTGTATCTAGTTCTTTATTAGTGATCGATGTAAGTACCTCATTAAAAAGTATTTTCATCATACAAAGATTTATTGTGTTTTATCTCCTCTCCTTTCCCACGAAATGTATGAGAAGTTTTTTTGCAATTTCTGACTTTTCTCGTACTCAAACCTCAGTTGGCCCGATATAGTTTTGTTGATCCTAGTAATAAAGAAGTCGGTAAAAATAGGATCGACTGGCATCAAAAAAATGTTTTGTTGTCATTGGCCATTTTCTTGCTACCTGTAATTTTTTTCAAAATCTGTGAATACCGATCAAAATGTTTCAAAAAGTTAAGGACAGTCTTCTAAGACCGCTTTCTTGTAGCGACAACGGTTAAGGTTTGCCCTTATTGCCCCATCTCAAAGTCCACCCTGTATATGTTATGATTGACTGCTTAGCTCCATAAAGGTATAGCGTGATGATAATCTTTTAAAAGGTTAAATCCGTAACTATCTGCAATATTCTAACCTTTTGGCTAGTCTTTTTACAATTTGCAGTAAACTATAGAAGAATACGAACATAATGCAATATTGCTCTTTCCCCATAGCTAACAGCGTGATAATTTTTGAAAAATCTATTGTGACGTTTCCATTATTTGACTTTTAGATTATTTATACCAATTTTCAAGTTAATCAAGCCACACAGTAAAATCCTCCACTGTAAAAATGAATACCCCGTTTCACCCCATTAGGGGTACAGTTTCAAAAACCCCTGATATAATTTTTCATTTCTTTTCAGTTTTAACTATAAATACTGGGTTCCGAGTTAATCAGACCGCTCATTAAAATTCTGCCATGTACAAACTTTGACACCCTCTTATTCTCCTTTAGGGGGCAGTTTAGAAAAACTAAAAATGGCAAATTTTATAATTTATGTAGATAAGTATTCGTGCCAAGTTTCAAATTTATTAACTCAAGGAATAAGATTTTTCATACAAACAAAATCCCCCCTTTTTACGCCCTTAAAGGTCGAATTTCCTAAAATCCGTTCTTAGCGCAAGTCTACTGTGTGCAATACTACCACGCACACATTGACAATTATTGCTTGACGCGATAGCACTACTAGCTTTCGAAAATTTATGATACACTAGCTTCTGCCCGCGACTTCGTTCGCATGGAAATCGTAAGACATCACAATATACTACAATAATAGCCATATTTTTATAAAACTTCCCTGTATACTACGTTTGTAGTTTTATTCTCAGCAGCCAAAATATACAGAGAGTCAGGAATGGTGACTCGGGAGCAAGCGACGTAACAGTTGTCCGTGTCAGAAGCAGCTTGTCCTGAGGTCGACACCCGCAGCCTTCAGCCTTCAGTGTCGGCCCCTGTGACTTGTTGATCGCAAAGCATACACTCCCAGAGAACTGCACGCGCTTTAACTGGTAATTATGGGGAATTTGTACTTTATACGCGCTATAAACACTGTCTCACCATCGCCACAACCTGTTAGAATTTCCACCTCGATGACGTTTCTCTGCAAAGACATGACTTTGAGCTGGTTTCCGTTACACAGATATACAACCGGAAGTCCACTTGCCATTTGTGAATTGAGAAATTCTACGGGGTGATATTTGGCATCATCTTCCTCCACATCAGTATTAATGGAGGTGTATGTCACTTCACTCCCTTCAATTTGTGAGAGAATACTGTGGTTGATCGCTGCAGCTTGATCATCTTGGGAGTTAAAACGGAAACACGCCTAAGAATTCTCTTGGTACGGTATTTGACTGATATCCTCGTATATCAGACGAATAAGATCTTCTAAAGTGGGATCTACTCTACCAAGAGTCTCTGGTAGAGTGCCTTCACCAACTTTTAGAAGAACATCGGAGAATACTTGAGCATTTGAATTACCGCCAAGCCGAGGTCGTATGATGATGGTCAAGCGCAGTTTATGAACTCTCGACCAGAGTCGACCTTTTCAACGAAGTATTCACTATTTTTGTCAAAACTGTGACACCACCCATCATATCTTGGTTTCTGCGGATGTCCTGCAGGGTTCTGTTTACAGTTTCCACTGCTTTCCTTTTTGCCATAATGCATTCATCCCATACGACGAAGCGCAATCCCCTAAGCACACATCCCTTGTTACTGTTGCGTGACACCCCACAAACAGGCGTTTCGTTTCTCTCTAAATCGACGGGAATCTTAAACATGACGTGCGCTGTTTTGCCACCAGGAAGCAGTGTGGCAGCGATTCCAGAAGATCCACACACATACATATTTTAAAATCGCTTGGACAAATCTGCTGTCAAAATCTGTAAAAAAAACATTTTATTCCTACAGTCTTTTGCTCTAAAATGATCAGAATACAACCTAGAATGTTTTGTGACTGTAAAGTACTTGTAACTTAGTAGTTTCCCATAGCTTACGAAGTTTTCCATTTTTTGTGAATTAATACATTCTATGAACATACACAATCCAAAAAAAAAATCGTTTTACAAAAAGAGTTTAAAAAAAACAGATGTAAATCGAACTTACTACCCCAGGCGGCCTACCACCAGCTCATAAAGCAGTATTATTTTAATGTTACTTCAGTGGGAGAAAGAGATGGAGCTATACATCCTGTAGAGCTTCATCTCTTTCCCACACTGAAGTAAACTAAAGTAATATTAAAATAATACTGCTTTTGAGCTGGTGGTAGGCCCTCAGGACTTCAAATCATTCGTCCAACCGCTTACTTATTCGCTTTGTTGAAAGTTAGCTAAAATAGCCGTTCCTATATAAAAGGTAGCGTGATGATAATCATTTAAAAAGTTAAATCGGTAACTACCTATCTACAATATCCCAACCTTTTGGCGCGTCCTTTTACAATTTGCAGAGAAAAATACGAACATGATGTAATATTGCTCATCCCCCATAGCAAATAGCGTGATAGTTTATGCCCTACAGTTGGTACAGACAAACATTCTAAAAACTTTATTTTTCGCATAAGAATCGATCCCATACCTCGTAGCAATAACTTTCTTTAAAAAAATTAACTTCGCTACGATTTTATTATATCTATAGATTATAGGTACATAATCAAAAAAAAAAAAAATCGTATAGCAAAATGTGAAAAAAAGAAAAAAAAAACGTAGGTGGGAATCGAACTTACAACCCCATGTTTGCAAAGCAACCGCCTAACCGTTGAGCTAATTGCTTCGTTGAAACTTGTCTAAAATAGCCGTTCCTATATATTTCATGATTGACTGCTTAGTTCCATAAAGGTATAGCGTGATGATAATCATTTAAAAAGTTTAATCGATAACCATCTACAATATCCTAAAATTTTGGCGCGTTTTTTTCCAAAAATACGAACATAATATAATATTGTTCGTCCCCCATAGTAAATAGCGTGATAGTTTATACCCTATAGTTTGACCAGACTTATAGGAAACACCTATGCAAAATTTTAACAGAATCTATCCGGTAGAATTTGCGTCATGCTAGAACATAAAAATACAACATAATGTAATATTGCTCGTCCCCCATAGTAAATAGCGTGATAGTTTATACCCTATAGTTTGACCAGACACACAGGGAATATCTATGCAAAATTTTAACAGAATCTGTCCGGTAGAATTTGCGCCATGCTGGAACATACATACAGACAAACAGACAAAAATTCTAAAAAATATATTTTCGGCATTAGAATCGATCCTAGACCTCGTAGCGATTACTTTTTTTCAAAAATATTCAATGTACAGTTTTGACTTCGCTACGATTTTATTATATGTATAGATTTTTATGTGTTTCGTAATACCAAAAATGATGAATGAAAACTGAATATTTTTTGTAACTTGATAAATAAGCTATGCTTCTGCACAAACAATATTATGAATATTGTTGTTTATAATACTGAAAAAATAATATGAAGACATGTCATTTACGCTGTAAAAATGTGCGAAATTAAATTCGTTTAAACTTCATTTTAGAAAAGTTTTTTGGAAAAAACAGATGTAGGAGCCTAGATAAAAACTGTCTAAATCCGAATAACAATATAATATGGTGGAAATATGGCCAAATTGCAAATGATTTAGGTATTACGTTTGTATGGACAATTAATGCGTCACTGCGTTCTTACGAGTAAGTACCTGGGCGATCGAGTTCTGCTCTGGTGAAAATAGAGAATGCTCATTAAATAGTATACTAATCCATGTATAGTACCTACTTATTCCATGCTGCCATGACAGTAGGTACTTACTAATTTCATTTCTTACGATCATTATTCAATTGTCATTATTGTCATGTTATTATTCATTACTAGCTTCTGCCCGCGACTTCGTTCGCATGGAAATCGTAAGACATCACAATATACTACAATAATAGCCACATTTTTATAAAACTTCCCTGTATACTACGTTTGTAGTTTTATTCTCAGCAGCCAAAATATACAGAGAGTCAGGAATGGTGACTCGGGAGCAAGCGACGTAACAGTTGTCCGTGTGAGAAGCAGCTTGTCCAGAGGTCGACACCCGCAGTCTTCAGCCTTCAGTGTCGGCCCCTGTAACTTGTTGATCGCAAAGCATACACTCCCAGAGAACTGCACGCGCTTTAACTGGTAATTATGGGGAATTTGTACTTTATACGCGCTATAAACACTGTCTCACCATCGCCACAACCAGTTAGAATTTCCACCTCGATGACGTTTCTCTGCAAAGACATGACTTTGAGCTGGTTTCCGTTACACAGATATACAACCGAAAGTCCACTTGCCATTTGTGAATTGAGAAATTCTACGGGGTGATATTCGGCATCATCTTCCTCCACATCAGTATTAATGGAGGTGTATATCACTTCACTCCCTTCAATTTGTGAGAGAATACTGTGTTTGATCGCTGCAGCTTGATCATCTTCGGAGTTAAAACGGAAACACGCCTAAGAATTCTCTTGGTACGGTATTTGACTGATATCCCCGTATATCAGACGAATAAGATCTTCTAAAGTGGGATCTACTCTACCAAGAGTCTCTGGTAGAGTGCTTTCACCAACTTTTAGAAGAACATCGGAGAATACTTGAGCATTTGAATTACCGCCAAGCCGAGCTCGTATGATGATGGTCAAGCGCAGTTTATGAACTCTCGACCATAGAGTCGACCTTTTCAACGAAGTCAAACTGTGACACCACCCATCATATCTTGGTTTCTGCGGATGTCCTGCAGGGTTCTGTTTACAGTTTCCACTGCTTTCCTTTTTGCCATAATGCATTCATCCCATACGACGAAGCGCAATCCCCTAAGCACACATCCCTTGTTACTGTTGCGTGACACACCACAAACAGGCGTTTCGTTGCTCTCTAAATCGATGGGAATTTTAAACATGACGTGCGCTGTTTTGCCACCAGGAAGTAGTGTGGCAGCGATTCCAAAAGATCCACACACATACATATTTTAAAATCGCTAGGACAAATCTGCTATCAAAATCTGTAAAAGAAACATTTTATTCCTACAGTCTTTTGCTCTAAAATGATCAGAATACAACCTAGAATGTTTTGTGACTGTAAAGTACTTGTAACTTAGTAGTTTCCCATAGCTTACGAAGTTTTCCATTTTTTGTGAATTAATACGTTCTATGAACTATTACATACGCAATCCAAAAAAAAAATCGTTTTACAAAAAGAGTTTTAAAAAAACAGATGTAAATCGAACTTACTACCCCGGGCGGCCTACCACCAGCTCATAAAGCAGTATTATTTTAATGTTACTTCAGTGGGAGAAAGAGATGGAGCTATACATCCTGTAGAGCTTCATCTCTTTCCCACACTGAAGTAAACTAAAGTAATATTAAAATAATACTGCTTTTGAGCTGGTGGTAGGCCCTCAGGACTCCAACCGCTTACTTATTCGCTTTGTTGAAAGTTAGCTAAAATAGCCGTTCCTATATAAAAGGTAGCGTGATGATAATCATTTAAAAAGTTAAATCGGTAACTACCTATCTACAATATCCCAACCTTTTGGCGCGTCCTTTTACAATTTGCAGAGAAAAATACGAACATGATGTAATATTGCTCATCCCCCATAGCAAATAGCGTGATAGTTTATGCCCTACAGTTGGTACAGACAAACATTCTAAAAACTTTATTTTCCGCATAAGAATCGATCCCAGACCTCGTAGCAATAACTTTCTTTAAAAAAAATTAACTTCGCTACGATTTTATTATATCTATAGATTATAGGTACATAATCAAAAAAAATAATAATCGTATAACAAAATGTGAAAAAAAAGAATAAAAACCGTAGGTGGAAATCGAACTTACAACCCCATGTTTGCAAAGCAACCGCCCAACCGCTGAGATAATTGCTTTGTTGAAACTTGTCTAAAATAGCCGTTCCTATATATTTCATGATTGACTGCTTAGTTCCATAAAGGTATAGCGTGATGATAATCATTTAAAAAGTTAAATCGATAACCATCTACAATATCCTAAAATTTTGGCGCGTTTTTTTCCAAAAATACGAACATAATATAATATTGCTCGTCCCCCATAGTAAATAGCGTGATAGTTTATACTTTATAGTTTGACCAGACTTATAGGGAACGCCTATGCAAAATTTTAACAGAATCTATCCGGTAGAATTTGCGTCATGCTAGAACATAAAAATACAACATAATGTAATATTGCTCGTCCCCCATAGTAAATAGCGTGATAGTTTATACCCTATAGTTTGACCAGACACACAGGGAATATCTATGCAAAATTTTAACTAAATCTGTCCGGTAGAATTTGCGCCATGCTGGAACATACATACAGACAAACAGATAAACAGACAAAAATTCTAAAAAAAATATTTTCGACATTAGAATCGATCCTAGACCTCGTAGCAATTACTTTTTTTCAAAAATATTCAATGTACAGTTTTGACTTCGCTACGATTTAATTATATGTATAGATCTTGTTCTAAACTATGGGTGACCGAGCTCTGCTCGGGTGAAAATACGGAGAAAACTAATTTTCCCAGATATGAGACCTACCTAGATCGATTTTTACCACTCCACCACTAAAACGTACGAGTGACGGTGATCGCTGACTGTTCACACCACCGATACGTACGTATTCGTTTGCTGCAGCGACAAGAGCTATAAAGAGAGTATTCGCTCAGCGACTCTCGCTTGGCGGGCAGAACACTCGCTGAGAGACTCACGCTTGCTACATACGCATACCAGCGAGTAATCGCTCATCACCGTCCCGCACATGCTGCTCGTTACTTGCCAATTTGTTTTGGTTGCTATCTCTAAAGCCGTGTCTCCTGCGCGTGTTTTTTTGAAACATTACACAAAAACTCTTACACATAAACATTTTTTTTTATAAACAAGTTGTCTCCTGCTTATTAAAATATTTTTAAATTACATCTACACATTTTGTGTAGGTGTCGTAATGAGTTCCGACGAGGAAGAAGTACTTAAAAAGTATCTCTATTCCAATCTATTGTCAATTTATCACAACTTGTTCACAACTATTAACAAGACAATATAACCTCAAAACCTGTGTTGAATGCCAGTGACAGATGTCCGCGGTGCGCGCAGCGGTTGAAAATAAAACAAACCCTTTCCCTCATCACCCGCGCGGGGAATGTTTTCCATGCAGCTCGGAAAACAAAATACATCGTGTTTGCATACACAAATGTGTTTGGCCTTTGTTTCGATGTTCTTGTGTAATGATTCGAAAAAACACGCACAGGAGACACGGCTTAATCGCTTCTCGTTATTCGCCGGCGGTGAGACAGGTGTATAAAATCCAAAGAGTTCCTCATTCCAATAGAACCCCTACTAATCTTTGCCCTTAAGATAAACAACTGACATAATTACGACATTTCAAGAGTGGCAAAGCCAAATGAAATACAAGTCACCCACTTCCACTTGCAATTCGCAAGACACCCACTTACTACCTTTTGCTAACCGCCACCACAAACTAGATAAGTATACAGAAGGTCAACTGCATACAAGTACTGAAAAACAGACACGCGTCTGTTAGGTGCAGCAGGACGTGTTCCACTGTACTATATTTATATTTTCCTAGCTGATGTTCGCACGGACGTAATAAAATCGCGGCGGGATTTTATCGCGCACTGGATTTTCAACGCTCTGCTCAGCACCGAGAGTTGAAAATCCAAGTGTACTTTTTCGTCGCGCTGGGATGCACTCTGTTGAATTCTCAACGCTTGGCTTAACACCGAGAGTTGAAAATCCAGTGCGCGATAAAATTCCGCCGCGATTTTATTACGCCCGTACGTCGGCTTGATGTCCCTCGGCAAACTTCGTGTTTCGTCAGTTGTCGGATTTCTATTAGTTGCCCTTTGCACTTGGTGCAGATCGGACGCTCTCAATCGACTTGGAACTATATAGAGTTATAATACTCTTTTAACTAAATATAATTTATTTACAAAAAGGGAGGAAAGTCGCAGGCACGACAGATAGGAAAATAGTTTTACAGCTCTATATAGTTCACACAGAAATCGAAACAAAACAACAATAAAGTACTTAGTTCTGAAATCAAAATATTATACACGATAAATCTAATAATTAATAGACATGGAAATTAGCATTCGTTTGTATTCGGAAATCCGATGATACCCGAGGCGATACTACGTGCGGCAAACTCAGACGAATGTCAGTCACAAGGGCGCTCGCGCTACCGTGTCTATATCAACATCCCTCGGCCTAGCCTTTTCCCAACTATGTTGGGGTTGGCTTCTAGTCTAACCTGATACAGCTGAATACCAGGATTTTGCATGGAGCGACTGCATAACTGACCTCCAGCATCCAGTTACTGGGTAAGGGTGCTTGCATAAAGACACAGGCTGCCGGTAAAGAGAAGTCTGTACCGATCAGCATGGGTAAAATCGCCCCGTTTTAACTTATAGAAACACACACACATAAAGAAGGTGGTGAAACATTGTAATCTTTTATTTTTGTAGATCAACCTGCAGCGATCTGTACGGGAAAACTCGCGGCTATATGCAAGAACCTTAAGGTTCCACTTTGTAAAACCAGTTGTCTGACTTTCGGGCTTCTGACTACCCGCTACGACTGTCAAAGATCTATGAATTACAGCCGGGACCAAAGGCTTAAGACGCAGATATATGCCAGTGACCTTGAGTGGTTAGCTTGCGTGTTCAGTACTGAGCTCACGCAACGCGTCATACGTCCAGCCAGTAATAGGACTCGTCCATCAAGGAGCGCAGTCCCAATTTAGACGCATTATTAATTTATTATACATAAAACAAAAGATTTATTAATAAAATACGTAGGTATACTAAAATATCAATAATTAAATTTCTTTAAAACGGTGAAAGTTTCAGAAAAATACGCTTGGTAGATTTTGCATGATTCTCAGTTTTTTTATCTGCGTTAGACATAACTTTACAAATTAATTTCATTGTGTAATATAAACAAAATCTCAAATATTCCTATATTAAATTATTAAAAAAATGCTCTAATTCAACATATATTTTTTCCAAATTATTAACACTACTCGTTTAGACGTGATCTTTAGTATAAAATCATTAAAAGTCGGTTATCGTCGCCTTAACATGCTTTTTGAGGTATGGTCACAAACTATCTCAACAGAATGCCAGTAGCGAGTGCGCTTGTACTCGGTGTACACACGGCTACACATCAAGCTATAAACCAGTTTATGCTGATCTCGCATTGTATAGGATTTCCGACGATTTTTTTATGAGGGCTTGATGTGTAGCCGTGTGTACGTGAAGCGGGTCTGTTCGCGCGTTTTAGCGCGTTTTATGGAGCTGACCTTCTGCACCTGTCTATTCTGTACCGCCATCTTTCTTTGCAAGTCGGAATCTCTTTGATAAAGCTACTAGTCTATCAACTTTAATTAACGATGCCGTATCTCGTGGAAATAAACTTCATTCATTTTGAGAAATTTGTACGTTTAATATTTATTTACTTATTTGATTGCTTGTTTTGTGATTGCGGTTTATTTAAGGTAGTTTGTTCTGTAAAGGCTGCAGGAATCCGCTGGATGCGGGAAGCACAGAATCGGTCGAAGTGACGGTGCTTGGGGAAGCCTATGTCCAGCAGTGGACGTCTTTCGGCTGAAAGGATAATGAATGGTTAAGGAATAACAGCCGCATCCATCAGGTTAAACTACGCTTGCCGAGGTTGGTCCGTGGATGGGTGACCATATTTACCGAGACTCGTCCGTGCCTCGGAAAGCACGTTAAGCCGTTGGTCCCGGCTGTCATTCGTGGATCTTTGACAGTCGTTACGGGTCGTCAGAAGTCCGAAAGTTTGACAACCAGTCTTACCAAGGGGTATCGTATTACCTAGTTACTGGGTTGTGGAGGTCACATGGGCAGTCGCTCCATGTAAAATACGATATTCAGCTGCATCCGGTTAGACTGAAAGCCGACCCCAAGTCCCCAACATAGTTAGGAAAAGGCTAGGCAGATTGGTTGACCAGAATCGAAGTTTTTTGATGTTGTGCAGGCATCCTCACACAAGTATAAGGTACATTTTTCAATACAAACAAACCCGTATAGCGACAAAAAAAAGCCGTGTTTTAAATATCCCATTTAAAAATCCGAACATGTGAAAATACATTTGAAGTATCTGAAAGCTGGGCTTTATATCTGAAGCACAATTTTTCGACCCATCAAACCTTACAAACAATGGGCGCTTTACCAACTTAAATCTTCTATTCCACACCCCTTCTCAACATTATCATAAGGTATATTTTTGCGTGTTTTTGGTGATGTTTAAAATTGTCAGGTAGATACAGGCTGATCAATGTTTGCGGAGCCATTGACGGTGGCTTGTGTGAACGCTCAATATCGAAGCTTTGAGTGAAATGTCCGTGATTTTCTTCACATTTATGTTGTCTGTTCGTACATTTTGTATATGTAAAAATATTGTGTATTAAAGCAGCTGATGTTTTTTAACCGACTTCCAAAAAGGAAGAGGTTATATGTTCGTCGCGTATGTTCTTTTTTTTTATGTATGTCCACCGATTTCTCCATCATTTATGGGCCGATTTTGAAAATTCTTTTTTTGTTTGAAAGGGTGTGCTCTCAAATTGGTCCCATATAATTTTATTAACTTTGCTTTGGCAGTTTTTGAGTTATCTACAAAATACGTATTTTTTTCCCACTTAGTATGTAGATGTTATGATAAGTTCCTATCACTGGTAGCAGGTAGTGGTATTCGAATGTGTGTGGGGTAGGTACCACAACTAAACAGTGAAAAATAAAAACTTTTTATTAAAAAAAAACAACCGACTTCAAAAAAACACTACAAAGTGAAAAATAACTTACGGTAGCAAAAAACGAAAATACAAAACCCAAGACACCGACTTCCGAAATTAAAGTTATTCTTCACTTTGTAGTGTTTTTTTGAAGTCGGTTGTTTTTTGGACAACCGTTTGGTGATGTAAACTTACCAAACTAATTCACTTCTTTGATTGAAATCGTATTTGACGTGATTTGTTCTAACTTTAATCGCTAGTTTGAAACTCAAGGTAAACCTGAATTCCTCATAAGCATAATTAGCCTATAATGTTCCCACTGCTGGGACACAGGCCTCCTCTCTTCGAGAGGTAGTGGGCTGTAATCTACCACGCGGGCCCAGTGCGGGTTGGTAGATGTCACATGTCTTCGAATTTTTGGTGCTAGGACATGCCGGTTTCATCACCATGTTTTCCTTTACCGTTTAGAGAGCAGTGGTGATGAAATTATTTACACAAAGTAAAGTGCCTGGTTGGGTTCGAACCCACGGCCTACAACTCGTATTATCACTGGGCCACCACTAATCTCCTACTTCTCATAAAACTTGCATTTTAGGATTGTCTAAATTGGGGTCGATAACAAAATACTACGGTTCAATGAGATAAACATGGATATAATTTCATACGTTCAGATTGCATCGTCGGCGTTCCCATTTCTTTGTAATATCCTATTGCATTACTTCCTCAGCCGTATGAGCAAAAGATTCAATGGAGCATCTTATGCTTCTTATCTTATGTTATGCTTGTGAACGGGTGCTGCTTGTGGTGACTGGTCGTCTTGCTGATCATGGTTTTGTTACTGTTACTAGTAATTAACTGTTCATTTATTTAATCTCGATAGTCCTAGTTTATCATTTATAACATGTAAGCGGGCACGCCCTTTATGACTGGAGGCTTATATTAAGTTCTGTTTACGTTTAGTTTTTTATTTTTGCTTGAGTATAGTTCTTGATATTTTTGGTTGGTAGGTATATTGACGTGTGCTAGCTGACATATGGCTAATAATTTATAATTATATTTTGTGTTGCGTAATGTAAATTGATTCGATACATTTATAGTATGCAAAATTGCATACTATAAATGTATCGAATCAATTTTATTAACTTTTCTAAATGTACAGACAGCTGTGCTGCTGGGGAGTTTGTTGCGCCACTTCTTCTTCCCAGCTAAAGCACTAGGAAGTGGTGAAGGGTGGGCGTTTTGGGGACTGTCTTATGTAATTTTGATGTTCGAAAAGTGCTGATTCTCAGCCTAGTTTGAATAAATGACTTTTGAATTTTGAGTTCTATTGTTGACTATTATACTAAGTTAGAGAGTTATTGAGGGTCTTTGCATCGCATTGTGGATATGGCTGCATTTATAGATGTATATGAAGAAACTAGACTTTATCCGCGGCTTCTTTCGCGTTGAGATCGGAAATTATCCTACGGGAACGTACTATCGGTATAAAAAGTATTCTATGTCTTAACTCAAGTAAACCATGACCGGGTTTAAGACATTTGTGTGCCAATTTCATCCAAATCCGTTCAGCCGTTTAATTGTGAAAAGGTAACAGACAGAAAGGCAGACAGATAGAAAGACAGACAGACAGAAAGACAGACAGAAAGATAAACAGAAAGACAGACAGTAAGACCGACAGAAGACAGACAGAAAAACAGACATGAAAACAGACAGAAAGACAGACAGTAAGATAGACAAAAAGACAGACAGACAAACTAATATTATAAATTCGAAAGTAAAGAGTTATTTTCGAATTTATAATATTAGGTATGGATGTGTGACAAAAGTTTATTTTTAATCTCTTCCTGGGGATTAAAACTTCTGAAAATCATTGTGGACCGGTGTTTCCATTAGCTGAAAAAGAAGTACGTACATGAAGAGAAGTCCTTATTATGTAGACAAAGGGACTCCGGTAGCAACACATAATTTTTGATGTGATAACGTCTTATAAATCGATGAACGTCGGTTGCACGCACAAAAAAGTGTCACGTTCCGCCTGAGCCGAGCGTGCAAGCGAGAGCGCGGGACAAGCGATAGAGAGGCACTATAGGCCTAAACGTTTGGCTTGTGACGTTATTCGTCTTGCTGATCATGGTTTTGTTATTGTTACTAGTAATTAACTGTACATTTATTTTACCTCGATGGTCCTAGTTTATCATTTATAACTTCCAATTTACAGCTTTATGTAAGCGGGCACGCCCTTTATGCCTGGAGGCTTTTATTTAGATATTTAGTTCTTTTTACGTTTAGTTTTTATTTTTTAATTCTGCTTGAGTATAGTTCTCGATGTTTTTGGTTGGTATATTGGCGTGTGCTAGCTGACATATGGCCAATAATTTATACTTAATTAAAATAATGTTTTGTGTTGCATAATAATTTTGCATACTATTGTATAGAGTCATTTTATTTTTTTCTAACTTGAACAGACAGCTGTGCTGCTGGGGAGTTTGTTGCGCTACTTCTTCTTCCCAGCTAAAGGCACTAGGAAGTAGTGAAGGGTGGGCGTTTTTGGGGGACTGTCTTATGTAATTTTGACGTTCGAAAAGTGCTGGTTCTCAGCCTAATTTGAATAAATGACTTTTGAATTTTGAATTTTATCGCGTAAAATTATCGTCCGTAAACCGACTTTACAGACAAGCAATTTTTTTTATGAAGTCACATATAGGCCTAGACAAGAGGAGGGGCTTGTGGCTAAGTAATAACAGCTGCACGGGTCGATCGATCAGGTTAAGCTACGCTTGCCGCGGTTGGTCCGTGGATGGGTGACCATCTTTACATACCAAGTCCCCTCCGTGCCTCGGAAAGCACGTCAAGCCGTTGGTCCCGGCTGTCATTTGTAGATCTTTGACAGTCGTTACGGGTAGTTAGAAGCCCAAAAAGTCTGACAACCAGTCTTACCAAGGGGTATCGTGTTACCTAGTCACTAGATTGTGGAGGTCAGATAGGAAGTCGCTCCATGTAAAATACTGGTATTCAGCTGCATCCGGTTAGACTGGAAGCCAACCCCAACATAGTTGGGAAAAGGCTAGGCAGATGAAATAGGCCTAGACAAGGGGAATTGCTTATAGACCGTTTCATACTTCTACAACGACCTCCAACAGGATGAGGAAAAATGTATGGGACTGACAAGCTACCGAAAAGCTAATGTTAATAAGCTTTTCGGTAGCTTGTCAGTCCCATACATTTTTGACTTCACAATCACCGTTATCGCTGATAGAATGTCACTTTGTCTAGGCCTTCATATAAGGTGCTTAATCTCCTTTAAGCTCCGTAGTCACGAGCAAACACATCGAGTAAAAATCACGGCACGGGCCTTCGTCAATACATTTAGCATTTATCTATCGAGCGAAGCGCAACGTTCTATATATACCGAACCGTTCGAGCCAAAAGATGTCTGTTCAACAAAGGAGTTAAAGGAACAAACATAAAATGAGGTACTGGGTAAAAGATTGGTTAGATCGCCGCTCTGATTACTGCAATGTAAAGTTGATTAAAGAACTGTATCCTGTAGATTATATTAATTATTTAAGGATGCGTGAAGGGCTATATGAAGAATTTCTATCTATACAAAAAAAAAAGACGGTCGACTCGAAGGATGCGTACATACGCTCGAGTCAATTTTGACTGCTCGCTTCGAGTAGGTGCGAAGGAAATTCCATCGAGCCGGCTCAATGCGAGCCTTTGAGTTGTGAATCTTGCGGTTCACACGTTCATTTTTACTTGTTTTTAGTAAAACCGAATGTGAGTACGGAGCTATCACAGACAAAGATGAAAAGTTTCACCAACCAAAATAAATAAACCAGGACTCTCATAAAAGGAAAATATGATTCCTCTACTTCCTAACTCACCAATCTACCAAGCGGAACTAGAAATATATTATAATCAAATAGAACGAGAATTTCCTCAGCGAAAGCTAGAATTCCCTAGTAAAATATATCTCAGTTGATTCTAGAGAAGTCAGTAACATTAAGATCAGTGGAGCGTTTCGGTTCCATATTTCTGTATCCTTTAGTGTCGACTTCGGAAGTTCGCCAACGGAAATGAGAGCCCGAGGCATCCAGACATAGACTAAGTCTGGCGAGAGTAGGGTAACCTTTATTTCCTTAGTTTGTCTAAGATATCGTT
This sequence comes from Agrochola lychnidis, assembly GCA_963680765.1. Taxonomy (NCBI): domain Eukaryota; kingdom Metazoa; phylum Arthropoda; class Insecta; order Lepidoptera; family Noctuidae; genus Agrochola; species Agrochola lychnidis. Next base: position 17,564,619 of record OY796869.1, read on the forward strand.
TATTTATTGAACACTTAGTGAAAAAAAGATAAATATTATTTGGTCCTCAATGATGATCACCTTTTGTGATCATTAAAAAACTTTTCGATCTTCTTATGAATTTTCTAGCCTTTTTAAAGTTGATCGCAGTAGCTAAGTTAGGACACCCAGGCCAAATAGATTAGGTTAGGTTAAAACCGTGACTAATAAACACGTGCGAGCCGAGCGAGCGAAGCAAGCGCTGACCCGGCTGCGGTCCGCGAGCGCTACGCTCATGTAAGTCGCACTTACAACGCTAGGGCATATCACGGAAAGACGATCTAATATATCGATAATAGCGTATTGATTTCGTATTTTTAGGAAATCCAAATTAGTATTATTTTGGTGTTTGATTTAATACGGTGACGGTACCTTGCCAATTCATCTATGAAAATATTATGTATGTAAGGAAAAATCTACACCTTATTAATAAAATAAGTGATAGACATCATTTTAATACTACAAATAAAGATAAAATAGATCTTCCATTTTTCAGATTATCATTTATACATACATCTTTAAAAGTTACAACAAAATACCTTGTGATATATTACAATTAACTGAAAGAAAATTTAAAACTCATATTAAAAGTACTCTTTATAAATAAGCATATTACAAATTAGAGGATTGTATCCAAGATTAGAGTGCTTGGAAACATGCTGGTCTCCTCGAGCTGCTGCTCGAGCATGCTGAGCTCCATAGGACAAGTCAATTAACGGCTATTGACATTTCATTTTATTCTTTGACATTTATCTACATTATGTTATATTAGAAATTGACTTATTTAATCTTAATTAATTCTTTTGACTATTATTATTGCACGTTATATTAAAATAACAAATGATTTGTATACCAATTGCATTGGTAGATCATTGAAATCACGCTAAAATGTATATTTTAAAACCTTTCTGTACGCAAATAAAGTTCACAAATAAAGTTTGATTTGATTTGACAAAATTAAACTGGTTGCTAATTTAATTGTATAGTTAATTATTATAACATTGATTTTACATTCTATGATTACTTGAACTCACACACTGACTTATTAGTATTACTTCTAATTTTTTTTATGAATATCATAGGTACTTTTACAATGCTTGTAAATATGTGAACACCATTTGTATCCATCACATAATTAATTTTTTTGTCGTTGCTTCATTTTTAATTATTTTTACCTATTGTGGTACCTATAGTAATCTTATTCCAGGTGCATCGTCTTCACATATAATTAATGTATACAAAATATTGTAAAACATTTTAAAAGAGTAACGGTGGAGTTTCTTGTCCATTATTCTCCATATTCTCTTTCTTCAATTGCCGTGAACTGACTACCACAAAACACTTTTCATTATAATAAACACTGTACTTTAGTAACATTCACACAATTCACAAAGTACGTAGCTTATACAGCCGTAATGTTTTTAAATCAATTTTTTGCCGGTGTCGGCGTCTGCGTCTCTTTCCTTGTCTCAACGATGCCTAGATTACCACAGATACTAAAGGCATAGAGTAACTGATGTTACGTCGGGTGCAGACACGCGGACTACTTATATTTTATTTTTTAAAGTATTTCACATACCTATTTTATTTCATTTAATATTTATTTCTGTATCTGTCTGTGACATCACTGCGGGCCCTATCAGAATACCAGCGCTGCGAAATTTTTTTTTAAATCTCGCAGCATATGCTGAGATAGGAGCCTTTTGGCCTCGTACAGGACTCTCTGCTTTATTAAAATTTTACTTTGTTTTTTTTATTGTTTTTTTATTAATGTTTTTAATGAAGGTGTTTAGTTTAATTTGTGATTTCCTGTGCGAGTCTCAATAAATACTTTTTCTTTCTTTCTTTCCATATGAAAACTACCTTTTGGAAGGGGCGACTAGAATCAATTCTATTTTCTGTAAATTTTGACGTTCAAAAGTGCCTTTTATGTGCCTAGTTGAAATAAATTCTTTGAATTTGAATATATGCCAATGCCAACAAATACTTTTATCGAACTTATGTAGCAAGTTAGTAGTAGTAGTACTTAGCAATTTTTTTTTGTGGAATGAATACGGTCTCAAATTAAATTACGTCGGTGAATTGCTACGAGTGTAGCATTCGTAGCCATGCGTAGCAAATTCGTAGCTACGCGTAGCTAAACCGTAGCACTTAGTTATATTTTTTTATTCGAGACAGCACTTGGATACTTTTATGTAGCTAAATTGTATTTTAATGACACGTAGACTACACTTAAGGTATTCCCTATGAGGTATTGTAACAGTAATATTCAAGACTTTGAATAGTTTTTGTACATAATTGAATTTCTGATAAAATTATCATTTATTTTTTATTGTTGGACGTCCATGAGGTATGTTGTAGAATTTTAATATTAATTTTGACCTGGCTTATTTGGTAACCACTTCTAGCAGCAATGAACAGTAATAAATGTCGGATCGGGTCATTAGTAGAAACGAATCGCAAGCGCGCCACTGACGACATCAAGAGTGATCTATCGACACCAAAAAAGGCGCGCTTCTACAGAGTCGTGATGTTTTAAGGCCAAGGCGAGGAGGACATTCAGCCTCTGGTCGCATTGGAGTCAAGACGTCGCGGAACTTAGTTAGTTGTAATTTGTGATCATTTTGTTAATTGGTGATTTTAATAAACGCCGTCGCACCCAGTGTGTGTATAATTTAGCTAGTGTGATTCATTTGCTAGTAAATTATAATGTGATCTGAACTGCAAACTGTTTTCCTATTGCGCATTAACCAACACTACCCACACTACGCCCACAGTAGTTAAAACATTGCTGATAATAACGAAAGTCACATACCCGTCTCCGACATATATAAATGCAATGTGCAATGTGTGTGTGTTATGTGTGTTGTTGTACATAAGTGCAATTTAATGTTGTATTTTTAAGGGTGTGAGCCTGGGGATCTGTCACACAGGTCCTGATCCTAGTACAGACTCCAGCTCTCACAAAGGTTTGAATCTGCCTGTAACCTAGATACCATGTACCAAATTTGTACCTTTTTGAGAGAAATAAATTATTATAACCTTACCTTATATTATTCTATTATTTATTAGGTAATCGGATGGTTATAATTAGTGATCGGATATTCGGTTGCATATTTACCTAAAGTTAATATTTCGCTATTAAATTATGGAAGTGGCTTCTTAATAAATAAATAAAATAACATAAATCCCGGAATTCCATAACATCCGGGAATGCACAACTAATCAGATACATGGTATGGAAATGACTTATCAGCCCTCTTATGAAGTAACTTTTGCGGTGTTAACATAAAAATTTATATACCCACTAAACATTTTTTACGAAACTCAGGACACCGAGTTGTTTGTCGCTATGTGCTATGCTAATTTGGCAACCTACTTTACAACATTAGCTAGCATTTCTATATATAAAAAGTACTAAATTTATCAATTCTAGAGTCGCGAGATTTTTGTGATCGATACAAAAGTGCATTCCATATTAGCCAACACCTGAACGTTAGTAAATATAATACATTCGATTCTATAATCACAACTCTTAAAGTCGATCCGGGAATCCCGGGATTTTTTCAATACAATAGTGCATTCCATAATAGCCAACACCTCAACTTTAGGTAAATATTCATCCGTATATCCGATCTCTAGTTATAATACAAGGGAACACTTAAAAAAAATATAGGAAAGTCCAACCTTTTCCTCATAATATCCACCCTAAAAGAACGGTATTAATGTCCTCACTTCTCCCCGCCTGGGATTACGTTTGATTTATTATTGTTTTTGCGATAAATACCGGTGTGTAGCGATCAGGAAGGTTTTCGTACAAAATATGGCAATAACCTCGGATTAAGGAACCGTTTGGGGGTTTGATGATATTGAATAGGAAAAAAAAAGTCATTACGCATTTTCTTTTGGGCGAAAATTGTTTTTGTTTATTTTGGCGTTACTTTTAGAAAACAATAAAATAGAATTTCTCTCATTCTCAAACATTCTTACCACCATAATTTACAGTTCAATATCCAAAAATTGCGTTCCAAGTAACCTATTTGAAAAAAAAAAAAAAAATAATAAAATCTCAAAAAAAAAAAATCTAAAAATAAGTCAATAATAAATAAAAAATCTCAAAAAAAAAATATAAAAGTAAATCTTTAAATAGACTTTGTAAAACAATAGAATACCTATTTATTCTATTGTTTTACAAAGTCTATTTGAATATTTATCAATCACTGAATACACATTCAAAAAAATATAAAATAAAAACCTTTTCTGCCAATAATATTAAACCTTATTACTTTATTCAGATTGTTTTGTCACAGACAAAATATTCCATTTGCCTTAAGAAGGGTATTAAATCAATGTACACCATTTAAATTTTAGTACCGATAAAACTGTAGACATTTTTTTACTTCTTCTTTTTATTCTTCGGAAGTGGTCTCTGAAACTGACCGCTCAAATATGCCTGGATTGGTTTTGATTAGGACCTCTCAGACCTTTGTCTTGCCATTATTTGAACATAGACGAAATAAATACAACGAAAATAAAAATCGAAACAAATTATTTGATCTCCAGTTTTTTTTTTCGATACTTGTTTCCTGAATTAGGAATACTCTAATCTCTACCAGAGCAGTGGTGGCCCAGTGGTAACGGCTGCGACTTACGAGTTGTAGATCGTAGGTTCGAACCCAGACAGGCGCTTTACTTTGTATAAATTATTTCATTACCACTGCTCTCAAAACGGTGAAGGAAAACATCGTGGGGAAACCGGCATGTCCTAGAACAAAAAATTCGAATACATGTGACATCTACTAAACCGCACTGGGCCCGCGTGGTGGATTACGGCCCACTCTCACAGAGAGGAGGCCTGTGTCCCAGCAGTGGAAATATTAGAAGCTGATATTGCTACATATTATTTGAGATGAGACAGTTTAGTTACATAAGACAAGGTATCCCAACAACGTATTTTAGACACAACACACACTAGGATTCTCTGTATCTTATTTCTTCATTGTTAATGACCACCAATTTATCATCACAATCACCAGGACATTTGATTAGGCCGCATAAACTACAAAAACTGTCGCCAAGTTCAAAGGAATTATAGTCTTCTTCTTCCTCACGATGTTTTCCTTCACCGTTTTTGAAGCAAGTGATAATTATTTATTTATTTATTTAAATAACATGGGAGATTTACAGCTAAAACAAACAGGTCGAGGACAGTACAGTAGACTGAAAGCCAATTACAGGTCTTCACTTATAAAATACAGAAAAAAAAGTAATTTCTAAGGACATTCACACCAAGTTACTATATACTGTAGCGTAATTACTATTTTGCTCGCACTGCATAACAACAACTATCATAACAGAATTAACTACATGAAAAAGTTACGGCTTAAGCACTTCCTGCCTGTATACAATACAAATATGAATCCGAAAAACCAATACACATATGAAGCCTTTTTTATTTTTGGGTATGAAATTATCAAATAACTTCTCCCGCTCTGGGTGGAGCGGGAGGGCGTGTCAGACTCTTACTGACTAAAACCCCACCCGTGTTCCTTCAGTTGCCATGTTGCCGGGGGGCCACGATTTCCCTATCGGCCCATATTCGCAGCCCCGGCAGGTATTGGCCCTAGCGGACCCCGTCAATTCTGCTGACATCTGACAACACAACGCGCCGTCGACCCGGGCTTGGTCCTTATCGGACGGTGAGCTACCCATTGCTCACCGTCCGCAAGCCCGCGTCTACGGTGGCCGGAAATGTGCCTGTGATTCCCGACGCCCAGGGCGTCTCCTCCAGCGGCGGTTAGGGGCACGAGGGCGCGAAATTTGCCTCTCCCTCACGCGCTCCGTCTCCTTCGCGAGCATTACTGCTTCGCAAAAGGAGGTGACGGCCTCCCATTTCCTCTCGCTCCGTAGCATGGCCCGGATCAGGGCCGGACGCGAGAGATCACCGCCGACATATGAAGCCTTGGATTCGAACTCGAAACCTATGACTTGGCAGGCTGACGGTCACACCACTAGGCTATCAATCTTCACAAAGGAATTATAGTTTAAAACAAGACCATGCATGTAAACTCATTATTAACTTAATGCGGAAATAGATTAATAGAATACCTATCTACGTCTGCCTCAATAAATATTACCCTTGAACTATAAGATGTTCAAAATTGATGAGTCCTACAATCGATTTGTTTGATGTCCATTTCTCGGAAAGACAACAGCGGTCCAATTTTCATAAGGAAGTAGATAGCTTGTCAGCAGGTCAAGGGTAGTACTGACATTTATATGAATGATAAGGTTAGGTGTAATTGTGTCGTCTAGGTATACTTATAGTAGACCACAGTAGAATTAATGATGTTTTAGAGGTATGAAGAACAGGGTGTAAAGTTCACTCATACTCTTTAGAAAAGGGAGGATCCTCCGACCAGATGGGTGTTGTGTCTGGCGGACAACTGCCCGACGACGGTTGAAGTCGGAATTTTGTATAATTATATGTCGATCGTGCGGTAAACATTAATTGCGCGATGCAAGATTTGTGTGACGTCATGTCTTTGATGCGTAGTTCGTATGTGGCGGTGTAACGCTACAATGTAATTAATATTTTGTGACAATATACATAACATCACGCCTTGTTTTCCCCGAACGGTTGGGTAAAGGTGTACCTGGAGCAGGTACACCCACATTTCACCAATTACGTTTAAGTCCCATGTAATAGGGGGCGAGCCTATTGCCATCAACCGGACACAAATCCAGACTCCGAGCTGCTACTGAGAAATTTCAGATAGAAAAACCTAATATCACTTTGCCCGACCCGGGAATCCAACCCAGGACCTAATGCTTAGCAGTAGCGCTTGCAACCACTCAAGACAAAATCAAACTGGTTGCTAATTTAATAGTAAAATTTATTACTTTGTGTTTTATGACATTGATTTTAAATTCTGTGATTACTTCCTCACACACTGACTTATTAATTGTAAAATTTCAGGAAAATCGTCTACTTTTACAATTTTTGTAAATATGTGAGCACCATGTAAGTATCTATCACATATTAAATTATCTGTCGTTGCTTCATTTTTAATTCTTTTTACCTATTGTGGTATAGTAATTTTATTCTAGATACATCGTCTTCACATATAATAATTATTTAACAAATGTACATACATATACAAACAATTGTAAAACATTTTAAAAGAGTAACGGTGGAGTTTCTTGCCCATTCTTCTCCATACGAAAACTACCTTTTGGAAGGGGCGACTAGAATCAATTTTATTATTTTGTAATTTTTGACGTTCAAAAGTGCCATACATGGGCCTATTTGAAATAAATGATTTGACTTTGACTTTGACACTAGACCAACGAGGTAGTCAGTTTTGTGACAATATATGTAATTTAAAAGAGTATCCATGGAGTTTCTTACCCGTTTTTCTCCATAGGTACTATCGAAGAAACGCGTATCGGTACACTGTAAGGACTATTCTTGCTTGCAGCTCTCGGCCGCTATAGTATCGCTTACCTACGAAATAAAAGGGTCGTGTGTACGGAATTTTGTTTTCAAAGTGGTTAAAATATGTGTTATCCCGATGGTACCTACTACGCTTTGGAATGGGCAACTAGCTTCATATTTTTGACTGACTGACTCCTGGACAGTTCAAAAGTGCCTGTAAATAAATGGTTTAATTGAAATAAATGCTTTGAGTTTGACCTTAATGTCCTGTGCTTGTGTTTAAAACTACTGAATCCTAAAAAGCAGCACTTATAAAATTACTGGGGTGGCTCTCTGTTTGTCACAGTCGGTTTTCTCTGAAATTATGTAACGTAGATACTTACATAATTAAACACGTTATGTAGATAAGGCGCGATGACAAAATTAAGCATTAAAAACAACATTTTTGATTGCAAGATTTAATTTTGTTAGGTAAAATAAATCGATTTCGGTGAATTTGAAAGTGTAAAATAAGTACTATCTATATTATCACTTTCCTACACGAATCCTATTTAATTATTTACAAAAAGGGTAGTAATAAACGCCCCGGAAAAAAATTTAAATATGTGCATACCTACTCAAAAAATGAAATTTACTGCTATAAATACTAATTTTTCGACAACTTATATGCAAATACAAATAAAGAAACGACCGAATAAAATACCTACTGAAACGACTGAATGAAATACTGAAATGACCGAATAAAATACTGAAAATTCCGAAAAATCAATTCAGAATTTGCTGACCTAATATTTTTCAAACTTGCAAACAAGCATGTAGCATGACAGCGAGCATGCAATATGCAGCAGGCATGGTTTCTGTTACGGCTCCGGTGCAGCGAGGCTCCGGCGGTCCCACGCGAGGTTATCGTCGCAGATGGTTCCGCAGCTTCGCCAGCCAGCCTCAGCCGCGGGCGGCGAGCGTTATAAAACCACCTGCTTCTCAACTCGCGGGCCGCCTCGCGCCTCTGCCGTCACTAGCTTTTGTAGCACAACATATAGACTTTTCGGAAACTTAGTATTTTTTTCGGAAGTTTAGTATTTTTTTGGAAATTTCAACCACAAATTTTCAGAATTTCTTTTTTTTTCGGAAGCTTTATCCTTATCCTTACAAAAACCGCCAAGCCAAATCAATATTAAAACCATAGATATAATAAGTTTAATAACAGTCACCTCTTTCAACCACCAAAATTAAAACAAAACACATTCTGTTCTCACTCTTATTACTTCTATAAATAAGATCTAGAATGGTGTCCAATAATTCTAAAAGCCTGACAACATGTGATGCAGTCTCTTGCATGTCTATTGTTAGAAGATGTAGCTAGCTGAAGACTAAAGTGACATAAGTGGACATTTTGAGTTCTCTTTTCAGTCAGCTAAAAAATATTTTTTATGAAAACTACGCATAGTTGTTGTTGTGTAATTTTTGCTGTATTTTTCTTTGTTTTGTTGTTTTTGAATTGTAAGCAGTTTAGCACACATTAAACAGTGGAAAATAATGATGAAAACGTTCTAAAACCGCGTCTTATTTTACAATGTAATCTCGTGTTACACAGTCACAAGCAACAATTTAAAATCAATTGGATAAGGATTTACTTTTTTATAACCTATAAAATCAAGTGATTTAAGCACCCCATAACATTTTAAACAAATATTCTTCCTCTTATAGAAAGCTACATTATGTCGAGTTCTATAGGATATGTTTTATGTTAAAACGTGCGGACAAAGTCGCGGGCAAAAGCTATATATATACTATATCTATCAGTATTACGTGCTCCAACGTCCGATAATTTCATCACACGATTCCTTGAAATAGCAATTTTTGGACGTGTGCCAGTATTCGATAGCCGGTATAATATCTAGCCAAGAATCTAGGCTACCCCAGTCCATCTGGTATGAGCCGCTTTAAAAGCGGTGGCTACGTCTGATATTGAGAAATTCTTACAAAATTGTAATATTATTTTAACTGAATGAGATTTTTTTTTCATATATTTTTATCTACGGGCGTGACGCTTTAATGGCGACATTAATTTAACACACGTGTACGGTTTCAAGTTTTTGTTTTACGAAGAAATTTTAATTTCATTAAAAAATTAAAAATATGTTCGTGTTTAAAAATATGCTTATAATATTGAATTTCATCATCATAATCAGCCTATAATGTTCCCACTGCTGGGACACAGGCCTCCTCTCTGTGAGAGGGAGTGGGCCGTAATCCACCACGCGGGTCCAGTGCGGGTTGATAGATGTCATATGTCTTCGAATTTTTGGTTCTAGGAGTATGTCAGTTTCCTCACGATGTTTTCCTTCACTGTTTTGAGAGCAGTGGTGATGAAATTATTTATACAAATTAAAGCGCCTGCCAGAGTTCAAACTCACGAGCTAAATTCTTAAGTTGGGGCCGTCACCACTGCTCTCTATTGATATTAATTCTATTTTATTACGGAAACTGTGTTTCTAGGAATTACTCTAGATTCGAGATTGCAATGGGGCGCCCACATTAGAGCCCTTTCAGGTAGATTAAGTTCAGCTGCATATGCAGTAAGAAAAATAAGGCAGTTAACTGATGTAGCCACAGCTAGGTTAGTATACTTTGCTTATTTCCACAGTATTATGTCTTATGGCGTTTTGCTGTGGGGATCGGCAGCTGACGTAGATTCAATTTTCATTTTACAGAAGAGGGCAATTCGCGCGATCTACAAAATGAGTCCTCGTGAGTCCCTTAGAAATAAATTCAAAGAAATTGATATACTTACTCAGCCTTCTCTTTATATCTTAGAAAGTATTTTGTATGTTCGCAAAAACCTAGGACTTTTCAAAATAAGAAGCGATTTCCATAATATAAATACACGTAGTAAACATGAAATTGTGATACCCAAATTTAGATTAACTAAAACTAGTAAGTAATTTCTTATAAACGGTATCCGCTTTTATAACAAGTTGCCAAAGTCTGTTACAGAACTAAGCGATGGAAAGTTCAAAACCCACATCAAACGTGTCCTTATCAAAAAAGCATATTATAAGATTAAAGACTACGTTGAAGACAAGGAAGTCTGGCAATAATTCCTTCTGCACATGTGGCTTCCCTGGTACCTCATTAACGGCATAACAATGTAAATGTCTATTAACTGCTCCCAAATTACGATTATTATTTTATTTTACTTTTTTTTACCTACTTCATTGACATAATCTTTTCAGTATTTGACATAATATACCTACAATTTTCTATTTTTTTTTTTTTAATCAAATTAGATTTGTTACAGCTGACTACAGCTGTATCATGCCACTAGGCAATCATGTCATTTGGTTTAAATAGGTCCTTATTTTTATTATTTTGTTTATCTTTTATATAGATTCTTTTCTTTTAGATTTTGTGAATGTGAGAACGTTGTAGGCTGTAGACTTGTGGACCATTTTCTATTTTACTAAGTACCTGGTACTTGTTGACAGGCCTACACTGTCCTCCCATACCTATTAACACTGTAATTTGAAAACATTGTAGAAACAATTTATTTTGAAAAGAGTAACCGTGGAGTTTCTTGCCGGCTCTTCTCCATAAGAAGCGACCAATTGGAACCGTGCACCTAGCTTCTGACGTTTCATAAGTGCCCTTGTAGATTTATGTGAAATAAAATATTTTGATTTTGATTTGAAGATAAAATCAGAAGAAAATCTAGATTCAGAAATGGCGATCCAACAATAAAAAACCGTCATCTAATTACAGATTCAGTTTCACGATTGCGTTTATGAAATGCTAAAGTGGTTCGATAAATAAATATCTACTTTATTAGCTGTATCGAAAGTTGAAGGTTTCCTAACAAAATAACGTCTTCTTTACCATCTAATATTTCAAGTCACCAGGCGATATTCGCTTAATATAATACAGAAAAGTTGTCCCCCGAAGCGATATTATTTACTAAAACTCTTCGAGAAATCCTCAGGACAATAAGTGAGCAGTGAGCAGTTTATCTTTTTATTAAACCTTCAGCTGTCAGAGGATAATCGACCTAAAAACAATTTCTTAAAGTCTGTTTTAAGATGAGTTTCTTGACAATAGATAGATCATTAGTCTTGTTTAGATATCGCCACAGCGGAAGATGGATGATATTTTTTTATGAGGAAGTGTTGGAAAGAAAATATTTTAAATTCTGGAGACAATTAATTTTATAGACTACTAGCTTTTGTCTGTGGCTTCGCCCACGTGAGTATCGAAAAATATCCCACGGGAACGTACTACCGATACCGGGATTACATACCTTAATAGCCGAGGAAAAAAGGTCATTGTTCTACCGTTGCGCCCGCGTTGCCGTCAAGCATAATTATTTTGTTACGCGTAATTTTGAATCTGTGATATCTTTTAAACCATTCATTTAAATGAAATGATATTTAGGCATATTTTAATTTAAATTAAATGCTCAATTTAAGCAACATAGTTTATTGGATAAGGATTATTAAAATACCGGTCAAAATAGCTTCGTAAATTACAATGAAATTTTTATCAAAATCCGAAAGATAAAAATGGTTATTGTAGGTCATCCTTAGAAGACATACACCATCGCGGACTTTTTTGTTGAACTTTTTAAGATAAACAATACTGTAGAACATAAATTTTATGTAACTTTTACGATTTCCGCGGCGCACGCCAATAAAGTTCCCAGTCGGCATGATTTTTTCAGACATCTTCAACAACAATCGTCAAATTTCAGCCAATTTACAAAAAACCTTAATGAATTATACACTAAAACCTTTCGCATGAATCACTCCATCCATTGGTGAAAACCGTTTGAAAATCCGTTCGATAGTTTTTGTGTTTATTGCGTTCAGACAGACAGACAGACAGACGTGGCGGGGGACTTTGTTTTATAATACATAAGGATAAGGATGGATTTACACACATTGCTAGTTTAAACTGGCTTCTAAATGTAACATTTTCGAACTTATACCCATATCGCGGGTCTCAAACCATAGGGGCGTATCCACAAAACCGTTACTTTTCAGGAGAGACAAAAAACTGAATAACTTTTTTTGTGATTGAGCCAGCTTATTGTGTTTTTGCATGTTACCATATATTTACAGTTCAGTTCATATAGGAAGCTTGATTTTAAGGTATTTCCTCTATAACACCAGTTTTTGGTTCTTACGTCTATTTGGCATGACGGAAATACGGTAAAAATCCATCAAAATTCCCCCAAAAATGCTTGGAATTTATGGACGTAAAACTTTTTTCCTTAAATTATTAATAATTATACCAATATTTATTTGAACTTAGTTGGTGATTTAAAATATTGCAATTTAGGAATGAGAAACCATCAAAATTAATGTTATTTCTGTGATTTTAATAATTTATACGCCTGTCTGGCTTGTCATTAATACTGAGAGGTGTTTGAATTCTAAGTGGAAGTATAGACTATTTTTGTTCTACAATGTCGAAAAAAAAAAACAAATGGTAGTAATTACAATTTTTTTCGGTGTGAATAAAAATAAGAACAAAAAATAAGCATATAAAAATGTAAAAAATCATAAATCTGAACAAAATTATTTTAAATGATATAAAACACAAACATACAAAATTGAGCTGATTATTGATTGATACATTATCACAATCACTAAAAATTGGCCGTGGCAACACACAAAACGTGTAAACTCTGGACGGATGAGATCACCGAACTCGAGGGAGAATTGAGCAGGTTACGATCGGGTATTTGGGTTATCTGAAGTCCGAAGAGAGGGGGAGGACTCGATAATCCTCAAATCCGGGAACCTACTCTATTTCCGGGAGGGGCGATCAGCAGTCTCAAGGTGATGTCGGGTTTATCATTCATAAGTCCTTTGTAAGCAACGTGCTGAAGACAGGGAGTGTGTCGACCAGGGTGGCGTACTTTATACTCAGAATATTAGCAATATATTCGTTGAAGGTAATACAGGTTTTAGCCTCGACCTCGTCACACCCCGACGATGAGGTGGAGACCATGTATGAGAAAATTTTCAGAGCCATGTTTGCCTCTAAAACTCACTTCACCTTTGTTATGGGGGACTTCAATGCGAAACTGGGCGAACGAGACAATTATGAACTACGAGTGGGTCAATTTGGAGTTGGACATCGGAACCACCGGGGTCACCTACTGGCCAATTTTATGGAGAATGAAGGCCTCTTTATAAGAAACTCCTTCTTCAGAAAGTATGATGCAACTAAGAAGAAGAAAGAAGACAGATACATCATTATGTCGACGAAGAAGCAAACATTTAATAATGTCTCTGTCATCAATGCGCTGAAAACCGGAAGTGATCACCGCATAGTAAGAATTGCAAATAGTACATTGAATCTAAATATCAAGCTGGTAATGACTATATACGCTACGCCGTCAACGCTGTACGGCTGATAAAGTCTACGCTCCGTCCAGCACCGATCCAAATCCAAAACCCCGAGAGCTTTCAGCTCAAACTTCAGAATCGTTTCAAGTGCTTAGGGAGCTCCAAGGACGATTATAACGATGGGTTCGTGAAAACTGTTCATACCGTTGAGTCTAAGATTTTCAAGACCCGTCGTAAAAATAGAAACAAGAAGCTCTCATGGAGCAGCTCATGGAGGAGAGACGTGAGATAATCCTGCAGTCTTCCGACGTTGCATGCATCTACCGGTAGCTCAATGGACGGATCTGTAAGTTCTTGAAAAGCGACCTTTGGTGCTTTAATACCGACCGTATTAAAGACGCGATAAAGAGCGGAACAAGAGCTTCAAGTTCTTTGCAAGAGATCTGTATATTAGGGAGAGCCAGCTCATGAAGATCTTCGAGAAAGAGGTCAATCGTCGACTCCGACTCCGTTGTCCGACTCGGCTGGGGAGCGTTCGAAAAGCTGCGTTATATCTTCTCGTTTCACATACCACAGTATCTCAAGACGAAAGTCTTAGACCAGTGCGTGTCGCCAGTGATGACCTATGGGCACTGAAACGTGACGCTCAAAATAGGCCTCAATAGAAGGCTGAAAATCATCCTAAGAGCAAAGGAGTAAGCTATGCTTGGAGTTTCCCTACGTAATCGAATCAGAAATGAAGAGATTTGTAGGAGAACCAAGGTAACCGATATATCCTGCAAAATTGCCAAACTTAAGTGGCAGTGGGCAGGCATTTTGCGCGCAGAACATATGGCCGATAGGACCCACAAAAGATAATTAATTCAGCATTAAAATTGACGTCTACTCCATATGGCAGCTCATTGCAGAATTACCGTGTTGGGTATTCTTGATATGACTATATACGTCCACATTTTGACGAAATCTTGAGACAGCAATACTAAAATGTGTAGATGTGTGTACATACGTCTGCAAGTGATGACTAAATATCTTCAGGATCATGTTGAAATGGACAGTCGATGCGCATAAATCCCTATAGCCCGACACAATTCCCTTAGATCATGATAAAATTGAAGGTCGTACGTGCATACGTCTTTCTGGCACGCTAAAACTGCCCCAAAAAGTAATAATTATTGCTCTTACGTCTACTATACGGCTATATGGCCTAAAAATAATTGCAGATTGTCTAGCTTACGGTAAATAATGTTTTGTAATTAATTCCAAAAGTAATTAATATTAAATTATAAGAAAAATTGAAGTTACGTATCGCATATAGTAGAATCCAATGGCATTAAAAACGAAAAATCGCATTTTTGCATGTACGCCCCTATGGTTTGAGACCCGCGATATGGACCCATCATATTGGACTTGATATGATTGAACTCATATAGACGCGTCCTTAGAAGTATTTAATAGGTATAATATACTTCTAAAGAGTTCCTACCGGGATATCAAGTTACGGGAACTAATATTATATCAAATTCCGAGAACTTAAATGAAGCCAGCATTTATACCCCGGTTTCAGGAATGCAATTTGATACATATTCGACGGTAGCTTTGTGAAGTCTATATGATGCGTTGTGATCCAGGAAGTTCGAAGATTAATTTATTTGTGGGTACTGTAAGCAGGTGTACAAAATAATTGATTATTTGTTTCGGAACGTTGACAAAAAAAAAAGAACGGTATCGATCTCAATAAAATTAGGACAACGAAAAGTAATGATATCTGTCAAACAAAAGTCTATATCAATCTATTCCTGTCACAAACTTCCAAAGTCTATATTCACGACGAGTATTATCTTCTGAGTGAATGCTGAGATGCTCGCTAGTAGTAGGTAAAAGAAAGAAAAAAATGACGCGCCGACTCCAGATCCTATACCATTAAACGAGTAATATATATATATGTGTCGAAGACGGGTATGTGACTTTCGTTATTATTAGCGATATTTTAACTACTGTGGGCGTAGTATGGGTAGAGTTGGTTAATGCGCAATAGAAAAACAGTTTGCAGTTCAGATCACATTATAATTTACTATCAAATGAATCACACTAGCTAAATTATACACACACTGGGTGCGACGGCATTTATTAAAATCACCAATGAACACAATGATCACCAATTACAACTAACACAATAACTGAGCACCATGAATCGAGAACAGTTCCGCGACGTCTTGACTCCAATGCGACCAGAGGCTGAATGTCCTCGCCGTGGCCTTAAAACATCACGACTCTGTAGAAGCGCGCCTTTTTTGGCATAGGTAGATCACTCTTGATGTCGCCAGTGGCGCGCTTGCGATTCGTTTCGTGTCCGTACTAATGACCGGATCCGACATAATTATATATTTGTAATCACGTTCTCGAAAACGGCTTTAACGATTTCGATGAAAGTTGCAATATAGGGTTTACGGGGGCGAAAAATCGATCTAGCTAGGTCTCATATCTGGGAAAATTCGTTTTCTCCGTATGTTCACCCGAGCAGAGCTCGGTCGCCCAAAGTTTAGAACAAGATGGCTGCCTTAGAATAATGACATGGCAGCACAGAATTAGTATGAACTTTCTTAAACATACCATAAAATATACCATTAAATGATTATTCTCTTTTTTCACCAGAGCAGAGCTTGGCGCGCGGCGTACTTAAATTAAGAAAAGTGTAAGAGGAAGGTAATGATGTAATTTTAAGACTTCCTATTGATCTCAAATGAATTTAGAAGTATAGATACTATAAAGACAAACCGGCGACAAGTACGAGTCGGACAAGCATACGAAGAGTTCCGTACCACCGTATAATATTAAACACTACATTAAAAAAAAAAAAACTGGTTCTAGAACATTTCCTCACGATGTCTTCCTTCACCATTTTGAGAGCAGTGGTGATGAAATAATTTACACAAAGCAAAGCGCCTGTCAGGGTTCAAACCTACGATCTCTTAAGTCCGGGGTGTGACACACGAGTGATCCTGTAAGGGTTCCGTTTTTTTCCTTTTGAGGTACGGAACCCTAAAAAATTATGGAAATAATAATCTTTTAAAGTCCCTAACGCCCAATTTCTCTCACGAACTTCAAAAGTCTACATTCAAAAGTATTATCTTCTCAAGTGTTTCAAGGCTACACCGGCGGGACACCTGTCACGCTGCCGTAAAATTTGCGTCACGTAACGAGATTTCATGTCCCACTGTAGGTTAATGTTTAGTTGTCCGTCTGGGAATAATCTCGGCCACTTTAGTGTTAGGAGAAGATTTTTATTAAGGCGCAGTAAGAAGCAAATCTTTAGGTATTGAAGGAGGTGAAGCGACAGTAGTGCATCGCGGTGTATAAATACGGTTGAAAATGGCGATGCGTTTGATTTTAGTTGAATCTCGTGTCCACTAATAATATGACAGTTATTTCGCAGTTTTAATTTTAATTAAAAAAATACACTAATAAGTTAAAGTAAGTATTTTTACATATTTTTTTAGTTGATAAATTTTCCTTTTTTATAGTTACAAAAAAAAAAATTGTTGTCGCTCAAAATATTGAGCATTTCGAGATGAAAAAGATTTTTCGTCGTCTTTCTTTCGCTTTTTTTTTTTCAAGCTGTGAGATTATTTCTATAAAATATCTTTGTATAAGTCTTCTTTTATATTACTTGATGTACACTGTATTTTTTTGGGCTTGTAATTTGTAGCAATACGGCTCATTGTGCGATGAAAAATTGGACGTTTTCCCTGCTTGGATAGCGTTTTAAATATAAAGCTGCCTTATGTTCAAATTCTCGTCAGGAAACTGATTAGTCTGTGGTGGCACTTAGACATTTAAATAAAAAAAACAATGGCACTCCGGGAGTGCCGACAGCAGGGAAAACTTGAACAAGATCGCCTTGGTGGGAGATAAATACTTGTTTAGAACATTGATCCGAAACGTAATATAAATAAAGAGTACAATCGTATATTAAAAATAAAAAGTAAAAGTATTAAAGTAAATTGTATATTTCGTTAGGATTAAGATTGCTTTAAAGTGTTTCAACATCCGGACAAACCTATTGAGGTTTTTGTGATGTTTCTGTTTATATTTTGTTTTGTTCCTTTAATTAATAAAAAAAAATCACTAATCGCGTTTACAAAAATGAGGTGTCGGTAAGGGTGTCGCGAGTTCAATTGTTTTTTCCCATCTCAAAAATGCCCAAAGAAGTTTTTACTTCAAACACACACACAAAAAGTTGTGTGTTCTACTACACAACTACGTTTTCTTTTTAAAATTTGTTTCTAAAATTTCGTAAAAAAATCTCAAACATGCAAAATAAAAAATTCGATACAATTTTTATTATTTGAGTTTTATTCTTCTGATGGTAGTATTATATTTAATTTTTTTTATTATAACAACACTTTTTGGTTCTGTGATCTAAAAAAATGTGTGTCTTTGGATCAGATCATTATTTTAGTTTTTTGACACCGACTTCCGAAATTAAGTTATTTTTCACTTTGTAGTTTACAAATTTATTGCGTACGTAAATAGCTACATTAGTTATAAACTGTGTCGCAGCTATTAACGCCCACCTCCAAGAGGGAGACGACAGCGTTCCAGATTTCAGAGATGAAAACACAGTAGAGGTTAATTAAAAAAGAACAATAGAAAATAAAAATAAAATAGTAAAAATTTTTTTTTTTTTTTTTTTAAATCTTTATTTATTTACAGGGTTTTTTCTATAAAGAATATGTCACCCCGATTATTGAATACAATAGGTATTTATAATAAACTAGCCTACCCGCAACCTTGTACCCATAATAATAATATGATAAAGTGTTCTGGCCTCATCTGACAATGGTGAGGCCAGAATGCTATTATAGAAGCCTACATTAAAATTGTTGCCAAAAGCTTGACGTCTTTGGACCCCAATACGACCACATTCCGTCAAGATGTGATGCACATCTTCTATGACTCCACATACAGCACAATTGGGAGAATCAACTTTGCGCATCATAAAACCAAAACTATTAAGAGGAACGTGGCCGGATCGCAGTCTCAAAGCCATCACAACTTCTTGCATATTCATCCTGCCCTCGCTGAACCAAAGCATACGTGGAAGTGATGGCTGAATCGTCCTGTACCAAATGCCCTTCGTTAAAGATCTTTTATCAAAATACTCTGACCAAGATAAGATACATCTGTCTCTAACTTGGGGTAAAAGCTCAGTATGCCATGGAGGACAAGCATAAAATTCCCCATCAGACGCGGCTTCATTTGCCAAACGATCAACCATCTCATTACCATCCAGTCCAACGTGAGAAGGAATCCATTGCAATACAACTGTTTTATGTTTGGCAACAAATTCAGAAATGGTTCTTAAGATACTATACGCCAGTGGAAGCCCCCTGAACGGTGATGTACTAGTACATTTCATCAAATGAAGAAGAGCACTTTTCGAGTCAGTGAAAATGACAAACTGATCGCCGTCCAAAGATTTGATATAAGCCAAAGCTTCAGCGATAGCGATCAACTCCAAGTGCATTATTGAAATTTTTGATAAAATACGAAATTTGAAATTGGTACCAACTTGCGAATCAAAAAAGGCTGCACCACAGTAGTTCTCATGTCTAGAACCGTCCGTATAAATACAGTAAAAGCCAGAATATTGTTCATTTAGAAACTTACAACATATTGATCTTAAATTATGTATATAATAACAACGCTTTGGTTTATCAACCGAATCTAAACTAGGTTTTACAATACGTGACAAGTCCATATTGCTGACCCAAGTATCCATGGAGAACATGCCAATTTTACTACTGCAGTACATATGTTCCTGCTTTAGAACATCGTGAGACATAACTAAAAGTGGTTTTTTCTTATTTCTCCAATAAGGATTATTATCACAAAAACCATGAAGCTTATCCAATATGCCTATTAAAGGAAAATCGTAACACTTAGATTTTAAGTAAAACTTATCAGCTAAATATCGGCGGCGAATAAAAAGAGGAGGCAATATTAATTCTGATTCCATCACGTGAATCGGAGTGCTTTTGATAAACCCACCTATTAACCGCAGGCAAATGTTTTGTAATCTATCCAGTTTGGTTAAATGTGCGTCGGCGCTATTGTCTAGTAAAAAGCTACCAAAGTCGATACGACTACGAATAAGAGATATATATAATCGTCTTAAGTGGTTAGGATGAACACCCCACCCGGGTCCCACCAAAACCTTAAAAATATTAATCAGTTTAAGTACTCGCTCACGAACCTCATCTATATGTTTCTTCCATCGAAGACCCCTATCTAGCCACAATCCCAAATACTTCACATGGTCTACTAACTCTAACAATGTACCGTTTAAACGGACATCTATAACAGGCCTACGAAAACCTCTATTGAACAAACAAATTTTACTTTTAGCGGGAGAAATTTCTAAACCGACATAAGTTAACATGCTGTTGATTAGATCAAGAGCACGCTGGATCTTGTATTCGCCCTCACTAACAGAAGAACACTGCACATATATAGCGAAATCATCCGCATACTGAGATCTACAAACATTGTTCTGCAAACTTTTACAAATATCCGCTGTTATTATATTAAATAATAATGGAGATAACGGATCACCCTGAGCCAAACCACTACCCGAATATCTGCTGATAAAGTCATTACCAGATCTTATTTTGAGTACTCTTCTATGAAGAAAATTCCATAAATATCTACAGATACGTGACCCCACTTTAAAGCTATCCAGAACATTTATTAAAACAGTATTATTAACATTATTATACGCATTATTTAAATCTAAAAAACAACCTACAGTAGAACAACCCTCGGAAAAACCAGTTTGAATTGCGGAGATCAAGCAACTTAAGCCATCTAAACACGACCTACCTCTTCGGAAACCTACTGTGTTTGCAGAAAATGTGTTACTTTTTTCCAGAAACCATTCTAATCTTCGAAATAAAACATAATGGAAAATTTTGCATATGCACGACAACAAGGATATAGGTCGGAGTGAAGAAACGTGACTAAGGTCACGGCCAGGCTTTGGTATAGGTATGATACAGATGTCACGCCACTGAGAGGGAACAAAACTGAGATCAAAAAATTTATTATATAACGTTAGTAAAACAGATTTACCCACATCAGGTAAATTCTTAATCATAGAATACGATATATCATCGCATCCAGGAGATGTATCCTTAGATTTAATACATTTATCTAGCTCCTGAATAGAGATCTCACACTCTAATATAGGGTTACTATGGTGAACCGTAGGGGTCGATGGGGATACATAATCTGGTGTTACGGAATTTAAAAGATTTGCGGCACTTTGGGCGTCCACAAAATGTCTAGGGGAACGGTAACCTTTCAGCCATCTCATTTTGCGCCACATTTCACTAGACGATGTAGTGTGATCAACTGAAGAACAAACATTTTGCCAGTTCACACCCCTAGCCTGCCGGATTAACTTCTGCGATGTACTTATCCTAGTGTTGAGAGTATCAAGATTTTGAGGAGTGGGATTACGTCTAAATTTGGATAATGCTAGCCTACGATGAGCTACAACGTGTGACAATTCTGAAGTCCAGTACGGCTTTGGAGTAAAATCTGAGGAAGGGTTTTGGTTAAATTTAAACATCGGGATGAATTTGTTAGCAGCTTCATTTAAAATATCTAAAAATAAATCATAAGCTTTTTGAAGGTCATTCGGCAAACACAAATGGCAAAATTTTTGGTCCAGATATTTTTTATATGAAGTCCAGTCTGCTTTGCCAAAATTCCTTTTAATAACTGATGGGAGGTCTGACGTACACAATGTTGAGATTTTAATCATTAAATGATCACTGCCAAGATTTTCATTTAAAACGGTCCAATTAATGTTAAGCGCAATATCTGTAGAAACTAGCGATATATCTGGGGAAGTCTGTTGCAAGTTGCTATCAACTAAACGAACACGCGTGTGTGTACCATCGTTCAAAGAAAAAAAGTTGCTGTCAATAAGCGAATCGTGAATAAAAATGCCTCTGCGGTCAGTTTTATAAGACCAACTGACGTGATGGGCATTAAAATCACCTAGAATTAAAGTTTTGGATGTCCATAATGATAACAGACTATCCCAATCCTGTTGAGTGGTAACGATTCTAGTTGGACAATAAACAGCAACAATATTTTCGAACGGATCACAATTAAACAATTGAACGCACACTACCTCGATACCGTTATTATTCACGTGGACGCGCCTCTGCTGCGCTTTAACAGATTTGTGTACTATAATAGCTACACCGCCGTATGAGTCATCCCGGTCCGCGCGATAAACATCATATCCACTAACTTTAAAATTACTTTCTGGTTCGAGCCACGTTTCACTAAGGGCAGCAATATGTACTTTATCCTGGCGTAAAATTTCATGAAACGATGTTAACTTAGGCCTGATACTTTGGGCATTCCACTGTAAGATATTCAATTTAATTGATTTGTTAGCCATCACAAGGAATGAAAAAGTTAAATAATGCTTTTATCCACGGCCACTCTGAAACAAAACTCACAGAAACTAAGGTTAACCATTCTAGGCACAATTGGTAAACACCTCTTATCTTAAAAATTAAGCTAGTCTTTTTAAGGTAAATAACTTCCTTTATTCTGGACCACAACTCGTTGAAAGATGGACATTCATCGTCACCCTTTCCATCATCAAGTGATTGATGAAAGTCTTTATCGTCTGGATCTGCATTCCAAAACATCCAGTCTTCTTTAGGTGGGTTGCTTTTATTTTTCGGAGACTGTACTTTGGGTTTTGGAGGGTCATCACTAACCGTAGTAGGAGTCTGCACTTTGTGTACTGTCGCCTTAGTGTGGATAATTTCGGAAAAAGTGTGATGAAAAGAGGCTCCCGAATTCGACTTTCTTACTTGTGAAGGCTCGTCTGCAAGAGGTGTAAAAGAAACACGATTTTCAGGGGCTGCCGAAGCTTGAGGGAGAACGACAATTTCGGGGGGACAGGAATTTTCGGGAGGAACATAACATTCTAGTGCTTTCCTGTATGTGCAACCAAACTCAGCCATAATCTCCCTTAGCCTTCTCTCTTTCTTATACATTGGACAAGTCTTACTTAGAGATATGTGGTTACCCTTGCAGTTGACACAGGTAAACAATAAAGTCGCAATTTTCATGATTCCCACCACACTTCGGGCAAACCACGTTTTTCGAGGGGCACATTTTCCGCATATGGCCTAACCTCCAACATTGGGAACATTGGGATACCTGGTGTATGTATGGCAAAACCTTTATGTTTATATCACATACACGAACTGATGCTGGTAGATGATCACCATCAAAACAAAGTCGAAGGGTTTCGCTGGGGCACCAACCACCTGCATCCCTATTGCGACGGTCTAGCCGCTTGATTGATAAAAGCTTAGCGGGGGACGGACATGAAATATTTCTTAGTATCTCCTCATCAGTAAAATCTAGATCTACATCCTTGATAAGGCCATAGCAGACAGACAGCTGCATAGACTTCTGGAACCTCCATCCTTTCTCTAAAAGTTTCTCACACATTATAAGATTCTGTGCAGCCGATTCGCATTCAAATTGAAAGCGTATTTTAAAAGGACTTAAATATTTAACCTGGCTAATTTTGGTTATATTATTTTCCTTTAAAATACGTGCCATTGCAAACTGTTTCGGAAGACGTTCCTTGTAAGAAACATAGACCTCATAATTTTCTTCTTTTACTGAGCTTTTACTACCGTGACACATCTTTTTTTTACTTCCCTTAACTTCTGTCCAACCCTCTTCGTCTTCAGTACTGTCCTCTCTTTCTCGCTTTTCCGCTCTCAACGGCTCCTCTTTATTTTTATCATCATCATCTATAGCATCCATGTCCGACGAATCATTCAACAAACTCTGTACATCGTTATTGAATACGGGCGAATCACAGCGCGGTAAAGCGCTTACGTTATCAGTCATAACGCGATCACACGATCACACGATAGGCCACGCAGCCGGGAGGTCCGGCGCACACCTTTAGCGCGTGACAGTACGTAAACAACAATTCGCGCAGTGGGGATAGCGATCCAATCCGCGACAATAAACACAACCAGACCGCACGAGTGCCGGTACGGTTGATAGTAAAAATTAAAAATGTAAAAAATTAAATCGGCAAGTGCTTATTGTTTTGCATGTGGGAGTGTTGTATGTGAGTGTAGTGTGTGTCTGTGGGGTGTAAGTACAGAGTGTGCTTGTGAAAACCCCCACGAGCACACTCTATGCTACGTGTATTTGGTGTGCATATCTACGGAAGAAGGATCTTTAGGGTTTGAAAAAATTCTCCAATTCTTCGTATGTGAGAGTATGAAGCCGAAGCCATTGATTGATATTTTTTTTTTGCAATCCCGGAGAGTGCATGGATAAATAGCAAGCACTTTATTTACTCTATTATAAAGCACGGGACTGCAGAAAATGAACTGTCGGCGGACAATTTCTAATTTAACACCCGATGTCGGGCAGACTCTTTCAGTTCTACGTTTTTGTCTTCTAAACTCAGGGTCAAAAGACAGGTTTGAATGTTTCCGCAACACTGTACTTAGCACAAAAGAGTGCCTTACTGTAGGTAGCTTCCATAGCGTGTACAATTCCCTGGTAGGGAAGCGATAGGGTTTGAAGGCCATTACCTTAAGGATAGCCCTCTGCGCCCTCTCCAAACGCAGTAGTAGACATTTACCAGCACCACCCCAGGCCGAAATACAGTACGTTAGAATGGAATGGGCAAGAGCAAAGTACACAGTTCTCAGAGTAGAGAAATTGGCGGAGGTCCTTAGATTTTTAAAAACAAATATTAATTTTCTTACCCTAGAGACCAGTGAATTGACCTGCTCACTCCACGTCAACGTGCCGTCGACCCAAACTCCAAGATATTTTATTGAGTCCGTGCGCATAACTTCAGGACAGCCACAGGTGGCAGTCCTCATTGTATGGCACGCATGAGCCGTCAAACGGAAGGGTGGCGCTGGCTGTGATGCTTTCCTTGGACTAAAAGTGATAAATCTGGTTTTATCCAGGTTGAGGGTGAGCAAATTCTGTGTGAGCCATCTCATAGTAACTCGCAAGGCTGACTCTGCCTGAAGCCGAGTTTCGTTCCATTCACTGCCGCGAACCAGGATAACAGTGTCATCAGCGTAAGCAATTATTTTGGAATTTACTAAATCAAGTTTACAGAGCTCGTTTATGTAAATCAGGAAAAGGGTAGGTCCTAAGACACTGCCTTGTGGAACTCCGTAGGTGAGAAATGCTTCCTTACTGGTGTGGTCGTTTATCCTGATGATTTGCGAGCGACCACTAAGATAACTCTTAAACAAACTAAGCGGTAGGCCTCTTATACCAATCCCTTCTAGTTTGCTGAGTAGAAGGGGGACAGAGACAGTGTCAAAAGCTTTAGAAAGATCAAGGAAGATGGCTATAGTTTTATCCTTGTTGTTCAGATTTTGAGCTACTGAACCTATCAATTCTAATATGGCATCCTCTGTGTTTTTGCCTGATCTGAATCCATATTGGTTATTTGCGAGTATATTTTGTGACCTAAGGTAATCCAGCAGACGTTTGTTCAGAACTTTCTCGAGGAGCTTAGACAGAATTGATAATACAGATATGGGTCTGTAGTTGTTGACACTGCCTCTATCTCCACTCTTGTGAATAGGGTGCACAATGGCTTTTTTGAACACCGTCGGGAATAATCCCGATGTAAGGGCAAGGTTGAAGACGTGGCAGATAACTGGGACAAGAATGCTTCTAGCATTGTAGATTACAGTTGCGGGGATACCATCCCAACCCGTAGCACTAGTTAGTCGTAGGCCACGAATAAGAAAATCTATCTCTTCGTTGTCCGTGCCAAAAATAGCCATCGAGTTAGAGTGGACATCTGAAGTGCCAGAGTCAGAAGTTTTGGTAGAGTTATAGTTTGGGGAGTTAATGATTTTAGATGCCAGTTTTGTTCCTACGCTTGCAAAGAAGTCGTTGACAGAATCAAGTGATTGAGTTGGATCTGGAGTTATTGATAACAACTCAGTGGCAGAGGCCTTACTTTTTTGAAGATGGGAGATAGTTCTAATGAGATTCCAGGTAGCTTTCGGGTTCTTGCGATGTTTTTCAAATTCATGTCGTTCATATTCTCGTTTTAATTTCTTTAGCAGATTGTTGCAAAAATTTTTATATCGATTATAGGTGATTTTCAGAGTATTATTATCAGCATCCCTCCTCATTTTGCGATACATATTGTCTCGGTTTCGAATACACCTAAGGAGCCCAGGTGTGATCCATGGCTTAATAATGCGTTTTCGGTTCGGGACAACAGAATCACGACTATTTTTATCAACAACTGAGGAAACAAGCTGGACCATGATGGAAGCAGCAGATTCAGCATCTTGACAGCTCATAACTGGAGTAAAATCAACTTTCTCAAGAGCCACTACGCAAGCATTAATGTCTACACGATGCTGTCGGGAAGGTGATTTAAGAATATCTAATTTCAGATTGCAAAAAACTACAACAGGAGCATGGTCAGTGATTAAAGAGTCAAGAACTAAGGTAATAGCTGGTTTATTTGATTTTAGCATAACGTGGTCAATGCAACTATCATTGCGTGTCGGGAAAAAATGAGCAGGTAACATGGCATGTGACGCAACCGCATTAAGGTACATGTCTGAGTTGGGATCAATCCAATTTGGGGCTATGTTTATATTGATATCTCCAACCAAAATAACAGTTCTGAAAGTCTTTAGTGAATTGAGGATTACATCTAAACTAGTAATAAAGTGCTGAATATTTCTATTTGAAGGTGACCTAAATATAGCGATAAGCGCCACCTCATTTTTAAATTTGAGTACAAGACAATTTGCGTCGGCGAGTATAGGCTTTTCTAGAAGGAACTGTAACTCTACTTTAGTATACACCACAACTCCATCATTTTGGTTTGAGTGATCAGAGCAATTAAATACAAAACCCGGTATGGAGGGAAGATGAGGACATTTGCTTAACCAGCATTCAGATAAGACCACGATGTCAAATTGTGTCTTTATTCGTTGCAGTAATATCAGGAGGTTGTTAAAATTTGCAATGTTGCCAATGCTTCTGATGTTAACGTGAAAAATTTTCAAGCCGTGATTAACGTTATGTAGGTATGAGTCAACTTGTTCCGGGGAGCATTGATGTGATGCTGAAGCTGAAAGGTGTTCTATATCATCCATTATTTTAACATTGTCATCCATAATCAAGGCTGAGAACAAACAAGTGATTTGATTTATTGGACGTACCATAGCATAATCCGAAATGACAGGAGATACCAAAGTATTTCATTAGTAGTAGAATTAGAACAGAATAAATCTTCCGTTGTGAGTATGGCGAATGTAAGTAGTAATGTGTGTATGTATTAATATTACAATGATAACATAACATTAGTGACATATTTACTAATTTTAGAGCATGCATAACAATTAATAATAGAATATTTACATCTTCAAATCTTCGAAAAATTAATTCTACGTAGTAAGTTACAGTCAGTAGTCATTTTTTCGGAAGGTCAAACTCATCCCTGATCACGATATGTTGGGCTCCATCCTTTTCTCGGACAAAAATTTTGCCATTCTTAATCCAGCAGTACCGGTACTTATGAGTGCTGGCAAAATCACGAGCCAGGAAAAACAAGCGTTTCATCTTTGGTGAAAGATTTTCGGACACAAATATAGGTTTAGCAGGGCCGCTGATTTTCAGGTCCTCGGTAGACAAATTATTGTTTTCCTTTTTGTACTTTTTATACATTTTAATAATTTCTTCTTTCCGTAAATTGCTCGTAAAGTCCACGACGATAGTCCTGGTGTCGGAGTCTTTGGGTTCTATACGGAAAATATCCTTTATCTCGCGAGGCTGAATGGGGACATTAAGGGTTGACCCTATTTTAACCACAGTATTTAGTAAGCCTTCTTTGGATTCTGATTTACTAACAGGTATATTCCTAATTTCCACGCAGGACGATCTCGCACCACGTTCCAGGTTCTCAAGTTTATCTTCCAGGGTTTTCAAATACGCTAAGTTATTTTTCCGTTCTGTTTCGAGTTGTGATTCCATTTTTTGTAATTTAATTTTAAGGTCGTCGTAGTTTTGTGACAGAAAGTTAACCGTCGATTGTATACCGGACTTTGAATTTTAATCTCCTCAACCGATGCACATAATGTTCAAATTTACTGTTCTGTTGTTCCTTGAACTCGAGAAACATGGTTTTCATTTCCAACATGAATGAAGATAGGTCGGTATCCCGGCAAATCTCTGACTCAATGCATTTACGTTTGCCACTACGTTGAGTAACATTCCGGGATTCACCATCGATGCCAACTAACTGGTCAGTCTTTGTAATATCAGGTTCGGAGGAGCTGTGATGCAACGGAGTTTTTAGCGGCGCCAGGAGTGACGACGTAGGTGTTGGAGTTGGTGGTGGTGATCTATTTATCGGCATATTTTCTAATTTAATTTAACAAGTACCAGAGCGTAAGGGATTTAAGGAGAGGGCACCACTTTGTAGTATATCCGACTGCGTAAAACGGAACGTAATATATACACAGTTATGCCTTTACACCGTAAGTACTGTCAGATCTCTTGAAGTCCTAGTAAGTTGATGTAACTTTGCTGTCGATTTCAAGTCTCTCCACTCCACTCCAACTCTTTCATTCAATGTTTGCAACAAGAATAAATGTATTCCAAATTATAAGTACTAGGCGCGCATGACAGACGACAGTACGGTAGCAGCGACGTCACCTTCAGGGGCGGAGCTAATTACTGTCGGTTAAAGATGGTGGTGCGTGTACCTTTTGTCCTTCGCTGGTGGGCGGAGAGTTGCGTGAGCGAGGCAGCACTATGTCCTGCAGAGAAGGTCGTGCGCAGGAGGGTGGAGCCAGCAGGTCTTCAAGATGGTTGATTTAGTGCTCGGAGAATAGTGTTGCTCCTATGATTTATGCACTCCTATTTTTTCGCACGGATTTTAGGAGTTTAACTTTGATTTAAAAATAATTAAAATAAAACTGGGTGAATTTATGAGACGTGTGCTCGTCACCGAGGTCCAGGAGGAAGGAAGTGAACTTTCATACTTACGTGTATTTTTGCTGTCAAACAGCATTTTTATGTTTCTTATTGGAGAAAACTCAATACTGTCTCTAGGGATAGGATCGCTTAGGCGAACTCCTTAGGGAGTTTTAAGTATCTATATACGGCGAAGATCTTTTATTTTATTTTTAACCGACTTCAAAAAAAGGAGGAGGTTCTCAATTCGTCGGGATATTTTTTATTTTTTTTTATTTATGTTCCCCGATTACTCGAAGGCGGCTGGACTGATTTGAAAAATTATTTTTTTGTTTGAAAGAGTATACTTTCAAGTTGGTCCCATTGTTCTTTGGTCACGATCTGATGATGGGATCTTGGAGAAATCGAGGGAACTCTTCAAATATTAAAGGCACATCTATGGCGATTTGGGTATTTTTGATGAGCAGTTGACATAAGGCTATTGTAACTTAGATAAATTACAAGCCAACCCACTAAAAAGTGAAAAAAAAAACTTTTTTACAAAAAACATAACCGACTTCCAAACTACAAAGTGAAAAATAACTTTAATTTCGGAAGTCGGTGTCAAAAAACTAAAATACTGATCTGATCCAACGACACCAACTTCCGAAATTAAAGTTATTTTTCACTTTGTAGTTTGGAAGTCGGTTATGTTTTTTGTAAAAAAGTTTTTTTATTCAAGCAACAAACCATAATAATTTACAGATCAGGTGATGTGCAGGGCAGGTCATGGTGACAGTTAATAATTTCACCACAAATGTTAAAAAATCGCATGACACTTCACTTTTTGTCTAAAATTTACCTGCAATAAGAGTAACAGCAACCCACTTTCATAATACAATTGCAACTAAATAAGTGCAGTTAATTACAAATTTCTTTTCTTTCATTTTAAAAATATAAATTATGTTTTTTAAATATTGGAATATAAAATTATTTAAAAATTTAAAAAATTATTATCCACCGTAGTAGTTTCGCGAACCTGACGGAACACGGGTATTTTAGTCAGTAACTCTGACGCGCCCTCCCGCTCCACCCAGAGCGGGAGAAGTTATTCGATAATTAACCAACCAAAAAAAAAATACGATGATTATTTTATTTTACTTTTTACACACTTCCTTGACATAATCTTTTAATTATTTGGCATTATATGCCTAAAATATTCAATATTTTTTATTAAATTCGATTTTAGTTACAGCTGGAGTCGCATTGATTATTTTTTTTTAGATTTTCTGATTGTAAGAACGTTGTAGGCTTAACAGACTGTAGATTTGTGGACATTTTCTATTTTGCCAAGAACCTGGTACTTGTTGAAAACATTTTATAAACCATTTAATTTTAAAAGAGCTCTTCTCCATAGGAAACGACCAATTGGAACCGTGCACCTAGCTTCTGACGTTTCATAAGTCTGTTTCATTGTAGGTAGGTATATGTTTTTTTTTTTATCGAACACTTATTATTATTATTAACAATGCGAGCCGTGTCCAGAAGTACCGGTTTCTGAAGCTCTAGCCCTTAATCCAGCTGCCCAACGAGAACCTCTTTAGGTGTTTGTTGAAGCTCTTGGCAATTAAACCATTGGCTGATACGATTATTGGCACAATGATTGTTGAGTCCACTTCTACATGTCGAAAATTTATTAATAATCAAATTGACACCCTACTTCGATTTGCCGTGTTATAGTCATTTCATACAACTTTCAAAGACTGACAGTGTTGGGTGACACCACTTTCCGGCGCGCTACAAGTCTGCGTCTGGGTGCTCCTTGTGCGGGCTCCACATCGCTGTCAGTGCGGTGAAGCTGTCGACCGCCTTGCACACCATGGCCTTTCCTGCAGCAAGAGCGCTGGTCGGTTGGCACGGAACGCAAGCACTAATGACATCCTCCGTCGGGTCTTGTCACCACAGGGTGCTAGCTGTTTTAGAACCCAATGGCTTGGCACGCGACGATGGGAAGAGGCCAGACGGAATGACCATAATGCCTTGGAAGTTGGGTAGGCCTTTAGTGTAGGATGCAACCCGTGTCGAAACTCTTGTACCATCCCATCTTTCTAGCACTGCGGGCTGTGCCGGGGCGGCTGCTGCAGGTGCAGAAAACCTCAAACGGCGCAAATATAGCAACCTTATTGAAATAAACTTAATATTATGATGATAAAAAAAAAACGTGTGGCACTCGGAGACTGCCGTGGTAAAGCTATTGCATAGCATTTGTAACCTCCATACTTCCTATTTGTCAACGCTACACTTGGGATGATGACGTGATGACATAAAACAAAAATTACGATCCCATGACAACGTGATGACCGGGGTTCCAAGTAAACTGACTACCTAATGAAAGAAGAACATAGGTGGCACAAATACCATGCCGGATTACCGCCATGGGATCTGGAGGCAAAGGTCCTCGCGCACGTCTGGGAGTGTCGCGAGGAGGCGAAACGCCGGGGCTTAACTCCGATGCCCCAAGAAATTGCGGCACAGCGGACAGAGCTCCGGCGGGATCTCATGGCGTCATGGAGGGTGCGATTGTCGCAACCCCGCGCTGGGCACGCCACAATCGCGGCGATAAGACCCGTCTTTGAGGAGTGGCTGGAGAGACGCCACGGCGTTCTCACCTTCCGCCTGACGCAGGTCCTCACCGGACACAGCTGCTTCGGGAGGTTCCTGTTCAGGATAAGGCGGGAGGAAACACCCAGGTGTCACCATTGTGTGGATCGGCCTGAGGACACGGTGGAGCATACGGTGGAGGTCTGCCCAGCTTGGGCGGAGCAACGCCGTGTTCTCGTAGAGGCGATCGGCGGCGGTGATCTCTCGCGTCCGGCCCTGGTTCAGGCCATGGTACGGAGCGAGAGGAAATGGCAGGCCGTCACCTCCTTCTGCGAAGCGGTAATGCTCGCGAAGGAGGAGGCGGAACGCGTGAGGGAGAGGCTAATTTCGCGCCCTCACACCCCTAACCGCCGCAGGAGGAGACGCCCGGGGCGGGAATCGCGAGCCGATTTCCGGCCACCGTAGGCGCGGGCTTGCGGACGGTGAGCAATGGGTAGCTCGCCGTCCGATAAGGACCAAGCCTGGGTCGACGGCGCGTTGTGTTCCACGCGCGCCTCAAAGAGATGTCAGCAGAATTGACGGGGTCCGCTAGGGCCAATGCCTGCCGGGGGTTCGAAGAAAACCGATCGGGAAATCGTGGCCCCCGGCAACAGGGCAACCGAAGGAACACGGGTAGGTTTTAGTCAGTAAGAGTCTGACACGCCCTCCCGCTCCGCCCAGAGCGGGAGAAGTTATTTGATAATTTCCCACCCAAGAAAAAAAAAAAAAGGTGGCACAAATAATTTAATTTTAAAATCTAAAAATCAAATCAAATCTTCATTGGAAACGAAAAACTAACAAAATCTTTAACGGAAAATTAACCATAACAATGAAAAACAAAATAAAAGTTAACAACATGCAATAAAATATCTTTGAACAAATACAAGAAGAAATCCCTGTGGCCGGGATCGAACCCGAGGACAAGAAATGTCGATCCACCGTTGTGCCTCGAGACCGATCGGTTTCTTATTGACCATGGCGAATATGTTGAACCGTCATTACATGGTAGGCGGAGTGGGGGGTGTTAGGTTTTATTTTCGTTACGTTACGGAATTTCTTGATTCAGTCGCCGCGCTCAAAGCCTGCGATAAAAGCTATGCAATAGCTTAAAAAAAAGACTGACAGTTGTGATTTGAATATACGGACCATTCAAGTTGGTAATCAAATTGCTAAGCAATTAATTTACCTGACTTTACCTACCATCAATATGAATTCCATGAGGCTGATCAAGTGATCACCCCTGTATCTGACGCTTTAATTTGCACACACAAGATCTTTGATTACGTGACTCATATGATAACTCGTCAGGCCGTATCCGGAGTAGGTACCCGTGTAAGTTCAGCGTCAAAAATATCGGGAGGATCAGACCGTTCAATATTATTTGAACTACAGAGAAAAGAAGAGTGGGAAACAAATGTATGGGGTCTGAGCCCACCCTTCAACAGTAACATTTGATATACTGTTGGATACCCAACTAGCAAAAAATTTAATATTATTTATAAGGGTATTATGGGTTTCTGGCTTAATCAGAACACGTATAAACCTTGTATGAAATCATAGCTCTTACAAGCTTTTGTTTGTAAGGGCATTTTGCTAGTTGGGTAGGGCTTTTTAAGCGGAACATTAGTTACTAATAAAACTATGGTCAAATGTTAGTACTTTCGGAGATACGACGTCTTCAGAGCTCAGACAGGCTTCAGGCTGTCAGAGCCATTTATAATCTACGTCGCCGCGAAACTCTCAGGGAACTTTTTAAAAGGATTAATATTATGACGGTACCTTGCCAATTCATTTATGAAAATATTATGTATGTAAGGAAAAATCCACATCTCTTTAATAAAATAAGTGATAGACATAATTTTAATACTAGAAATAAAGATAAACTAGATCAACCATTTTTCAGATTATCTAAAGTACACACATCTTTTATAGGGTACTGTGTTAAATGTTACAACAAAATACCTTGTAACATATTGCAATTAAATGAAAGAAAATTTAAAACTCATATTAAAAATACACTTTGTAAACAAGCATATTACAAATTAGAGGATTATATCCAAGATAAGAGTGCTTAGAAACATGCTGGTCCTGCTCCATAGGACGATTTAGAATCAAGACAAAATCAAACTGGTTGCTAGTTTAATTGTAAAATTTATTTCTTTGTGTTTTATGACATTGATTTTACATTCTGTGATTACTTCCTCACACACTGACTTATTAATTGTAAAATTTAGGAAAATCGTCTACTTTTACAATGTTTGTAAATATGTGAGCACCATGTATCTATCACATATTAAATTATCTGTCGTTGTTTCATTTTTTTTTTTTTTTACCTATTGTGGTATAGTAATTTTATTCTAGGTGCATCATCTTCACATATAATAATTATTTAACAAATGTACGTACATATACAAACAATTGTAAAATATTTTAAAAGAGTAACGGTGGAGTTTCTTGCCCACATTCTTCTCCATACGAAAACTACCTTTTGGAAGGGGCGACTAGAATCAATTTAATTATTTTGTAATTTTTGACGTTCAAAAGTGCCATACATGGGCCTATTTGAAATAAATGATTTGACTTTGACTTTAAACTTAAGGAATTATTCGACTTAAAAAGATCTAATAACCTGTAGCAGCAATATAAATGTCTATATGCATTTTTCATATCTTTCTGGACCCAATTCTGAAGTCCACGCGGACGAAGACTACCAGACGCAAGTACCCTAATAAATATTCCAAAATTACTATCGACTTATGTTGCTGACTGTACCAGCAAAGTGGAATGTTCCCGGTAAAATAATTTGATTCGTCAATTCAGGGACGGTAGGCATCAGGTACCTCTACCTACTTTACATAAAGGTAGGGTTGTGAGTTTTGTTGGGGTTGATTGAATTTTGTTAAGGATTTGTTAGCGGTGAATTGATTCTGATTTTGAATTGATACATAATATAATATGTTTGTTTACTTTTGCATGGAGAAACCTCTGTTTTCACCTCTTAGCATGAGCACAATAGAAACGGGTTTTGTCGACGGCAGAATAGACAAAATACACAAACAATCACAATTTGCACGCGTAGCTACCATAGAAACGGGTTTTCTACGGGTTTTGTTGACGGAAGAATAGACAAAATTACAGATTGTAATTGTTTATCTGTCATTTTGTCTATTCTTCCGTCGACAAAACCTGTTTCTATTGTGGTCATGCTAAGCGTGCTGTCATTTTGTCTATTCTTCCGTCGACAAAACCCGTAGAAAACCCGTTCTTATGGTTGTCATGCAATAAATGTTTTCTAAATTTGTATCTGCAAGTGTGGCTCTTGAGAGTAACGTTACAATGGTTATTTTATTCTGTTTTATTAGTCAAGATTAAAGGCTCGTACAAACAGGCGCGACACGCGACGCGACACAAAGACACCGCTCGTCGTGCAACGAGCGGTGCCTTTGTGTTTTGGAGTCTTTATAAAGGCGAAAGTTGATACAATGTTAGATATTTTGGTTCCCTTATGCGCGTTTTCAGTAGCACTACGCGATACCTAAATGAATATCTAGATAAAAGCGTGTTGTTGGGTTTTCAACTTTCGACGTCGAGTCTAGCGTTGAAAATCGAACAGCGCGTTTTGATTTAGGCAAATCGGAAAATGTTTTTTTTTAAACTTATTTGGTACCTACTTTATTTAACAAAACTAAAAATATAAAATCCTAACCTAACTAAAACTATTAACAAACTAAAATGTGGCGTCGAAAAATTTCTCAGCATTATTGTCGAATGGTAATGTACTCAAGAGACTGGCAGCATTGCCACGTTGTATGGCTATGCTTAGCCTCTGGCCAAGGTAAAAACCAGCCCTTGGGCCACGGGAGTCCAGTCGTTTGGAGATTTAACTGAACAGAAAATGGTTTTTAGCATTTTTTACGCAGTATTAAGAGCATACTTCTTATATCAGCCATCTCAATGGTGACTCATTCTTAGCCACACAGTAATTTTTTTTAAGCTATTGCATAGCTTTTATCGCGGGCTTTGAGCGCGGCGACCGAATCAAGAAATTCCGTAACGTAACGAAAATAAAACCTAACACCCCCCACTACCATGTAATGACGGTTCCCATAACAACGTGATGTTGTCATGGAGGTAACAAATGCTATGCAATAGCTTTACCGCGGCAGTCCCCGAGTGCCACACGTTTTTTTACTTTTTCGACTTTAATGGAGACCACGGTAAAAAACTGATTCTGTTTGGCACCTTTTGGGTACAGAACCCTATTACTAAGCCTCTGCTAGCCCTCCGTTCATCTGTCTGTCTGTCAGCGAGTTGTTTCTCATGAACCGTAATAACTTTTGAAATTTTACTTGGAGATGTAATAATAAACAAGATTTCTTTAGTTTGCACTAGATAGTGAATTTATTTTCTACCAGAAAACACCCGGTACAGTAAGTATTTAACTTGTGACAGTTAGCAACGACAGTGACACCAATTGTCAGAAGTAGAAACTAATGCTTTACTCTAAACAGAGGCACAGGAAAACTCGCATACAGCCAAGTATCAATATAAAATTCAACTCAATAATTTTCACAGATTGCGTATTTCTATTGCAGCTAAAACAACAAATAATAAAAATAAAGTTAAAAATTAAAGAGGTGTTCTTTTTTAACCGACTTCCAAAAAGGAGGAGGTTATATGTTCGTCGCGTATGTTTGTTTTTTTTTTTTTATTATGTCCACCGATTTCTCCGTCAATTGTAGACCGATTTAGAAATATTTTTTTTGTTTGAAAGAGTGTGCTCTCGAGGTGGTCCCATATAAATTTTATTAACTTTGCTTGAATAGTTTTTGAGTTAGCTTCAATAATACGTACTTTTTCCCACTTAGTATGTGGATGATATGATAAGTTCCTGTCACTGTTATTTACATAGCAGGTAGTGGTTTTCGAATTTGTGTGGGGTAGGTACCACAACTAAAAAGTGAAAAATAAAAACTTTTTACAAAAAAAAAAACAACCGGCTTCCAAAAAACACTACAAAGTGAAAAATAACTTTAATTTCGGAAGTCGGTGATAAAAACGAAAATTCAAAACCAAAGACACCGACTTCCGAAATTAAAGTTATTTTTCACTTTGTAGTGTTTTTTAGAAGTCGGTTGTTTTTTTTGTAAAAAGTTTTTTACATCAATATTTAAAAAAAAAGTCATTTTTAATATTGTACGGTGGTACAGGTCATCATCATCATCATCATCAGCCTATAAATGTTCCCACTGTTGGGACACAGGCCTCCTCTCTGTGAGAGGGAGTGGGCCGTAATCTACCACGCGGGCCCAGTGCGGGTTGGTAGATGTCACATGTCTTCGAATTTTCGGTTCTAGGACATGCCGGTTTCCTCACGATGTTTTCCCTCACCGTTTTGAGAGCAGTGGTGATGAAATAATTTACACAAAGTAAAGCGTACAGTGTTTGAGTCCAACTCGCACTTGGCCACTTTTTAAAAGTTTATGCTGTCAAAGTTTTTCGTGATTTCAAAACAAACCTCATTACCGAGTGGCAGGAGTTAGTCAAACAGCTAGCAAGGTTATGCAAAAACATAAATATAATGTACAACCATAAATTCATTACAAGCGAACACTACCTTGTGGTAATGAGAGGTACCGTCGGCAGCGAAATGTTCAAGGGAAATAGATGCATATTACCATAGATTAAAAAATGTGTATAGAAACGAAACTCAAGTGTGTGGTCGACTTCATAATTGCTTTACGTTACATAAAAAGAAAATTATTTAAAAAACAAAAAACCCGACTGCAAAAACACTTCCGCTTATTAGTTTGTGCCTGCAATACCAAAATTCGTTTTATTATAAAGCTTGTTTTTCTCTTTTCAGTTGTTTTTTTGTAGTAGGGTTTTTTGTTTTTAAATAATTTTCTTCATTTCAAGCTTTTTTAGTTTTGTATATTTTATGATTATATTTGGAATTGACTCATTACTAGCTTTTATTTGATACCAATATTATTGTAATTTATTTAAAAAAAACTTTTCCTCTCTTTTTTTGTATTTGCAGATGCAAAATATAAATATTGTGGAACCTATGTCACTTCCACAATTAAGACGAATCTAACGACAGCTCATAATTATGTTAAAATCCATCAAGCCGTTTAGGCTACAGAGCGTGCTAAAGAAATAGACATACATACGTTCATACTCTCGAAAAACATTATACTCCTTCTGGGGCAGTCTGGTAAAAAAACAGAAAATCATGTAATCCCCGAAGGGTTAGTCAGAAGTATACCTCTAGTACACTCACATTTCGCCAGTTTTGTTCAAGTCCCATGTAATACGGCAAGCCTATTGCCATCAACCGGGCACAAATGCAGACTCCGGGCTGCTACTGAGAAATTCCAGATGGAAAATCCAATAACACGTTGCCCGACCCTTTTTTTTTTTTTTTTTTTTTGGGTGGGAAATTATCAAATAACTTCTCCCGCTCTGGGCGGAGCGGGAGGGCGTGTCAGACTCTTACTGACTAAAAC
This sequence comes from Agrochola lychnidis, assembly GCA_963680765.1. Classification (NCBI taxonomy): domain Eukaryota; kingdom Metazoa; phylum Arthropoda; class Insecta; order Lepidoptera; family Noctuidae; genus Agrochola; species Agrochola lychnidis. The sequence goes on from OY796869.1 coordinate 17,602,613, forward strand.
CCACCCGTGTTCCTTCGGTTGCCCTGTTGCCGGGGGCCACGATTTCCCGATCGGTTTTCTTCGAACCCCCGGCAGGCATTGGCCCTAGTGGACCCCTTCAATTCTGCTGACATCTCTTTGAGGCGCGCGTGGAACACAACGCGCCGTCGACCCGGGCTTGGTCCTTATCGGACAGCGAGCTACCCATTGCTCACCGTCCGCAAGCCCGCGCCTACGGTGGCCGGAAATCGGCTCGCGATTCCCGCCCCGGGCGTCTCCTCCTGCGGCGGTTAGGGGCGTGAGGGCGCGAAATTTGCCTCTCCCTCACGCGTTCCGCCTCCTCCTTCGCGAGCATTACCGCTTCGCAGAAGGAGGTGACGGCCTGCCATTTCCTCTCGCTCCGTACCATGGCCTGAACCAGGGCCGGACGCGAGAGATCACCGCCGCCGATCGCCTCTACGAGAACACGGCGTTGCTCCGCCCAAGCCGGGCAGACCTCCACCGTATGCTCCACCGTGTCCTCAGGCCGATCCACACAATGGTGACACCCGGGTGTTTCCTCCCGCCTTATCCTGAACAGGAACCTCCCGAAGCAGCCGTGTCCGGTGAGGACCTGCGTCAGGCGGAAGGTGAGAACGCCGTGGCGTCTCTCCAGCCACTCCTCAAAGACGGGTCTTATCGCCGCGATTGTGGCGTGCCCACGTTGCCCGACCCGGGAATCGAACCCAGGTTACATACTTAGCAGTCAAAATGGTGGATACAAAAAGGTAGCCCATAAATTTTTTTTGATTCATTTCCCGATTTTCAAAAGAATTTTTTTTTTAAAGAAATTTCGATTTTGAAAAAGTGGCAGTGACACACCAAAGTGTGTTATCTCAGGAGTGTATAAAAAAAAATGGCAGCGATACGTCAAAAATTGTGGTGTAGGTAGATTTTTGAACAAAAACTGTCATTTTTTTCCCACTGTGCGGCGTAAGGCGTGGGCGACGTGGGCCACCGCCTACGGCCTCGCGGTCCGAGGGGCCTCGCACCTCGAAGATTTATGCATTACATAAAATACGTGAACGCGTCGAAAAAAAATTACTCGTTTTAAAAAGGTAAATATATTGACACGAGCCCTCCAGGAGGGTTCCCGGTACTGAACGTGTTAAAGCTTAATATTACGCAAACGGATCCCTGAATAGAAAAAATACAGTAGGGAAACCAGCACAGTGTACAAAAACAGACGCCTCCCGTCATTCCACCTTGCCGCGGAGGTCCTTTGCGATCGTGACCGCGTCCCCGAGTAAATGATACTCCCCCCCGACCCTTGCTCGATAACGAGGTGCCAACAGTTGTTACCTAAAAAAAAATTAGTACTAGAAATCTGTAATTTGGCATAGGTATACATATTAATTACGCCGATAAAGTGGTAAAACAAAATTATGAAAAACAATTATTTTTTTATCCCATAGGGGTATTGGAAAGGTCTTTCAAAAACATTAGGTGCAGGGATCCGTTTGCGAAATATTAAGCTTTAAAGTGCTAATTTTTGTTAGAGTCAATTGTTCCCCCCCTGCCAGCTAAATGGTTGGTTTTGGATGTGTGAAAAAAATCACAGTAGTAGTTTATATAACGAAATTAAAAGAAAAACTATGAGAGCTAAGTAAGCTTTTCAAGTTAACGAGTAATAATCGACTAACTACGTTGGAATAACCACCAAACGGCCGCCATGACCCACGCACAATGGTCCACCTGACGGACTAAGTGCGGAAACCAAAACCCATAACATAGAACATAGAATCGACCAACTTAACTTTGCAGTTGCAAAAACATGTTTTCCCATACATTTCGTATGAACATGTTTATCAACTACAAAGTTAAGTTTGTTTTTGGGATACATTCATTCCAACTACGAAACCCTTCATTGTGCGTGGTCCGACACGCACTTGGCCGGTTTTTTTCGTCTTCTTGCGCCCCTAGAGGGCCTCGCAAAATGTACCTCGTCCACACCAAATTTTGATCTTACCCCGCCACTGTGTGTAGGTATTTATACGTGAGGAAGTTTCGCTTCTATCTATCCGTACCTAATCTATGACATTACCAATTTGAATAATTAAATATCATCATCCCAGGTATTTGTGGCAGGATTTCAGTGAATTTCAGTGAATTAGTGGCGGTAACGAATTCTTGGAACGTGGCTGGTGGTGGCTGCTGTCGCTGTTAAGCTTTAATTAATAGATGAACTGGTGATAATTGTACGGGGTGGGAATGTTAGTATGCGATTCGATTTAAATTTTAATCGATGATATAATCGAAAAGTTTTGTTGTAAGAAAAAGAAACATTAAAAAAATTACACATTATCCAAATTTACAATAATAATATGTTCTTAATGTCCCTCGGCAAACCTCGTGTTTCGTCAGTCGTCGGATTTCTACCAGTTGCCCTTTGCACTTGGTGCAGACCGGACGCTAGCAATCGACTTGGAAGTATATAGAGTTGTTAATACTCTTTTAACTTAATGTTTTTTTTTTTTTTAATAGTATGAAAGCTGCTAAAGTCGCAGGCGCGACAGATAGGAAAATAGTTTTACAGCTCTATATGTATACATAGTTCACACGAAAATCAAAACAAAACAACAATAAAGTACTTAGTTCTGAATTCAAATTATTATACAAGATAAATCTAATAATTGATGGACATGGAAATTAGCATTTGTTTGTTTTTGGAAATGCGATGATTCCCGAGAGACATTAAGAAAATAGAAATATTACCTACATCCATAAAACCAACCACTACTACTATACCACAACCCCACTGCCGCCCCAACCGCCACATTAATTACAAAACTATAGTATCTCTTCTCGTCTTTTTAAAATTAATTTTATCATTTTAACTAAAAAATTAAATTCTATATTTAATTAAGAGACAGTTTCTATCACCACCGCTCCAATTCTACATTTTTTTTTTCTTTTTCAATTTTTTATTCTTGTCATCCATTTTTATTATTTTCATTGTTATTTCGTAAAAAAAAATACTTGTCCTGAGATTATGGTAAAGCAATAAAGATATTGAGTATTGAAATTATATCATTTTGCAAAGTAAGTAATTTGATTGTTTTCACTTTTTCTTGTCAGCTCACCTTACAGCTTCATTTGAAGTGGTCCACTTAAGCATCTGCAATATTTTCAAACATAACTTTCCGTAACATTGCGCTTGTAATAACCCAAGGGTTAGACAGAGGTGTACACCTACTATAGTACACCCACAATTCGTCAGTAATTTTTAATATATTTAAATATTTTCAAAATTCCTGTAAAAGTGCGGGATAATATCAATATGTATCCTACATAATTGACATGGAGCTTGGTACTGGAATCAGCATTCTGTGGATATTCAACAACAATATAAAGTATTATCAAATCGCTTGCGGTGTCTAGTGAAAAAAAAAAAAATTGTAAAAGGGTCTTTAAAGATAAGTTTACAAAAAAATATGTCGCTAACAGCAAATTAAGTAGATATTTTTTGACATCTGTCTGAGATGTCAAAAAAATATCTAGGTATTTAATTTTTATAAAACCTTTGCCAAAATCGTTATTATGCTGACCTTACAAGTTCACTTCATTAAAGGCACACCGGGACGCAAGCGAGCCAAACACATCACAATTTTTACCGCCCACTTAAGGTAGCTGTCCCACCGAGGAAGCGACTAGCTACCAATGATTTTTTCGCTCAAGAAACGTACAAAAGATTGTACCTAGGTCCCGTTTTAGTAAAACAGATCCTTTAAATAATAGCTGATTGCTGACTGTCAATACCGTCGCACTGTGGATCGAAAAAAGACTCTCGAATACATAGGAGCTTACATTTTTAACCGACTTCCAAAAAGGAGGAGGTTATATGTTCGTCGCGTATGTTTGTTTTTTTTTTTTATATATGTCCACCGATTTCTCCGTTAATTGTGGACCGATTTTGATAATTCTTTTTTTGTTTGAAAGGGTGTGCTCTGGAATTGGTCCCATATAAATTTTATTAACTTTGCTTGGATAATCTTTGAGTTAGCTACAAAATACGTTTTTTTTCCCACTTAGTATGTAGATGATATGATAAGTTTCTGTCACTAGTAGCAGGTAGTGGTATTCGAATGTGTGTGGGGTAGGTATCACAACTAAAAAAAGAAAAATAAAAACTTTTTACAAAAAAAAACAACCGACCTCCAAAAAAAAAACACTACAAAGTGAAAAATAACTTTAATTTCGGAAGTCGGTGGCAAAAAACGAAAATACAAAACCCGACACCGACTTCCGAAATTAAAGTTATTTTTCACTTTGTAGTGTTTTTAAAGTATCGGTTTTTTGCTTGAAATGGCTTCTAATGGCCAATATTATACATAAATATATGTCGGAGACAGGTATGTACCTCTTCGTTATTATCAGCGATATTTTAACTACTGTGGGCGTAGTGTGGGTAGTGTTGCTTAATGCACAAAAGAAAAACAGTTTTGCAGTTCAGATCACATTATAATTTACTATCAAATTAATTACACTAGCTAAATTATACACACACTTACCCAGTGTTATTATTAAACGACGGCGTTTATTAAAATCACCAATTAACACAATGATCACAAATTACAACTAATACAATAACTGAGTACCACGAATCGAGAACAGTTTCGCGACAACTTAACTCCGATGCGATCCGAGGCTGAATCCCCTTTTCGCCGTGGCCTTAAAACATCACGACTCTGTAGAAGCGCGCTTTTTGGTGCGAGTAGATCACGTTCTGTCGCCAGCGGTTCGTTTCGTGTCCGTACTAACGACCGGATCCGACATATATATCATAGGATACAATCTGGTACGCAAATTTGCTACTTATATTTTTGCAAAAAAATAAGGAAGATTCTAGAGTAGAATCCCGAGCATAGTGAGGGATTCTAAGGTAAGATCCTGAGCGCAGCGAGGGATTCTAAGTACGTCACTCGAGCTAAGACTAGTGTTGCTCCCGATGTGGACACTACTTTTTATCACCCTCTATGAGAAAATAAATAAATGTACTTACGAATAAGAATAGTACCTAATTATATTTATTTCATTCTCACTACTTTGAAGACACGCTCATTTTTTATAAAAATAAGTAAAATCCGATTTTGTGTAAACAATAATTACGAACGAAGGCGGAATGCATTTCGCGCGTTTTTATTTTTTCACAAACTTTTATTTAATTTTTTATTTTTCTAGCACGCCCTATACTTTATTATACAGCCTGTTACTTGTTCATACAATATTCGTGATTGATCTCTTTGATATTTGGAACTTTTACTAACAATATTCACATCCCAAATTCAAATCACTTAGTTCCTAGGGATTAAAAAACTATTTTTGATCCCTGTTTACGAAGAATAAACTACATAGTTCATTTTGAATAGATGTGATAAAAAAATATGTTTCGGCGATTTCTTTTTGGTATGTGTTCAGAAAATCAGATTTTGTTTTGTTACTCTCTCTTTAATTCCCTCTATCGGAAAACCAGCGATGCGGTATTTAATTTGGCCTTTTTTTTTTGGTTAACAATTTTTTTTAAATATTCTTTTCTGTAATTGCTACTGTTTTTATAATTTTCTTAGTTTTAATGTTGTATTTTCTGAGAATGTCCCAAATAAAAAAAAAAAATAAAAAAACTTGTTTTCTTTGTAATTGTAATGTCACATAACCCTATCATCATCAATCAGATTTTTGCTTTTATCTCTTTTTGAGGAAAAAAAATGTTAAAATGTATTTATGTATTTTACTTGCTAACCGTACACGATGTTTATCTTCTCTCCGTCACGTAAGTATAAAGTTAGCGATACCAAAATGTCAAAACATGTCTCACCGACTTGTGAACTTCACAATAAAATGTTTTTCAACAAGAAATATTATTTTAGCACGTTGTTTTACTTCGCTAAGAACATAATTTATTTATATTAAACTATACACTGTGACATTTTAGTCGTCTTACAAAAGCTGCCCACTTCATGTATCCAATGACTATTAAACATCCATTAAAAAAAATGATATTTAGGAACAATTTTTTTACTGCTTCTAGAGGTATTTTATGTCGGCGTAAACTAGCTGCTGCCCGCGGCTTCGCCCACCTGGATCTTAATTCCTTTTCTAAAATAAAAGTAGCCTAACTTACTCCTTTTAACATCGGCTATCTGTCAGTGAAAGTCCCGTCAAAATTGGTCAGTACATTGAGTGGCCCTTTGTGAGATGACTAAAATGTCATGGTGTATAATAATATTATAAAAGGGTAAAATTTGTTTGTTTGTAAGTTTGTATGTAGGGGTACTCTCCGGAACTACCAGTCGGAATTTGAAAAATTATTTTTGCATTGGATAGCCCAATTTTCGAGGGAGGTTATAGGCTCGCGGACGAAGTCCCGGGCAGAACCTAGTATTTTGATAAAGTTCTCTATTTTGTGGAAACTGAGTTGGCTTTCATCTTTTTCTTCTTTTCGAGTCAATAGTAAATGTATTTTGTTAAATGAGTTGGGCCCAGTAGGTGGCCCAATCGCGGCATCAGTGGCGTGTTTAAGGTCCTCAGAACTGCAGGTGTGTATGTACATAGACACTTTGGACTAGCGTTGCCAGATTTTATTTTATTCTTTAAGGGACAAAGAAGATCGCAGGAGGAGACGCCCTGGGCGTCGGGAATCGTGAGCCGATTACCGGCCACCGTAGGCGCTGGCTTGCGGACGGTGAGCAATGGGTAGCTCACTGCCCGATAAGGAACAGGCCCGGGCCGACGGCGCGTTGTGTTCCACGCGCGCCTCAATGAGATGTCAGCAGAATTGACGGGGTCCGCTAGGGCTGATGTCTGCCGGGGTTGCGAATAAAACCGAAAGGGAAATCGTGGCCCTTGGCAACATGGTAACTGAAGGAACACGGGTGGGCTTTAGTCAGTAAGAGTCTGACACACCCTCCCGCTCCGCCCAAAGCGGGAGAAGTTATTTGATAATTTCCCACCCAAAAAAAATAAAAAATAAACTGACAAAGAAGATCGTGTAAGTTTCAATATACATATATTTGTTTGATTTAACATATTTAAAAATTTAATGCAGTTATTGTCATAGTTGAAAATGGTCATTAATTCACTCTTATCAAATCGAGGGTACATTTGTTGAAGACATCAATCCATTTCAAGACTATCTGCAAAAAAGTCCTTTCCACAAAACAGTTGGAACTAGGGATAACTACTGAAGATAAACGATATAATTCGAATTATTACGGACGAACGAGATCTATATATTCTTTTTAGACACTTTTTACGTATCTATGACGAATTTGCCTTGTATACCATGTATAGTGTTGGAGATACCTATCTACAAACAAAACGAAAGTAAAATCTTTACCCGCGTTTTTCTCAAAATCAGGTTTAACCTAGTTATTGCACTTTTCGTAAGGGCGGCAGTATTAGGCCACTGCAAGTCAGGTTCACGTGGCAGATGCTATTGGGACTGAAAGAAGTCGGGTGGTAGCGGGTGATGTTTTTCCTACAGGTCTCATCTCACTTTAGGCGGTTGGTCTTGGATTGCCTGTGGACGGCTGAGGAAGCTCTTCTGGCTTTTAAGTCTATCCGGGGTGGTTGTGTGTTCGTAGACGGGATACCGGGAATATTTTCTTTATTGATCCTTGCAAAGATCTTTTTAGATTTCGGTCCTAAAACTTGGTCGGAGTTAAAGGTTGCTTTTGTGTGAAAAATAAGGCACGTATTAATCGAAAAATACTAATTTAATAAATGCGCCTCTTTTTGTGAGCCTCTAATAATTCCCATTTTGGTGTCCTATAAACTTAAACCATTTACAGGCACTTTTAAATTGTCAAAAAGTCGGTTAGTTAGTCAGAAAATTGAAGCTAGATGCCTATTCCAAAACGTAGATTTCTATGGAGAAGAACCGGCAAGAAACTCCAAGGACACTCCTTTAAATATAGATATTAGAAAATTCTAGGTACATTGTTCAGGTTGTTTCATGTGAGAACAATGTACAAAAAAATATCAAAAGCAAATGAAAATATAAGATTAAAAATAAGTGGCAGATAATATAAATATGAAATAGCCAAATTACTGCAGCCAACTTGGCTGTTGCGCTTGCTGGTCACTGCCAATCCGCCGAGGGTCATTTATTTACCACTAGAGCGTGCGTTTATCATTACAAACCCAGAGGCTCATTTATTTAAAAAAAACGTGTAAGTACCAGCCTACATCATTAATTATTTTCCAAAAATAATATAAATCCCTTAAGTTCTCATTATTAATGTATCGAAATATTTCCCAAAATATAATTTTACAATTTACTGAATACAAAAGATAAGCCCCTTGTACACCGACAGTTAAGGTTTCTGCGAAAATCAGCTTACCCACGGATACTCTGTTAATAGTATTGATACTACTGAATTTCATACAATTTCGTGAGGACTTGTTCAGACGAGCAACTAATGATATACAGTGCAACCGCAAAAAAGTGGTTTAGCATATATATGTGCGGTTTTAGTGGCATGAGGAACTCAAACTCAAATCATTTATTTCAATTAAACCATTTACAGGCACTTTTGAATTGTCAAGATTGAAGTATAACCCAATTTAGAAGCATGAGGAACAGAGTGTAAAGTTCACTCATCCACCATAGAAAAGGGCGGATCCTCCGACCAGACGGGTGTTGTGTCTGGCAGGCAACTGCCCGACGGTTGATGTCGGAATCTTGTATATACCTATGTCATTCGCACGGTAAACACTAATTGCGCGATGCAGGATTTGTGTGACGTCATGTCTTTGATGTAACCGCTACACGGTCAAGGAGCATAATTATTATAGCTTCAAAAACGATGAAGGAAAATATCGTGAGGAAACCGGCATGCCTGAGAGATATTTCTCGACGGCATGTGTAGCCCAGTCAGAGGCCCTTGGGTGGCTTTAAAACTCTGACACCAGGTTAGTCACTAACCACACAAAAAGCAGAAGAAGAAACATAATTAATGTTAAGCAATTAGTAAACACATTCCTTACCCACCTTTACCACAAAGTGGATGGATATCACCTTTTTGAACTGTCATTTTCATTCAAATTGTTGGCAATAAGTTAGGTCACTTATCAGGCTTGCCGATCGACCGTCCATACATTTTTTAAACACCTTTACGCTAAAACTAGACACTCTTTGTTTAAAACGAATCATTTTATCACTCTTCTACAATGATGTGACCGTGTTTGACATTTTTAGGAAATAACTTACATTAATTACTGAGAAAAACAATTGTGAAATCCAGATAAAATTTGACACTTCTTTATATGTGTGGGTTCGTTTTGACAAGCAAACTAATGCGCCAAGTTTGTTATAGTTTTGAAATTTGAGCGCTAGATGGCGTGCGGGTGATATTATAATTCTGATATTTTGTTTTCATTTTTCCTTTACTATACTAATGCAATCATAATCAGCCTTTAATGTTCCCACTGTTGGGACACAGGCTTCCTCTCTTCGAGAGGCAGTGGGCTGTAATCTATCACGCGGGCCCTGTACGGGTTAGTAGATGTCACATATCTTCGAATTTTTGGTTCTAGGACATACCGGTTTCCTCACGATGTTTTCCTTCACAGTGTTGATGAAATTATTTTAAAGCGCCTGTCAGGTTTCGAACCCACAACGTACAACTCGTAACTCGGGACCGTTACCACTGGGCCACCACTACTCTTACTGAGCCATCACCCTTTATAGACATACATGAATTCACCTTTTTCCCATTGAGGTAGGCAGAAATATATATTGTCTGTCGCCATAACAACAATGTTACACATGCGAACTACGCAACAAAGGCCTGACGTCACACAAAATCCTGACGTCACACAAATCCTGCATCGCGCTATTAAAGTTTACCGCGCGAACGACATATAAAATGACTATTCAATCGTTGGGCAGTTACCCGCCAGACACGACACCTGGATTCTCCCTTTTCTATAGAGGATGAGTGAACTTTACACCCTGTTCCTCATGTTTCTAAATTGGGTCACGTCTGGGTCACCAATTATTAAAAAGTTCTCAATAATCGGTATATGTATAAATTTTTAATGTGCCTTATTATATCTTAACCTATTAAATGAGCAATACTTGTAATCATGTTCTCGAAAACGGCTCTAACGATTTCGATAAAAGTTGCAATGTAGGGGCGAAAAATCGATCTAGCTAGGTCTCATATCGGGGAAAATTAGTTTTCTTCGTATTTTCACCCGAGTAGAGCTCGGTCGCCCAAAGTTTAGAACAAGATAGCTACCTTAGAATAATGACATGGCAACATGGAATTAGTAAGTACCTACCTACTATCATGGCAGCATGGAATTAGTATGAACTTTCCTATACTATTAAATAAGCATTCTTTATTTTCACCAGAGCAGAGCTCGGTCGCCCAGGTACTTTGTTTTATATAGGAACTACAACTAATTAAAATAAGCAAACCACTTATTTGTAGCCATAATGTGGTATGAAAGTGGGCCGTATGAATAGTACACACAGAGCCATATTTCAATGGAGCACAAGCACGAGCGCTTCCAAATAATCCCCTCTGTGTTGCTGACTGTACATTTTCGTTTTGAGCTGCAAAATAATACGGCCGGCAGGTTCTCCGATGTCATGAAGCCATATTCTGTACGGGGTTTTATTAAAGCGAATATGATATCATTTCTGTGAAATACATTTTGTTTTAAATGTATTATTATTCGCACACACACACATAACATCACGCCTCTATTCCCCGAAGGGTTAGGCAGAGGTACATCTACATTTCGCTAGTTATGTTTAAGTCCCTCCCTCCTCATCTCGCATCTCGTATGGTCTAAGAAATTGCAGTGATATGCTCTGAAATACTACCTTTCGAAACATAGGTGAAGTGGGAACGACTGAAAAAAAAAAAAACAGTGGCACTCTGGGAGTGCCGACAGAAGTCAAAACTTGAACAAGATCGCGTTGGTGGAACAAAAATACTTGTATAGAACATTGGTCCGTAACCTTATCTAAATAAAGAGGATAAACGCGTTTACAACTTCCAAAACTTTTAAAGTAAAAATACTTGCATAAAACATTGCTCCATAATCTATACATATAATAAAATCGTAGCGAAGTCAAAACTGTACATTGAATATTTTTGAAAAAAAGTAATTGCTACGAGGTCTAGGATCGATTCTAATGCCGAAAATATTTTTTTTAGAATTTTTGTCTGTTTGTCTGTATGTATGTTCCAGCATGGCGCAAATTCTACCGGATAGATTCTGTTAAAATTTTGCATAGATATTCCCTGTGTGTCTGGTCAAACTATAGGGTATAAACTATCACGCTATTTACTATGGGGGACGAGCAATATTACATTATGTTGTATTTTTATGTTCTAGCATGACGCAAATTCTACCAGATAGATTCTGTTAAAATTTTGCATAGGTGTTCCCTATAAGTCTGGTCAAAGTATAGGGTATAAACTATCACGCTATTTACTATGGGGGACGAGCAATATTATATTATGTTCGTATTTTTGGAAAAAAACGCGCCAAAATTTTAGGATATTGTTGATGGTTATCGATTAAACTTTTTAAATGATTATCATCACGCTATACCTTTATGGAACTAAGCAGTCAATCATGAAATATATAGGAACGGCTATTTTAGACAAGTTTCAACAAAGCAATTAGCTCAACGGTTGGGCGGTTGCTTTGCAAACATGGGGTTGTAAGTTCGATTCCCACCTACGGTTTTTTCTTTTTTTTCACATTTTGTTATACGATTATTATTTTTTTTGATTATGTACCTATAATCTATAGATATAATAAAATCGTAGCGAAGTTAATTTTTTTTAAAGAAAGTTATTGCTACGAGGTATGGGATCGATTCTTATGCGGAAAATAAAGTTTTTAGAATGTTTGTCTGTACCAACTGTAGGGCATAAACTATCACGCTATTTGCTATGGGGGATGAGCAATATTACATCATGTTCGTATTTTTCTCTGCAAATTGTAAAAGGAAGCGCCAAAAGGTTGGGATATTGTAGACAGGTAGTTACCGATTTAACTTTTTAAATGATTATCATCACGCTACCTTTTATATAGGAACGGCTATTTTAGCTAACTTTCAACAAAGCGAATAAGTAAGCGGTTGTACGAATGATTTGAAGTCCTGAGGGCCTACCACCAGCTCAAAAGCAGTATTATTTTAATATTAATTTAGTTTACTTCAGTGTGGGAAAGAGATGAAGCTCTACAGGATGTATAGCTCCATCTCTTTCTCCCACTGAAGTAACATTAAAATAATACTGCTTTATGAGCTGGTGGTAGGCCGCCCGGGGTAGTAAGTTCGATTTACATCTGTTTTTTTTAAACTCTTTTTGTAAAACGATTTTTTTTTTTGGATTGTGTATGTAATAGTTCATAGAATGTATTAATTCACAAAAAATGGAAAACTTCGTAAGCTATGGGAAACTACTAAGTTAATAGTACTTTACAGTCACAAAACATTCTAGGTTGTATTCTGATCATTTTAGAGCAAAAGACTGTAGGAATAAAATGTTTTTTTTACAGATTTATCCAAGCGATTTTAAAATATGTATGTGTGTGGATCTTCTGGAATCGCTGCCACACTACTTCCTGGTGGCAAAACAGCGCACGTCATGTTTAAGATTCCCATCGATTTAGAGAGCAACGAAACGCCTGTTTGTGGGGTGTCACGCAACAGTAACAAGGGATGTGTGCTTAGGGGATTGTGCTTCGTCGTATGGGATGAAGGGGATGATGGGGTCGTGCGAAATGTTAGTAGGTATCTTATTCGCGATCTCCTGACTTTGATTATATGTATGTTAAAACTTGTTCCTTCAAAAACAATGATCTCCTAAAACAGGGCTTCCTCTCTCCTACCCTTTTTGCTGTGCCCTACAGGGTCCATAATGATCTAAATTATATCATTACCTTACCACCTAAGTACACATTATGGTAAAGCAATAAAGATATTGAGATATTGAGTATTGAATGCATTATGGAAAAAAGGAAAGCAGTGGAAACTGTAAACAGAACCCTGCAGGATATCTGCAGAAATCAAGATATGATGGGTGGTGTCACAGTTTTGACAAAAAAAGTGAATACTTCGTTGAAAAGGTCGACTCTATGGTCGAGAGTTCATAAACTGCGCTTGACCATCATCATACGACCTCGGCTTGACGGTAATTCAAATGCTCAAGTATTCTCCGATGTTCTTCAAAAAGTTGGTGAAAGCACTCTACCAGAGACTTTTGGTAGAGTAGATCCCACTTTATAAGATCTTATTCGTCTGATATACGAGGATATCAGTCAAATACCGTACCAAGAGAATTCTTAGGCGTGTTTCCGTTTTAACTCCGAAGATGATCAAGCTGCAGCGATCAACCACAGTATTCTCTCACAAATTGAAGGGAGTGAAGTGATATACACCTCCATTAATACTGATGTGGAGGAAGATGATGCCAAATATCACCCCGTAGAATTTCTCAATTCACAAATGGCAAGTGGACTTCCGGTTGTATATCTGTGTAACGGAAACCAGCTCAAAGTCATGTCTTTGCAGAGAAACGTCATCGAGGTGGAAATTCTAACAGGTTGTGGCGATGGTGAGACAGTGTTTATAGCGCGTATAAAGTACAAATTCCCCATAATTACCAGTTAAAGCGCGTGCAGTTCTCTGGGAGTGTATGCTTTGCGATCAACAAGTCACAGGGGCCGACACTGAAGGCTGAAGGCTGCGGGTGTCGACCTCAGGATAAGCTGCTTCTCACACGGACAACTGTTACGTCGCTTGCTCCCGAGTCACCATTCCTGACTCTCTGTATATTTTGGCTGCTGAGAATAAAACTACAAACGTAGTATACAGGGAAGTTTTATAAAAATATGGCTATTATTGTAGTATATTGTGATGTCTTACGATTTCCATGCGAACGAAGTCGTGGGCAGAAGCTAGTAATGTAATATTGCTCGTCCCCCATAGTAAATAGCGTGATAGTTTATACCCTATAGTTTGACCAGACACACAGGAAATATCTATGCAAAATTTTAACAGAATCTGTCCGGTAGAATTTGCGCCATGCTGGAACATACATACAGACAAACAGACAAAAATTCTAAAAAAAATATTAGAATCGATCCTAGACCTCGTAGCAATTACTTTTTTTCAAAAATATTCAATGTACAGTTTTGACTTCGCTACGATTTTATTATATGTATAGACTAGCTTCTGCCCGCGACTTCGTTCGCATGGAAATCGTAAGACATCCCAATATACTACAATAATAGCCATATTTTTATAAAACTTCCCTGTATACTACGTTTGTAGTTTTATTCTCAGCAGCCAAAACATACAGAGAGTCAGGAATGGTGACTCGGGAGCAAGCGACGTAACAGTTGTCCGTGTGAGAAGCAGTTTATCCTGAGGTCGACACCCGCAGCTTTCAGCCTTCAGTGTCGGCCCCTGTGACTTGTTGATCGCAAAGCATACACTCCCAGAGAACTGCACGCGCTTTAACTGGTAATGATGGGGAAAGGTTCTGGAGTGGCGACCACGTACCGGAAGACGTAGCGTTGGAAGGCCTCCCACAAGATGGACCGATGACCTTGTGAAGGCCGCAGTAATCCGCTGGATGCGGAAAGTACAGAATCGGTCGAAGTGGCGGTGCTTGGGGAAGGCCTATGTCCAGCAGTGGACGTCTTTCGGCTGAAATGATGATGATGAATGATGATGGGGAATTTGTGATAGGTATACGCGCTATAAACACTGTCTCACCATCGCCACAACCTGTTAGAATTTCCACCTCGATGACGTTTCTCTGCAAAGACATGACTTTGAGATGGTTTCCGTTACACAGATATACGAGTACAACCGGAAGTCCACTTGCCATTTGGGAATTGAGAAATTCTACGGGGTGATATTTGGCATCATCTTCCTCCACATCAGTATTAATGGAGGTGTATATCACTTCACTCCCTTCAATTTGTGAGAGAATACTGTGGTTGATCGCTGCAGCTTGATCATCTTCGGAGTTAAAACGGAAACACGCCTAAGAATTCTCTTGGTACGGTATTTGACTGATATCCTCGTATATCAGACGAATAAGATCTTATAAAGTGGGATCTACTCTACCAAAAGTCTCTGGTAGAGTGCTTTCACCAACTTTTTGAAGAACATCGGAGAATACTTGAGCATTTGAATTACCGTCAAGCCGAGGTCGTATGATGATGGTCAAGCGCAGTTTATGAACTCTCGACCATAGAGTCGACCTTTTCAACGAAGTATTCACTTTTTTTGTCAAAACTGTGACACCACCCATCATATCTTGGTTTCTGCAGATATCCTGCAGGGTTCTGTTTACAGTTTCCACTGCTTTTCTTTTTGCCATAATGCATTCATCCCATACGACGAAGCGCAATCCCCTAAGCACACATCCCTTGTTACTGTTGCGTGACACCCCACAAACAGGCGTTTCGTTGCTCTCTAAATCGATGGGAATCTTAAACATGACGTGCGCTGTTTTGCCACCAGGAAGCAGTGTGGCAGCGATTCCAGAAGATCCACACACATACATATTTTAAAATCGCTTGGTCAAATCTGCTGTCAAAATCTGTAAAAAAAACATTTTATTCCTACAGTCTTTTGCTCTAAAATGATCAGAATACAACCTAGAATGTTTTGTGACTGTAAAGTACTATTAACTTAGTAGTTTCCCATAGCTTACGAAGTTTTCCATTTTTTGTGAATTAATACATTCTATGAACTATTACATACACAATCCAAAAAAAAAAAAATCGTTTTCCAAAAAGTGTTTAAAAAAAACAGATGTAAATCGAACTTACTACCCCGGGCGGCCTACCACCAGCTCATAAAGCAGTATTATTTTAATGTTACTTCAGTGGGAGAAAGAGATGGAGCTATACATCCTGTAGAGCTTCATCTCTTTCCCACACTGAAGTAAACTAAAGTAATATTAAAATAATACTGCTTTTGAGCTGGTGGTAGGCCCTCAGGACTTCAAATCATTCGTCCAACCGCTTACTTATTCGCTTTGTTGAAAGTTAGCTAAAATAGCCGTTCCTATATAAAAGGTAGCGTGATGATAATCATTTAAAAAGTTAAATCGGTAACTACCTGTCTACAATATCCCAACCTTTTGGCGCTTCCTTTTACAATTTGCAGAGAAAAATACGAACATGATGTAATATTGCTCATCCCCCATAGCAAATAGCGTGATAGTTTATGCCCTACAGTTGGTACAGACAAACATTCTAAAAACTTTATTTTCCGCATAAGAATCGATCAAACTCAAACTCAAACTCAAACTCAAAGCATTTATTTCAAATAAACCAATTACAGGTACTTTTGAATTGTCAAGGGGTCGGTCAGTCAGAAAAATGAAGCTAGTTGCCCATTCCAAAGCGTAGTAGGTACCTATGGAGAAGAACAGGCAAGAAACTCCACGGACACTCTTTTAAATCAAAATATTGTTACAAAATATTGGTTACATCATTCGTGTTGAATTTATACATGTGAGAACAATGTAGAAAGACGTGCACGTTAAAAGCGTCCGTAATAAAAATATAATAACAATTCAAAAATTTAAATAAATTAAAATAAAATAAACCGTGGCAGCTAAGAGATGACCAGTCCCTACTGACGGCGCCCGTTCACGAACATGACGCATGGATCAGCACCATTTAGCTCAACCATTTTGAAGGGAACTTAATGATCCAACACACACGCCACCATCAGCGAGACATTTGAGTGAGCATGACATACTCTCAGCTGCCAGAGCACATTCAAGTCAATGAAAGACGTACCCAGTAAATGGTAGCTTTATGGAATGTACAACATGGTCACAGTGCTCACACATGTGATATGCAATTATACAATACAAAGAGATTGAATTTATACAAGGAAAAGATAGTTTTACAATCTTCAGCAGCTGCAACAATATTTTCGAATGCTAATCAATTAGTTTATGCGCCCTTGTGGAGCTGGACCAGCGCTGAGCCAAGCATTTTTATCAGCGATGTAATCCCCCAACTTATAATATGCTTGGCAGCATAGTGTGCGTTTTATACATGATTTAAATTTCGTTTCGTTCAGTTGGAGTATGTGGGAAGGTATTTTATTATAACATTTTAAACAGCACCCCATGAAGGATGAGTCTACTTTAGCCAATCTGAAACCCGGTTGAACTAATTGGTCCCTATTTCTAGTCCTATAATTGTGTCTATCACCTCTTTTACTGAAAAGACTTAGATTTTTCCTTACGTACATGATGTTTTCATAGATATATTGACAAGGTACCGTCATGATGTTAATATCTTTAAACAAATCCCTTAGAGAATCGCGTCTGCGGAGACGATATATTGCTCTGATGGCTCTCTTCTGCAGAATAAAAATAGACTCGATATCTGCAGCCCGTCCCCATAGTAAAATACCGTAAGACATGATACTATGAAAGTAACTGAAATAGACTAGCCTCGCGGTATCTACGTCAGTAAATTGACGGATTTTTCTCACAGCATATGCTGCTGAACTTAGCCGTCCTGCTAGAGATGTTAAATGAGGACCCCATTGCAGCCTTGAATCGAGCGTGATCCCCAAGAAAACAGTTTTATCGACAAATTCTAGTTTCTCCTTATTCAATACTATGTCACAATCACTACTTTTAACATTTGGTAAAGCAAATCTTATGCATTTAGTTTTTTTCCCATTTAATACTAAATTATTAGCAGTGAACCAATTTTGAACCTGCAGTAGGGCGTTATTTACGTCGTCAAGATTTGATGCACGTCTATTTATCTTAAAAATTAAGGAAGTGTCGTCAGCAAATAACACCATTTGTGGTTGGTTTTTTAATAAATGGGGTAGATCATTAATATATACTAAAAAGAGGAAAGGACCCAATATCGAGCCTTGTGGAACGCCCATTTTTACTTTTAAACCGATTGAATGGACACCATTTACTTGAACCTGCTGCTGTCTATCATTTAAATAAGATTTTACTAAACTGAGCGCAAGTTTACCTAGTCCGTAATGCTCAAGTTTCAAGAGCAAGGTTTCATGACTCACGCAGTCAAATGCCTTGGAGAGGTCACAAAAGATTCCTATGGCATCTTGGGCCTCCTCCCACGCTGTAAATATGTGTTTTAATAAGGTGACACCAGCGTCAGTTGTACAACGTCCTTTGGTGAAACCATATTGCTGATCGTGCAAGATTTGGTTGGCGTTAAAATGATTAAGCATTTGATTGAGCATTACCTTTTCGAAAACCTTGCTGAATACCGGCAGCACAGATACTGGTCTATAATTGTTAGTGTCTTTACTGTCCCCAGATTTAAAAAGTGGTATAACTTTACTGTATTTCATTAAATCCGGGAAGACTCCTTGATCCACACACAAATTAAATATTAAAGCTAAGTACGGTGCTATAGTCTCGATTATGGATGTACAAACTTTGATAGATAATCCCCATAGATCTTCGGTCAATTTGATTTTAATTTGCCGAAAAGCTTTTATAACTATCATAGGGTTTATATGTTTAAATTGAAATTCAACCGGGCAGCCTGGAACGTTCGCTCTTAATAAATTAATTGAGACATCGGGTGAGGAATTTAAAGCTTCTGTCGTTTTAGATGGTATATTAGTAAAGAAATGTACAAATTCTTGCGCTACTTCTAAGTTAGAGCTAATGGCACCACGTGAAGTCTCCAATTTGTACTCAGTGTTTCGTACTTTGTTCCTATTAGTTTCATTATTTATAACTTTCCAAACTGTTTTTATTTTATTTTCTGCTGATTTAATCTTGTTGCTAATATACAGAGCTTTAGCTATCTTGCAAGTATTTCTAAAAATTTTGGAATATGTAGCAACATACTTGTTGAAAGTTTCAGTATTAATGTAAGGCTTAAGGCCATACAGCTCGAACAGTCTTTCCCTACTTATCCTAATACCTCTAGTTGCCCAGTCACTAAAAATAAAATTAGGGCAAATATTTTTTGTTCTCTTTTCAAAAGTTTTGTTGAATTCAGTGTGCACTGCTGAAAAGAAATCCTCATACAATTTATTTGCATCGTTCATATTAGGGCCCTGAGCATTTAACTTATTATTTAGGGTACTATTGAATCTATTTAATTTGCCAGTTGTTATTGGTCTAATTTGTATTTGCACTTTTTGAATAGGTGTTCTAAATTTAAAAGTTACCGTTTGTCCACTATGATCAGACGGTAAATAATTTACGATGGCTTTATCTAAATAATCACAACCGCAGAAGACATTATCGATACAAGTAGCAGAAGTTGAAGTTACTCTAGTTGGTTCTGTAAAAATATTTGATAAATTGAACGATTTAAAAAGGCTTAATATTCTACTGCTATTTGAATTATTTTCCAGAATATTTATATTAAAATCACCACAAATAATTGCGGCTTTGTTACTGGATGCAAGTTTCGCTAGGACATCTTCCATTATTGACTCAAATAAAGAAAAGTTCTGATAATTAGGGGGTCTGTATACGCACACTACAACATGCTTATCCAGCTCAACACAGGACAGTTCGATGCAATGTTCAACTGATAAACCAACTATGTCATTACGTTGCTTAGATTTTAAACAATTTTTTATCAAGATTAGAGAACCTCCACGCAGCATAGATTTACGGTTAAAACAACTGCCCACATTATAGTTCTCATAATTAATTAGCATTTGGTAATCCTTTAACCAATGTTCAGTAAAACAAACAATGTCAAACTTTGTTTTTTCTAAAAACATTTCGATTTCTAATAATTTGGAAGAAATACCTTGAATATTTTGATGAAATAATTTCAAGGCATTCTGCTGATCTCCTTTTTGATAGTTATTAATTTTGGAGCAAGAAGACACCTTGTTGTTGTTAGGTATAAGAATATTCTTACTGGTGCCTTCTGTTGTCTTACAAACTAGTTTAAATGACTATCCGGAGTTAACCCCAAGATTTCAGTGTCATCACCAGGCAGTGAGCTCATAGTGAGTGAGGGAGATGGAACCTCCTTCGTACAATTTGTAAAAATATTTATAGCATTTGAGCTACATTTATTCAAGTTCACCACCTTATTATTAGTATTATTACTAACCACTGTGGTGTTAATAATACAAGACTGCGACATACTACTTATGTCTGAGTTTATAAAAAAAGCTAATAGCTGTGCTATTATGTGTCTAAAACTAACAGGCAGATACACAGTATCCCTAGTCGATTTTAAAGTTTCCACAAAACTGTTGGTGTCAAAAAATACAAACTTGTCACTATAATGACTAACTAAGAATTGCATATGCTTATTAAGCATATGAATATAATTGTTTTGTCTATTCGTCAATTTTTTAAAATATGGGAAAGCACACAATATTATTTTACTACAATTTAACTTTAACAATTCAGTTACACAGTCAGTGATTTCGTCTTTTTTAACCTTAGAACTATTACCTACAAATACAGTAATGTTGGTTTTAGGATTGTAAACATTTCCTGTTACTGATGCCATTATTCTTTTGTAGGTAGACCCTGGCATACAATAATTTTGAATAGAATAACACAGGTTGTTACTAATTAATTTACCTAAACCCCTTCCTATACTATCTGAGAACATAACTGAATGATAACAATCATGACTACTAAAAGATGGACAACTACCAATCTCAGGCTGTATCACTTGTGATAGATCTTGTACTACATCAGAAATATCTTGGTTGAGAATAAAACCTTGATTCAAACTCTCAGTCTGGGACGGGTCCTCCGTTGCCTCAGGCTGGACAGCAACAGGGTTTGAAACCTGACAAGTACACTGACACATAACTAACTCATTTGCAGCAAGAATATGTTCTTTAATTTGGTTCTGAGAACCCACATATTTAATGTAAAGGGAACTAAGTCTTCCCTCGAGTAACTGTATGTCAGACTGTAAGCGCTGTGTATCAATTTCATAGATTTTTTTGCTGTCTTCTAATTTAATTTGATAATTGTTTAATTTATTGAGTAATTCAACACGTTCTTTCCTCAGTGGAATATTTTTGGAAAAGTGTTTTTGTTGTTTTTTAATTTGATTACATTTTTTTATTATTCTATTCAGTTTTGCATATTTTTTAATTTTATTATGACTAACTTTATAACTATAATTCTGTTTCAGCAAGGAATCTTCAGTAAGGTCAATAGTTGTTAAGGAATGTGGGTTACAATTAGTATTTATTAATTCATTGTATAAGTGGTTAGTTTCTTTAACCCGAGTACATTCTTTTTCTTTCTCTAACCGGATAATATGACTATTGGCATGAATTAATTCATCTTCAAGGTCCCTAACTTTGCTTAAAGCCTCCTCATACAAATTACTACAGTTGTTGAAACCATCCGTGACCACCCTCAGTTGATCGCGTTCATCAACAACATTTACATATTGCTGATGTAGGTCTACTAGCTCCCGTTTAAGGCTTGAGTTTTTGTTGATTATCTTCTGAACTTCCTCCTCACTTTCGTCATTCTCTTGTAACAATTGTTTACATTGGGCTTGAGATGCTTCAAGATTTTGGAGGGCCGTTCTCAATTTAAGTTCCATATCCTGAGCAGTAGCCTTACGGGTCATCACAGGCATGGTTTCAGGATTTGTTACTGGAATTAGAATAAAGAAACGGTGAGAACAAGTAGACAGACAAATAAAGTAAAGGTAGAAATGAAAGGGAAAATGGGAGAATTTAGCGTTATTAGTGGAGAAATGAGGTAGGCTACTGAATTGGCTTAAAGAGCTATTATCAAAGCTATATTATTAAATTGAATGTAAACTTTTGATGCTTTTATTGCCTTTTATGATTTTACTTTTCTGTAAGTGGGTAGCTTGTAAAGTTAATATGTATTTGATATTAAAGTATAGCGATCATACAAAAATAACGATCATGAACGTTTATATTATTGTATATTTTATTAAAGATCAGATTAAGATTAACAGAATCTTGGCTAAGTTACGTTTTCTACTATGTAAACAATGCGACAAAAACCGAATGCAGAGTGCTAAATCAGCGAACTATTTATGTTAAAACTTAACTAGGACGTGTAACATAGGTAAAGCGACGATTATGTGCTATTATAAAGTAAAAAGTAAAGCAATACTCCCCGTTTAAATCCGTAGTTCGATAGTCAGCTGTTGATATTTTTAGGTTACCGGTGTGTAACCAAACACTGTGTTTACTTCATATATTTACAGGAAAACAATAATCCTGAGTATTTATGCAATTATATTACGTTTACACATATAATTACACCATAATATTACTTAATTATTAATTAAAAATAATTTTAAACTACGGAACAAATATTTGACCCCATACCTCGTAGCAATAACTTTCTTTAAAAAAAATTAACTTCGCTACGATTTTATTATATCTATAGATTATAGGTACATAATCAAAAAAAATAATAATCGTGTAACAAAATGTGAAAAAAAAGAAAAAACCGTAGGTGGGAATCGAACTTACAACCCCATGTTTGCAAAGCAACCGCCCAACCGTTGAGCTAATAGCTTTGTTGAAACTTGTCTAAAATAGCCGTTCCTATATATTTCATGATTGACTGCTTAGTTCCATAAAGGTATAGCGTGATGATAATCATTTAAAAAGTTTAATCGATAACCATCAACATTATCCTAAAATTTTGGCGCGTTTTTTTCCAAAAATACGAACATAATATAATATTGCTCGTCCCCCATAGTAAATAGCGTGATAGTTTATACCCTATAGTTTGACCAGACTTATAGGGAACACCTATGCAAAATTTTAACAGAATCTATTTGGTAGAATTTGCGTCATGCTAGAACATAAAAATACAACATAATGTAATATTGCTCGTCCCCCATAGTAAATAGCGTGATAGTTTATACCCTATAGTTTGACCAGACACACAGGGAATATCTATGCAAAATTTTAACAGAATCTGTCCGGTAGAATTTGCGCCATGCTGGAACATACATACAGACAAACAGACAAACAGACAAAAATTCTAAAAAAAATATTTTCGGCATTAGAATCGATCCTAGACCTCGTAGCAATTACTTTTTTTCAAAAATATTCAATGTACAGTTTTGACTTCGCTACGATTTTATTATATGTATAGATAATTGCCGTACTGTTAGTACATTACATGCTAAGTAGAGCTGGTGCGTAGGAAATCTAAAAGGGCGAAATGTGGCAACCTTTAGAATTGCTCTTTGAGCACGCTCTAGAGGGAGTAAAATTGTTTTTGCAGCACCACCCCAAGAAGTTATGCAATAGGTAAGAATGGATTGACACAAAGCTAAATAAACCAGTACCCTAATTGCGTAACTCATTTTCGTAAACAATTTCGCGAAATTTGTTTCATTTTGACATTTCAACAACATTCATTGCGTTATTTACGTTGTTGAACAAATTTTTTTTCCAACTTATGAAGCAATGGATTAGAAATCTGTTTCAAATCGAAACAAATTGTGATTGTGTTGTATTACGCAATTAGAGTACTGGTAATTAATTTATAGTCTGCTATGTTCCGTAAATTCTTAAAGACATATAATTAATTTGCGCACTCTTGTACAAAGTAAATCGATATGTTTACGGAAGTTGACATTGGAGTCAATAGTGACACCCAGATATTTTAAATGGTCAGCTTTAGCTAAAGTGGGGCAGGAACATGCAGTGTCAGCGTACGTGCTACAATTATGTGCGTAAATGTTTATATTAGTAAGCGGTGTGTTAGTATTTCTCATTGTAAATGAAATGTATTTTGTTTTATCTGTATTTAATGTTAGTAGATTATTATGGAGCCAATTAGAAACAATGTTAAAACCATTCTGAGCATGTTCATAGACCTCAACTCTTGATTGACCTGAGAACAATAGAGCGGTGTCATCCGCATAAGACATTATGACACCATTTTGGAGTGCCAAGCAGCAAAGTTCATTTATATAGATTAAAAATAACGTAGGGCCCAAAATGCTGCCTTGTGGAATTCCAAAACAACTATTTTTAAGTTCAGAACTTGTATATTGACCAATTTTTACACATTGCTGACGGTATCCTAAGCATGATTTCAAGTCGCCTAGACTGTGTTTTCGTGGGTCGCTGTTGTGCTATCTCACATGGGTTGTCACAGCGGTGATCCACTACTATTTGTGTCAGTTTTTTATAATATAGTTGTTAAGTTTTATTAATGATTTGTGAGTCATACGATACTTGAATAAAGACTATTCTATTCTATAAACTCACGCCTTCTTCCCATGGCGGTAAGCAGACACTACAGAACACCTCCTGATACAAATTTTACATACTCCTTTTGCCTCGTTTGGGTACGTTCATACATCTGCACGCTGATTGCGAGTACTACGCACCTGACCTTTCTTAAGAATATCACCAATAAGGTCACTGTAAGGATAAATCAAACGTAGAAATTGATATTCGATATCAAACGTTTAATATTTACAATTCAAAAGAAAATGTCAGGTTATACAACCGATACGATTCCCAGAATATGAATTTAATATAATACTGTGGATATCTTCTGTACTTACTAACCTATCACTACCTAACATATTATAAAACCGCTCCGCGTCTGTCTGTCTGAACGCGATAAACTCAAAAACCACCGAACGGATTTTCATACGGTTTTCACCAATGGACGGAGTAGTGATTCATGACAAAGGTCAAATTATAATTCATTAAAGTTTTGTGTAAATTGGCTGAAATATGACGATGATTGTTGAAGATGTCGGAAAAAATCATGTCGACTGGGAGCTCGGTAGTATACGTTTCCGTGGTATAATTTCCGATCTCCACGCGGGCGAAACCGGTGGCAAAAGTACTAATAATAAAGGAGAAGACTTTGTTTATTTGTTTTTTTGAACGCTTTCTCTGAAACTACCATGCGGATTTGATTTTTATTTTTTTGCGTTTGATAGGCCAATTCTTAAGGAAGGTTAGTTGGTTGGTTGTAACATCACGCTACGAATCTTAGAAGTCGAGCGAAAAGTAAAAAGTAAGAAAGAACGCTAAGAAAAAACGAAGTAATAGCGCGAACGGGCGATGCGATGCGACGCGGTTGGATCGGGGGCCGAGGGAGTTTTATAAAATTTTTACTGTTATTTTATTATATTGTGTATCTTAAGCCGGGTCTCTTGCGCGTGTTTTTCGAAACATTACACAAAAACATCGCAACAAAGAGGCGTGGCCATACACAATTGTATATGCAAACACGATGTTTTTGTTTTCCGAGCTGCATGGAAAACATTCCCCGCGCGGGTGAAGAGCCGCGGACATCTGTCACTGTCATTCAACACAGGTTTTGAGGTTATATTGTCTTGTGAATAGTTGTGATAAATTGACGATGAATTGGAATAGAGATAGATACTTTTTAAGTACGTCTTTCTTGTCGAAACTCATTACAACATCTACACAAAATGTGTAGATATAATCTAAAAATATTTTAATACGCAGGAGACAACTTGTGAAAACAAATGTTCATGTGTAAAATATTTTGTGTAAAGTTTCGAAACACGCGCAGGAGACTCGGCTTTATGACTTCCACGCGAACGAAGTCGTGGGCAAAAGCTAGTGTAATATAAATAAAGAACACCTAATAGACTATACTCCATTTGAAATAAGATTAGACATTTGAACAAACCTTTTTTACAGTCCGTTCAACCGATTTTGACTTCTATACCAAAATTCAAAAAAATTCAAAATTCAAAAGTCATTTATTCAAATTAGGCTGAGAACCAGCACTTTTCGAACGTCAAAATTACATAAGACAGTCCCCCAAAAACGCCCACCCTTCACCACTTCCTAGTGCCTTTAGCTGGGAAGAAGAAGTGGCGCAACAAACTCCCCCGCAGCACAGCTGTCTGTTCAAGTTAGAAAAAAATAAAAATGACTCTATACAATAGTGTGCAAAATTATTATGCAACACAAAACATTATTTTAATTAAGTATAAATTATTGGCCATAAGTTAGCTAGCACACGCCGATATACCAACCAAAAACATCGAGAACTATACTCAAGCAGAATTTAAAAAAATAAAAACTAAACGTAAAAAGAACTAAATATCTAAATAAAAGCCTCCAGGCATAAAGGGCGTGCCCGCTTACATAAAGCTGTAAATTGGAAGTTATAAATGATAAACTAGGACCATCGAGGTAAAATAAATGTACAGTTAATTACTAGTAACAATAACAAAACCATGATCAGCAAGACGACCAGTCACCACAAGCAGCACCCGTTCACGAGCATAACGCAAAGATCAGCCATTACCCCCCTCGCCATATTTGAGGGAAGGAGGCAACCCGACTCCCGACGCTACCGCAAGCATTGACATCTAAGGGAGCATGACGAACTTGCTGCCGGTTGCTCAGGTAAAAAATAATATAATTAATTGTCGAGGTCACTAGCCAACCACAAATTGCAACACAAACTCATAACAAAACATTGTAATGAGTAGATTATGTCAACAATAAAATAAAAATAAATAGACTCGTAAAAAAATAATTAAAAAATTGACTCATAAAGTCAAAAAAAATATATAAACTTATATAAACTGTCAGTAGGTAAGTTAAATCTGGAGAAAGAACATAAACATTGTCTTGAGTTAATCACAGCGACCAACTATTCTTATCATTTAAGTAGTCGTTGATACAATAGTATGCCTTTGAACAAAGGTTGGATTTTACTTTATTTTTAAACGCATTAAAAGGCAAATCTAGCATAGAAGAGGGTAGCTTGTTATAAAAGGTACCGTACGCATAAGGATGGCATTAAAAGCAAAAAAAGTGGTTACAAACCAAATGTTTACTGCAACTGTCATTTGTCATGCCGCCATCGCAATAGAAGTCAAAATCGGTTGAACGGACTGTAAAAAAGGTTTAGTTAAATGTCTAATCTTATTTCAAACGGAGTATAGCTGAATCGATTTCAACTGCTTAATGAGGTGTCGCTAGATTCGGTCTGTATCCTAGTCTAATGACGTCAAACCAAAATGCAATATGGTTGACGCTAGAATTCATAATTTTCGTACTACTCGCGTTTAGTTCATTTATAAACATAACCATCTCGCGTGTATTTCCCGAAGGGTAAGGTAGAAGTGTACTTATAGCATAAGAATAAAAAAACCGGCCAAGTGCGTGTCGGACCACGCTCAATGAAGGGTTCGTAGTTGGGATGAATTTATCCCAAAACAAACTTAACTTTGTTGCTGAAAAATATGTTCTTCCATACAGAATGTATGGGAAAACCTGTTTTTGCAACTGCAAAGTTAAGTTGGTCGATTATTACTCGTTAACTTGTAAAGCCTACTTAACTGTGATAGTTTTGCTTTTAATTTCGTTATATAAACTACTGTTGTGATTTTTTTCACACACCGAAAACTAACCATTTAGCCGGCAGGGGGGGGGACACTTGACTCTAACAAAAATTAGCACTTTAAAGCTTAATATTTCGCAAACAGATCCATGAATCCAAAATTTACGTGTAGGGGAGGCATCCTAAAAAATGTATTTTTCATAATTTTGTTTTACCATTTTGTCGGCGTAATTAATATGTACACCTATGCCAAATTACAGCTTTCTAGTAAGTATTAAGGGTCTCGGAGCTAGACCGCGGACAGACAGACAGACATGACGACACTGTAAGGGTTCCTTGTTTACTACAGAACCTTAAATATCACCCACATTTCGCCAGTTATATTTAAGTCCCACGTAATAGGAGACGAGATTATTGCCATGTTGCTACTGAGAAATTCCAGATGGTAAAACCCAATAACACTTTGCTCGACCTGTACCCTAATTGCGTAATACAACATAACCACAATCTGTTTCGATTTGAAACAGATTGCTAATCCATTGCTTCATAAGTTAGAAAAAAAAATCTACGCAACAACGTAAATAACGCAATGAATGTTGTTGAACTGTCAATATGAAACAAATTAGGCAAAATTGTTTACGAAAATAAGTTACGCAATTAGGGTACTGGAAATTGAACCCAGGACCTCATGCACAGCAGTGGCGCTTGCAACCACTAGACCAACGAGGCAGTCATTAGTAGTAAGTAGTTTATACATCGTCGCTTCTCAAGTATTAAAAAATAGTGTTATAATAAAAAAATAAAGATTTTTACATAAAACCGGCACGTAGTTTCGTAAACTTTCTCGTGAATAGCGCATTAAGGCGCCTCCCTGACCAAAACGCCGCGCTAGGCGTTTTTTGTGCAGTTTTTAGGAGCTATCTACCTGTTATTCAAAAAGTAATATCAACTTAATAAAAATACATTAAATTTCTACATATTCTTGATTCCAAAACTGTACAATTTTTTTTTTTTTAATGGCGTGTATATTTCATTAAATCTCCTTCCAACGAAACCATAAAAATGAGAAATAACGATTGATAACATGCGTCTCCTCGTAAAGTAAACATTATTTAATTTTGCTACTAACACTAATGGATAGACAATTTAATAACGAACATTTTGTAACAATTTTTTTTTTGAAAATGCCAAATTCTGATTTTATTCAGATTTTATCCTAAAATATGGGCATATTTACCAGTGTAACTCATACATCCCGAACCGAGATTCAGTATGCCGCAAGGTCTCGAAGGGGAAACACGTATCGTTCGTTACCGCATCAGTCACGTGATCGAACAAGTGCACACAGTCACATTATCAGATGTGAACATCTATAGCGGCGGGTCAGACCGAATGTTGGCTGTTGGCGCCCCATATTTATTGCCTGTCGTAAACTATCCTTTTTTTTGTTAGTTTATTTACTGCGAAAGGAAATGTTTGTATTTAGAACTACAGAGTTTTGCGAAAAGACGCTACTGTTTTGTAAACACACAAATGCAAGAAAATTGAATAAATTTGGTCAAAATCAAAATCCAAGATGGCGGCTGCATTTTTTTTTTATTTTTGACATATTTTTTTTCATGTCATAGTCAAATGGTCGTCTGCGCGAACTAGTGCGCTTTCGACTCTAGACATGGGTCGTACTTGCAAAATCGAACACCAGGGCTTCCAAGTACGTCCACCTTCAAACACCAGCGCCAAAACCCAGAGCTCGAAATACTTTTAAGTATTTTCTTTCTGAATCGAAAATAGATTCGTAAACTCATACAAATAAGGAGTA
Source organism: Agrochola lychnidis (assembly GCA_963680765.1). Lineage (NCBI taxonomy): Eukaryota > Metazoa > Arthropoda > Insecta > Lepidoptera > Noctuidae > Agrochola > Agrochola lychnidis. Next base: position 17,631,782 of record OY796869.1, read on the forward strand.
AAATCGCGTATGCAAAAAAGGATACTTCCAACTTCCAAGCCTTGGTAGAAGAAAAATACTTGCATAGAATATTGGTCTCTAATGTTATATAAATAAAGAGCACAATCGCGTTTACAAAAAATACGCATCTTCCCTTTCAAAATATATCTGATCGTGACAACATTTGTGAATGCCGTGTTGTCCAGTGGTTTCTTATCTCATTATCTGTTACGATGCCTCATTGAGGTGGATAACAATTAAAATTCTATTGTGTCTCGTTAATGACAGTTGAAAGGTAATAAAAATCGAAGCCAAACTAGAAATTTTATAAACAGAACCGCTTATCATGTATCAGCACAAGTAGTTACTATATTTGAGTTGAAAACCAAAAACAAAAAATCGTATAATATTTCTTGCCTTTACTACGTTATTTTTGTTTTCTATATCACAGCGACTATACTATTTTTGCAGAAAATAGGTACATTGCTTCTTAACCACTACCTAAGTATGTCGCTTACTGACTGGACAAGCAATGTAAAAGTTACAAAATGATATTTTAGCTATGCGGTTGCATCGCGTAGTACGGCCGCTGTATCTTGCGACGAGATAGTGATGTGGTTGTGCAGATCCACTAACGTAGGCTATCGACAAGAATGTCGATTGTCGTATGAATATAAATTACTGTTAAAGTTTATTGTTCAATTTGTCAACCGTACGATAGCCTAATGACTAATGTGAAATCTTGTTTTAGTAATTTTGATTTCCTCATTTTGTTTAAATTTTTAACTTACTTATTATTATTTTTTTTTGTTACGTATATTGTTTATTTATATCACGTTATTATAATGTTTATCGTTTTAATATATTGTATTTTCAGGAACCCCCAAGATTTTTAATACAATATTAATTGGGAGAATCGCTAACTTTCCGATTTAGTCAATCACTAGCGTAGTAAAATAAATAGTTTCTGCAAAGCTAAACAATAGTGATTGATGTTTTAGTGTGAGTAAGTTGTGCGGTGCATGGTAAATGTACGCTGTGATTCATGGAATAAGGTTTATAATTGACTAAACAGAGTGAAGTGATTCGTAAGTTGTTCGCCAGATGGCGCTAGTAATATTTTACGAAGTATTGTAGAGGTGAGATGCGGCAAAGAGGGACCGATTGCTCAAGGTCTCTTGGTCAGGGCCCAGCCTTAAGACTTAGTTCCAAATATTATCAACGTGGCGCGGCTGTGCCGTTCTTCTATTGGTCGAAATTGCACTCCATTTGGCACGAATAACAAGCTATTGTCAATTGTACATGTGCGGTTCAAGTAAAAGGTCACATTTTCTCGTGAATACCGTACTAAGTCAAAATAAATAATAGGTATATTATTTTTGGTGAACAGGTTACAGTTTGTTTTTGGTAAACAGTGTCATATTTTGGATTACAACGATTTGATTTTAATCATTATTTTTTAGTTAGACTTTTTAAGAGTTATATTGTTATTTGATTATTGTGGATTTAATAAATCTATATTGAAAACATTATCGTTTCTTTTCTAAGGAATTGAAAATAAACCCACAAATATTTGATTATTTTTATGAATAGTGTCAAGTCGACAGGGTTCCAGTTTTTAATTACTTTTCAATTTTTAAATAAATATAATTTAGACTTAAATTTTTATATAGAAAGTGAAGTGTATAATATAAATTATACAATTAATATTATCTACTAATTCCATTTTGCTAGGTAGATTATACACAATCTCTTAATTTCCTGTACAATTTACTTATTTTTTGTTTCAACACTATTCTGGACAAGCGACGACATTTCGTACATAAAAAATTGGTTTACAGACGATAATTTTACGTGACAACGTCACAAGCCGAACGCTTAGGCAGATCGTGCCTCTCTATCGCTTGTTCCGCGCTCTCGCTTGCACGCTCGGCTCAGGCGGAACGTAACACTTTTTCGTGCGTGCAGCCGGCGTTCATTGGTTTATAAGATAATCACGTCAATAAAGCTAAACCTATCATTAAAATATATTAACTTGCCAGAAAAAATATTGCAAAATAATTATATGTTCGAATTCTTACACGTGGAACACATTTCTCACGACGACCGTCCAAATTCAAACAGGAACAAATTATCTCCCGAGCAATCTCATAGCCCGGAGCATTATATTACGAACTCCGTCCGAAAACTTCTGACGCGACTGATTAACAAACTGGCATACTGAAAGGGAAATACTTTCCGTGTGTATGTATATGAAGGTATGTAGGAAAGGGTGTCCTCTCATTTGGGCTTCTTTTGATAGATTTGTAATTTCTTTGTATAGCTTATGGGCTTATGGCAAAATAGAACTAGTGCTTAATATAATATTATGATGATGTTTTTAGGGTTCCGTATCGCAAAACGAAAAAACCGGCCAAGTGCGAGTCGGACTCGCGCACGTAGGGTTCCGTACCATTATCTACTTACTAGATCTCGTTCAAACCAATTTTCGGTGGAAGTTTACATGGTAATGTACATCATATTTTTTTTAAGTTTTATCATTCTCTAATTTTAGAAGTTACAGGGGGGGTACACACATTTTACCACTTTGGAAGTGTCTCTCGCGCAAAAGTTTAGAAAAAAATGATATTAGAAACCTCATTATCATTTTTGAAGACCTATCTATAAATACCCCACATGTATGGGTATGATGAAAAAATTTTTTTGAGTTTCAGTTCTAAGTATCTCCAATTTTTTTTTTCTATTTTTGTTTGAAAGTCTTAATGCGGTTCACAGAATACATCTACTTACCAAGTTTCAACAGCATAGTTCTTATAGTTTCGGAAAAAAGTGGCTGTGACATACGGACGGACAGACAGACATGACGAATCCATAAGGGTTCCGTTTTTTGCCATTTGGCTACGGAACCCTTATAGGATCACTTCCTTGTCCGTCCGTCAGTCTGTCAAGACCCTTTTTATCAGGAACACGAGGAGGTGTCAAGTTGAAATTTATATCAAATACGTAAGTCTATGGTCCCTTGGAGCTATAAAAAATCAAGCTTCTAAGTCAACGCAATATAAAAAATACGGCCATTTATGCGACATATTTTGACACTCGCAAATAAATCAAAACCTACAGGATACTTCCCGTTGACCTAGAGTCATGAAATTTGAGGAAGCAAAGTCTCACAGCACATGTAAAGGAAAAATTCTGAAAACAGTTAATTTGTAGTTATATCACACAATTCTATTTCAACCTTACATTTGCAGTTGGAGAATTGACCGTGACGTATATCGATATATGGGAGAACATATTTTTCAACTACAATGTTAAATTTGTTTTTGGGATAAATTCATTCCAACTACAGAACTCTTTATTGTGCGTAGTCCGACACGCATTTGGCCGATTTTTTACATCTAAAACTAAATATTTGGTGTTACGATTACTTACGATATTAATTATTGCATTTCATAATCAATATTTTAGTTATTCATATTTCATATCGTCGACCGTAGGTTCAATTGAGGTAAGGGACAAAATACGATTTTTCAGGAGAGGTCGACAAAGTTTTTTTTTTCGGACTTAATCGTCCATAACTTTTTTTTCTTATTAACCTTTTTCGGTCTGTTTTTCTTAAGTTAGAATTTTTTCATATTCACCATTCGATAGAGCGAAAATTTTTGAACAAAACTGTATACTCAACTCATTTTGGGTATTTTGTCCCATACCTCAGTTGAACCTACGGTCGACGATATGTCCATTATTGTCCTTACAGTAAAATATTGCCAAAGTAATGAAAATAGCGAAATATTTGACAGCTATTTATAATATTTCGTAATGTCAAATTTTACAAACCGTGAATTGGCACTCATAGCTGTCGCGCTTGATGAAGAAGAAAATGAAAGACGCAACAAAAAAAAGAACGCGTGACACATTCGCGGGCAGCGCGCGGTCCACTCGGGATCCGCGCGTTGGCAATGCGCAGTCAACGCAAGGCAAGCATGTGAGCAGCAAGTTGTCACCGAGTGGTCCACCCGCCGTCCGCGTGTGGAGGGCTTACCGAGGCGATCCGGTGACGCTACGGAGTTGATATAGTGAGCGCATACCCATACAAGTCCATATAAAGAATACTAGCCGCAGGAGGCGAGGCGGTGCGGAGTGGGTGCCGGGTGGCTCTAATCACCTTAAGTCTCCGCTCAGCTTTCCTCGTCTCCGCTTCATTGGACCCTAAGCCATACCCAAAACTATGAGCCTACTGATTATACTGATTAACAAAACCAAGACAAAGATACTAATCTTCATTAATTAGGCAACGGTTACAAGCGGCTAAAACTTGTGTAACTTTGTCAGAGGTGTCCCAAAGATTATATCTAGGGACCGCACGTAATTGCTATCTGAGAGAACTTGAGCAATATTTTAGTTAATTTTAAAGTTGGTGCCCTTGATTTGGAGTCGGTATTTAGGTAATGATTTATTTATAATAATGGCGAATTAAAGTTTTAAATGGAACTCATTTACTCGTACTTTAGAACTAATGAGTATTTTAATTATACAGGGTGGCAGGGTATCGACTCGAAAACTGTTACTATGGATTCAGTACATGATTCAGAAACCTGCGTTTAAATTTTTCGTCGATTTTTTTTTTTTAATCAGCTTTCCCGTACATTTTGACTGCGTAGGAATTGCACTTTTCCATGAAACAACAGATAAAAAAATAGCCGATGAAAAATTTCAACACAGGGGGTTCAGGATCATGTACTGAATTCATGGTAATCGTTTTTGCGTCGATGTCCCTGCCATAATATATTTTGTAACGAACACAACATCTCGAAATGGTGGATTATTGACCCATCCGACACCCAGTGCGAATGCGTTACTCTTGACCAAAAATGTCCCATATGTTGGAGTGTCCAAAGTGCCCAAACACCAGCACTTCTGATGCCGCAATTTGTATGTCCACCTACAGCGCCCAACTCATCTTAACTATACCCATATATTTATTTATTTATTTATCTATCTGACTTTCGTTATTATCAGCGATATTTTAACTACTGTGGGCGTAGAGTGGGTAATGTTGGTTAATGCGCAATAGAAAAACAGTTTGCAGTTCAGATTACATTATAATTTACAATCAAATGAATCACACTAGCTAAATTATACACACACTGGGTGCGGCGGCGTTTATTAAAATCACCAATTAACAAAATGATCACAAATTACAACTAACACAATAACTGAGCACCACGAATCGAGAACAGTTCCGCGACTTCTTGACTCCAATGCGACCAGAGGCTGAATGCCCTCCTCGTCGTGGCCTTAAAACATCACGACTCTGTAGAAGCGCGCCTTTTTTGGTGTAGATGGAACACTCTTGATGTCGCCAGTGGCGCGCTTGTGATTCGTTTCGTGTCCGTAATAATGACTGGATCCAACATGTATATATAATCCTAACTAATATAATTTTATAAATAAAATAAATAATAATATATAAATTTCTTTATTTCAAAAAAGTTACAACATTGTTACAGACATTACATTTACAACATACAGAAGAAGTATCTTAAACATAGGTCCTCTGGCTCCCAAACTAGGTTTATACCTGTGACTTGTGTTCCTCCATTATAAAAGTCGTTACGTATATCGTTGGTAAATAAAAAAAAAATAGTGAAAAATAAAATAAAAGGCACATTTTTTATAGACAAATTACAAAAAATAACAATAATGAAATGTGCAGGAAGGTGTGTTGAGAGATTGTGTGTTTGATGAGTGAGTGTGGGGGTGTGTGTGTGTTTGATGAGTGAGTGTGGGGGTGTGTGTGTGTTTGATGAGAGAGTGTGGGTGTGTGTGTGTGTAGAATGCGAAAGTGAGTTTGTTTGTTTGCAAATTGTTACGCTTTCATGCTAGAACGGTTGAACGGATTTAGATGACGTGGATTAGGACATAGAATACTTTTTATTCTGATATTCCCACGGGATCGAAACTTATGCGGATGAAATCGCGAGGCATAGCTAGGAATACAATATTTTTACTTTTGCCATCAACTTGAAAAAAAGAAGAGTAACGAACAAAACCAATTCGTTTGAATTTAATCACAGAGACAGCTCATCGCTTGAGCAATTACCTTCCTAAATAAATAATATACTTTCTTATTGAAGTGAAAACTTCTTTAGGCGCGTTGAGCATTTTTAAGATGAGACTAAACTATTGATTTCGCGACACTGTCACCGAGTTTACCGACACCGTAGAGTAAAAAACATTAAAGCGTTGACTACCGCAGTGCCGATTTTTTTTCAAGTTTTCACTTCTTTCGGCACTCTCGGAGTGCCACTATTTTTATTTAAAAGTTTGAAAAAAAAACTTTCTGACAACTCCAAAATTTTTGAATATGAAAAATTTCAAGTCTCGTTATAAAACAGCAAATTTACAATTATAAGTCAGCGTCCGCTAGGGCCGATGCCTGCCGGGGTTGCAAGGAAGTTCGAAAGGGATATCGTGGCCCCCGGCAACATGACAACTGAAGGAACACGGGTGGATTTTAGTCAGTAAGAGTCTGACACGCCCTCCCGCTCCGCTCAGAGCGGGAGAAGTTGTTTGATAATTTCCCACCCAAAAAAAAAAGGTTCGCTTTTTCATCTAAGCCGTGAACCTAATAATAAATCAAAACTATTATTATTTTAAATCACTAATCTTAAAATTAATTGTAATATTATGTAGTTATAAGAATGACATTTGATAAATGATTTTATTTCTGTAAGTAGGTTTTTACAAACACTTTTACACGTCAATCATATTTTAAAAACTAGATGACCTCATCTAGTTTTTAAAATATGATCTCCGACCCCGACCTCGGCGTTTCCTATCTAACCACTCTGAGAAGAAAGGCCGAAACAAACTCGAGAGGTCACAGTCTCTTTTAAAGTCCCAACATAATCTTGGTCAGATCATGTGAAGACCATGTAGATTGGTGTCTGAAGTGGTATTTTGAGGAAAGCAACGCACAGATGGAGAGGGCCTATCCAGTCAGTGCACGCATTTGTCAGATCGTGCAGCTCAACTCAGAATTTAAAGAGCTCAACTCAGTTTGAATATTTGTACACCATTATGTTATGGTAGAATGTATGGAACTTAAAAAAAAAAATTACACCATACTATGTAAAATATGTAAAACTAAATTTTTACAAATAAATAAATTCTGATTCTGAAAACACAAAACTCTTATTTATATACCTATTCATAAGTCCACCCAGTACCACAGTGTCAGTACTATCTATTTTTATCTCACAAAACTAAGCCACAAACTAATTAGGCAAACCAAATCAAAGCGAAAGATTATATACCTGCCTTAGTTTCTGACATAAATCAAGACAAAGATAAGCTTTGTATGAACGGCTGTGTTACCGCGAATTAGCAAGACCTTACCACCTGTGGTCTCAGAATAATTGGGTGAATGAGACACTGCCAAATTGAATTTTGGTACAAGGGAATAGGGACTTAAATTGTGTGTGGCCTTTGTAGAAAGACTTCTAATTAATGCCTCTGTTTTGTTCGTTTGCATATAAGTAGTAATATGGAATGAGTGAGCGCTTGTTGCGCAAAGTGGGATTGGATTATTGGTACCTATTGAGATTTAATTCTTTGATGAAAAAAGTGTAGGCTCAAAAAAAGTGTGCCAGAAATAAATAAGATTGGGCGGATCATTGCAGCCGCAACAGTCTCCACATGGTGGGTGCCTGGAGTGCCGAGGCCGGACCAGGAAGAGGTGGCGAGACGACCTAGATGCGTAGCGCAAGGGTTGGATGGAGGTGGCCCTAGAAAAGGATGTATGGAAGGATTTGGGGGAGGCCTTTGCTCAGCACTGGGACAGTGTAGGCTAACATAAAAAAAAAACATTGTATGAACGGATTATTATGATTGTAGAACTTGCAAAAGCTGAGAGCTTCCAGTATCTTGCAAAAATTAGTTGCACAAAATAATTACGTGTCTAACAGACATATAGCTCAGTTAGCTACGACTAGAGGAAGAATTTTCTTTTGAAAATTAAAATATAATATCTTCATCATAACAAGAGAGGATTTTTCGAAACTATAGGGACAACATAGGAAATTGAATGAACAAAGTTGTGAAAGGCATTTTACTGACTGTTTCTCTCCACACCAATAAAACGTCAAAAGATGCTATCATAGTTATTTATCCTTTCAACTGTTCTGTCATTAACGAGACACAATAGAATTTTAATTGTTATCCACCTCAATGAGGCGTCGTAACAGATGATGAGTTACGCAACTGTTTTATAATAAGGGGTATTAAAACAAATAAATAAAATCTTTATTTGAACTAAGCCTAAAATAAAATAACAATGGTATAGTAGAAGTACATACATTGAGAGGCTTATGCTAGAATGTATATAAACACGAATGAGCCTCGTGTGATAATAGTATCACAGGAGTGTTTTAATACCTAATTATAACAGTTGCATACAAGACTTTATCTACACCCATGATATGAATAAACGTTTTTTCTTTCTTTTCTTTTCATAAAAGTTTCTGAAACCATTGGGTGTTTGTAATTTAAGATCAAGAATAAAGAAATTCCAACGAAATTCATTACAGTCCATGTATGTATATCGTCTGCAGCAACACATCACACACACATGCATGCAGCGGGTGCTGCTGTCCCCCGCTTGAACGTTGAAACGAGTTGCATAATGAAATTGAGTACAACATTATACCTCTCATTTGGATGATGTAATGGTTACTATGACACTGGCTGTTATAATGTTGCCAATAAGCTAACTGTTTCAGAAACTTTTATAGAGGTTTTATAGCATGGGTGTAGATAAAAACATATAACTAATTTATAAAATACTAGCAGCGCCTCGCGGTTTCACCCGCATAAGTCTTGATCCTGTGGGAATATCGGGATATAAAGTATTCTGTGTTAATCCAGGTTATAAACTATCATCCTAAAAACTAGTAGTTCTAGTTATATTTTGCATTTTTAAAGACTTTCAATTTTGAGTTTAATAGTTTTTTATTTTAGTAAGAATTTACTCCTAAAACGAACAAACCTTTCTAATTATCTAGGATAATATAGTGAACACACCCCATACAATAGTAAACTTGTCAAAATTCACCATGTGTCAATTTATGTCATATTGACATATTCAAATCATGGACTTATTAATAAGTCCATGATTCAAATAGTAAACTTGTCAAAATTGACGCATGTTACTGTCATCACTATCAATTGATTGACAGTAATGACAGTACCATGTGTCAATGTATATCATATTTGTCATCATTGCCATCAACAAATAAAATATTTGTACTTTAAATAGTTTATAATTTTTCTCTTAAATGGAGGGTCTAAAAATATTATTTCAGTAGTTCCTAGTTCCATATTTTTGTCGTTTTTATTAAGATGTAGTTTGATGCTGGTTTGATTTTTCTCGGAATAAAAAACCAACGTCCCTACAAAAAGCGGACATCTCCTTTCATCCAAACCCGTTCAGTGGGTTATGCGTAAAAAAGTGACAAATAGGAGTAATTTAATTTAACCAAGTTTTCTAAAACATGGCCAAACGACAATCGGCAGTTTGCTAACACAGCTACAATTTCTACGAACGAAGCCGCAGCCCTAAGCTTGTTAATAAATAATTTATAGCGCATTTACTGCCACACTTTGAGTGCAGGTGTTAAGTACTAAATGGGTACATTATTATACTGTTAAGAATATTTTGAAGTGCTTTGTTGACGAAGTTTTTATGACTATCGTTGAAGCAATTTTAATGTGGAAGTAAGTAGTGCTTTTGATGTCTATAGCAGGGCTTCCCAAACTTATTTTTACTATGACGCCCTTGGGAATTTACCATCCTCTTGCCAAAAAGTACCTACCAGTTGTAGTTCTAGAGCCTAAAAACAAGTTATCAGAAAAACTAAAAGAGGTATGTATTTTACTTTGTGGCTGGCTACCAATAAGAAGGATGTGCTTGCTTTTTTGAGCATAGCCTCTCAAAACGGGGCTCATGTTTAGAAATCGCCATTCTCATCTCTTTTTTCTACATTGAGAAACTGAACTTCAAAAGTCAAGCAGTTTGTCTTTGCAGTATTGGAGCTTAAGGCTGGAGTCACAGGACACAGGACGCCCCTTGGCCCCAAGGCGTCGCGACGCACAGTTTGGGAAACCCTGGTCTATAGATAAGTAGAGGTATTCTGTCGTATAAAGACATGACTGATGATATATCATGTATGGTTAATCTCATTTCATCATCATCATAATAAATAATACTTAGTAGATTATTCACTAAGGGGATAAAACAGTGTCTTAATGTCGCGGGCGCTATGTTGAATCCCGAACGCAACGAACGATTCGAGGGAGAGTGCAGCGAGGGACTTCTGAGCTGATTAGAATCCTGAGTGCAGCGAGGGATTCAAGCTCACACAAGACGAAGACACCTTTATCCCCGAGGAGAATACTCTACTTTTCGCACCTACTGGGCGAGGTAATAAAAGCCAAATCAATTCTCAGATTAGTTCATGAAATCGTTAAATAATTAGTCATGTGCAGTTTCATACACTGTTTTATATTAACTTAGATATGCAATTCCATCAAAATCACAATAAATAATATCGTAAATATGACTACCAAATCCAACATTCTAACGGTACAGTACAGTATTAGTTTAGCGGATACCCCCGCCACAGCAACCGATCAGCTGTTGCAATTTTGCCGCCATCAAGATCAAGTAGAAACAGCGGCTCATCGAGTCTAATGTGTAAATTATTAAATCATTTTGGACTTGGCCATAAGTAGAAGACAGTTATTTTTGTAATTATTTTTGTTTGATTTATTTAATTATAATGTTCATTAATGTTACATTATTATTCCACTATAATATCTCTAATATGTTACGTAGTTAAATTATTTTTCACTCCTCTTGCTCAAAAAGGCTGTCGTTGTAGAGTACCAGAGCGGGGAAAAAATAGCATTTCTTGCTCTAGGGGAAAAAGTAATTTCTTTTTAATTTTTGTCTGTTCCAACGAGCTTTGAAAAACGAAAAAGTCTTTATTTTTATGTAGAATAATCATGATTATGGACTCGACTTACTACTGGTAAACAAAAAAAAGAAGAACATTTTTGAAAATGGAACTAAATGCGGCTATCTCTTCGGTAGAATACGTGCATTGCGTTGCGGCTACAGAATAAATAAAAAAGGTATTGGCGCGAAATCTTTAGAATTTTTTTCTAATTACGAATTGAATTGGTGACCGTAATATAATTTACAACAGTGAAAATGTCATCATCTAGTGAGAACATCTTCACAGACGTCTGAAATTAAGTTGCCGGAAAAAAGTTAAATATCCAGAATTGTACAAATTGTATATTTAAATAAAATAAAGTATTTAATATTGTATTGGATTATTTTGTTTTCTCGCAATCGTGGTGAAAAGTAGAGTGTAACACACGGCGCTAAAACTCATTATAACTCGGTTTCTATTTACTCCCTCGCTAAAGCTCGAGAGTAAAACTACCTCGTTACAATGGGTTATTTTAGCCCCTCGTATAACAATCTACTATTGTTCGTCAACGGCAACTAAAACCTATGAAGTGAGAACTTTTTGGTTGAGAATTTTTCCCACTTTTTTTTTCTATAATACAGTAGAAAAACTATTTTTTTTATGGTCTAAGTTTTCATACATATTATTTAGTTGACGTTTCATATTCAAATCACATTATGCACCAGGGGGTCAAAATTAAATTCAATACAATACTATTGCCCGGCTAGAAACTAGGTCTTAATGACTTTGCATGACATATAATTCTGCGTTTGATATTTTAAGGTGTTAAAGCTATTTATCTCTCTCCAAGACCTAGGCTTATTATTTCTGTGAATAACCTTTGAAAATCACGTCCAAGACAGCAATATAACCTTGAACCTTATAAATAATAAAACCTTGAATGACGGGTGCACAATAGGCCCTTCATTTGGCAAGATTGCAATGTAAATTTTAAGATATCTGAACTAAGATGGGATGGTTGATAATTATTAATATTCGGGGAGCGTTAGTTACGACCTATTTGAATGCAAATTGGTGGAGGATCGTGCCTTAGGGCTGGACTGGGGGTGTAGACTGGCGACTTTGATGATTAAGAATTGTGATTTTTTTGAAGACCGAAAAAAAATACCGAATTACAAAAAAACACTACCTACAAAGTGAAAAATAACTTTAATTTTGGAAGTCGGTGACAAAAAACAAAAATACAAAATCAAAGACACTTTGTACACACTTTGTAGCGTTTTTTGGAAGTCGTTTTTTTTTTGTTAAAATGTTTTTATGTCTCGCTTTTTTGTGGGTCGGTTTGTAATTTATTTAAGTTACAATAGTGTAATGTCAACTGCTCATCACGTTTTACAATGATGGCAAAAAAAATATATGTATATAAACATATGAATTGATAACCTCCTCCTTTTTTAGAAGTCGGTTAGAAAAGAGTAAAATTTGTATGGAAGAAAATGAAATTTTGCGCCGACCCCAAATAAATTGTGATATGGGTAGGATGAAGACATCTTTTATAGGAAGTCCTTAATAAATAAATAAAAATACAAACATACACACAAAAGTCATGCCTTCTTTCCATGGGGGTAGGCAGAAGCTACGGAACACCACCTGCTACATCCTTATCCTTGCATCCTTATCTTTACATATTATAAAACAAAGTCCCCTGCCGCGTCTGTCTGTCTGTCTGTCTGAACGCGATAAACTCAAAAACTACCGAACGGATTTTCAAACGGTTTTCACCAATGGACGGAGTAATTCATGCGGAAGGTTTTAGTGTATAGTTCTTTAAGGTTTTATGTAAATTGGCTGAAATATGACGATTATTGTTGAAGAAGTCGGAAAAAATTATGCCGACTGGGAGCTTTACTGGCGTGCGCTGCGTAAACCGTTAGATATACATCAAATTTATGTTGAACAGTTTTGTACATTTTAAAAAGTTCAATAAAAAAGTCCATCACGATATATGTCTATCTTCTAAGGATGACCCACAGTAACCATTATTATCTTTCAGAATTTGATAAAAAAATTATTGTTCTTTCCGAAGCTATTTTGATCAGTATCATATTAATTCTTATCCAATAAAATATGTTATTTAAATTAGGAATTTTATTTATATTAAAATATGCCTGACATCATGTCATTTAAATAAATATTTTAAAATATATCACAGATTCAAAATTACGCGTAACATAATAATTATGGTTGACGGCGCAGCGGTAGGAGTCAATGACCTCAGCTATTAGGTATGTAATCCCAGTAGTACGTTCCCGTGGGATATTTTTGACATCCACGCGGACGAAGCCGCAGGCAAAAACTAGTAAATAAAATAAAAATGGTAGAACAAAATTAGGTGAAATGATATGTATTGTATTGTATAAAATTGCCTACATTGGTGATATTTAATTTAACTCTGCTCTTCGCACCGGACACGCTATCATTTTGCTGATTGGCTCATATTTTATCACGCATGAGCTCTTCTAAATAGTTTGTTGGCACAAACTATTTAGAAAAGCTCATGCGTATAGATAGAAAATGAATTCCGCCTGAAAAAACTGATAGGCCCAAACTCTACCTGCAGCCCAATTTCTTAGTATGAGTTTACAATAGAGGGTGTCCGGTAAATAATGGATAACCTTGAAATAGCATTTGTTAGACATAACAGCCGTTCTAAAAAACTACAAATAAAAATATCCCAAGTAGTACCAAAGAAATAATGTAAAAAAAATGCTGTGCAATTTCTAGTCAAATTACTTACTGCTTCTCTGTCGGTATAGTCAACGTACAATATTATAACAACAAATAATCGATTGAATCCATTCATTTGTGGTTGCGGTGAAGAAGAATGTAAAATAAGGTAAAAAAAGTTAGTTCAAAATCTTGGGACATATTTATTGATGTGTTTTTTTTAGAACGACCATAAGGTCTAATAAATGCTATCTCAAGGTTATCTATACATATAATAAAATCGTAGCGAAGTCAAAACTGTACATTGAATATTTTTGAAAAAAAGTAATTGCTAAAGTTTTTAGAATGTTTGTCTGTACCAACCGTAGGGCATAAACTATCACGCTATTTGCTATGGGGGATGAGCAATATTACATCATGTTCGTATTTTTCTCTGCAAATTGTAAAAGGACGCGCCAAAAGGTTGGGATATTGTAGATAGGTAGTTACCGATTTAACTTTTTAAATGATTATCATCACGCTACCTTTTATATAGGAACGGCTATTTTAGCTAACTTTCAACAAAGCGAATAAGTAAGCGGTTGGACGAATGATTTGAAGTCCTGAGGGCCTACCACCAGCTTAAAAGCAGTATTATTTTAATATTACTTTAGTTTACTTCAGTGTGGGAAAGAGATGAAGCTCTACAGGATGTATAGCTCCATCTCTTTCTCCCACTGAAGTAACATTAAAATAATACTGCTTTATGAGCTGGCGGTAGGCCGCCCGGGGTAGTAAGTTCGATTTACATCTGTTTTTTTTAAACTCTTTTTGTAAAACGATTTTTTTTTTTTGGATTGTGTATGTTCATAGAATTTATTAATTCACAAAAAATGGAAAACTTCGTAAGCTATGGGAAACTACTAAGTTACAAGTACTTTACAGTCACAAAACATTCTAGGTTGTATTCTGATCATTTTAGAGCAAAAGACTAGGAATAAAATGTTTTTTTTACAGATTTTGACAGCAGATTTGTCCAAGCGTTTTTAAAATATGTATGTGTGTGGATCTTCTGGAATCGCTGCCACACTGCTTCCTGGTGGCAAAACAGCGCACGTCATGTTTAGGATTCCCATCGATTTAGAGAGCAACGAAACGCCTGTTTGTGGGGTGTCACGCAACAGTAACAAGGGATGTGTGCTTAGGGGATTGCGCTTCGTCGTATGGGATGAATGCATTATGGCAAAAAGGAAAGCAGTGGAAACTGTAAACAGAACCCTGCAGGACATCCGCAGAAACCAAGATATGATGGGTAGTGTCACAGTTTTGACAAAAAAAGTGAATACTTCGTTGAAAAGGTCGACTCTATGGTCGAGAGTTCATAAACTGCGCTTGACCATCATCATACGACCTCGGCTTGGCGGTAATTCAAATGCTCAAGTATTCTCCGATGTTCTTCTAAAAGTTGGTGAAAGCACTCTACCAGAGACTCTTGGTAGAGTAGATCCCACTTTAGAAGATCTTATTCGTCTGATATACGAGGATATCAGTCAAATACCGTACCAAGAGAATTCTTAGGCGTGTTTCCGTTTTAACTCCGAAGATGATCAAGCTGCAGCGATCGACCACAGTATTCTCTCACAAATTGAAGGGAGTGAAGTGATATACACCTCCATTTATACTGATGTGGAGGAAGATGATGCCAAATATCACCCCGTAGAATTTCTCAATTCACAAATGGCAAGTGGACTTCCGGTTGTATATCTGTGTAACGGAAACCAGCTCAAAGTCATGTCTTTGCAGAGAAACGTCATCGAGGTGGAAATTCTAACAGGTTGTGGCGATGGTGAGACAGTGTTTATAGCGCGTATAAAGTACAAATTCCCCATAATTACCAGTTAAAGCGCGTGCAGTTCTCTGGGAGTGTATGCTTTGCGATCAACAAGTCACAGGGGCCGACACTGAAGGCTGAAGGCTGCGGGTGTCGACCTCAGGATAAGCTGCTTCTCACACGGACAACTGTTACGTCGCTTGCTCCCGAGTCACCATTCCTGACTCTCTGTATATTTTGGCTGCTGAGAATAAAACTACAAACGTAGTATACAGGGAAGTTTTATAAAAATATGGCTATTATTGTAGTATATTGTGATGTCTTACGATTTCCATGCGAACGAAGTCGCGGGCAGAAGCTAGTCCCTGTATAAAATTTTACTGCGACAAAAATGTCGCCCGACTAATCCGAAAATCTTCATTGCTACGCTAACATAATTTTGATGAATCTCTAAATGTAAATGAGGCATTTAGCCTGTTGAGTGCCTTAAACCTTGGTAGGGATGTGAATGATATCAAAATGAACAACTTAGTGCTCATACACACGAGCGGCATGCGTCAACGACGAACGCAACTGCTGCCGTCGATACTCGTCGACGGCCGACGTCGATGCATCGGCGACTGCCTTCGACATCGTGCCGCTCGTGTATTTGAGCACCGTACTCGAATTTTCGAGCGGTACGTTGTCACTGACTGACTATTTAGACGGCCGGTTCCAATGTGTCAGAATAGATTATTACGAGCGATGAGCAGAATACTGGTTTTGGTGTTCCTCAGGGGAGTATTCTGGGCCCTACGCTATTCCTGATTTATATTAACGACTTAATGTGGTTTTATATAAAAGACGGCAAAATTATGTCTTATGCTCATGACACAACGTTAATATTTAGCGCTAAAACCAGTAGCAAACTGTTGGAAATCACTCAACTAGGTCTCAATACTGCGACTAATTGGCTTCAAAGCAATTTACTAACATTAAATGCTGAAAGTCGAAATATATTCACTTCTCCATGCGCAAGCCTCCACTTAACATTACTAACCCTCGTTTATATGCCCATAAATGTGGAAACCGTACAGTCATCATGTTCAATTTATTGTTCTTTTATCCTCAAAGCGAGCAAGAAGAAGACAGTTGCCGTGAGAGTGTCGACAGCTGCCGTTGACGACTGTCGAGGTCTCCAGTTGCCTCTACCGTTGACGCGTGCCGCTCGTGTGTACGAGCACTGAGGTGTAACAGCGGGTACTTCACTACCTGTGTTTGACGATCGTTTGGCAGGGAGGCACTTATTTATATCCGACCTTATTTCTAGACACAGGTAGACTGTTGAGGACACGATTTCACACGATGTATTTTGAATCTGACAGCATATTACGTAAACGTAAACGGTCGTTTACGTATTACGTAAACGATGTAATAAGCATATGCCTAAAAATGTGGTGCAGCTGCAGATCAATGCCTTGTATATGTTACAGTTAAAACGCGTTTTTACTAGTTAAAAGTTAAAGTTATTACTAGAATTCACTACTGGTCTGAGATAAAATCAGTTAAAACTAGTTTTATCTAGATAAACCGCGTTTTAACCAAATTATTCCGTTAAAACGTTTTGGCCGAGGTCATTGTTCTTATATCAATACGTATGATTATTTTTGTTTCATTGTTTTGATTAATATAGGCGACGTGATTCTATTAACATAGAAAACATACATACATAAACTCACGCCTTCTTCCCATGGGGGTATGCAGAAACTACAGAACGCCACCTGCTACGATCCTTACATAGTCCTTTTGCCTTGTTTACGTTCATACATCTGGTCATACACGCACGCCGGTTGCGAGTACTACGCACCTGGCCTTTCTGAAGAACATCACCAATAAGGTCAGTATATGTCCTCCTAGGGCGTCCCCGCCCGGCCTTTCCCTTTACATCAGCCTTGTAAATACATTTTGTTAGTCGCCTTTCATTCATTCTCTCAACATGCCCAAACCATCTCAGCATACCTTTTTTAAATTTTTGTCACTACATCTTCTTTTAAATCACACCGCTGTCTTATCACATCATTCCTCAGCCTATCATTCATAGTCAGACCACACATGCTTCGCAAGGAACGCATTTCCACAGCATTTATTCTACTTTCATGTTGTTTTTGCCACACCCAACATTCACTACCATACATAAGCGTGGGCACCAGCACACCATTGTGAACAGCCAGTCGAGTCTTTTGATTCTATTAAGTTCCTTAAAATGATGCTTTAGATATTCTCAATAAATAATGTCTTAAATAATACCAATATTTTTCAATCCCAATAAACACTTCATCGGTTCAATTAAAGCATTACCCCCAAACAAGTTCCTCTACCTAAATTAGTTCTGTCTAGTGTTCAAAGTTTAAACTATTTTTAACTAAAATTGAAATATGAATATCAGTCAATCCAAGTTATAACCAATAAATTCTAGTATTAGAAAAGTCATCATTCAGTAAAAACTAGTTTTAACTAGTAAAAACGCATTTTAACTGTAACTTAAACACGAATATGGGTCGGGCGCGGGTCGTGACGGTAGTACGGCGGACGTGTATGTGTTTTGTAGTTCCTTGTATTGTATGGATGTCAGCAAACGAAACGCGTGCGCGGGTCGGACGCGGAGCGGGTCCGGAGCGGGAGCCACGCACGCGTTTCGTGTGCAGACATCCATCTACCGTCCCGACGCGCGCCCGATACGCACCCACGAGAAATAAAAAAAGAAAACAAATAAAAAGTGTAAGTGCGTTGAAGAAATTAGCAGGAAAGTGTGTTCAGCAAAAATGCCAGACGCTCATGTATAAATAATTTTACCATCTATCTAGTTATTTTTTTATTCACTGAAGAAATTAAAACATAACCAAATGAATTCATCAGACCATATTTAATTCCAACTTTTCAAGGATCATTGTTTAATTATTTCCTAAGTTTCAAACTGGACTTGTGTTCGTGACTTTACTTTTTAATTATTTGTCTTTGTGAAGGAGTTGTTCACTCCATTCCTCCAAAGTTTCATTAAATTCAAGGCCTTAATTTGTCAATTGTGGACCGTTCATTGTTCAAAATTCGATTATATTGTTATTAATTCAGTATTGTTAAGCAGGATTGGAATCATCATCGTCGTGGTATATGTCATTTTTGAACCCACTCGATAACCTAGTTTTGTAATTGCAAGATCAGAACAATCTATACTGGTTTTTTTTTTTTTTTTTTTTACATTCTGTGATTACTCACACACTGACTAATTAGTATCACCTGTAATTTTTTAAGGAATATCGTACCTACTTTTACAATGCTTGTAAATATGTGAACACCATGTATCCATTACATAATAATTTTTTCTGTCATTGCTTCATTTTTAATTATTCTTGCCTATTGTGGTATAGTAATCTTATTCCAAGTGCATCGTCTTCACATATAATTAATATAATTAATGTATACAAAATATTGTAAAACATTTTAAAAGAGTAACGGTGGAGTTTCTTGCCCATTCTTCTCCATACGAAAACTACCTTTTGGAAGGGGCCACTAGAATCAATTTTATTATTTTGTAATTTTTGACGTTCAAAAGTGCCATACATGGGCCTATTTGAAATAAATGATTTGACTTGACTTTTTTGATATTTTTATGGTTCCTTACCTCAAAAGGAAAAACGGAACCCTTATAGGATCACTCGCATGTCTGTCTGTCTGTCACAGCCAATTTGCTCCGAATCTAATGGATCAGTTAAGTTGAAATTTGGTACACATATGTATGTCTGTGACCCAAACACGGACGTGTAACGTAAATAAATAAATACTCGTACATTTTGAATATTGAGGTCACTTTTGGGGGGCAAATAAGAAAATTAAAAACAAAAGTTTTGCAAACAGTATCGTGTGACATATCGAAAGAAAGGGCTTCTTGCGAGGATCTCAAATATATTTTTTATATAATTTTAAAATAAACACTTTTTTTTTAGATATTTAAGAAAATCGATGAAAATGTACTATTGCCAAATTTTTTGATAAAAGTACATAGAATGGGTCACTCATAGATTACAGGAAAATCTATATGAAGTCTCATCATCTGTCTAGCCTTTTCCCAACTATGTTGGGGTCTGCTTCCAGTCTAACCGGATGCAGCTGAATACAAGTATTTTACATGGAGCGACTGCCTATCTGACCTCCACAACCTAGTGACTAGGTAACACGATATCCCTTGGTAAGACTAGTTGTCAGACTTTTGGGCTTCTAACTACCCGTAACGACTGTCAAAGATCTACAAATGACAGCGGGGACCAACGGCTTAACGTGCTTTCCGAGGCACGGAGGGGACTTGGTATGTAAAGATGGTCACCCATCCACGGACCAACCGCGGCAAGCCTGCAACCTGACAGATCGACCCGTGCGGGTGTTATTACTTAGCCACAAGCCCCTGTTATGAATATGAAGTCTATGGGTTTAAAATAACATGGTAAATCTCTCAATATTGTGCGTACAAACTAACGTTTGCAGTTGGAATGTATGGGAGAACATGTATTTCAACTACAATGTTAAGTTTGTATTTGGGATAAATTCATCCCAACTACGAAACCCTTCATTGTGCGTAATCCGACATGCACTTGGTCGGTTTTTTTTAAATTAAAGTTCTGGCCATACTAAAGCGAACACCGCGCGTGATGCGGGACAAAAATCGCTCGCGTCTATCGTGTCAACTAACTTGTATGGAGGTTTCCAAATTGGCGAAAAGACGCGTGACTTCTTAATCATTAAAACTTAAACTTTTTACCTATTGTGGTATAGTAATATTATTCCAGGTGCATCGTCTTCACATATAATTATATAATTAATGTATACAAAATATTGTAAAACATTTTAAAAGAGTAACGGTGGAGTTTCTTGCCCATTCTTCTCCATACGAAAACTACCTTTTGGAAGGGGCGACTAGAATCAATTCTATTTTTTGTTTTTGACGTTCAAAAGTGCCTTTTTGTGCCTAATTGAAATAAATTATTTGACTTTGACTTTGACTTTAAAACAATCGATGCGTGTCCCGCATCCCGCGCGGTATTCGCCTCAGTGTGTCCAGAGCTATATGTTCTTCACTCTAAGTTTTTCCATATTTAAAAAAAAACCGGCCAAGTGCGTGTCGGACCACGCACAATGAAGGGTTCCGTAGTAGGGATGAATTTATCCCAAGTACAAACTTAACTTAACTGAGCAGTGGTGGCCCAGTGGTAACGGCCGCGACTTACGAGTTGTAGGTCGTAGGTTCGAACCCAGGCAGGCGCTTTACTTTGTGTAAATTATTTCATCACCACTGCTCTCAAAACGGTGAAGGAAAACATCGTGAGGAAACCGGCATGTCCTAGAACCGAAAATTCGAAGACATGTGACATCTACCAACCCGCACTGGGCCCGCGTGGTAGATTACGGCCCACTCCCTCTTACAGAGAGGAGGCCTGTGTCCCAGCAGTGGGAACATTTATAGGCTGATGATGATGATGATGACAAACTTTGTAGTTGAAAAACATGTTCTCCGACACATTCTATATGGGAGAACATGTTTTTGCAACCGCAAATGTAAGTTAGTCAATTATTACTCATTAACTTGTAAAGCCTACTTAGCTGTGATAGTTTTCCTTATAATTTCGTTATATATGCTACTGCTGTGAATTTTTTCACATACCCAAAACCAACCCTTAAGCTTGTAGGAGGGGGGGACACTTGACTCTAACAAAAATTAGCAGTTTAAAGCTTAATATTTCGAAAACGGATCCCTAAATCGAAAAATAGTTTCAGCAAATTTTTAAACGACCATTTCAACGACACCCCACACTGTGGAATTATTGAGAAAAAAAAATATCATCCACACTTTACCTCACCTGAAAATAAAAAAAAATCATGATTTTATTTTACCACTTTATCGGCGTGATTAATATGTATACCCATGTCAAATTACAGCTTTTTAGTACTAAGCGTCTCTGAGCTAAGCCGCGGACAGACAGACAGACAGACATGACGAAACTATAAGGGTTCCTTGTTTACTATGGAACCCTAAAAAGGATGCATAATAACTCATTAGTTCTCGACCAAGAAACTCCTTCGTGTAACCACAATATTATCTCTTGTAACTATGACAGAAGAAAAAATTTCACTCCCGTCAAAATTCTATCAAAATTAACCTGTGTAGGCTTTAAAAAATGTAAAAATAAGTTTTCAAATCACATTTTGATATAAAGTGTGATGAAAACCGAACAAAATGAAGTTCATGGACAAATTGCCGACAGTTATAAGCTGTTGCTTCTGCTGTTTCCTTAGGGCTGGCTGTGTTTTGATTGCCATCTTTTCATTCGTACGTACCATACTCATATTCTTGTAATATCAAATTAAATATAGCTAAACAGTCTGGTTTGATGGTTTCTGAGTTTATTTTGGATATCACTGGCATCGGTAAAGGAAAACATCGTGAGGAAACCTGAACTTATCTACACTATAAAATATGTAAAAAATACCCTGTCCAATCCGTGGGGGTGTTATTAGGTATCGTACGGAGAGACTATTTATGTGGTAATTCTCAGGAAAAAAAAAAATAGATTTTCTTTTTCCTGATCAATTCCTGCCTTAGCCGGCACTAAGGTCTACAAAATTATCCTTATCAGCAGATTCATATTCAGATTTATTTTGCCAACAATGTAGGTACAGGTATAAGATGGTACATCACTAAGTTTTTCCGCTACATTATACCTTACGGCTTAGCAGCACACAGTCATGGTTAAAACCTATCATCTCTTCCAAAAAGGAGGAGGTTATAATTATGTTCGTAGCGTATGTTTGTTTTTTTTTGTATGTCCGCCGATTTTTCCGTCATTTGTGGACCAATTTTGAAAATTCTTTTTTTGTTTGAAAGGGTTCTGAAATTGGTCCCATTTAAATTTTATTAACTTTACTTGGGTGGTTTTTGAGTTAGCTACAATAATACATATTTTTTTCTACTTAGTATGTAGATAATATGATAAGTTCCTGTCACTGGTAGCAGGTAGTGGTATTCGAATGTGTGTGAGGTAGGTACCACAACTAAAAAGTGGAAAATAAAAAAAAATTACATAAAAAACAACCGACTTCCAAAAAAAACACTACAAAATGAAAAATAACTTTAATTTCGGAAGTCGGTGTCTTTGGTTTTGTATTTTAGTTTTTTGCCACTTCTCTTGCACTCTTGATCAATATACTTTTAACCTTCAAAACTCTTTGGTGATCTTCAATTCCTTTTACAGATAGTCGGCGTATTGTTTGCCCCAAATGTAAGCCAGACACCTGGCTTCTGGGATATGGACATGGTGCTCTCAAACTATAGTGAAGTGACCGAGATGGTGGCGCAGATGATACTTGGCATTGCCTCGATCATGCTTTGCATTGCTAGCGGCTTCCTACTCATTGGTTCTTGTTGTGTAAGAAAAATTTATATTTTACTAGCTTTTGCCCGCGGCTTTGCCCGCATGGATGTCGGAAAATATCCTACGGGAACGTACAACCGAGATTTCATACCTAATAACAGTAATAACAGAGGAAAACGTCATTGACTCCTAGCGCTGCGCCCGCGTTGCTCCGCGTAATTTTGAAACTGTGATATCTTTTGAACAATTCATTTAAATTAAATGACTCCGAATCATATTTTAATCTAAATTAAATGCCTAATTTGAGTAACATATTTTTTTGGATAAGGATTAATACTATACCGGTCAAAAAAGCTTCGGAAATAACAATAAAATTTTTATCAAATTCTGAAAGATAAAAATGGTTATTGTGGGTCATCATTAGAAGATAGACATATGCCATTGCGGACTTTTTGTTGAACTTTTTAAGATAAACAATACCGTAGAACATAAATTTGATGTATCTTTTCCGGTTAACGCAGCGCACGCCAGTAAAGCTCCCAGTCGGCATGATTTTTTCCGACTTCTTCAACAATAATCGTCATATTTCAGTCAATTTACACAAAACTTTAATGAATTATACATTAAAACCTTTCGCATGAATCACTCCGTTTATTGTTGAAAACAATTTGAAAATCCGTTCGGTAGTTTTTGAGTTTATCGCGTTCAGACAGACAGACGCGACGGGGGACTTTGTTTTATATGTAAGGATTAATAGCTTGCAGTCTGATAATTTGCAATAGCGCAAAAAGCTGTCAAATATTTCGATGTTTTGATTCTTTTATCAATTTATCCCACGAAGCGAAGCGCGGTTTACTTGTGGTTACCAAATGTACAAACACGCTGTTAATGTGTGTGTAACGAGCTATCGGTACCATCCGAGACAATGGCGAAGTCGGCAATGTGTGTGTGCGTGTGTGTGTTATGTCCTGGCGCTACTCGTCTTCACGCACACATTAACAGCGTGTTTGTACACTTGATTACCACAAGTAAATCGCGCGTAGCTCTGTGAGATAAAAATTCTGTAAATAAAATGTGTAATTTCGCTGCATTGTACTGATTATGAATTGTATTGAAAATTTAGTTTTAGGTGTACTTAAATAAAGCATTTGGATACTTTATAAATGCTTTATGCTACACCTAAAACTGTTAAAACAGCAATTCAGTTTTATTATTGTAATTCATAATTAATATTTTGGTGCACTGCAGAGCGATATTTCATCATTTATTTTAGTAGCATAATCAGCCTATAATATTCCCACTGTTGGGATACAGGCCTCCGCTCTGTGAGAGGAAGTGGGCCGTAATCACGGAATACTCCGTGGCCGTAATCTACTACGGGGGCTAGGGTTCCCACCTCTCCCGGAATTCCAGGAGTCTCACGGAATTCAGCAATGTAAATTGAAATCTCCCAGCTCACGGAAGGAATTTCAAATAAACAAAATTCTCCCGGAATTCTAAATTTACACACGCTGGCAGAATAATTGACAGTGGCGATAATCATACGACCGATTGTTAGCGCGCTACTGAATAATGCAGTCGCAAACTCGCGAGTCACAAACTCGTGAGTCGCAAACTCGCAAGTCGCGACACTCGCAACTACTTTTTGTCCATACCTATATCAAATGCCGCTCGCGAGCGTGTTTTTAGTAAAGTATTCGATATATGGACAAAAGGAAGAAACCGCTTAAGTGAAGAACATGTCAAGGCAGAAATCCAAACGTTTTTCAATTTTAAAAGAGCGAGTATTTTTTTCAATTCAATTTTTTTTTAAAGTTCTTTACGTTCAAATGGAAAATATAAGATCAAAATCAAATAAAAAGTTTAAAAAAATCGCCGTTTTTATTTCTCCCGGATTTAGACTAACAAGAGGTGGCAACCCTAAAGTGGGCCTGGTGCTGGTTGGTGGATGTCACGTGTCTTCGAATTTTTGGTTCTAGGACATGTCGGTTTCCTCACGATGTTTCCTTCAGCGTTTTGAGAGCAGTGGTGATAAAATAACTTATACAAAGTAAAGTGTTTACCTGGATTCGAACCTACGATCTACAACTCGTAAGTCGCGGTCAGTTCTACTGAGCTACCACTGCATGCTTCTTAATTATTTCATTTAGTAATATTGACAAAATACTTAAAGACAGCAAAATATTTGACAGCTAATTACGACTTTGCCAACATTCAGTCTGACATCCAGTCTTGCTAAATCGTGTTACCTAGCAACTGTGTTGTGGAGGTCAGATAAGCAGTCGTTCTATGTAAAATACTAGTATTCAGCTGCATCCGGTTAGACTGGAAGCCGACCCCAAAACAGTTGGGAAAAGACGACGCAACATACTCTTGCGTTGTTTTCTCTTTGATTAGTACCTGGTCGACCGAGCTCTGCTCGGGTGAAAATAGATAGACGGAAGAATAGACAAAATGACAGATAAACAATCACTATCTGTCATTTTGTCTATTCTTCCGTCGACAAAACTCGTTTCTACGGTGGTCATGCTACGCGTGCTGTTATATTAAAATATCTATCTTTTAAGTTCCTATGCAGAACATTATTGAAGTCCTGTCACGGTCTCCAGATGTCGGAGATGATATTCACGAGCAGCTCTTTGAGGTGGTCGGGTTCTTAATATCACTAAAAGGCTTCTTTACATTTAACAGACTTTAATAATGTTCTGCATAGGAACTTAAAATATAGGTATTTTAATATAACAGACGTGGTCTCACGTCGGAGATCGTAGCGGTGTGTGAGGGCGCGGGCCGCGCGCCGCATGCGCTCGTCTCCCGCGCGCCCCTCTCAGGCCCCTCTGGCTGGTTCGCGGCGCGTTCAAATATCGTCCAGGTATATCAACATTGTACCACATTCCCGAGGCTGTGAAAATAGAGAAAACGAATTTTCCCAGATATGAGACCTAGTTAGATCGATTTTTCACCCGCGTAAACCCCTATATTGCAACTTTCATCGAAATCGTTACTGCCGTTTTCGAGAACGTGATTACAAATGTATATAAAAGTATTGACTGCCTCGTTGGTCTGGTGGTCGCAAGCGCTACTGCTGAGCATGAGGTCCTGGGCTTGATTCCCGAGTCGAGCAAAGTGTTATTGGATTTTTCTATCTGAAATTTCTCAGTAGCAGGTCGGAGTCTGGATTTGTGCCCAGTTGATGGCAATAGGCTCGCCCCTATTACACGGGACTTAAACATAACTGGCGAAATGTGGGTGTACCTGCTACAGGGACACCTCTGCCCAACCCTTCGGGGAAACAAGGCGTGATGTTTTATGTTATACAAATATTGCTCATTTGTATCGGATGAAAAATCATCTTTACCTTATTTCATCATCATCATCATTTCAGCCGAAAGACGTCCACTGCTGGACATAGGTCTCCCCCAAGCACCGCCACTTCGACCGATTCTGTGCTTTCCGCATCCAGCGGATTCCTGCGGATTTCACAAAAACGGATGGCCGATGGGAACGAAAGGTTCTGGAGTGGCGACCACGTTACCTTATTTAGAGTCTATCAATTTTGAATTTGTCGACCGATAAGTACTGATTCTTAGCCCATTCTCTATTGTGAACTCATGAAATGCAATTTTTATTTTCCAGAATATACCGGTGCTGATAGAAATGTACCAATGGGCAGCAATAGTATACAGTTCCACTTTGGTGCTGCTGTTCTTCATACTAGCCATCTTCTGCTTTTTCGTCCACGTTAACTGCATTTTGGCCGGTAGTGTGTTGTGTGGGCTGATCGCGGTCATTATTTTGTGTTAGTTCTCTTTAATTAATATTTTATTTCGTTATGCCTTCATCTTTTCTCGTGTTGGGACGACAAGAATAGCATTTTCTATACAAAAAAAAAAAAATGGCACTCCGGGAGTGCCGACAGAAGTGAAACCTTGAACAAGATCGCCTTGGTGGAAGAAAAATACTTGTATAGAAAATTGGTCCGTTACCTTATCTAAATAAAGAGCACAATAGCGTTTACAAAAAAATAAAAAATCTTCTGAAACCTTTAAAGTAAAAATACTTGAATGGAATTGAATGGAGGATTATATCCAAGATAAGAGTGCTTGGAAACATGCTGGTCCTGGCTCCATAGGACAATTTAGAATCAAGACAAAATCAAACTGGTTGCTAATTTAATTGTAAAATTTATTACTTTGTGTTTTATGACATTGATTTTACATTCTGTGATTACTTCCTCACACACTTATTAATTGTAAAATTTTAGGAAAATCGTCTACTTTTACAATGTTTGTTAATATGTGAGCACAATGTATCTATCACATTAAATTATCTATCGTTGCTTCATTTTTAATTCTTTTTACCTATTGTGGTATAGTAATTTTATTCTAGGTGCATCGTCTTCACATATAATAATTATTTAACAAATTTATGTACATATACAAACAATTGTAAAACATAAACTTTTGGAAGGGGCGACTAGAATCAATTTTATTATTTTGTAATTTTTGACGTTCAAAAGTGCCATACATGGGCCTATTTGAAATAAATGATTTGACTTTGACTTTGACTTTGGAACAATGATCCGTAACGCAATATAAATAAAGAGCACAATCGTGTTTACAAAACTTTAAAGTAAAAATACTTGCATAAAACATTGATCCGTAACGTAATATAAATAAAGAGCACAATCGCGTTTACAAAATTGAGATGTTGTCACAGTGTCGCGAAATCAATGGTTTAGTTCCATCTCAAAAATGCGCAAACGCGCGTTAAGAGGTTTCATTTCAAAAAACCAAAAGCGACAGCTTGCGGGAGTGATGGTGATGACGTCACGCTGAAGTAGTTGCACGAAGGCTGCGCTGACGTTCATCCTCGGGGTCACCAGTATAGAGGTATGAGGAACAGGGTGTAAAGTTCACTCATCCTCCATAGAAAAGGAAGGCCCCTCCGACCAGACGGGTGTCGTGTTTGGTGGGCAACAGCCCGACGATTTTTTTTTTTAATGAAAACTTCTTTAGGTGCGTTGGGCATTTTTGAGATGGGACTAAACCATTGATTTCGCGACACTGTAACGCAATTTACCGACACCGTGGAGTAAAAGACATCAACGAGTTGATTAGCGCGGTGCGTGGGGTAAAAGAATCAACGCGTTGATTACCGCGGTGCCAATTTTTTTCAAGTTTCACTTCTGTCGGCACTCTGGGAGTGCCACTGTTTTTTTTTTCGATGAGGCGTCTCATAGCTGACCTCTGAGTCATGACTATTTAACCAGGCTTTCCTGTGGCTGCCTTAAACTACAACACTCAAAGCCACCAGGGGCAAAAAACTATGCTAATTAAAACTAGGCGAACGCTCGCTAAGGGCACCTCCTGTGGGGTACGAACCTCAGCTTAAGGCTGGGGGGAGGACTGCCCGACGATTGATATCGGGAAGTTATATATATCCTGATCGGGCGGTAAACTCGGTCACCGATTAATAATAATGATCAAAGCCTTTTGATCCAGCCTGTCCCATCTTTTGATATCCTCCCTCCGGATAACGCCCTAAGCCGAGGCTGGTACCCCACAGGGGGTGCCCTTAGCGAGCGTTCATCCTAAGCTTTTTAACTTAGTTTATGTGTGCCCTGACTGGAGGCTTTGAGTGTAGTAACTTAAGGCAACCATAGGATTGACCGGTTAAATAGCCACGGTTTCAGGAACCAGTTATGAGATACACTACAGAAAAAAAAAAAAAACTCCGTCAGTGTGATGTGACACATGTGGTGATGTAGATGGCGCCACAAGCCTATTATTGTCCCACTGTAGGGCAAAGGCCTCTTCTTATACAGAAAAGATAAGAAAGTACATTCGAATTTAAAAAAGTCACATTTGTGCTTGCCCAGATTTGCACCCACAACCTCGTGCATGAGAGGTAATTTGATGGCTCGGTGGTTAAGAATACCTCATAATAATTATTTAATCTAGAATATTTATTATTTTATTTATTTTTCAGTGACGGGGTACTTCTTAATAGTGACAAACAGTCTCAGGATGTCACTTAAATTCCTATCAAGTAATGACATTATAATCTGAACAAATTTTGACCCCAAATTGGCTTCTGAGTGTTGTTCGTAGTTATGGAACTAGTTCTGTCAATAAAGTTTTTGAATTTTTTGAAGTTTTATTATTTACTTGCTTCTTAAAATTTCTTGTTCCTTCTATAATAAAAACCATCCTTACTCATCATCATCATCATCATCATCATCAGCCTATAAATGTTCCCACTGCTGGGACGCAGGCCTCCTCTCTGTGAGAGGGAGTGGGCCGTAATCCACCACGCGGGCCCAGTGCGGGTTGGTAGATGTCACATGTCTTCGAATTTTCGGTTCTAGGACATGCCGGTTTCCTCACGATGTTTTCCTTCACCGTTTTGAGAGCAGTGGCGATGAAATAATTTACACAAAGTAAACCGCCTGTCTGGGTTCGAACCTACGACCTACAACTCGTAAGTCGCGGCCGTTACCACTGGGCCACCACTGCTCTCATCCTTACTCTAAAATAACTAATTTAATTCCGAATATCATTATTTAACCTCAAAATAGACACTAATTCTCAAATGAATCTTAAAGTCGTTACCCCAATATCAGAATCTGAAACTGTTTAATAAATCTACATATTTACAATATTTCAGGGATAAGGGATGTCACATTTATATTTCTTTGCCAACATCAAATTCAATATTCTACACCATATCATCACATCTCCTATTCCCCATATAATATCACAGTTCAATCAGTATTCTAATATTTACCATTAAACTCCTTACCTCTTCTCTTCTTTCTTCTTAACTCTTAACCTTAATTTACAGTAGATCTCCAACCAATACTATGATAATCTATCTTTTTACCGACACAGCCACTAAACATGTCTTACCGTCACGAACGCTCAACCCAGAAGGTCGTTATTCCCCCATTTTGACATATCGAATCTTTGGGGGTTGCCAGTACTATATCCAACAATTACGTATTAATAAATTGAAACCTAACACTTCGTATCGCCCGCCTGCGCTGTTACTTTTGTATGTTTTTTGACTTTTTGCCCGGCTTCTAAGGGTTATAGCGTGATGATAAATCAACGTTGATTATGAATTTATTTAGTTGGATAAAGATTAATATCATGTTACGAATATCATCATCTTTCCATTCTACTCGTGTTTTGATTGACTAGTTTGAACAAAAAACGGTTAGTGTGACTTAATTATAATAGTTAGACATACAGGGTGGCAGGGACATCAACGCGAAAACTGTTACCATGGATTCAGTACATGATTCTGAATCCCACTACGTTGAACTTTTTCGTCGGTTATTTAAAAAAAAATGCTGTTTCATCGAAAAGTGCAATAATAATAATTTATTATTATTATCTTTTAGATATGTCAAAGACATTTAAAAGATAATAATAATAATAATTTTATTTCGAGCAACAAGACTCATAGTGTTAGTAACAATATACTTACAAACTATGTTAGTAATACACGTATGAAGACAAAAATAAAACCAAAAACAGAAAAGAGATTGTGACGTCACTGCTGCAAGGTGACAGGCCCAGCCGAAACATTGCAGCAGTGGTTCACAAACGCACAATCAAGCCTGCTCGCTATCATAGAGAGGATGCTGTTGGCGCTGCCCCGCACCCCACGGACCAAGGATGCGCACCGCTTCCGCATCACCGTGTAGAAACAGTCTACATGAGCTTCAGCGAACATCCCTGATGCGCTGCAGTATCGGGGCAACCCCATCAACATCCTGTAGGCATTGTTGAATTGGACTCGTAGGGCGCTGTACTGTCTTTGAGTATAGTTAGCCCACAGGGCGCTCGAATAAAAACAGGTGCAATATGCTCTGAAAAGAGCAATACCAACGCGGTCAAAATGATTGGAACAGCATTTTTTTTTAAATAACCGACGAAAAATTTCGACACAGTGGGGTTCAGAATCATGTACTGAATCCATGGTAACAATTTTCGCGTCGATGTCACCCTTTTTTTATATGTCCTGCACTAATAAGCACAAACAAACAATACCCTTAAGAAATAAAGATTTTTTTACCTACACTCCATTTAAAATAAGATCGTTCAACCGATTTTGACTTCTATTGCGTTAGTGGCATGACAAATGGCAGCTGCAGTAAACAGTTGGTATTGTAACTACTTTTTTGCTTATAATGCCATCCTTACGCCTATGGTATAGAAGTCAAAATCGGTTGAACAGACTGTAAAAAAGGTTTGTTTAAATGTCTAATCTTATTTGAAATGGTATACTCCATTGGTAGATATGTACACTATATCGTAAAAAAAACGTTTATGTTAAGGGGACCCCCGTCACAACGAAATTCCGCACATACACACACTCGTATATAATAGAAAGAGACAGAGAGAAAGTCTCTGGTCGGGGCATAACGCTTTTTCCTTACATGACGATTTTCACCAGTCCAACTCCTATCGCAAGCGGCGTTAAGGAACGTCGTTCCAAATATATTGAGATAGTATCATTAATTAGGAAGAAAACAGAGAAACAGGTTAGTATGGAATGAACGCCAACAACCGAGTAACCGTGTTACCTCTGAAACACTAAATAATAATTAATAGCATTTATTGTATCACCGTACGGCTCATTCGACATTCACTTAAGAAAGTTTATTCTGAAAGTGGGCAACGTCGCAAATAGATGTCAAACATTTCGATGTTTTGATTAATTTGGCAATATTACTGTTTGAAAATAAGAAATGTCGCTAACTAGTTCCCTAGAATATTAATAATTATTGCAATTATAACACTGAATTTGATGTTGTAACAATTTTAGGTGTAAAAAAGGCATTTGGAAAGTTTCCAAATACTTTTTTTACCTCTAAAACGAAATATTCGGTATTACGATTTCGTAATCAATATTTTTATATATTAAAAAAAAAAAAAAACACTCCCTAGTTAGCCACATTTCTTAATTCCATACAGTAATATTGCTAAATTAACCAAAACAGGTAAATATTTTACAGGTATTTACGATGTTGCCAACTTTAAGGATAAACCATAGAGGAAAGTAATATAGTACGCGATAAACTCATGGACTTATTATGGATAAACCCTCTTAATTATAGTACAAAGCTGCAAGGATATATTGGCACGTGGCCAAAATCAGAACTAAAGTTGCCACCATATTTTGTCAATACAATTTCTGTGACACAGTTTTATAAGTGTATTATCTATGAGTGCCTCCCGTCATCAGAATATTTCACAAATGTTCAGAATTTTTCCTGTCAATGTCATTCAGGTCAAATATCCTTGTGGTATTTACTTGATATGTCTATGGGTATAATAGGTCCAGGCCTTGTAGACTCTCTATAGTGGACACGCGCGGGGCCGGCCGAGTCCCTTTGTCTATGGCCTGAATAAAGACCCCGACACATAACTGTGTCGTGTTGTGTCGTGACGCGGGAGACACCTATCAAACGAATCTGCTCGGGACTACGTCAAATCACAACGAGTTTTGATTGGCTAACACTGCGTCATAAGGCGTCACGACACGACACAACACACTAATGTGAATCCGGCTTAACACGCTGCGATTTAATTGCCTGTGGCCGTAAAGGCCATCTCAGACGTGTGCGCAACGAGTTCGCCGCGTTTGGGGAACGAAAGCGATGGACCTGAGTGCACAAGACTGAGTCGTCTACTTTACAGCAGTGTTTATACGATGCAAGTCATTTGCTGCTTAAATTTTTTGAATGCTTAGGCCACAGACAAGAAACTTGCATCGTGTATTAAGGCACGTGTTGGAGTACGTCGTGTGACGTATGCGCGCACGAATTCGGAACTTGCCGATCGCTAGTCTCGAACTATGTCTAACGCTGGACGCATGTTAGGTAGCGTTAAACTCGCGATCAAAATATACTCGCGCTAAGACACCTGTCCCACCGCCGCACAGTGGGAAAAAAATGACGTTTTTTATTAACAAATGACTCTTGAGATAACACACTTTGGTGTATCACTGCCACGTTTTCAAAACCGAAATTTCTTTTTTTTTAAATTTCTTTTAAAAATCGGAAAATTAATCAAACATTTTTTTTTGTATTTTGAATTTTTATAAACAGACAATAAATTCATGACAATTTTTTTTTTTTTTATTGTTTTTGCTTCATGTCCCGATTTTTTGAGGTTATGGTTTTTACTTTTAAGGAAAAGTGGCATTGACACACCAAAATGTGTTATTTCAGAAGTGTATAAAAAAAAAATGGCAGCGATACGTCAAAAATTGTGGTGTAGGCAGATTTTTGAACAAAAAAAGTCTTTTTTTTTCCCACTGTGCGCCGCCGCTAGCTATTAATGATTTTCTCGCTCTTGATGTTGAAATGTCGCATCGGACGTGCCTCGATTCTTTTAGTTTATAATTAAATAGTTTAGATTTTTATTATTTATTTTATATTATAATTTTTTGCCAAATCCGTCCCTGACTAAATAACGCGGTTGAAACAAAGAACGCGATGCAGATGATGTTGCTTAGCAATATGGCGGCATGGTACAGACAAGCTATGCGTCAAATTTTGTCTATGTGCGAGTCAGTGTGACAATAGGTGACAGAACGAGATACAATTTACGACTTGTCGCTTGGCAAAAAAAGGATAGAGAATCATGTCCATAAATATAAATATAATTATGGATTTAATGTTTGATCTGCTACTCTTTATATGTCTGTGATGCTTAGTACATGCGCATACCAGCAACTAATCGCTTGTGGCCGTCGTGCACTTGCTTCTCGTTGCTCGCCAACTCGGTTTTAGTTGCTAGCTCTACTTGCTTCTCATTAATCGCCGCGGTGGGACAGATGCCTAATCGCTGTGAGATTGAAAGAAGACTGAAGTCCTACTTATATTAATATTATAAATGCGAAAGTTTGTGAGAATAGATAGATGGATGGATGTTTGTTACTCTTTCATGCAAAAACTCATCTCTCTCTCTCTTTCATTTGGATGGAAGGAGACGTTTAATTTTTGTATGGGACTCCGGCCATAACATGTACACTTTAGAAAACCTGGGAAACGAACCCCTACATACAATTAAGACTGTTTTTTCCATAATATCTACTACTTTTTGGGCACAAAATAAAAACCGAAAATGTTTGACGTTTGTCAGGAGCAATACGATCATTGACAGCTAGCCATTTTCGTCCAGAAATAACTACAAATCTACTATCCACAAAAGCAGTTTTTTTAAAATGATGTATCACACTTTCTAATTAATCAAAAAAGTTGTAGCAGATAGCTATCTTATTATAGTACATAAATACATGCCTTTCATATTTATTTAAATAACGTCTACGTGATATTATTGTTAAAATGTTACATGATTTCTAGACGAAAGCAGTATGCAAGTAAGACGAACGCCATGATGAATAGAATATGGCAATAATTTGTTAAACTATTATTTTTTGTGCCGAAGTAATCAGGGGAATAAACAGGAAAGAATATTTTTCCTCAATTCGTGGAAATTTTTCCTTTTTTTTATTAACGTACACTTTATGGCTGAAAATGAAACATCTCCTTTGGTTCACAAATAGTTTATAACCTGGATTAACACATAGAATACTTTATATCCCGAAATTCTCACGGGATCGAGACTAATGCGGGTGAAACCGCGGGGCGCTGCTAGTAATTTTATATTATTTCAGTCTTCCGCGTCCTGGTTAGCTTGCTGTTTGCTATTCGCTGTTCTGTCTAATGCTTAATAAAATCATTTTAGTGTAGTGTGTGGAACAGGTGGAACATTCAAAGTATGACATCAAGAGGACATTCTCTTTTTTCGTAACTCCCAGTCGGTCTACCCACACCACACACATAACGAAATATTTGCTAGATTTAGAGAAAATATCGAATGTTTCTTGCGAATTCTCTTTAAATCTATATTTTTATATTATGTCCTTGGGTTTGAATCTTCCATACGGTATATGAAACTCGATTTCGTAACCGCATGCTACGAGGTTCTACGTAGCAGCTACGAGATGCTACGCGCGGTAGTATACAATTGTTTGGAGCGTTGTTTTTCTTCATAATGTATGAAATGTTCATAATTTATTAAAACAGGCTTTTAGTATCTTTCTTTATCTTTAAAAACAAGTGTTTACACCTCTATGGTACTTTCTTCCTCTATGGATAATTTATGGTTGCAGAGTATTTTCCATAGAGGAAAGTAATTTAATACGGGTATTTTCTTTTATTTTTTAAATCAATAATGTCACGATGTCATTTTATAGTATGTAAATTATAGATTTTTATATTATTATTTAAATTTTTCATCAAAATTACGCTATATTATGTCACGTTATTCATGAAAATAACAGATTTTGTGTAGAAATGTATCGATAAATTCACAATCATGTGTGAGATTTTCCCAGAAGTGGAAAACTGCTGCGGTGTATTATCCATTCGAGTCGGGATGATACTAATAGCAGTTCTATCCATAGTGAGTACCCGATTTTCCAAACATTGCACAACAATGCGTTAGTAAAAAATAATAAAAAATATATATAAAAAAATTATAATAATTAAAATTACATCTGGTGATTAAATTATTCGATTTTATGTAATTTAAATAATGGCCTGGCCTCTGTTAACACTTGTTGGTCGAATGATTTACAATGTCTTGTTAAATTGGATTTATTTCACTCTTAGGGCGAGACATTAACTTGTTTTACAGATATCTGTTTCACACAATGTCCAAGTAAGTTTTTTTTACGATTATTTTTGTTGAAGTGAAAACTTTTTTGGCATTTTTGAGATTGGACTAAACCATTGATTTTGCGACACTGTTACGACACCAGCTTTTGACCATTAATAAAGACATCAACGCGTTGATTATCACGGTGACGATTTTTTTTCAAGTTTTCTGTTGGCACTCTCGGAGTGCCACTGTTTTTCAAGTTTTCACTTCTGTGCGCACTCCCGGAGTACCACTGTTTTTTATTTACTATTTCGTCATGTTGCCGTTAGTTTTTTGTACCAGTACCTAATTATAATGATATGTAATTATTTAGTGATCCGCTCTTGTTTCGCACATATGTAATCTACTACCTAATGCGAATTGTCAAAACAACGAAATTTTTGTACACAAAATCAATCTACCTAGCCTTTTCCCAAGTATTTTTTTTTTTGCGTGAGAAATTATCAAATAACTTCTCCCGTTCTGGGTGGAGCGGGAGGGCGTGTCAGACTCTTACTGACTAAAACCCACCCGTGTTCCTTCAGTTGCCATATTGACGGGGGGCCACGATGTATCGGTTTTTTTCGAACCCCCGGCAGGCATTGGCCCTAGCGGACCCCGTCAATTCTGCTGACACCTCTTTGAGGCGCGCGTGGAACACAACGCGCCGTTGACCCAGGCTTGGTCCTTATCGGACGGCGAGCTACCCATTGCTCACCGTCCGCAAGCCCGCGGTTACGGTGGCCGGAAATCGGCTCGCAATTCCCGCCCCGGGCATCTCCTCCTGCGGCGGTTAGGGGCGTGAGGGCGCGAAATTTGCCTCTCCCTCACGCGTTCCGCCTCCTCCTTCGCGAGCATTACCGCTTCGCAGAAGGAGGTGACGGCCTGCCATTTCCTCTCGCTCCGTACCATGGCCTGAACCAGGGCCGGACGCGAGAGATCACCGCCGCCGATCGCCTCCACGAGGACACGGCGATGCTCCGCCCAAGCCGGGCAGACCTCCACCGTATGCTCCACCATGTCCTCCGGGCGATTTCTCAACTATCTTGAGGTCGGTTTCCACTCTAACCAGATGCAGCTGAATACCAATATTTTACATGGAAACGACTCCTGAGGATGCCTCGCTGAGAGGTGAAACACGTGTCGATTTCTTTCAGGAGTTTTTTATGGCTCTTTAGAAATAGCTAAGCGGAACAGGTTACTAAATACATCCACGTGGATTTCCGCAAAGTCACGCCTGAATCAATTAATTATTATATTATTTTAACAAAAACTTCCAAATTCGAGACTCACCTCTTGGTTCTCATGCTGAAAAAAGGTGCGTGTAGGAATGAAGGACTGAAATAAAGAAAAAAAAACTTTTTTACATAAAATACAACCGACTTCCAAACTACA
Organism: Agrochola lychnidis; assembly: GCA_963680765.1. Taxonomy (NCBI): domain Eukaryota; kingdom Metazoa; phylum Arthropoda; class Insecta; order Lepidoptera; family Noctuidae; genus Agrochola; species Agrochola lychnidis. The sequence continues at coordinate 17,668,815 of OY796869.1, forward strand.
AAGTAAAAAATAACTTTAATTTCGGAAGTCGGTGTCTTTGGATCAGTATTTAAGTTTTTTGACACCTACTTCCGAAATTAAAGTTATTTTTCACTTTGTGGTTTGGAAGTCGGTTGTATTTTTTTTAAAGTTTTTTTTTCACTTTTTAGTGGGTTGATTTGTAATTTATTTAAGTTACAATAGCCTTATGTCAACTGCTCATCAAAAATACCCAAATCGCTATAGATGTGCCTTTAATATTTGAAGCGCTCCCTTGATTTCTCCAAGATTCCATCATCAGATCGTGACCAAATGACAATGGGACCAACTTGAAAGCATACCCTTTCAAACAAAAAAAGGATTTTTCAAATCGGTACAGCTGTCTTCGAGTATTTTTCTAATCGGGGAACATATATAAAAAAAAAAAAAATATCCCGACGAATTGAGAACCTCTTCCTTTTTTTTGAAGTCGGTTAAAAAAAAACTTTCAAGGATATCTATACATATAATAAAATCGTAGCGAAGTCAAAACTGTACATTGAATATTTTTGAAAAAAAGTAATTGCTATTATTATTATTATTTATTTATTTTATTTATTTCTAAAACACTTAACCTATTACATTTTCGTTTTAGCCTCACAACGAAAACCTCTCAGGGTTTATCTGTGTGCGGCGAGCCGTTCAAGAAAAAATATATTTTTTTTACAGAAAAAAATTCTTACATACTACAATGATGCTATGACATCTACATTTACACTAATATTATAAAGAGGAAAGATTTGTATTCCTTATGTAACGAATAAACTTAAAAACTACTGGACCGATTAAAAAAAGAAAAAATATTTTGCTGTTAGAAAGCTACATTATCACTGAGTAACATAGGCTATAATTAGCGGAAGCTAGTGATACAATAATTTTAAAATGATGATAATAATTTGTGAGTATATTAATACATACATATATTATGAGAAATTTTGTGTAAGGAAACGTTTTGATTTGTACTTATAACTTTTCGAATTTGCTTTGTACAACGTTTGTAAGTCCTCTGGCAGTTTATTAAGGAAAAGAGGTACTAAATATTCTTCAACTCTCATACCGTAAACATTATTGAACTTTGGTAGGATGTATTTATTTTTAAGTGGTATCGTTCTTAGATAATCAGGTCTTGTTTTTTCGGTTAGCAACTCAGGTCTATTGAGTTCCGCAAGAGTACAAAATTCAACTTTATTGAACACATTCATAACATTACAGTATTTAAAGAGATCGTCGTCACTGTTTTTGAATTTCTTGGTCAAATGTTTTGGCGTAATTACTTTTAATATTCTTAGTTGTAACTTGTAAATATCTGTCAGGTATGTATGATAAGTTCTGCCGTAGCTGCTGAGTCCGTAGCTGATAACCGAATCTGCTAGGGCCATATATAACATTCTAAGCGTTTTGTAAGGTAGTTTATTTTTTAGTATACTTAGCTTACCTAGAATAGACCTAAGTTTGTTGCATACGTAATCTTTGTGCGGTCCCCAACAGAATCGGCTATCTACCATTAGACCGATATACATGTGTTTGTCAACTACTTCCAATAACGGACATTGGCAAGTCTTTGGCGAACTATGTAGGCAAGTGTGTTCGTGTGCTATAACTGTAGGTATAGTTGAGCATTTATTGTGTGATGAATGTATGTGAACAATTTTTGTTTTTGTTGCGTTTATTACCAATCCAACGTCATGAGCCCATTTACACATTTGGTCAAAGTTACGTTGTAGGGATGCCTCAGCGTCATGGATATTTTTATTAGCGACCAATATACACGTATCGTCTGCGAATTGGTATATAGAACCTGAATTTATAGCATTACTCATGTCATTAACATAAAGTAAGTATTCTGTAGGACCTATAATTGAACCCTGGGCCGTTCCTTGCGTGGATGGAAGCTTTGTACTGTACTCATTTTGTATTTTAACCGTGTTGTACCTGTTTGTGTGATAGTTTTTTAATAGTTCTAATATTGGCCCTTGTATTCCATTTTGTGACAACTTATCAAAAAGTGTATCACAACGGAGCATATCGAATGCTTTGCTAAAATCTATAAAAAGTGTCAAAACCTGTTTTTTGTCATTTAACTGTTTATTGACTTCATCGGTAAATTCTCGTAATAATTGTGTCGTACTCTTATTTTTTTGAAATCCATATTGATTATTGTTGATTATTCCGTGTATCTGCAAAAAGTTATTTATCTCATTCCCAATGAAACGTTCTATGATCTTATCTATACAAGACAATATAGTGATAGGTCGATAATTATTGACGTCATCACGTGAGCCCTTTTTGTGTATTGGACGTATCACCCCTATTTTTAAAAGGTCGGGATACGTACCAGTCTGCAAGCAGCAATAAATTAAATGTGTAATAACTGGGATTAGTTTAGCTGAAGTATACTTAACATCTCTAGCACGTATCCCGTCGTAACCCGGACTTTTCCTATCGTTCATTTGCTTGATGATCCATTCAATCGTATCTTCCCGTGCAGGTTGCACTCTTATCGACCTATCAGGAATTATCTCGTACGTAAGTTTATCTAAAAGGGGCACATCGCAATAGTTGTTTAATTTTTTGATATTAGAATTAAATTCAGTCATGAAAGTGTTGGCCAATGTTGAAGGGTTTGTTCGAAAAGTTATAAGTAAAACGTGTTCAATACATTGCATAATTTTGCCGGTTAAACTGTTCACAATGCTCCAAATCTTTTTGCTATTTTTGAAATTTTGAGAAACTTCCATCATTATTTGTTTATTTCTTGATCGATTCTAATGCCGAAAATATTTTTTTTAGAATTTTTGTCTGTTTGTCTGTTTGTCTGTTTGTCTGTTTGTCTGTATGTATGTTCCAGCATGGCGCAAATTCTACCGGACAGATTCTGTTAAAATTTTGCATAGATATTCCCTGTGTGTCTGGTCAAACTATAGGGTATAAACTATCACGCTATTTACTATGGGGGACAAGCAATATTACATCATGTTCGTATTTTTCTCTGCAAATTGTAAAAGGACGCGCCAAAAGGTTGGGATATTGTGGATAGGTAGTTACCGATTTAACTTTTTAAATGATTATCATCACGCTACCTTTTATATAGGAACGGCTATTTTAGCTAACTTTCAACAAAGCGAATAAGTAAGCGGTTGGACGAATGATTTGAAGTCCTGAGGGCCTACCACCAGCTCAAAAGCAGTAATATTACTTTAGTTTACTTCAGTGTGGGAAAGAGATGAAGCTCCACAGGATGTATAGCTCCATCTCTTTCTCCCACTGAAGTAACATTAAAATAATACTGCTTTATGAGCTGGTGGTAGGCCGCCCGGGGTAATAAGTTCGATTTACATCTGTTTTTTTAAACTCTTTTTGTAAAACGATATTTTTTTTTGGATTGTGTATGTAAAAGTTCATAGAATGTATTAATTCACAAAAAATGGAAATCTTCGTAAGCTATGGGAAACTACTAGGTTACAAGTACTTTACAGTCACTAAACATTCAAGGTTGTATTCTGATCATTTTAGAGCAAAATACTGTAGGAATAAAATGTTTTTTTTACAGATTTTGACAGCAGATTTGTCCTAGCGATTTTAAAATATGTATGTGTGTGGATCTTCTGGAATCGCTGCCATACTGCTTCCTGGTGGCAAAACAGCGCACGTCATGTTTAAGATTCCCATCGATTTAGAGAGCAACGAAACGCCTGTTTGTGGGGTGTCACGCAACAGTAACAAGGAATGTGTGCTTAGGGGATTGCGCTTCGTCGTATGGGATGAATGCGTTATGGCAAAAAGGAAAGCAGTGGAAACTGTAAACAGAACCCTGCAGGACATCCGCAGAAACCAAGATATGATGGGTGGTGTCACAGTTTTGATAAAAAAAGTGAATACTTCGTTGAAAAGGTCGTCTCTATGGTCGAGAGTTCATAAACTGCGCTTGACCATCATCATACGAGCTCGGCTTGGCGGTAATTCAAATGCTTAAGAACTCTCCGATGTCCTTCTAAAAGTTGGTGAAAGCACTCTACCAGAGACTCTTGGTAGAGTAGATCCCACTTTAGAAGATCTTATTCGTCTGATATACGGGGATATCAGTCAAATACCGTACCAAGAGAATTCTTAGGCGTGTTTCCGTTTTAACTCCTAAGATGATCAAGCTGCAGCGATCAACCACAGTATTCTCTCACAAATTGAAGGGAGTGAAGTGATATAAACCTCCATTAATACTGATGTGGAGGAAGATGATGCCAAATATCACCCCGTAGAATTTCTCAATTCACAAATGGCAAGTGGACTTCCGGTTGTATATCTGTGTAACGGAAACCAGCTCAAAGTCATGTCTTTGCAGAGAAACGTCATCGAGGTGGAAATTCTAACAGGTTGTGGCGATGGTGAGACAGTGTTTATAGCGCGTATAAAGTACAAATTCCCCATAATTACCAGTTAAAGCGCGTGCAGTTCTCTGGGAGTGTATGCTTTGCGATCAACAAGTCACAGGGGCCGACACTGAAGGCTGAAGGCTGCGGGTGTCGACCTCAGTATAAGCTGCTTCTCACACGGACAACTGTTACGTCGCTTGCTCCCGAGTCACCATTCCTGACTCTCTGTATATTTTGGCTGCTGAGAATAAAACTACAAACGTAGTATACAGGGAAGTTTTATAAAAATGTGGCTGTTATTGTAGTATATTGTGATGTCTTACGATTTCCATGCGAACGAAGTCGCGGGCAGAAGCTAGTACACACTACAATAATAGGGATGACGACAATTTTTTTTTGTCCTTATACTAAATTATTGGACACGTATTTTTTCTTTTTTTTTACTCATGTATGATGCCGTTACGCCTATGATTTTAGACTTAGTTGTGACGTAACGAGCCCCCACTACCAAACTTAAATGCGTTTTATCTGAGTCATTTTATACTCATCATCAGCCTATAAATATTCCCACTGCTGGGACACAGGCTACCTCTTCCTCTCTGTGAGAGGGAGCGGGCCGTAATCCACCACGTGGACCCAGTGCGGGTTGGTAGATGTCACATGTCTTCGAATTTTCGGTTCTAGGACATGCCGGTTTCCTCACGATGTTTTCCTTCACCGTTTTGAGAGCAGTGCTGATGAAGTAATTTACACAAAGTAAAGCACTCATTCTGAGGTATTTAAATTTTTTTCATCTTGTGGTTCAGCGCTTGGTGCGGCGGTGGTGCGGCGCATGGGTGATAATTCATTCGTCTACACAAACATGTAGTCCGGCGCCAGTACGGCTCCGGCGTCATGTACAGGAAAGCCTGTTTTCCTAAAAAAGCGGTGAACGCTCTCACAAAACTCAAAACTCAAAGCATTTATTTCAAATAAACCAATTACAGGCACTTTTGAATTGTCAACGGGTCGGTCAGTCAGAAAGATGAAGCTAGTTGCCCATTCCAAAGCGTAGTAGGTACCTATGGAGAAGAACAGGAAAGAAACTCCACGGACACTCTTTTAAATCAAAATATGGTTACATTATATTGGTTATATCATTCATGTTGAAGTTATACATATGAGAACGATGCAGAACGTTAAAAGCGTCCGTAATAGAAAATAAAACAAATAATAAAATTCAAAAATTAAATTAAAATAAACCGTGGCAGCTAAGAGCTGACCAGTCCCTACTGACAGCGCCCGTTCACGAACATGACGCATGGATTAGCACCATTCAGCTCAACCATTTTGAAGGGAGCTAAATGATCCAACACACACGCCACCGTCAGCGAGACATTAGGCGATTTACACACTGTCACGCACCACGCAGCGTAGCGCGTGAATGCGTGTTTTAACGTTGCTTGTAAGTATCTCCGTTTGTATAGAAAACACGCACAGTCCAACACACAGAAAATGCATCCACGCGCGTTCATTCAGTTCGTTGACACGCAACATGCAGCGTGATGTGGTGCAGTGTGATAATCGCCTTAGAGTGAGCATGACATACTCTCAGCCGCCAGGGCACATTCAAGTCAATGAAAGACGTACCCAGTAAATGGTAGCTTTATAGTAGGTACATAGTACTCACACTTGTGTTATGCAATTATACAATGCTAAGGGATTGAATTTATACAATGCAAAGATAGTTTTTAAAATCTTCAGCAGCTCCAACAGTATTTTCACATTACACAATAACGGCTCTCCAAATACAAACCGTTTTTTAACACCTTAAGATTCCACAAGTCGACGGCTCGAACTTTTAGGGGTATGAGGAACAGGGTGTAAAGTTCACTCATCCACCATAGAAAAGGGAGGATCCTCCGACCAGACGGGTGTTGTGTCTGGCGGGCAACTGCCCATCAGTTTGAAGTTGAAATCTTGTATGTATGTCGATCGCTCGGTAAACTCTAACTGCGCGATGCAGGATTTGTGTGACGTCATGTGTTTGATGCGTAGTTCGTATGTGGCGGTGTAACTGCTACATCACTCCCCTCCGGAGACCGGAGGTCGATAGTGGGCTGAATCTTGCGATGCTTCACGGTGCCAGCTGTGGTTCCAGTGAGTCGGAACCGGGTGCCACATAGTTCGCGGTGAGTCGGAACTGTCTGTGGTGGTTGTGGTGATTGCGGTGATTCCCCAGTGAGTCGGGGTGATGAGGCTGATTGCATTGATTCCCCAGTGAGTCGGGGTGATGAGGCTGAGGGTGATGACCAGGAATGCGCGTTGGCTGCATGCTGGTGGTCAGGATACCCGTTGAAGCCGTGGGTGCTGGCCGGCTGTGTGAGTCGCCTCACGAAAGCTTGCGGGAGTGATGATGATGATGACGTCACGCCGAAGTAATTGCTCGAAGGCTGCGCTGACGTTCATACTCGGGGTCCCCAATTTAGGGGTATGAGGAACAGGGTGTAAAGTTCACTCATCCACCATAGAAGGGGAGGATCCTCCGACCAGACGGGTGTTGTGTCTGGCGGACAACTGCCCATCAGTTTGAAGTTGAAATCTTGTATGTATGTCGATCGCTCGGTAAACTCTAACTGCGCGATACAGGATTTGTGTGACGTCATGTGTTTGATGCGTAGTTCTTATGTGGCGGTGTAACCGCTACAAACTCATTGGTGGTGTGGCTAATATACATGCTATTTAGTACAGTTTTTATTTATTTCGTTTTTATTTTTCTAGTTTTTATTTATTTATTTCGTGAAATAGACGATGATTTATAGCTAAAACGAGCTCATAAAATTTCATAAACAGACTTTTGGGCGTATAGATATTATAGAAAAACTGCTGGATGCATCTACTCAAAATATAATTATTTGAACTTTTAAATAAATTATTTATCCCAGTCAATCTGCTTAGCCTTTTCCCAAATATAGTGTAAAAACATTGTAAGTGAAGGTCAACTGCAGTTAATAAAAAACCGGCCAAATGCGTGTCAGACCACTTTAACTTTGCAGTTGAAAAACATGTTCTCCCATGCGGAATGTATGGGAAAAATGTTTTTGCAACTGCAAAGCTAAGTTGGTCGATTATTACTCGTCAACTTGTAGAGCCTATTTAGCTGTGATAGTTTTCCTTTTAATTTCGTTATATAAACTACTGCTGTAATTTTTTTCACACATCAAAACCAACCATTTAGCTGGGACACTAAGACTCTAACAAAAATTAGCACTTTAAAGCTTAATATTTCGCAAACGGATTCCTGAATCCAAAAATGGTTTTCACGTACTCATAATGTTTTTGAAGGACCTTTCCAATGATACCCCACACCAAGGGACAGAAAAAAAAAAACATCACCACTTTACGTGTACGAGAGGTACCATTAAATTTTTTATTTCATGATTTTATTTTACCACTTTGTCGGCGTAATTAATATATATGTTGTGGCCAGATCTTAGAATTGATCATTTCATGAAATGATCGACTATTTCATGAAATGGTTGTGTTTCATGAAATGGCCAGCTAAAATTGACCATATCGTTCAAACGTCAACGTTTAATGATATGTCAGTCGACGTTTGGCCATTTCTTTAAGTAAGGTATCCATGCAAATATTACTGGCATTCATTAATTTTTAGTAATCTGGGCCAATGTATAAATAAAACATTTTAAATAGCTGTCATTCCAGAAGAAATATATTAATTAATAAGATTAAATTAACCTGTGAAATACGTTCCAAACTCCATGGTTTTTTAAGGTTGCGCTCGTTTTTCGAGTGAATTTCATAAAAGTCACGTAGATTGGTATTATAACGATACTTCACTGCACTTTTTTGCATATTTATAATTGCTTTTCTAATCGAATTATCGTCCGCCGCCATGATGCACAACAAAAACAAAGCGACATCAACGCCTCTACCGGTGGATAATCTATTTTACGAAATGATCACTAATGTTTGGCCATATCATGAAGTAGTCGTGCGTTAACTGTTCATGTCGTCAAACGTTGAGTATTCAATGATCTGGCCAGACCACATCATGATGTGGCCAGCGGTCAATGTTCTATTTCATGAAATACAACCATTTCATGAAGTGGTCGATCATTTCATGAAATGATTAATTCTAAGATCTGGCCACGACATATATACCCATGCAAAATTACAGCTTTCTAGTACTAAGGGTCTCGGAGCTAGACCGCGGACAGACAGACAGACAGACAGACGGCCATGACGAAACTATAAGGGTTCCTTGATTACTACGGAAACCTAAAAAGGTATATTTAGTTACATATCATCATCATCATTGTTTATGCTCGCCATTATTAATATAACATTGTAATTCAAGATACACTCTTGTTCTTGTGAGCTTTCATCGTAACCTTAGGTAAAATTAATATTTTATGAATTGTCTCTCAGACTTACAATTTATTTTATTTAATGAATTACCTTTTATCACACTTTATGCGATTGTATGTCTGATTTATGTACAATGACATTTTATACAGTACTAGCTTCTGCCCGCGACTTCGTTCGCATGGAAATCGTAAGACATCACAATATACTACAATAATTGCCATATTTTTATAAAACTTCCTTGTATACTACGTTTGTAGTTTTATTCTCAGCAGCCAAAATATACAGAGAGTCAGGAATGGTGACTCGGGAGCAAGCGACGTAACAGTTGTCCGTGTGAGAAGCAGCTTATCCTGAGGTCGACACCCACAGCCTTCAGCCTTCAGTGTCGGCCCCTGTGACTTGTTGATCGCAAAGCATACACTCCCAGAGAACTGCACGCGCTTTAACTGGTAATTATGGGGAATTTGTACTTTATACGCGCTATAAACACTGTCTCACCATCGCCACAACCTGTTAGAATTTCCACCTCGATGACGTTTCTCTGCAAAGACATGGCTTTGAGCTGGTTTCCGTTACACAGATATACAACCGGAAGTCCACTTGCCATTTGTGAATTGAGAAATTCTACGGGGTGATATTTAGCATCATCTTCCTCCACATCAGTATTAATGGAGGTGTATATCACTTCACTCCCTTCAATTTGTGAGAGAATACTGTGGTTGATCGCTGCAGCTTGATCATCTTCGGAGTTAAAACGGAAACACGCCTAAGAATTCTCTTGGTACGGTATTTAACTGATATCCCCGTATATCAGACGAATAAGATCTTCTAAAGTGGGATCTACTCTACCAAGAGTCTCTGGTAGAGTGCTTTCACCAACTTTTAGAAGAACATCGGAGAATTCTTGAGCATTTGAATTACCGCCAAGCCGAGCTCGTATGAAGATGGTCAAGCGCAGTTTATGAACACTCGACCATAGAGTCGACCTTTTCAACGAAGTATTCACTTTTTTTTGTCAAAACTGTGACACCACCCATCATATCTTGGTTTCTGCGGATGTCCTGTAGGGTTCTGTTTACAGTTTCCACTGCTTTCCTTTTTGCCATAATGCATTCATCCCATACGACGAAGCGCAATTCTCTAAGCACACATCCCTTGTTACTGTTGCGTGACACCCCACAAACAGGCATTTCGTTGCTCTCTAAATCGACGGGAATCTTAAACATGACGTGCGCTGTTTTGCCACCAGGAAGCAGTGTGGCAGCGATTCCAGAAGATCCACACACATACATGTTTTAAAATCGCTAGGACAAATCTGCTGTCAAAATCTGTAAAAAAAACATTTTATTCCTACAGTCTTTTGCTCTAAAATGATCGGAATACAACCTTGAATGTTTTGTGACTGTAAAGTACTTGTAACTTAGTAGTTTCCCATAGCTTACGAAGTTTTCCATTTTTTGTGAATTAATACATTCTATGAACTTATTACATACACAATCCAAAAAAAAAATTTTTACAAAAAGAGTTTAAAAAACAGATGTAAATCGAACTTACTACCCCGGGCGGCCTACCACCAGCTCATAAAGCAGTATTATTTTAATGTTACTTCAGTGGGAGAAAGAGATGGAGCTATACATCCTGTAGAACTTCATCTCTTTCCCACACTGAAGTAAACTAAAGTAATATTAAAATAATACTGCTTTTGAGCTGGTGGTAGGCCTTCAGGACTTCAAATCATTCGTCCAACCGCTTAATTATTCGCTTTGTTGAAAGTTAGCTAAAATAGCCGTTCCTATATAAAAGGTAGCGTGATGATAATCATTAAAATAAGTTAAATTGGTAACTACCTATCTACAATATCCCAACCTTTTGGCGCGTCCTTTTACAATTTGCAGAGAAAAATACGAACATGATGTAATATTGCTCATCCCCCATAGCAAATAGCGTGATAGTTTATGCCCTACAGTTGGTACAGACAAACATTCTAAAAACTTTATTTTCCGCATAAGAATCGATCCCATACCTCGTAGCAATAACTTTCTTTAAAAAAAATTAACTTCGCTACGATTTTATTATATCTATAGATTATAGGTACATAATCAAAAAAAAAAATAATCGTATAACAAAATGTGAAAAAAAAAGAAAAAAAACCGTAGGTGGGAATCGAACTTACAACCCCATGTTTGCAAAGCAACCGCCCAACCGTTGAGCTAATTGCTTCGTTGAAACTTGTCTAAAATAGCCGTTCCTATATATTTCATGATTGACTGCTTAGTTCCATAAAGGTATAGCGTGATGACAATCATTTAAAAAGTTTAATCGATAACCATCTACAATATCCTAAAATTTTGGCGCGTTTTTTTCCAAAAATACGAACATAATATAATATTGCTCGTCCCCCATAGTAAATAGCGTGATAGTTTATACCCTATAGTTTGACCAAACACACAGGGAATATCTATGCAAAATTTTAACAGAATCTATCCGGTAGAATTTGCGTCATGCTAGAACATAAAAATACAACATAATGTAATATTGCTCGTCCCCCATAGTAAATAGCGTGATAGTTTATACCCTATAGTTTGACCAGACACACAGGGAATATCTATGCAAAATTTTAACAGAATCTGTCCGGTAGAATTTGCGCCATGCTGGAACATACATACAGACAAACAGACAAACAGACAAAAATTCTAAAAAAAATATTTTCGGCATTAGAATCGATCCTAGACCTCGTAGCAATTACTTTTTTTCAAAAATATTCAATGTACAGTTTTGACTTCGCTATGATTTTATTATATGTATAGATATTGTGGAATGTCATTGTAACTCACAAAACGTCTCAAAATATACATAAATATAATAATACAATCATATGAATGTGTAGCTAATCCCTCGTTGACTCATATTTTCAAGGTTGGTTGGCATTAAGACTTAACCGAAATCTGAGAGAATTTTTTAAATCTTTGACGCGCTCTCCTGTTAAGTTACTAAATATTAGTTACAATGTCATTCCTTGCAGGTGTCGATATGATGGAACCACTTTTCTAGGCATATATCTGTATTTAACTGAAAATACCAGTATCCAAAGACTAAGCCAGACATACATACACAAGGCTGCTTATATGTTCAAATATTTAAATATATGTTGATTTAATTAATATTGGGGCAGCGTGGGAGTCTAACATCTGCTGCGAATTGATTTGTGACATTTGATTCAATGTCAAATGAAACGGAAGATGCGGTCGAGCCGATTTTAACTCTGTCATGGTTTGATAGAATGTTTATATTAAACATTTCATCACGCCTTATTCCTCGAAAGGTTAGGCAGAGGTTCACTCAAATTTTGCTAGTAAAGTCACATGTAATAGCGAACTTATACAGGGTGGCAGGGACATCGACGCGAAAACTGTTACCATGGATTCAGTACATGACTCAAAAAAAAATCTGCTGTTCCATATATACATTTTGACCGCGTAGGTATTGCACAATTAAAAATAATAAATCAAAATTCTGACACTCCCGTCTTTGTATATTTATGAAACTGCCTTGTTTGTCAAGTTGAATGCACACTTGTTTCCCCACCTTTCAGATACTGTTAAACGTAACAGGCGGAATGATATGTTACGCGGACGGAGAGCCAAAACAGCCTTAATGTGGAAAAGTATATTCTGCATAGCCCCGCAGGTTTATAACAAAATTCCAAAATCAATTAAAGAGTTAAATTTAAATGGATTCAAAAAGAAACTGAAAGACTTGCTTTTTATTAAATGTTATTATAATTTAAATGACTATTTGAATGATACTTTGACATCCTAATTAAATTGTTTGTCTTTTATACTTTGACATCTTACTTACTCTTTAATGCTCTGACATTAAAGTTATACTTTGACATCTTATATAAATTGTGTGTGTTTATTGATATTATTATTAGCTGACATACCTGAAACTGTTTAAATGACTATTTGAATGATACTTTGACATCCTAATTAAATTGTTTATCTTTTATACTTTGACATCTTACTCTTTAATACTCTGACATTAAAGTTATACTTTGACATCTTATATAAATTGTGTGTGTTTATTGATATTATTATTAGCTGACATACCTGAAACTGTTTAAGTATTGTATAAGTAAATAATGTTTTTGTTGAGAATTTTGTATATATAAATTGTGTGGTAGTGACCTATATAAGTTGTGATTTTAAAGCTCTTCAATGTCAATCTTATTTTAGCGTCAAACTATAACTTTTGGATGCCTATTGGTAAAATATGGTTGAATCTATTTGTTTTCTTTATCACCATGTACTGTACCCATATTTGCAAAATAAACGACTTACTTACTTTTCTATAAAACAGCAAAAATATTTTTTTTTAACCGACTAAAAATTTTAACGCAGGGGCATAGTATAAAGAGAGGTAGTAAGCTATCTTCATAGAAACGCACCGCGCGCGGCTTGTATGTGTGGGGCCATAGTATCTATGCATCGCCACACGCACACTTAACAAAATCTCGACCGGTTTCTCACGAGCCCCACACATACAAGCCGCGCGCGGTGCGTTTCTATAAAGATAGCTTACTACCTCTCTTTATACTATGGCAGGGGTTCAGAATCATGTACTGAATCCATGATAACAGTTTTCACGTCGATGTCCCTGCCACCCTGAATAGGAGACGGGCCTATTGCCATCAATGGGGCGTAAATCCAGACACCGGTCTACTTCTGGAAAAGTTCTGGTGGACTGGAAATCCTACTGAGGACATCATGCTCAGCAACTGCTCTTTTAAACATCGAGACAGTAAAAAACAATGGCATCCCGGGAGTGCCGATAGAAGTGAAAACTAATAAAAATACTTCCAAAACCTTTAAAGTAAAAATGCTTGCATAGAACATTCGGGTCTTTTAAATGGGAGAATAAAATTAAAAGAAGCTTCAATAATGTTTCCAACAAGACTGCCTTTAGTTGTCTCCCATCTAGACACAAAGCTTTTGTATTTCTTTAAGAGGAGGCTCCTTAAATTGTACGTTAATTTGCATTAATTTTCTGAAAAAGACACACACAATTAAAATGGAACTTTAGTATATGATTTATTGGATATTTTTCTTTCCATATATAAAACAGTTACGTAATTATAACATTTTCGCTCTATTCATTTTTTATTCGACAATCATGTCTTTTTTAAAGATTTTTTGAAAAAAAAAAACAAGATTTTTTATTTATTTTTATTTTATTTTATTTATTTGGCTCACCAACAATTGAATACACCGATACAAAGATATGAGATACATGCAATAAACTTATAGACTAGTGTACCAATTTCTTACAGGTAAGCACATCATGCATTACTTATTTGTTGTTTAGTGCCTACTTAAAATTAGATGAGTTCTTACACTCACCGAACATAATTATTATTTCAATAAAAATTCCAATTTAAAATCTATATATTACTTTTAAGTCTAAAATTAAAATTAAAATTAGTGACAGTAAGAAAATACAGTTTATTATCCAGATATCAAATGTTACTTTAGTTATAAATGAAATAAAAATTGAGACTTACGACATTTAGTTCTGTGCTCGAACACGACCAAAGAGCGCACGCGATGTTTAACTTTATTACTGATGTGTTAGTGTTTAGCACATAGTGAAATGGTGGGGCGCATGGGGGCGGAGTTTGCGTGGAAATTGTCTTTGTAGTGCTTGGTCTTAAGGTGGGTAGCTCACCTCGGTCGCGAAACCATAGCAGCGAAACCACAGTAGTTCAATTCAAGTTTTTTTTACCAAATCACTAATCATAATTTTTCACAATCACTCTCTCACTCTCTCCCTCAATCACAACTTCACTCTCACACTACCACCTAAACCCCTACATTACATAATCATTCTCTCACACGCACCCTTGCTAAACATCAAAAAATAAATACCTATATTTTTATCTAATCTACGCTCACTGCTTCAAACATATTAAAGTTGTTTTACGATTTTGTTTTATTTTTAAAGTCTTTTGTTATTGATTTTGTTTTTACATTATTTTTTTAAAATAATATGTAATAAACACAATACAGTATCGACCCTGAAACTTTAAATTGTTAAATACTCTCAAGGACTCCCATAAGACAGGCTCGACCTAGTATGGAGTCCAAAAGTTAAAATATTAAAATTGTGTTTCCTTTATGTCAATAATTTTAGAAATAGTTTATTTGTATTACTTTTAATGAAATGTAAAAAAAAATTATTTGGTCAATAAATGATTTTATTATTATTTAACTGACTCGCGTCATGTTCTCTACTCGAATCCGATTTGAGTAGCGAGACATGACGCGTGTCTGTTGAATTGAAGTCCTGCGGTTTTGCTGCTATGGTTTCGCGCCGGAGGTGGACTAAGGCCCTGAAATTATTTATGTTAATATCGTTAAAATAAGCAAACGAGTTTAATGCTTCTGTTAACTCCAGCCATTGGTAAAGTGCGCTTTTTACAAAGACAATGGACTTCTAGACAAAACTGATTGCATTTATACAGGGTACCTACAACTAAAAACTATGTGGTTTCAATGACTTTTATTTTTGGTGTAAAAACTCGCCATTTACGGCAGCACGCAATATAACGTACGCACAAAATTATGCTTACACTGCAAGTGCTCGAAAATAACGTTTTCCAAGCAGCCAGATTTTGTGGAAAGTGCCACTTTTTCACACTAGTGCTAAAATTTTTAACTCCGTCGTCAGCCCGATGCATAGTTCTTATTATTTAAGAAAAGTTTTACAAATTAGATGACAATGATGATGATGATGACGAAGATGACGATGATGATGGTGATGACGATGGCGATGGCGATGACGATAACGATGACGATGATGATGACAATGACGATGGCGATGGCGATGATGATGACGATGGCGATGATGATGACGATGACGATGGCGATGACGATGACCATGGCGATGACGATGACGATGGCGATGACGATGAATATTGTTTATAACATATATAGGTACGGCAGCCATGATTTCAGATGTTACACATCATATGTAAGGCTCGCTCGTTTTTTTTTATTTCCTCGCACAAGCATCGTAAAACGTTGTATGATGACACGTGCGTAAAATGATTTCCGACTTCACCTACTTTCCGCACTTGTAGCATAAATAACTATTACAGAAAGTTCCCAGGTATGATCCAGTACAAAAAAAAATTATCACAATGTCGGGGAGAACAAGTGACTCTCGGCTTCGTTAAGCGTCCTTATACACCTAGCTGTTATTACATGTTTGTTGCAGACAACGGGTGCCGTCAGTCTCGGTGTGGTAGAGCAGATGAAAAATGTAAATTACGAATCGGTCTTGGCAACGTACTACAATGTCTCAAATTACACAAGTGAGTGTGAGTTTGTTAATCCATACATCCTACCTAATATTATAAATGCGAATGTGAGTTAGTTTGTTTGTTGCAAACAACTTTCACGGCTAAACGGCTGAACCGATTTTGGTGAAATTTGGTATGGGGATACTTTGAACCCTGAGGAAGGACATTAGCTACTTTTTACAGAAAGAAAGAAATAGTTATTTGTGCAACAAGAGAGCAAAGTAGGTTTTTGTTGCGAGTGTTGATTTTGAATCCCGAGTAAGCGAAGGATTCTATAATTGAATCACGAGCGTAGCGAGTGATTCTAAGTTAGAATCCTGAGCGCAGCGAGGGATTCAACGACACGAGATGCAAATAACTTTGGTCTCGTGTAACACATACAACTTTTCACCTCAGCAGCGAGAACGTATTAATATTATCAAAATTTATTATTCGTAGTATCTAAAGGTAAAAAATACAACATGGTAAACATTTAACCACATGACGTATATTTGTAAAACAAAGTATATCAAAAATTTTAAGTTAAAAAAAATTATTGCACTGACATTCATTTCAAAAATGCTATAAGTTTGGGATAGGTTTCAATGTACACGACGACATCTTTTGTCTTTATTGTGGCTTTCAACATTGAATAAATACTCCAAATTGTAAATGGTTGCCTCGTTTGTGATAAATAATTCAATGAACTACGATAACAGTACAGTCTTCGAAATAGTGTTTCGGATATTTTTCGCGAGACTTTTCAGGCAGGAAACTTAGTTCTGCATTTTTTTACATGCTGCTTTAATTCTTCCGGTGGTAAATAGCAGACTTCGTCACTGGACTTACTCATATTTCTTAATTATTATTTTTATATTATTACCAACGTGTATTGAACTTTGTGGCTAGCTCAAAAGATAAAACAATAAAATAAAAAATGCCGCTATTTTTTTAAAGATGCGTTCTGAAACTGCACCCGCGGTATTCTGCCAAAATATTAAAGATTGTTAAAACAATAAATAATTATGTGAGTAGGAGAGAATTGGGGTACCTGGATCAAGAGATCCAGGCACCCCAATTCTCTATTCAGAATGAAGGCTGCATTCAAAATACTCTATTCAAAATGAAGGTTGCATTCAGAATCATCTATTCAAAATGAGTGTTGTATTCAGAATCCTCTATTCAAAATGAGTGTTGTATTCAGATCGAAATGAGACATCTATTCAAGATCGTCTATTTAGAATACTCCATTCGGAATGAGACTTCTACGATTGGGATTTTATTCTATGATGCTGTAAATTACCGAGAGTTAGCTAGTAGGTATTTATGAGTTACATGTATTTCCTTCCCTTGCAAAGAGATAACATTTTCATTTAGGTATGTATGATGCAGTGATGTGTATTTATTACGAGTTAATGTGGCCTCTGAGTAAAATACCAAATACCAACATCGTTTAAAAAATCGTATTCATAATCAGTTGCTAAGCACGACTGATTGTTTACATAACAACCACATTGCCATTCCCGTAAAGGAAGCAGGTCGCATTCTTTTGTACCCATCGTGTGCCTCATAGCTATAAAGTTATAATTATTCGTTTATATCAGAAATCAGCATGTAGTATTACGATTAAACCAATATGCCACATTCCTAATGTATACCTATGACAAATAAATAAGTTTACATAATGAGCACATGCATGAACAATAAGAAGTGTGTGTATAAAAATGTAGGTGTACCCTAATAAAGAAGTTTAAGTAATTTTAATTAAGTTTAATATAATTTGACTCTTGATATCCATGAACACATTCATAGTACTTATAATATTTTATTTATTTATTTGCTAAATGTAACTATTTGCCTGTGTGTAAATAGGTACTTGCTCATGACTCGTACATTTTATTAACAAGAGTGATAGAAATGAAACAACTGAAATATAATTGATAGTTTATTCACAATTTTTTATGCAATTTGCTTAAAATATCCTTAACACATTTATAAATATCATCATTAAATACATTTCCCACAACATGTTGGACACATATATTGGCACTACAATCACATGGTGAATTTGTGAATTCTTCCGCGTCAAAAACTTGTATTCGTATTATTTTACTACGATGACCCGTTGATGGTTTCTGAATGTATGAGTATACAACATCACTTCTTCGTCTTTTATTATTGTTGCTGTTGTTACTATTGCTGGCAGGTGGTGTTTCCTCAAATTGAAATGGTTGAAATGGTCTTTCTCTATCCAAATAGTTGACCACTTTTTGACGTAGGGCTTGTTCAGCAGGAATTGGCGAGTATGAAGAATTAGTGGGGAAAATATCACTGGACATCTGAAACAAAGAAATAGGTATTAATTAAATAATACTTAATCGCAAGTTTATGAAGACAAAAATGAACTTTCCTAGAATAGATCGCAGTGAAAATATTAAAAATTCATTTATAATACACATTTTAATGTTTTGATTAATAATTTAAAATACTTTTTTATAAGATAATTTACTTACCGACATCGTAGAGCAGAAAAAACAACTTGAATGTTATTTTTTTAATCTTGGGTTGGTTTATATAGGTACTGATCCATTTTTTTTTTGTCATTAAGGTTCAATTTAATTTCGTTTTTATGTATGTAAAGTAATTCGAACTCTTCTTGTCTCTATATGGCTAGGAATTTGTGACACGTACACAAGATGCATTGCAATCTACAGACGAGCGTTATAACCGTAGCGTTTGTCCCTCTGACACATAATTACACTATCCCTAAATTACACTATATGAGTTCTTACTTTTTTATTTAAGAGTTGCTAATAGCACACAATTGATAATCTTTTGCTAGCGGCACCCGAGACCCGCTAACAATCAATGAATTACGCGTTTAAAACGCCGCGGTTATAACGCTCGTCTATAGATTTTTGTTGATGTAAAAATGCTGCGCTTGCAATCCGGGTGATGCATTGCAATTTACAGACGAGCGTTATAACCGCAGCGTTTGTCCCTCTAACACATAATTACACTATACCTAAATTAGACTATATAAGTACTTACTTTTTATTTAAGCGTTGCTAATGAGACACAATTGATAATCTTTTGCTAGCGGCACCCGAGACCCGCTAACACTCAATGAATTAACCGTAAAACGCTGCGGTTATAACGCTCGTCTGTAGATTTTTGTCGAGGTAAAAATGCTGCGCTTGCAATTCGGGTGATGAACTTATTTTTGCATGTATGCAATTTTACAAATTAGGATATGCGTGACGCGTTTTTACGCCTATATAAACGGGTTATGGCAAAAGTTCGCTACCAGACCACCACTGGAAAGACTCGGGGCTCCTGAATTTCTGCATCAAGTACAGAACATAAGTAAATCAAGCAAAACAGCAAGCTTTAAAATGTAAGTAGTTTATTTTTTAAGTATATTCATCTATTCACTCATTTTGTCTATTCATCTATTCCATCGTTTCATTTATTCATCGATTCAATCATTTTGTCTATTCACTCTTTGAATTTCTAATTTCATCTAAATATTTGTTGATTTCATTTATTCATTATGTCCCAAATTATGTAATCAATCGATTAATCTTTTTCAGTCAAATAATTAATTTACCTTTTTTTTGTTCATTTAATCTATTCATTAAGTAGCAGTTTAATCCACGCATGCACTGAACTGTGCCTTTAGCAATGTTTTTCTTTGTTGCCTAATATATAAATATATAATTATTGTTGCAGGTCGAGACAAACAGCTACCCAACTTTTCTCTTCCGATGATGAAGCCGAGCATCAGCAGCAGTTGAAAAAACCGCAAGACTCTAAAGCGTCATCTTCATCGCTGACTCCTAAGAGGTCAGCTGAGGGAGAATCGTTGAATACTGCGATTAAAAAGAAGAAAACGAAGAAGACCACGATCAATCCTATCAGCGCCAGCATGAGAGCCACGTCGCATGATCTATTCGGGACCGATAGCGACGACGACGGCGAGCAGGGAGAAGAGACCGTCGCAAGCACTTTGGGTAAAAAAATACCACCAATGCATTCGTATTATACCCGTAGAGTAGCCAATGGTATAAGTAAACAGACTAATGAGAACAAAAAGGGTAGATTTTATATAGAGCTAAAGATATACGATCACAGTGAGATAGAGCGTGTAGCGCCTATAAATCGATGGCGGCATGCAATTGTAAGCGTAAAAAATCGCACTAATGATGGCACGCCATCATGGAAATATATAAAAGACTTTTTAAAAGAAACTCATAAAGAGTTCAAGCACTGTCCCTTAGATTATGTCCACAGTTATTTTTAGCTCATATCTCTCAATACTCTTTAAATATTTACTCACTTACTTGTTCATACTTTTTATTAATCATTATATTAATCATTTACCTATTTACTTTAATTATAGTTTTCGGGTATTTGCATATATCAAATACTCTTAAGGGTGAAAAATCATAATATAAACAGAAATGTAACCATAATATTATCTTTTCGTTTCATTTACAGTACAAACCCCGTCTACTCACCGAATGCAATATACAAATAATCCAGAATTTATTGAATGTAAAAAATGTCTCATTGAATTACCGATTAATGAATTCAAATACCATTTGAGAACCAATATTCACAAGTCTAATAGTTTATTACAAAGCGAATTTGAAAATATTTACATTATTGCAAGTGCTTTCAAAAACAGAATCATAACATATCGTTTAAATCCTGCACAAGATGTTGAATACCTCACACCGGAGGCATTCTTGTGTCAGAATAAAAATGATATCCTGAAACTTATACTTAGATCTTTAATGAAAAATACTTGTCTTAAGATTAATTTCGAATTGTTTGCCCACTTTGTCTTACCAAAAACGAGTGAGCAACAACTTAAGTCATTCAATACGAGATATGAAATTATTTGTAATAACACAGATATTAATGAATTGTATTCGAAAGTAATCGAACTGTTAAAATGTAAAATGTCAGAATTCGAACACAAAGATTCTGGATGGTCTTATCATTCAGTTAGTCATCTTGAAATCAATGTGAATAAATATTGTCCGATGAAAGGTGGCAATTATTTAGATTTGCCTACAAAAATTAAGAATTCTAAAAGTTGTATTAATATACAAAATAATGACAATCATTGCTTTTTATGGAGTGTGGTAGCTTCTTTGTATCCTGTTAAGAAGAACGTCTGCAGGACTAATTCGTACCCACACTACAGCTCTGTTTTAAATATTGAGGGAATGTCTTTTCCTGTCTCATATCAAGACATAAAATTATTTGAAATAAAGAACAACATAAGTATTAATATTTATGGAGTAGATAATAAGAGCGAGAATGTGACTGGACCTCTGTATTTAACAAATAACAGAAAATCTGTTCATGTTAATTTGTTATATTTAGAAAGAAAAGGAGTAAGTCATTATTGTGTTATAAAAAATCTAGTACGATTAGTAAGACGGCAAGTGACATGTCATAAAGGTAGTTTTTTGCTGTGTGAATCATGTTTACAATTCTATAGCAGTGAAAATAAGTACAAATCTCATAACTGTTCAAAAGTATTATCAATTTTGCCTGAAAAGAATAGTAAACTCAGTTTTAAGAATTTTGAAAGAAAGCAAAAGATTAATTATGTAATTTATGCAGACTTTGAAAGCCTATTGCTAAGTTGTTCCGAAAAAAAATCTGAAAAAACACACAATTTCAAAAAACACCAGCCCTCATGTTTTGGATACTATATATGTTGTTCACACGATCCAAGCCAAAATAAATATGTTACATATAGAGGTTCTGACTGTGTTGAAGTATTTGTTACTAGATTAATAGAAGATGTGAAGAAAATTAATGAAATATTGTCGATAAAAAAATCAATGATACCTTTAACAAGAAAAGAGCAAATCAGTTATAACAATGCTAGTATTTGTCATATTTGTGATCAATTATTATTTCATGATAAGGTACGTGACCACGATCATGTGACAGGAAAGTATAGAGGACCTGCACATGTTCAATGTAACTTGATGTTAAGAGCATGTCCATTCATACCAGTACTTTTCCATAATTTAACGAATTACGACTCTCATCTGTTTATACAAGAATTAGTGAGACATAAAGGTTATATTAAAATTATACCTAAAACTAAAGAAAAGTATTTAACTATTACCAAATATATAGATAATGAGAATGGAGACCGTCCTATTCAAATAAAATTCATAGATTCGTTCCAATTTTTAAGCTCTAGTTTAGATGCACTTAGTAAAAGTTTATCAGATCACGACTTTATTAATTTATCAGTAGAATTTAATAATGAAAACATATACTTGCTTAAAAATAAAGGTATTTATCCTTATGATTATATTGACACTTGGGACAAGTACGAAGAAACAACACTCCCTCAAAAAAAACATTTCTATAACTCTTTGAAAATGAACCACATTAGCGAAAACGAATATGAACACGCGAAAACTGTGTGGAATGCATTTAATATCAATAGTATTGGCGAGTATACTGATTTATATTTAAAATGTGACGTTTTATTACTATGTGATATATTTGAAAATTTTCGTAATATAAGCTTAAAATATTATAAGTTAGACCCTGTGTACTATGTAACAGCACCTAGTTTAAGCTGGGATGCTATGTTGCTTTATACGCGTGTTGAACTAGACTTAATTGATGACTTAGAAATATATCAAATGTTGGAAAAGGGTATACGCGGTGGTCTCGCTCAGTGCTCACTACGTCATGCAAAAGCAAATAATCCTTATTTATCAGAATACAATGATCTAGAACCGTTTAGTTATTTGATTTATCTCGATTGTAACAATTTGTACGGATATGCAATGACAAGAAAAAACCCAATTTCAGAATTTAGATTTTTGAAAGAGAAGGAAATTAACTGTTTTGATATAATGAGTGTATCTGATGATAGTGAATATGGTTTCATTTTAGAGGTAGATCTTGAATATCCCAAGTCATTACATGATTTTCATAGTGATTTGCCTTTTGCTCCAGAGAAATTCATACCCCCTGGAGGAAAGACAGCTAAACTTATAGCAAATTTATATGATAAATTTAACTATGTGATTCACTATATTCACTTAAAAGAGTGTTTGAAATACGGGCTAGTTCTAAGAAAAATTCATCGAATTCTTACTTTTAGACAGGAAGAATATTTAAAAAAATATATTGATTTAAATACTAGCCTGCGTCAAGCATCTACAACTGTTTTTGAGAAAGACTTTTTTAAGCTTTTGAATAATTCTATTTTTGGTAAAACAATAGAAAACAAACGTAAACAGGTAGATATTAAACTAGCTACAAAATGGATGGACATAAAAAATGTGACAAATAAGCAACTCTGTGCTGAAAAACTAATTTGTAAACCTAATTTAAAATGTGTTACTATATTTTCGGAAAACTTTGTAGCTGTGCAACTAAAACCCGAGAGAATTGTTTTAGACAGACCGATTTACATAGGTTTTACTGTTTTAGAATATGCTAAGTTACATCTTTATCAATATCATTATAATATAAAAAAGAAATATATGAATAATGTAAGGCTATGTTACACAGACACCGACAGTCTTCTTTATTTATTTCACACGGAAGATATTTACCATGATATAAAAAATAATTTAAAGGAATTTGATACAAGTAATTTTGATTTAGATAACCCATATTTAATACCTCTGGTAAATGCAAAAATACCTGGTCTATTTAAAGATGAACTCGGTGGAGACGTGATCAGCGAATTTACTGGTTTAAGAGCAAAACTTTACTGTTTATCGGCTTCTAAAACTGAAATAAAAAAAGCAAAAGGTATTTCAAACTCTGTCACCCGAAGGCTAGAGATATCCCATTACAATAAATCATTATTTGATGATGAGAATAGATCGTGTAAGATGAATATGATTAAATCAATCAAACATGTATTATATTCACAACAAGTAAATAAACTTGTGATGAATAGAAATGACGATAAAAGATATATACTCTCGAATCAGATTGAAACATTGCCTTGGGGTCACTACAACGTTATATTTTAGTTTATAGCTTTTAACTTTAAGTTACTATTTTATAGCATTAAATATGATTCAATTTCTTAATAAAGGTACCTATATGTAATGACATCGAACTTCGTTTTATTTATTGATCCCTATTTAAATATATAAACGCATGTCATTTACATTTATCTTACATTTCACAATGAAGTTCATCAAGCAAGCACAGACTTTAGAAGTTAATAATATAAAATTAGAAAATCAATTACGTAAAGTGAAACACAGTGCACTCTTACCAGAAACTATTAGATGTATAATATGCGGTCCATCTAACTGTGGGAAAACTAACATAATGCTTAATTTAATATTACATGAAAATGGTCTCAAGTTTAAACATATTTACTTATACTCAAAGACGGCTTTCCAGCCAAAATATTGTTTTTTAAAACAAGTTATGAGCTACATACCAGGTGCTAACTTCTTTGTCTTCAGTGATAATAAAGAAGTCATACATCCAAATGATGCTTTAACTAATGCAATAATGATTTTTGATGATGTAGCATGCGAAAATCAAATCAATATTCGTAATTACTTTGCAATGGGGAGACATAAACAGATAGATTGTTTTTACTTAACACAAACCTATTCCAAAATACCTAAACAACTTATACGAGATAATGTAAATCTTTTAATAATCTTCAAACAAGACGAGATAAACTTAAAACATATATACAATGAGCACGTAAATACAGATATCGAATGGTTTCAATTTAAAAAACTTTGCTCTGCTATTTGGGAAGACAAGTTTGACTTTTTATTAATTAATAAAGATTGCCCTATAAATGAAGGTAGATACAGACAAGGGTTTGACATATTTATATACTTTTAAAAAGTGCATAAATACCAACTCATTGCAGAAAATATATCAATTGAAATCTGAAATCTGTAAATAACGGTTGGGTCAATATTAAAAAAATAAAATAAAAACATTATGCAGGTTACTATTAAAGAACAATTGATAAAGTCAGTCGATAGTATAAAAAATAAAATTAAAAAAATGCAAAATGAAGAAGATACAACACATTTAAAATTTAAAAAGGTCTTCAAACCAATAACAGATCCACTACAAACATTAATCAAAGCGAATGATATAATTAAACCAATATTTGACAATTCAAGAGATGAGAGTAAATCGCCTGAAAGATTTAGCGCATCAACAGATTATGTTCCACATTATGAAAGTTTTAAAGAATGTATAAAAACAGATTCAAATGAAGATTCTGAGTGTTATAAAGACGTTCTATCAAGAAATCCTTTTAAAGATTCCAATGATACACTGATTTCACTAAATAAAGAAGATATGATGGAAATCTATGATAATATGAATGTCCCATTCGGGATACGTCGTGAAAATAAAAAACTGATGATGGGGAATAGCAATGTTACATTTTCTCTTACAAATAAGACCTGTAATTCACCAAAAACAAATATAGTCACTATTAATAAAAGGCCCTATGAATTAACACAAGGCCTGAAGGAACTTCTGGTACGCACTAAACCTAACCTTAATTTAGTCACTGAACTAGATAAAATTGTCTATAAAGATATGCTTCATAATACACACGCGCACAAACGAGACTTTCATCCTAATGGTCAAATAAAAGGTGATAAAAGTTTAAAATATCGTGAAATTATTAAACCTTTATTTTCGCAAAATGTTCAAGATGAAGGACAGATAATGAAAACAAAAAGCGGTGGTTTTTTACCTAAATTAAAAAAATATAAAAGTAATACCGATTACGTTTACTGGGATGACCCTAATGAACTAATCGAAAGGTTAAAACTTTTAATTGCTTCAAAAAATGCTGGTAATACTAATCATGATAATGAAATTCTATCAATTATAGAAGAGTTAAAAGAAGCTGATATTATAAAAGACTAAAAAGCTTTGGAATTTTCTCAGTTATCAAAGTTGTATGCAACATGAATGAACATAAAAATATTAATTCTGTTCATGCAAATAAAACTGAAAGTGACATAAGTGTGGAATGTGTTGAGATTAAAAATACTACTGAAGAGCAAATCAAAAAACTCAAAGTTAATATTTACGTGCAAATAGAACAACTGAATAAACTGATTTTAATTTTAAACGATAAAGTAAGGAATCTCGAAAAAAATATTGTGTTGAAAGAAATTTCAGGAAAATTAAATAAGCATTATGAGCAAAGTAGATGTCATAAATGAAATTCATAAATGTGCTAGAGTTAACTTTCCAAGAAGACGGGTCATACTTAAAGATATCGATGATCTCTGGCAAGCAGATTTAATGGATATGCAAGCAATTTCAAAAGTGAATGTTGGTAACAAATATATACTAGCAATCATAGACACTTTTTCAAAATATGCTTGGACAGTTCCTTTGAAACAAAAAAATAAGCAAGAGGTGTCAAAAGCATTTGAAAGTCTATTGCTTAAAGGTCGTGTTCCAAGAAATTTGCAAACTGATTTGGGAAAAGAGTTTTATAATAATAAATTCAAAAATATTGTTACAAAATACAATATTAATCATTATTCAACGTATTCTACCAAAAAAGCCTCAATTGTTGAAAGACTAATAAGAACACTAAAAAATAAATTATATAAAGAATTTAGTCTTAACGGGAATTACAAGTGGACGAATGGAACGCTCAACAAAATTGTAAATGAATACAATAATACTACTCATAGAACTACGCGTCAACCTCCCGCTTCTATAAATCATGATAATAAAACAGACATACTGCAAAGATATATTCGTATGGCTGAATGTAACAAAAACATTAAGTGTAGGAAGTTTAGAGTTGGTGATTTTGTAAGAATAAGTAAATATAAAGGATGTTTTGATAAAGGCTATTATCCTAATTGGTCAACAGAATTATTTAAGATAAAAACAATACAAGAAACTAATCCGCTAACTTACTTGATAGAAGATGCAAGATGTCGACCAATACTAGGAGCGTTTTATGCTCAAGAACTTCAAAAAACCAGCCATCCTGATTTGTACTTAGTTGAAAAAGTATTGAAAAGAAAAGGGAATCAAGTATATGTGAAGTGGCTCGGACTTCCTATTACTGAGAACAGCTGGATAGACAAAACAAATGTATTTTAAGTGGGCCAATCAAAAATTTGTTCTAATGTGTATTTAAGCAAATACACATGTTTTTTCTATTCATTACGTATTTGTTCTTAAAACAAAAAAGACTTGTATTTGTACCTATTAAATACGTTTCTATTACTGTGGGGGAAAATAAAGAAATAGCTATGAAAACAACACGAGTTATTTCAGACAACAAAAAAATTGTTTCATCAGCATTGAACAAAAACATCAATAAAGTAAAAATAGGAGGTGGTTTTAAGAAAACTCTTAAAAAAATTGTTACCCATACTAAAAAGCACATTACAAAATTAAAACCATCATGTAAAAAAACATTGATGGAATTAGCATACGCGGCAGCTAAAGAATTTACATCAAATACACCAATAAAATTACCTAGGATTATACCAGTACCAAAAACTGGAGGATTTCTTCCTTTAGTACCAATATTTGCTGGATTATCTGCTGCTGGCAGTTTAACAGGAGGTGCTGCCGGTATTGCAAAAGCAATTAACGCATATAAAACAGCTAAGAAGCAATTGCGTGAAGCAGAACGACACAACAAGGAAATGGAGGCGTTGTTCATTGGAAGAGGATTACATCTCAACCATTACAAGGATGGTTTAGGCATTTACATATCAGAGAAAAAAAACTGAAATCTCGGCTACCCAATAGAGCTTTAACCAATATTGATATAATGAAACACTCAAATAATATTCCATTCTTTCGAGGTGTGTTTATGAGAGATAAATTACCGGATGAAGTATTGCCGATAGAATGTGGAGTGATCAATCTTGACTCTTCTGTAAACTCTGGTACTCATTGGGTAGCCTATGGCAAGATAAATGAATATGTAGAATATTTTGACAGTTATGGTAACTTAAAACCTCCAAAAGAATTTATGGAATATGTTGGAAATAATATTCAGTATAATTATGAAAACGTTCAGCTTGATCATTTGTATAATTGTGGACACTTGTGTTTAAAATTTCTTAGATCATTTTGGAAAGACAATAAAGTAATATAGCAAATTAATGTTTTTTTTATTAATACAAATGGATGTCCTTGTAACGTAATTAGAACGAGTTATAAAAGTTTATGTCTTGATACTCTACACACATTCTTAGATTGCCTGTGCTGATAATCACTACTCACATTGTAAAGAATAATATTGAGCTAATTTTAATAATAGTAATACTACCTATTTCGTTTATACATAGAAACAACATGCTAGTTTTTAATAAAACACCTATCCTGAGAAGAAAATGTAATATTTCACTCCCTGTTTCCAAAGAAGTCAGACGTATCAACGCGAAAAAAATTAAAAGACAAATTAAAATTACTAAAGAGAATAAAATATTTCTCAAACATATTGGATTAAAATTAAAATAATAACAACATGCTTCAAATAACAGATTTAGTGCAACATGACAACTCTATCGAAAGTTATGAGATCCATAGCTACAATCCGTATAATACTAGTTTCAAAGAAAATGATGAAATCAGAATACCCATTCATCATCAAGATTTGTATGTATTGCCTTGCAACAGTTCCATTTTCATAGAAGGGTATGCAAGTGTATCTAGTAAAGATCCAGCAGGGAAAACAATAAAAAAAGATGTTGATTTCATAAACAACCCAATCTTATATTTGTTTCAAGATATTAGGTACGAAATAAATGGTGTTGAAATCGATCGTATTAAAAATTCTGGTATCACAACAACTTTAAAATCATATGTCTCCATGAATGAAGGTGAAAGCAAAGCTGCAGCAATTTGGGGATGGAACTTAAATGGTACAAAAATAGGCAAGGGACATTTTAGCGTTATTGTACCATTGAATAGAATACTGGGATTTGCAGAAGATTATAACAAAATAATAATTAATTGTAAA
This sequence comes from Agrochola lychnidis, assembly GCA_963680765.1. Lineage (NCBI taxonomy): Eukaryota > Metazoa > Arthropoda > Insecta > Lepidoptera > Noctuidae > Agrochola > Agrochola lychnidis. The sequence continues at coordinate 17,697,934 of OY796869.1, forward strand.
CATGAACTAATTTTACAAAGAAACAGCTCCGCATTAAACTGTGTGCTAATGGAGAAAAATGATAGCCTAGAAATGGATATTCAAAAAATACAATGGCGTGTGCCGCATATTAAAGTTTCTGATCGTAACAAATTATTATTGCTTAAAAGTTTGGAGAGAGATCGTTCCATACAGTTAGCATTTAGAAATTGGGATTTGTATGAATATCCGCTATTACCAAGAACAACAAAGCATTCATGGTCGGTGAAGACAACTTCGCAATTAGAGAAACCAAGGTTTGTTATATTTGGTTTGCAAACTAACCGAAAAACTAATAAAACCAAAAGTTCTTCCTTATTCGATCATTGCAATCTATGCAATATTAAATTATTTTTAAATTCGCAATATTATCCATATGACTCACTTAATCTGAAATTTGATGAAAATAAATACAGTATATTATACGAAATGTATGCAAATTTCCGTCAGTCGTATTACAACTTCGGCATAGATCCGTTGCTTAGCTTAAATCAATTTAAAGAAATTGCTCCACTTTTTGTGATTGATTGCTCAAGACAAAACGAATCGCTCAAAACTGGACCAGTCGATGTGCGATTAGAAATTGAATGTTCTGAAGATATTCCAGATAATACATCCGCCTATTGTTTAATAATAAACGATCGACTTTTCGAATACAAACCTTTGAGTAATATTGTGAGAAAATTATCATGAATGTTATCGTGGATGTCCAAGGGTTTAAGAATGAAGAAAACGAATTTATTCCAAAGGAAATAGCAATGATGTATGAAGGACGCATACAAGTAATGTTGATAAAACCACCACGACCATTTTATTACTTGACGAAAAAAGAACGGTTACAAGTAGCTTGGATTGAAAAAAACAGGGGAATTTACTGGAATGAAGGCTCTGTACCATACTTTAGCTATAAAGCTAACTTAGCTAATTTTCTAGAAAATAAGTCTATATTTACAAAAGGTAATGAAAAAGTGTTATGGTTAAAAGATATATTCAAAATTGATAATGTATATAATTTAGAAAGTAAGCAGTGTCCAAGTATAGTAACATTGTATAAAAATTATTCAACTTCCCCTGATATTATAAGTTGTATCAATCATACCAACATTTGTGCTTTAAAAAATGTATTTTGCTTAAATAAGTGGTGTCTCGAAAATAATGTTCTTTTAAAATAAGCAGCAATTTATAAATATAGAACTTAACCAACATTTTAGTTTTATTTTTTAGGACCTATCTTCTTTCAATTATAAGGGCTTTTATATAAAACAGAGGCAACGGCTTTCCTAACACATGAAACAGCATGTTAATTCTGGTATGAACAGCACATTATATTTAACGAAACAGATGCTGTTTGTGAGCGCGCCGCATTCAGGCAACACACACACACACACACACATTTCTAAATTATACGCATACCATACGTATCATGGAACGCAAATCGAAAGATTAATAATTGAATGGTTGACACCTTTACTTTTAGCAATGGATTATTTAGATATCATATTTTATGAATATTTTATTTTGTTGTCCGACTAAATAACTCGTCACTAACTTAAGTCGTAAAATGGGAAGATTATGTTGATAATCAAGACCTTAATTTAATAAAGAAAAAGGAGTTTAAAATGAATACAAGTCTCATTTCACTAACTTGAATACAACATTCACTTTGAATAAAGGATTCTGAATACAACACTCATTTTGAATAGATGATTGTGAATGCAATCTTCATTTGAATATAGGATTCTGAATGCAACCTTCATTTTGAATGGAGGATTCTGAATACAACACTCATTTTGAATAGAGGATTTTGAATGCAGCATTCATTTTGAATAGAGGATTTTGAATGCAGCCTTCATTCTGAATAGAGAATTGGGGTGCCTGGATCTGTTGATCCAGGTACCCCAATTCTCTCCTACTTATGTGGATACATGATAAACTTCGTATTTACTTCTTCAACATTATCTTTATTTGATAAAAATATATAATTCGATTATTTAGAAAAACATATAATAATTTACTTAAAACCTTAACAGATGATTTGCAATTTTACGGTTATATGTGTTTCCGAACGTTTTGATTGTTTCTTTTTTGGGTCTATTAAGTATGGAATTTAAAAATCGAACTTCGAATCGACTTGTTTTATCTCTCGTTTTTTTCGTATCGAAGTGAAAGAGATAGAACAAAGTGAAGTTTAAATCTTTCGAATTTTGTGAGTAGACCCAGTACTGTTCTCGGAATTAAAAAAAAATAATTAAAAAGTTACTATGTCTCACGCTCGCAGCAAAATCGAATTTTGCTCACTGTTTTTACACAGCAAAACCTGCTTGTTTGAGGTGCTGAGGTGAAAAATATTTTATTTGGGACACGCACAGGAAATATAACAATAAAAAGAACATTAAAATTAACAAAATAGTGAAAACAAAAAAAAGAGAAAAAAGATGTCCTGTGCGAAGCCAAAAAGGCTCCTAAATATCTCTCAGCATAATGCTACGCTGGTATTAGGGCCCGCTGTGATAGCTGGACACACCTATAGACATAAAATAAATCCCACTAGATGAATAAAAATACTAAATAAAATAAACTAAAAACAAAAGTGAAAACCGTATTTCTACCCACACTCGACGCTCCAAAATTGCTTGTCCATGCTACAAACTATTGTCTATAGTCTATGACAAACGAAGGGACCCGAGCGCAGGCGATGTAATCGACATACCCGACCATGCCTGAAATAGTCCGTTTCTTTACATATTAAAATAAAATTAAGTCCCCCACCGCGTCTATCTGCCTGTCCATCTGTTCGCGATAAACTGAAAAACTATCGGAAGGATTTTCAAAAGGTTTTCATCAATGGACGGTGTGATTCATGAGAAAGGTTAAGGTTTATATTCATTATAATTTTGTGTAAATTGGCTGAAATATAACGATTAATGTTGAAGGTGTCGAAAAAAATCATGTTGACTGGGAGCTCTACTGGCATGCTTCGCGTAAACCGTAAGAGATACCTAAAATTAATGTTTTACAAGATTGTACATCTTAAAAAGTTCGACAAAAACATCTCAGTTAAGATATGTCTATCTTCTAAGGATGACCCACAGTTACCACTTTTATCTTTCAGAATTTGATAAAAAAATATTGTGATCACTATTACAATTATTAATCCTGCAAAAAATAATGTTATTTTAATTGGGTATTTAATTTAGATTAAAGTATGCCTTGACAACATATCATTTAAAATCTAAATACCTATAAACGAGCAATTCTTGTAAATATATATATATATACTAGTAGTTCTGCGAACAGTTGACCTCGCGAGCACAAACTTTTTTGCAACAATTAAACTTTAGCTAGTCGCGCCAAAATAATCACACTGTCAATCGCGTGCGGATCCCAGAGTTTATTTGTGAAAAAGAAACATAAAATAAGTGCAAACATTTTATAAAGGAACTTTAAGAAGCCTTCCAGAAAACAATATAAAAATAATATATAATAGCCGCGTATGTATAATACTGGCTAAAATATGGACCCCACGATACTTTATTTTTTTGTATTACAATAAAACTTACGTAAACATAGAACTTTAATATTTTCTTAAAAGCTTGAGGCGTGAATGTCGTTCTTTGTAAAATGTAAATCGTTAAATGTAAGCCTCAAGCTTTTAAGAAAATATTAAAGTTCTATGTTCTATTAAAATACTTTTTTAATAATTAACTAAAAAGTGCTAGATAAATTTATGTATAGAACTTTAATATTTTCTTAAAAGCTTGAGGCGTGAATGTCATTCTTTCACTTAAATGTAAGCCTCAAGCTTTTAAGAAAATATTAAAGTTCTATACGTAAGTTTTATCTAGCACTTTTTAGTTAATCATAGGCTTGTTTTAAAAAAGTATTTTACATTTTATTCTAGCATTAGAATTTGATAAAATATCTGTTCTATCACCTTCCCTTATAAGGTTCCTAATTGTCAAGACAAATCCAACGAGTCCAACACAACAGGGCTACCGTGTGAAGTTGAGCTGTTCCTGTGGCCACCTTCCGGCACTATCATCAGACCCTAGTCTACACCTTGGGCTAACTTACCTACTTGTCAAAACACATCGAAATGACCTAAACACAACGGGGCTATCTTGTCTGGTAAGGAGTTCCTATAGTGATGTTCTAGATCCATCATGAGACCCTGGACTACACCTTGGGCTACAGTACTTGGCAAGACAAAACCAACGACTGCAAATACAATAGGGCTATCTTGTTTGATTGAGGACTTCATATGGACCTGGACAGCATCTAGTCTGAAAACATTAGTCAATACATAGTCCAGGGAGTCTAAAAACGATGGAAACTTATTTGGTTGAGGAGTTCCTATGACCACCTTCCGGCGCTATCATCAGACCCTGAACACCACCTAGTGCACTCATCCAAAGACATTAAATTATATCTTAAGTTTCTTTGCACTTATCAATACATATCCAATAAGTCCCTAACACATTGATACTATCATGTTTCTTTGGCCGAATCTTCAGATTTTATGGTCAGGTAGACCTGCAGAAATAAATCATGAACGATAGCTTGTAGTTTTCTAAAATAATTTATATTTGACGGCGATGACCTACTTATTTTCCTATAAAAAAAAACTTGACATCCACATGACATTATTCAAAGCTTCAAATTCAAATTAAAAAATCGGCCAGGTGCGTAAACCACGTACAATGAAGATACAATTTATCCCAAGAACAAAATAATATTTTAGTTGAAAAACATGTTTTCCCTTACATTCCAACTGCAAGTGTAAGTTGGTCGATTCATCATCTTCATCATCATCAGCCTATAGCAGTCCATTGCTGGACATAGGCCTCTCCAATTGCACGCCATTCAGCTCGATTCTCGGCAACTCTCATCTAGCTGCTACCAGCCACCCTTCGAAGATCGTCACTCCACCTAGCCTGAGGGCGTCCTACCTTACGTTTGCCAATTCGCGGTCTCCACTCAAGAACACGTGTACCCCAACGATCATCGGTTCTACGGCTGATATGGCCGGCCCACTGCCACTTCAGCTTGCTAATTCTGTGAGCTATGTCGATAACTTTGGTTCTCTGCCGGATCACTTCGTTCCGGATTCGATCCCTCAGAGAGACTCCAAGAATAGCCCGCTCCATGGCTCGCTGAGCAACCTTAAATTTATGGACCAGCCGTACCGTGAGTGTCCACGTTACGGCTCCGTAGGTCACAGGCAGGGCGCACTGATTGAAGACCTTCGTCTTTAGGCTCTGTGGAATACGCGACGAGAAGACTCGACGAAGTTTCCCAAACGCTGCCCAGTTGGTCGATTATTACTCGTTAACTTGTAAACCATACTTAGCTGTGATAGTTTCCTTTAACTTCGTTATACAATATGTAAAAAAAAACCTTGTCCGATCCAAAAAGGGCACATTAGTACTTCTTCTTTTTGTGTTGTTAGGGACTAACTTGGTGTCAAAGATTTAAAGCCACCCCGGCCTCTGACTTGGCTTCACATGCCGTCAAGAAATAACTCTCACGCATTCGTTTCCTCACGATATTTCTCCTTCACCGTTTTTGAAGCAAGTGATAATTATGTATACAACATATACATATTATTATTATTATTTACATATGTTTAATGTCTCGAGACCATGGGTACCTGGTCTTTTGAAAGGCGTACGAGGGGCCGAAGCCAACTCGCAGAGGCCCCTTAGCCAATTTTAATTTGAATGAGGCACCAACCGACGATTATCCCTATATGCACTATGCAAGTGCACCCAAGGACAACCCCCAGTTGGTGCAGGACTAAGCATTGTAGAACGTGGAAACAAAACATATTGGGTTATGAGTGTGGGTGGCTATAGTGGATTCGTTTCCTTGAACTATGGAAGAGCTATGTCCCCTGCCTGGTCAATATTTTATTGTACAGTTGGCTGCATCAATTGGGTACCCCAGTTGTATTAAAATTAACTTTGCTACAACTTTGCAACAAACATCCTTATGAATAATAATAATACAAAAAGTATTCATATGCTCGGACGAGATTCGAACCATCGGGTCATTGGTTAAACCTTCGATACCACGAGCTCTTACCAACTAAGCCAGTTAGGTAATTAATAATTCGATGAATTATCACTCTACTTTTTTTTTTTGGGTGGGAAATTATCAAATAAGACTCTTACTGACTAAAACCCACCCGTGTTCCTTCGGTTGCCCTGTTGCCGGGAGCCACGATGTCCCTATCGGTTTTCTTCGAACCCCCGGCAGGCATTGGCCCTAGCGGACCCCGTCAATTCTGCTGACATCTCTTTGAAGCGCGCGTGGAACACAACGCACCGTCGACCCGGGCTTGGTCCTTATCGAACGGCGAGCTACCCATTGCTCACTGTCCGCAAGCCCGCGCCTACGGTGGCCGGAAATCGGCTCGCGATTCCCGCCCCGGGCGTCTCCTCCTGCGGCGGTTAGGGGCGTGAGGGCGCGAACTTTGCCTCTCCCTCACGCGTTCCGCCTCCTCCTTCGCGAGCATTACCGCTTCGTAGAAGGAGGTGACGGCCTGCCATTTCCTCTCGCTCCGTACCATGGCCTGAACCAGAGCCGGACGCGAGAGATCACCGCCGCCGATCACCTCTACGAGGACACGGCGTTGCTCTGCCCAAGCCGGGCAGACCTCCACCGTATGCTCCACCGTGTCCTCAAGCCGATCCACACAATGGTGACACCCGGGTGTTTCCTCCCATTATCACTTTACTTGGCGTTATAATTCTGTCTCTGTCTAATCGATGATAATTATATGAACTCCCAGAGAATGCATGGTTTGTTAATTTAGGGTAGTTATGCATACATTTTACTAATCTATAATGAAGTTACCGTCTGATGAGTCTAGTTTTGTTTCACCTTTCGAATACTATAGTACGTGTTTGTGTTAAAAACTATTTAAAATGGTAGATCATTTCTTGAGAACAAAGATTGTGCTTCTTTACGAACAAAATGCAAGCATTAAAAGGATTGCCAGACAGCTAGGCATAGCGGTAAATCAAATATTATCCAATAATAAAATAAATTGAATAGTTCGTAAACTTTATAACTCGATTGACTAACTTAAAATGTATTTTCTACACAGAGAAATACGGTGCGCTTGTGGGTGCGACGTTATTTGGATACTGGTGATGTGAACGCCACCGTGATATAGTTCACTTGAATTCGCAGTTTTTAACCACTCGCTCAAGTGCTGAACAACACGGCATCTCAATCGCCACAGTGCGGAGGCACTTGCACGCAGAAGGCATTTACAATTTTATTATCGTCCAGCGAAGAAAATTCAACTATCAGAAGCTCATCGGGCAGCAAGAGTTCGGCAAACTTTTAGTGATGGGAGAAAAATACTACGGCGGAAACCTAACAAACGCTACAAGACACAAAACATATTACCGAACAGGTCCAGTGGTAGAATAACATTAGGTAAATAAAAAAATATAATCACCTTTATTATGTAAATAAATAATTACCTATTGATTTTCATGTTATGACAGATTTAATTTTATTGACATTATTATGAGAAATTTAGATATTATTTAGCAATGTTTATCACCACAATATCTTAAACATTATACTTACTATCTAATAAACTAATATTATGTTACAAAAAAAAACTTATTTTCAGGTTACTGGGCATGGATGTCATCTATGGGCCCGGGCGAACTAACAGAAGTAGACGGGCGCATGAATGGCAAGACATATCTTCAAATATTACAAGAGGTCATGTTGCCTACAGTGCGTGTTGCGTACCCAGAAGGACAAATATATTTCTGAATATATTTTTGATAACTGTGCTGTGCATCGATCTCGAATGGTGAATGAGTGGCTAAGTTTAAAGGCAACAACTGTTATCGCCTGGCCAGCCAAACGTCAGGATCTTAATCCAATTGAAAATATGTGGGGTCAAATGATTTTGAATTGCGACTCAAGTGAATTGAAGTCCAAGGATAATCTACAACAAGAAGTCATAAGAACTTGGGAATTGATGCGTGGTAGTAATATAGGTTGGAATATAACCATATTCCAGCCTATATTCCTACCAAGAGTGAGTAACCTCAAATGAGAAGCCGACTACAGCAAATAATACTCAGTGAGGGTCATCCTCTCCGCTATTAACATAAACACATTAAAAACAAAACGACTTTATAGTAAATAAGTAAGTGGGTCCTAATTGCAATCACCTGTATATTTTTGATCCCGTAATCCCGTTTGGTTTATCTTTATATATATAATTCTTCTGTGAGTGTGTATGTCACTGAACTTCTCTCAAACGACTGGACCGATTTTGATGAAATTTTTTGTGTGTGTTCAAGGGGATCTGGGAATGGTTTAGATTCACAATTTTGTCCGCTGGACAATGTTTTGACAGGACAACGTCTGTCGGGTCCGCTAGTATCGTTATAATAAATATAAAGTGTCGACATTGACACATTGAAATAACTCAAAGAACAAATCATTTGACCTCACTATTTCATTATTGTGATTAATAGCTAATAGTAATTGGAGGTAGATTATATTTATGATTTACGAGGGATGTAAATTGTTTAGTTATTAGAATGTTAAATAATGATAACATGTTTTTTCACTCGTTAATTACGAAAATGATTTTACTGGTTTCAAAGGTAAATTGTCAACCATTATAAGTAGTTGTTGAACAACTCCATAAGTTACACCTTTATCTTTTTCTTAATTACTATTGCTGATTGTAATGATTATAATTGAGTAAAGCTATATTTGTTACGACCGCGAATCATATTTTAATCAACATAAAACCTGACACTGACCTACAAAATGCAAAATACGTAAGAAAATTTGAATTTCGCGGCCTACCCTGACGCTTCCCCCTTAAGTATTTCAATTTATAATAAATATTACTAAAGTAAATTATTTCTTTCATTTTAAAATAAACCTACCAGTTATAACAATATATAAAAAGAAAAAGTTGCATAAATAGTATAACTAAGAGAAAAATAAAATTAGACGTAAACAAAACCCCATATATTAAACTGCCAGTGGCGAACCTGAATCAACGGTTTAGCATGTGACATCATCAGCCTCTAGACCAATTAAATTTATACTAACAAGTCTGAAATATTCTTGAGGACTGTTTTTAAAAAAATATATATAAAATATTTGAAAAAATGTTACAATAAAATACAAAACTTGCATTGCGGCCATCGCACGCGTTCGAACGTAGGTGCTTTCAAGGGGGTACCCACATGTATCGTGCGGTCCATGGCCCTTTACGGGGCACTGGTGTGGGCGCGTTCATTGAAGTTGCGGCCAGCCCGCCGGTTGAACGCGTCCCAGAGGGTCATGGCCATCCGGCTGGCCCGATGATACCGCACGGTCTCCTGCGAGGCGGCGAGCCTCCTTGCTGGATTACCGCCATGGGATTTAGAGGCAAAGGTCCTCGCGCACATCTGGGAGTGGCGCGAGGAGGCGAAACGCCGGGGCTTAACTCTGATGCCGCAAGAAATCGCAGCACAGCGGACAGAGCTCCGGCGGGATCTCATGGCGTCATGGAGAGTGCGATTGTCGCAACCCAGCGCTGGGCACGCCACAATTGCGGCGATAAGACCCCTCTTTGAGGAGTGGCTTGAGAGATGCCACGGCGTCCTCACCTTCCGCCTGACGCAGGTCCTCACCGGACACGGCTGCTTCGGGAGGTTTCTGTTCAGGATAAGGCGGGAGGAAACGCCCAGGGGTCACCATTATGTGGATCGGCCTGAGGACACGGTGGAGCATACGGTGGAGGTCTGCCCGGCTTGGGCGGAGCAACGCCGTGTCCTCGTAGAGGCGATCGGCGGCGGTGATCTCTCGCGTCCGGCCCTGGCTTAGGCCATGGTACGGAGCGAGAGGAAATGGCAGGCCGTCACCTCCTTCTGCGAAGTGGTAATGCTCGCGAAGGAGGAGGCGGAACGCGTGAGGGAGAGGCAAAGTTCGCGCCCTCACGCCCCTAACCGCCGCAGGAGGAGACGTCCGGAGCGGGAATCGCGAGCCGATTTCCGGCCACCGTAGGCGCGGACTTGCGGACGGTGAGCAATGGGTAGCTCGCCGTCCGATAAGGACCAAGCCCGGGTCGACGGCGCGTTGTGTTCCACGCGCGCCTCAAAGTGATGTCAGCAGAATTGACGGGGTCCGCTAGGGCCAATGCCTGCCGGGGGTTCGAAGAAAACCGATAGGGAAATCGTGGCCCCCGGCAACAGGACAACCGAAGGAACACGGGTGGGTTTTAGTCAGTAAGAGTCTGACACGCTCTCCCGCTCCGCCCAGAGCGGGAGAAGTTATTTGATAATTTCCCAACCAAAAAGAAAAAAAAAAGAAAGGGGTTACCCACATCGTGAAGCCGACTGTACACGGATAAAATGGCACGGGTGACTTGCACCCTCAATAATGGGCCCCCGGAAACTGTCATTGGCACAAAGTGACGTAGCGACAAGGGGGCAACATGTTGTCCTGAGGTGCTTGAGAAGTGGAGAGGTATTCCACGGCTATCAGAACAATCCCAGAGCCTGGAAGATGGTCAAGATCCCTACCAGCACTTACTGGAATACTTCCTTCCTCCGAGCACGAAATAATTTGGCATAAGGGTTACAAAATGACGATGATGAATCTACGTATTCTTCGTTCGTATATATCTCTGCGTTCGGCGCTCGGTGTGGAAACACGCCGTGTTCGGGTTCGCGACAAGTCAATCGCCATCCAGAGAATATCTCGTTGAGAGGTGAAACACGTGTCGATTTCTTTCAGGGTTTTTTATGGCTCTTAAGAAATAGTTAAGCGGAACAGGTTACTAAATATATCCATGTCTATTGTATTTTATAATGGATTAACGCAAGGTCTCACCTGAATCAATTAACTGTGATGATGAACGATGATATACGGCGATAACTTACACTTTTCTGGTTTTGCTACTCTGTTTTCTTTTTTGTTTTTGTTTTTAAATATTGTCTGCCTTAACCTGGGTCAAATAAATTCTTTCTATTCTTTGTTTCAGAACCTTATGAGGCTGTGTCAAATATATCCATTATAATCCCAACGCTTATCACCTGTATGGCCATGATCTTCATGTTTGCGGGGCTGATGTTACTATTTTCCACTCTTGCGGTAATTATGCTCAATGGTCACTCTGGTGTTACAAATGCCGACATAGCCCGAAGAATTGCCAAATTTAAGTGGCAATGGGCAGTTCACATTGCTCGCAGAACACATGGCCGATGGGGCCGAGGTTCTGGAGTGGCGACCGCGTACTGGGAGACGTAGCGTCGGCAGGCCTCCCACAAGGTGGACCGACGACCTCGGCAGGCCTCCCACAAGGTGGACCGACGACCTTGTGAAGGCTGCAGGAATCCGCTGGATGCGGGAAGCACAGAACTGGTCGAAGTGGCGGTGCTTGGGAAGACATACACACATCAAAAAAAGTTTGCGATCTGTTTGAAAAATCGAAATATTTTTTGTTACGGTATATTATAATGTAAGTTCTTCTTTTTTTGGATTCTTTACTTTAAAATATAGAATTAGAATATAAAACAAAAAAACAAATTCAATAGTTTTCCATATAAAAAGAAATTCAATCCAAGCTTACGCTCATTCAGAAATCTGACTTAGTCAATTTTAACGGATTTATAATAATTTTTTTCGAGGAAACTTGTTATTGATAAAATGCAAAGAGGATTATCAGAAGTTTTACGAGCAAGAATTGTAACTTCGAGGGAAGAAGGATATTCCACGAGAGAAATAGCATGCAGAGTTGTTGTATCCCAATCCTGTGTCGTGGCTACATTGCAGAGGTACAGGGCATGGATAATTTAGCTGACTGACCCCGCAGTGGTCGCCCAACTGTTCTAACTGCTGCTCAGAAGCGCTATATCAGATTGTTGGCAGCCCGTGACCCAACAATCAACGCCACTACAATAAAAGCAGAAGTGCGGGCCGCCTCTGGATTTGAAGTTAGTACTCAGACCATTCCGAATTGCTTACACCAGGCTGGACTACGAGCATGGAGGTTTTGGCGAGCACCTCTGAATTCACGGCAACGTCAGCGACGGAGATTGCAGTAGGCTAGGCTCCGGCAAAATGAAGAAGATGAGGAGGAAAACATTTGGCAAAACTGTCTCTTCGTTGACGAATCGCGAATCAGTACTCATCCAGATATCCGACGTATCCGTATCTGGAGAAGTCCTGGAGCCTCTGTAGGGAAAAAAACTGCCACTGGAACCGTTCAGCAAGGCGGGAAATCGGCGTCCTTTTGGGGTGGAATTATGATTGGAGCTAGAACGCCTTTGATCCCGTATCGGGGCTCATGACGACAGATAGGTACAAAACAGTCGCTATTGATGGAATTTTCAGACCTTTCCGAGTAAACCATGGGCACCAATTCGTACTGGTCGATGATAATGCGGCCGCACATCGAGCTCAACGAGTCAATGCTGCTCTCTGAGAATACGACATCACAAGGTTAGACTGGCCTGCCGGCTCCTCTGACTTAAACCCAATAGAGCACGCGTGGGATGCTCTTAAGCGAGCTGTTTGGAACCGTCAGCCAGCTCCCCAGACAGTGCCAGAGATCAGGCAAGCCGCTATTCAAGAATGGCACAGGTTACCGCAAGAAATGCTGGATAACTTGATCCTCAGCATGCCCAGGTGGATCTCCGCATGTGTGCGAGCCAGGGGAGGAATTATATTAAATTAAATAAAAACCTTCTATTAATAAATTGTTGTATAAGTTTGGTTAAACGATCTTTTTCTTTCCATCAAATTTCTGGTACAATTACATTCGGATTGAATTACTCAATTTTTATTATTAAAGAATTAAAAATATTTTTTTTTTTTTCAAACAGTGTATTTCTACTTTGTTAAAGATATAACGTAAACACTTTTTCTTGATAAAGTTAAATTTAAAAAATATATCAGCTTTTGCTAGTGATCACAAACTTTTTTTGATGTGTGTATGTCCAGCAGTGAGTCTTTCGAATGAAATGATGATGATGATTATAAATGCCAAAGTATCCTAAGAACAAACTTAACATTGTAGTTGAAAAACATGTTCTCCCATACATTCCAACTGCAAATGTAAGCACAACATTCTTATAGGTTTTTCTGCAATCTATGAGTAAAGAACTAAGAAAATTTTAGGCTCAGTAGTTTCGTAGAGGGGGGAATGATCAATTTTTATATATTTTCTTAAATACGAGTATCTTTGAAAGTATTTCTGTTTAAATTATTTATTTTTAAAAACAGTGGTACTCCGGGAGTGCTGACAGAAGTGCAAACATGATAAAAAATCGGTGATCAACGCGTTGATATCTTTTACTCCACGGTGTCGGTAAACTCAGTAACAGTGTCGCGAAATCAATGATTTAATCCCATCTCAAAAATGCCCAACGCGCTTAAAGAAGTTTTCACTTCAAAAATATTTGAGATCCTCACAACAAGCCCTTCTATTTGATATGATAGATAACACGGTACAGTATGCAAAACTTTTTTTTAAAATTTTCCATTTTGCACCCGTAAAGTGACCCATATAGTTATTTACTTTACACGTCCGTGTTTGGGTCATAGAAAGTTATATGTGTATTAAATTTCAACTAAATTTGTGCTTCAGATTCAGAGCAAATTGGCTGTGATAGACGGACAGACAGCCAGCCAGCTAGCCAGCTAGCCAGCCAGACAGACACACAAGTGATCCTATAATGGTTCCGTTATTTCATTCAAACGTACGGCACCCTAATAAAAAAAATACAAAAAAATACAATCGACTTCCAAAAAAAAACAATACAAAGTGAAAAATTATTTCGGAAGTCGATGTCTTTGGTTTAGAATTTTCGTTTTTTGCCACCGACTTCCGAAATTATTTTTCGCTTTGTAGTGTTTTCTTGGAAGTCGGTTGTATTTTTTTTTTGAAAAATGTTTTTATTTTTCACTTTTTAGTTGTGGTACATACCCCACACAAATTCGAATACCACTACCTGCTATGTAAATAACAGTGACAGGAACTTATCATATCATCCACATACTAAGTGGGGAAAAATACGTATTATTGAAGTTAACTCAAAAACTACCCAAGCACACATATTCAAATTTATATGGGACTACCTCTGAAGTATGACCTACCAAACAAAAAATAATCATCAAAATCAATTAATAATTGGCGGAGTAATCGCGTAACAAAAATACCAAAAAAAAAAACTGTCGAATTGAAAACCTCCTCCTTTTGGAAGTCGGTTAAAAATCTAGCGAATACTGTTTAATGATTTCGTGTTTTTGCTTGCAGGACCAAGAAGGGTTTGCCCAAGTATTTGTGTGGACTGTATTTTTAAATATAGTTGTCGGATTTTTTGTAGTAATAGCACTTGCTTTCGAGTGTATTTTCGTGGGGAGTACGTGCTTGCTTGGCGACATGGACTGGCTGTCATCATCAGCCACTCTCCTAGCAATGATATCTTATTTATTCGGTAAGATATTTTTATTTTTTTCTAAATAAAACTTTGGTCAAACTGAAGCGAGCGAGCGAGCGGGGTGTGAGACGAAATTCGTTCGCACCAAGGCCATACCATAGTCTCCTATAAACGCCGTCGGCCGCTTACAGCGTCACGCCGTACACCGCGTCACGATGGTTACTGTAGAAATGTACTGTTGTGGTCTCTTTCACACGTCTTAACTTCGTATTTAAATGTTTTGCGTCGCGTCTCTAGTTATTTCGAAACATTACAGCGTCAGGTCGTATCAAGTGCCACACGACTATTCACGAGCAACGACTGAAGCATCGTCGTTCACTGCGGACATATTGACCGCTGACGCTGTGCGTTGCGTTAAGACGTCGATCGGAACGTTGACGCTGAAGTCAGACGTCGCATATAGCATAAAATAGGAGACCAAAGTCTAACTTGTATTAAGATAACATTACGCGTGCAATCCCGAAGGGTTTAGGCAGAGATGCACCCACATTTCGCTAGTTGACTGCTTCGTTGGTCTAATGGTCGCAAGCGCTACCTCAGAGCTTTTTTTTCAGAATTCAATAGTTATTTATTCAAACTAGGCTGAGAATCAGCACTTTTCGAACGTCAAAATTACATAAGACAGTCCCCTAAAAACGCCCGCCCTTCACCACTTCCTAGTGCTTTAGCTGGGAAGAAGAAGTGGCGCAACAAACTCCCCAGCAGCACAGCTGTCTGTTCATTTAGAAAAACTTGATTCTATGCAATAGTAGGTACATATGCAAAATACTTAACATTACATAAACCAACAAAAAACATCGAAATCTATACTCAAGTGAAAATAAAAAGTAAACAGAACTTGATAATCGAATTAAAGCCTCCAGGCATAAACGGCGTGTCAAAGTCAAAGTCAAATAATTTATTTCAATTAGGCACAAAAAGGTACATTTGAACGTCAAAATTTACAAAAAATAGAATTGATTCTAGTCGCCCCTTCCAAGAGGTAGTTTTCGTATGGAGAAGAATGGGCAAGAAACTCCACCGTTATTCTTTTAAAATGTTTTACAACATTTGTATACATTAATTGTATAATTATAAGTGAAGACGATGCATCTAGAATAAGATTACTATACCACAATAGGTGACAGTGGCGTGCCCGTTTACATACAGCTATTAAAGCTGTACCTCGAAGTCACCAATGATAAACTAGGACCATTGAAATTAAAAAATAATAATCATCAATAAAATAACAATAACAAAACCATGATCAACAAGACGACCAGTCACCACAAGCAGCACCCGTTCACGAGCATAACGCAAAGATCAGCCATTACCTCCCACGCCATATTTGAGGGAAGGAGGCAATCCGACCCTCGACGCTTTGATCCTGGTTCGATACGGGCTGAGTGTTACTGAGTTTTTCCATCAGGAATTTCACAGTAGCAGCCCGGGTTGTGGATTTGTGCCCGGTTGATGGCAATAACTTGCCATCTGATTTCATGGGAGTAACTTGTATGTAGGTCGTTGCTGTTGATACTGGTGCGAAAAGTCGCGGGACTTTCTAGTCATTAAAACGTGCGATGGGTGCAGTTGCGTCCAGCATCCTGCTCGCTGACTTGTTTCAGTTTAGACGGACCTTAACAGAAATTTTCATTAGTTTGTAAAATATGGCCGTGGTGTTCAGTCTCATTTCACAAATTCTCAGAAAAATAATTATTAATAAGTACTAAGTATTCAATAAATCTCTGATATAAGATTTATTGCAATGTATTCTAGTTAGTATACATTATTTATAGATTAATTTGGTTTACAAAAGTTATGGATTAATCTGATATAATATTTATCTTGGGGAATCATTAGTGAAAACAGAATCAATAATAATAATTATATTATTATAACAGATAAAAATGATAGCGTGGATCGGAGGGATCAAATAGGTGCTGTGACTTAAATTGATTTTATAAAGTTTTGATTAAAGTGATGATTTTCTGTACAATGGTGCCGATTCCCTTGTTCACAAACTAAACTAAATTTAAGTTAAGTGCATCTTTTTCTTTCTATTTCATTAAGAAAAGAACAGAATATAAATTTTAGTTTAGTCCTGTCAAATTAATCAGCGCTTGACGTAAATTGACGTAATTTTAGTCGGCAAGTTTTTAATCACGTCTAAACTTGTATGGAGAGTGACAGACGATGATTAATTTGACAGGACTAAACTAAAATTTATCTTCTGTCCTTTTCTTAATAAAATAGAAAGAAAAAGATGCACTGAACTTAAATTTAGTTTAATTTGTGAACAAGGGAATCGGCACCAATGTATGGTTAAACAGTCGCTTATTATAACTTATTATAATAACTTTAAGCAACGTTTGTAAATAAATCTTTAAATATTGTTTATCCGAGTAGAGACCTCTTCTAGACCAAAAATAAAATATTTATGAAAATTGTTGTGTTAGTTTTTTAAATTCTGATTCGCGATCAAATAACTTCTCCCGCTCTGGGCGGAGCGGGAGGGCGTGTCAGACTCTTACTGACTAAAACCCACCCGTGTTCCTTCGGTTGCCCTGTTGCCGGGGGCCACGATGTCCCTATCGGTTTTCTTCGAACCCCCGGCAGGCATTGGCCCTAGCGGACCCCGTCAATTCTGCTGACATCTCTTTGAGGCGCGCGTGGAACACAACGCGCCGTCGACCCGGGCTTGGTCCTTATCGGACGGCGAGCTACCCATTGCTCACCGTCCACAAGCCCGCGCTTACGGTGGCCGGAAATCGGCTCGCGATTCCTGCCCCGGGCGTCTCCTCCTGCGGTGGTTAGGGGCGTGAGGGCGCGAAGTTTGCCTCTCCCTCACGCGTTCCGCCTCTTCCTTCGCGGATTCGCGACAGCTAACAAACAATATAACATTTAATGCAATGGTACATACGCGATCCAAAATAGGTCTTGCATAATACATCAACGTAGTTTAATTTAAAGTTTAGTTTAGTTAAAGTTAGCACTTGATGAATTCAATAAATTGATCACTTTCTCCTGAACTAATTCCCGGTTGAAACCCTAGCCAAATCCTCAGAACTAGAAATATTGCATCAAATTATCAGTGGAACAACTGTGCAGTTTTTTAATCCTACATCCGTGTTCTAATCTCGGTAATCGGTATTTGAGAAATAAAATTTGTTTATGTGCAAACGTCAATTAAGTTTTCTATAAATATAATTTTTACTGTACTTAGAAGTATATATTTCCATTTTAGAAGTTTTTATTCCTCTCGAATGAGTTAATCAGGTGATTTTTCTCCCGTATAAGTAACATTTATTTATTTATTCATTGGTCTATCTACAATTATTACACTGTTCAGCCAATTGACACAAGCCAACATACAAGTCAGTCCACAATATTAAGCGATGGATACAGTTATCCCAAGAAAAGTATTCACTTCGGGAATCATCGTCTATTTTCGGAAATACGAATACAAGAAGATGAGTTTTAATATTATAGTTACATTTTATTAGATTGACAATGCTAAAAAGCACAAAACTTTTGAGAGATAAATCTTTTGAGTACTGGTTGTTTTTAAAATGTGTGTGTCGAATTATGGAATAAGTAATTTGAAATTAATTATTATATTAGCTATATAAAGCGCGGTAGTACAAAACTTCGTAGTGTTGCCAATGTAGGGGTTTCTCTATCTGTCGGGGTTGCGAAGAAGTCCGAAAGGGAGATCGTGGCCTCCGGCAACATGGCAACTGAAGGAACACGGGTGGGTTTTAGTCAGTAAGAGTCTGACACGCCCTCCCGCTCCGCCCAGAGCGGGAGAAGTTATTTGATAATTTCCCACCTAAAAAAAAAGACAAAAAGCGGTTTCTCTATGGCGCGAAGTTCGTTCTTATTCGAAAACACGAAGATTACCGAAGTACATACCTTTTCTGGTTTAACTGTACCTATATTATAATGTGTAAACCTTTCTATTGTTTCAGTGTGGTTTTACTTCTGTTGCGTGGCAAACAGTTATGTCCTAAATGCATATACTTAACAGTAATTTATCCGACCTAACACCGACCTACCTTATCTATTATTAAAATGAGCGTTTTTTTTTTCAAAGAAACACTTTTCATTTTAATATTAAGATGATGTCGTGTCGATGTTGGGTCGGATCTTGGACTACGAATGCGGTATGTCTCGCACAATTGAAGACTTTTCGGGTTTCCAAAGTAACCTAGAGTGATATGTACTTAATTGGCATAATAATTATGTCAAAAGTTGTTCAATCAGGTAGCATTGTCAGATATTTAGTACTGTTGAAGGTACGAAGTTTTTTACGAGAGATTTTTTTCTGACACATATATTTTATTTTGACAATGGTTTGGTGTTTTATTTTTACAGTTCGTTTATAATCCCAGAGACTAATTTGACAGGTGCAAATGTCAAATTCCATATTGAAAAAACAAACGACAATCACTTGAAATGTCAAATTAGTCTCTGGGATTAAAAAACGAACTTTATGCGCTCTTTAAAACTAAAACTATTCAATGTTTCTGTTCAGATTTTGAAATTGGAAACCTTTTTTTTCTGGTCTGTCTCACCCCTGGGTAATGGCTACTTTGTGAAACCACTTTAAATTATTAAATACTTTGATAGTCATATTTTACAAATTAATTTTATTTAATGTGTAAATGTCATTTACATAATTTAACCCAATGGAAAATGTTGTTAGTTTATTTAAGTTAATTAATTTCTATACAATCATTCAGGTACCTACATGATTATAAGAAAAATATATATTTTTGGACAAATTCTCCAAATTATGTAGGGTTAAATTCATAAATAAATGGCTTGTATAAAACTGTGTAATGACAGACACGGCACTAAGTGAAACTTAGTAGACATTTTTAATCGCTAGGCCGCTAATCCTTTAATTTAGACTAAGTAACATGTTTGGGCTTCTAAAACGGCGAACTGTTTTCTTGAATGATTATTTGTGTAATCATTCAAGAAAACAGTTCGCCGTTTTTTGTCAAAAAGAAAAAAAAAACCGGCCAAGTGCATGTCGAACCACGCACAATGTAGGGTTCCGTAGTTGGAATGAATTTATCCCAAGAACAAACTTAACTTTGAAGTTGAGAAACGTGTTCTCAATGAACATGTTTTTACAACCGCAAATCTAAGTTGGTCGATTATTACTCGTTAACTTGTAAAGCCTACTCAGCTGTGATAGTTTTCCTTTTAAATTCGTTATATAAGCTACTGTTGTGAATTTTTTCACATATGTGAAACCAACCATTTAGCTGGCAGGGGGGGGGACACTTGACTCTAACAAAAATGTTCACCTTAAAGCTTAATATTTCGCAAATGGATCTCTGAATTCAAAAATGGTTTCGACATACTTACAATGTTTTTGAAAGACCTTTCCAATGATACCACACATGGTGGGATAAAAAATAAAAAAAAAACATCATCACTTTACGTGTATGGGAGGTACCCTAAAAAAAAATGTTTTTCATAATTTTGTTTTACCACTTTGTCGGCATAGTTAATATGTATACCTATGCCAAATTATAGCTTTCTAGTACTAAGGGTCTCGGAGCTAGAACGCGGACAGACAGACAGACAGACAGACAGACAGATAGACAGACAGACAGACAGACAGACGGACATGACGAAACTATAAGGGTTCCTTGTTTACTACGGAACCCTAAAAACGAGCGTGCCTTACAGTAGTCGCATAGTTATGATGTAACATCTGACATCTTGTCTGACAGTACCAACCTCTCGGAAAATGGGTTGGTATCATCTGACGGCCAACTTTAGCACCACGCGCGCTCATTGGTCAAATCAAATAGCGCGCGCTTCCCCGGCTTCCTGTTACCGTGGGGCCGCACCTGCATCTATCATGACAAAGCAATGCGTTCTCAAACTTCGTATGTTTTGCTCGCTAAAAAGTTATCACGCTAATGCGGTGTTCAGCCGCTAGCTTCATAATTTTACCAAATTATCGTGCAATAATCCACGATGGTTCTCCATTATTTCGACAGATCGTCTACGCAGTCCGGAAACAACAGTCGAAATAACCAACGGTAGTCCGACCACGCGCCATGCTTATTATGAACACAGAGCTACATACACATCAAGCTATAAATTTCCAGTATAAGATGACCTCGCGTTGTACGGAAATCCTATACAATGCGAGATCAGCATAAACTGGAAATGTGTAGCTTGATGTGTAGCTGTGTGTACTACTGTCACCCGGGCTATAAGTGCTACGCATCCCGAACTATCGCGACCATAACCGATAATGGTAGATTACATCTGTGTGTATTGTATCATTGTGCGAAGCTACGTCACGATAGACGCAGATGCGGCCCCAGCATTACACTATTGCTGGCCCTTTTTATGAAATCACTCCCACAGATTCTTCTTCCTGCAGGAAAGTGAGAGGATAGATTTCACTCATTAAAAAAAAAGGATTGTGTGGTTTTATGAAACCACGGTAAAAGTGGAACTTCTATAGGCGCCGCCATATTGGCCTTGGCTGCTCTGACGAGCGCCTTTCACTTTATCCCTACTCCGCGGCTGACCGTCACGCGACATGCAGCACACAGACGAAAAAGTTTGAGACGATGTAATACAAGTTTCACTTTAAAAGAGTATTTATTGGGACCAGCAAAGGAAGATTACACAAACTTAATAGTATAACATGAACATAGAAAAATAAAACCCTAAAAACAACAGTAGTAGGATATAGGTACCTACTGTGGTTTTAATTTAACATTTAAAAAAGGATCTCGTGGCTAAATAGTAGTGATTTTTTGACAATATTATGTTGAATTGTCAGTTGTATTAAATAGGGCCAAGGAGAGGAGCTCGTGGCTAAGTAATAACAGCCGCACGGGTCGATCCATCAGGTTAAGCTACGCTTGCCGGGGTTGGTCCGTGGATGGGTGACCATCTTTAAATACCGAGACTCCTCCGTGCCTCGGAAAGCACGTTAAGCTGTTGGTCCCGGCTGTCATTCGTGGATCTTTGACAGTCGTTACGGGTCGTCAGAAGCCCGAAAGTCTGACAACCAGTCTTACCAAGGGGTATCGTATTTCCCTGTTACTGGGTTGTGGAGGTCAGATAGGTAGTCGCTCCATGTAAAATACTGGTATTCAGCTGCATCCGGTTAGACTGGAAGGCGACCTTAATATAGGAAAAGGCTAGGCAGATTGATTTTTATCCATTTAAAAAAAGATCTGTGTGAGGCCGAACTTTCCAGCATGATGATGATGCTGCAACGTAATCCTGGCAGGTATTTGGTATGCTTATTGTGACCAAATTCTAAGTTTTGCATTTAGTTAAGTCCAGTTTCTATTGCCTTAAGTATTGTACTGGACTATACACGTCCATGTCCAGGTGTGGTGTACGTTGGATGCGGGAAGCACAGAACCAGTCGAAGTGATGGTGCTTGAGCGGCCTATGTCCAACAGTGGACGTTTTTCTGCTGAAATGATGATGATAATACATATTCACACTCCCGGATTTCTCGTTCATTGGTGTATCAATGAGACGGGTTGTTGCAAACTTTCTCCGCTGCAAACCCACTAGATTCGATGTCACCGTGGTTTTCGTGGCCATAACTTTTACAATGTCTAAGTAGCGCCTAGAACTAAGCAGTTATATTTAATGTCAAATGTACGCTCTCAACTAAGTGCTACTTTAAACAGACGAAACTTATTTCATCTGAGACCTGGCTAAGAGCCTGTGCACACGATGCGCCGCACCGCAAAGATTTCGCTGCATTGGCGGTGACACGGGCGCTGCGGCGCAGTAACGTTGTTACGCCGCAGCGGCGCTGCGCCGCAAAGCACATAAATTGTCATCCGTCAAACATCTCGACGGCCCCCACGTATACTATCGAAATTACAAAAAAGCCATTTTCGTTTTATTGCACTAATAGCAAGTAGAGATAAAGATGTATGATTTTATTTAAAATGTATGTACTAATTTTTATACCCTCAATTGTTTTTCAATTTAACAAAATCGAAATTGGCATATTCGGTAAAAAGTAACCAGCAGTAACTAAGTCAACTATCGAATGTGTAATATTAGAAAAAGTATAATAATTATCAAAAACTATAGTAGACAGTATAAAATGGTCAAATTTTCCACTTTAGATACATCGATAATATAAAATTTTCGAATTTCATGTTCGACAAAAATCTAAATCTTAACTTTGAATCGCTCTCCTGTAAAGTAGAGGTTTTACAGTTTCGATACTTTACATTGTGGCCGTCGATCTGTGTTTTTGACAACGCACAAACAACTAAGCGGTGCCACTCCGTTGTCACAACTCGTACACCCCTCCCCGCCTCGTCTCGCGTGCTGCAAGTCCAGTGTACGTGCGGTGCAACACTGGAACGTACCGTGTGGCATACCAAGGATATTTGTATGTAGTACGCTGCAACGACACCGCTCCGGCGCCGCGCCGCCGCCGTAACGCATCATGTACACAGGCTCTAAGTGAAAAATTATAAAGACAAAATGTCTTTAATTGACCCACTGTAAGACAGTATAGAAAGAAAGAAAGAAAAGAAAAAAAGAAAGAAAAATAGGTTTATTTGTCACTCGTGCATACACAAAAGACAAGAGTAATCGGAAAACAACACAAAGTACATAAAAAATCACGAGTATAGAACAGAAATTACTTAGGTGGCAGCTGCACGACATGACTGTGACAAGAAGGCTTCCACTCAGCATGATGCAGTGCTATGGGGGACCCACAGAACAGAGCTGAGAAAAAAAAAATTGCTATCTCAACAACCCGTAACCTGTTTGCTAAAATTAATTAATGATCGAAGCTGACAGGCTACAATACGACATTCTGTCAATTTAGAAGAAAAAATAAACATGGTTTCTATTTTAGCAGCTGACGTGAAAAGGATAATTATGTGATTTTTTGACATATACTATGTCGAATTGTCAGTTATATTAAATAGGGCCAAGGAGAGGAGCTCATAGCTAAGTCAGCCGCACGGGACGATCCATCAGGTTAAGCTACGCTTGCCGCGTTTGGTCCGTGGATGGGTTACCATCTTTACATACCGAGACTCCTCCGAGCCTCGGAAAGCACGTTAAGCCGTTGATTTCGGCTGTCATTCGTGGATCTTTGACAGTCGTTACGGGTCGACAGACAACCAGTCTTACCAAGGGATATCGTATTAACCAGTTACTGGGCTATGGAGGTCAGATAGGCAGTCGCTCCATGAAAAATATTGGTATTTAGCTACATCTGGTTAGACTGGAAGCCGACCCCAACATAGTTGGGAAAAGGCTAGGCAGATTGAAGGAAGAATAAAAAACTGATTACTTTTGCACACACGTTTGTCTCCTGCTAATGCGGGCTAGTTTTTTCGATAGGAGTGAAGTTCGTCGGTTCATCTTCATCTTGGTCTGCCGGGACATCGCCGATTATGAATACAGTAGAACCCGCTTAACACGATCACGCTTAAAACGATTTCTCGCATAATACGTCATTTTACGTCAGTCCCTACAACTTGAGACATGTTCTCATACATTTCTTAACGCTTAATACGATTCGTCATCCCGTTTAATACGCCTACATGCGCACGCGTGTTGTCTCTCGCGGCAGCGGCGAGCGTCTGTCTTAGCGGTGTTGATCATTTGTTTGATACAAAATGTCTACAATTAGGTGAAAGGCATTGTTACTTCAAGAAAAAATCACAAACCAAAAATCAAACACAGTTAAACGAAATTAGATCATACTAATTATGTATGTTTTATTAAAGTGCAACTTTTATCACATCGTCTCAAACTTTTTCGTCTGTGTGTTGCATGTCGCGTGACGGTCGGCCGCGGAGTAGGGATAAAGTGAAAGGGGCTCGTCAGAGCAGCCAAGGCCAATATGGCGGCGCCTATAGTTCGCTTAAAAGTTTCACTTTTATCGTGGTTTCATAAAACCACACAATCCTTTTTTTTTTCACTATCCCCTCACCCCCTATCCCGTTTAAGACGCTTTCTAGCTTAAGACGCATTTTTAGTTGGGTCCCTGTGAAATCGTCTTAAACGGATTCTACTGTAACTATTTTAATTCCGACTGCGCCTTCACATGACTCAGAGCTAAGTTAAGGCATAGCGTGGGTAGATGTTAATAAATCTTAGTAAGCCATTCATTACAGCGGCAGGAAATGGCCATATAGCCCGTGATATGGCCGAGAAATCCGTTATTATATGGAGCCAAGATTATCTTTGTACATAGTTATATAGTTGTTGTGTATGAGATGGCGTTAATTGTCTTGTTAAGTAACTGCATTAATTAGCGTGTATTTCTGTAGTAAGGATTTTCAGTAGATAGGTAATGTCAAGGAAATTAATTGTTACGCAAATTGGCTGTCAGCGTAAATTGTCCGTATATTCTCAAATTACTGTTTTTTGATAGTTGTATGAAATGGATATAATACGGTTAAAAAAAATTGAAAAGAGAATACTGAGGATGGTTTGGGCATGTTGAGAGGATGAATGAAAGGCGACTTACAAAATGTATTTACAAGGCAGATGATAAGGGAAAGGCCGGGCGGGGACGCTCTAGGAGGACTTATACTGACCTTATTGGTGATGTTCTTCAGAAAGGCCAGGTGCGTAGTACTCGCAACCGGCGTGCGTGTATGACCAGATGTATGAACGTAAACGAGGCAAAAGGAGTATGTAAGGATCGTAGCAGGTGGCGTTCTGTAGTTTCTGCATACCCCCATGGGAAGAAGGCGTGAGTTTATGTGTGGATGTATGTAATACGGTAAATTGACGTTGGGTGTCAGTTTGCTTAACAAAAAAACTATTAAGTCAAATTACATTGTATTATATTGAACTAGCTTCTGCCCGCGACTTCGTTCACGTGGAAGTCGTAAGACACCACAATATACTACAATAACAGCCACATTTTTATAAAACATCCCTGTATACTACATTTGTAGTTTTATTCTCAGCAGTTAAAATATACAGAGAGTCAGGTATGGTGACTCGGGAGCAAGCGACGTACAGTTGTCCGTGTGAGAAGCAGCTTGTCCTGAGGTTGACACCCGCAGCCTTCAGTCTTCGGTGTCGGCCCCTGTGACTTGTTGATCGCAAAGCATACGCTCCCAGATAACTGCATGCGCTTGAACTGGTAATTGTGGGGAATTAGTGGTATACGCGCTATAAACACTGTCTCACCATCGCCACAACCTGTTAAAATTTCCACCTCGATGACTTTTCTCTGCAAAGACATGACTTTGAGCCGGGTTCCGTTACACAGATGTACAACCGGAAGTCCACTTGCCATTTGCGAATTGAGAAATTCTACGGGGTAATGTGTGACATCATCTTCCTCCACATCAGTATTAATGGAGGTGTATATCATTGTGTAAATTTTATCAAAAACATTATTTTGTTATTCATTTGGTAGTCTCATTTTTTTGACATTAAAGTACAACAAAACTTTTGACATTAAAGTACAACCCAAAGGAATATCCAGAATTCCTCAAAAAATATTCAAATTCACAAAAACTCATGTTTCAAATTAAATTCAAAAGTACCGTCGATCACAACTTCGGTCGTTGAACTAATGAAAACCTTTGAAGTTCAGAGCTCTTATTTAATATTCGAGCAATATTTTGGAGAAATATTGAGTATATTTTATTGATATTCGAATAAAAAGATACGTGAAACTAATAAAACCTTACCGTGCGACTTTGCTTTCGACAAAGTTGTGACGCTATAAAATTCTCGTTAAAACTTGTCGAGTAGTTTCTAAGTTGTGTTACAAGTAGAATACCTATCATAGATGGTATTATAATAATATCAGCAGTAACATATACTGGAGGGGCTTGAGGATATGAGCTGTATCATGCCACTAGGCAATCATGTCATTTGGTTTAAATAGGTCCTTATTTTTAGGGTTCCGTAGTAAGTCAAAGTCAAAGTCAAATCATTTATTTCAAATAGGCCCATGTATGGCACTTTTGAACGTCAAAAATTACAAAATAATAAAATTGATTCTAGTCGCCCCTTCCAAAAGGTAGTTTTCGTATGAAGAAGAATGGGCAAGAAACTCCACCGTTACTCTTTTAAAATGTTTTACAATATTGTTTTTATATGTACGTACATTTGTTAAATAATTATTATATGTGAAGACGATGCACCTAGAATAAAATTACTATACCACAATAGGTAAAAAGAATTAAAAATGAAGCAACGATAGATAATTTAATTTGTGATAGATACATGGTTCTCACATATTTACAAACATTGTAAAAGTAGACGATTTTCCTAAAATTTAAGTCAGTGTGTAAGGAAGTAATCACAGAATGTAAAATCAATGTCATACTTAAAACACAAAGTAATAAATTTTACAATTAAATTAGCAACCAGTTTGATTTTGTCTTGATTCTAAATTGTCCTATAGAGCAGGACCAGCATGTTTCCAAGCACTCTTATCTTGGAAGTAAACAAGGAACCCTTATAGTTTCGTCATGTCCGTCTGTCTGTCTGTCCGTCTGTCTGTCTGTCCGCGGTCTAGCTCCAAGACCCTTTGTACTAGAAAGCTGTAATTTGACATAAGTATACATATTAATTACGTCGATAAAGTGGTAAAACAAAAAAAAATAAAATAAAACATCACCACTTTACGTGTATGAGGGATACACGTAAAGTGGTGATGTTTTATTTTTTTAACCCATAGTGAGGGATATCATTGAAAAGGTCCTTCAAAAACATTATAAGCTTGTGAAAACCATTTTTGGATCTAGGGATCCGTTTGCGAAATATTAAGCTTTAAAGTGCTAATTTTTGTTAGAGTCAAGTGTCCCCCCCCCCTGCCGGCTAAATGGTTGGTTTTGGGTGTGTGAAAAAAATCACAACAGTAGTTTATATAACGAAATGAAAAGGAAAACTATCACAGCTAAGTAGGCTTTACAAGTAACGAGTAATAATTGACCAACTTAACTTTGCAGTTGCAAAAACATGTTTTCCCATACATTCCGTATGGGAGAACTTATTTTTCAACTACAAAGTTAAGTTTGTTTTTGGGATAAATTCGTCCCAACTACGGGACCCTTCATTGTGTGTGGTCCGACACGCACTTGGCCTGTTTTTTTATTATTTTGTTTATCTTTTGTATAGATTCTTTTAGATTTTGTGAATGTGAGAACGTTGCAGGCTGTAGACTTGTGGACCATTTTCTATTTTACTAAGTACCTGGTACTTGTTGATACGCCTATACTGTCCTCCCATACCTATTAACACTGTAATTTGAAAACATTGTAGAAACAATTTATTTTGAAAAGAGTAACCGTGGAGTTTCTTGCCGACTCGTACATTCAGAGTCCTATTAATTTTTTTACAGAAATTCATGATTTTTGACGCTTTCATTATATTGTACAATTATTGTGTAATTGTATTGTTGTTGTATAATGCGAAGGAAGTAGTAAGATATTTTAATTATTTGATTATAATAAAGATAGTGCCATCCTCTTTTTTTGTAAATTGGAGTTACACATTCTTTGTAACTCCAATAGAATTGACGCGGAATATATAGTACTTTCATTTTATTTATTGTCATTTTACCTTATTATATTGAGAAACGAAAACTAATGAAATGTGTTCATTGTAGATAGAAATTTTATATCATATTAGTTTATTTGATAAAATTGTGTTTATTTGGAATATAATGGATGCTGAATCAAGACAGTTACTGCTTTTCTTTATGATTTTTTCCGTAAAAATTTAACATTTATTAGAATTGAATGAAACAATGTTAATTTGAGCGTAAAAGTTCCATCGCCAACGGTTTTTCTTGTAAACCGAGTTCGTAAAATATTTATAGTAATTTAAACGAAAAGAAAAATTTAAATGTGTAACTCCAACTTACAAGAAAAAGAAAGAAAGAGAATGGCATTACCGTTATTCTTAATCAAATAATTATTGGGTTGTGGGGGTTAGTTAGGCAGTCGCTTCATGAATAATACTGGTATTCAACTGCATCCGGTTAGACGGGAAGTGGGAAAATAAATTGATAGTAATTTTAGTGGATACGCCTTTTTCAACAGCAAAGCTGAGTACGTTAAGACTTACCAGATGAATGCTCAATGAGCTCAAACATGAACCGGTAAACTGTTTTCTTAGTAATAACGATTTGCTTAGAGCAACACACGCACACACACTAATACACTTACACACCACACGCATACACACTTACACACCACACGCGCACACAATTGTGCGTTTTTCACGCTAACTTATTATGCGCGCAAGAGGCCGAAATACCGGTATACCGATAAACGGTATGGATTTTTAAGAAACGAGGAAATACTTAACGTTTATTTGATCATGAAGGTATCCTATTATACCTATCTAATTGAAATCGGGAAACAGATAGGGATGCTGTCAAATGTATGAAATTCACATGACGTGTGAAGTTTGACAGCTCATTTCGAGATTCTGCTTAATTCCGGCATCAAGTTAATAATGGTTAATTGGTACAAGTCCTAATTACAAATTAGTTAATTAATCCAATATCAATGATTATGTTTTGGATATATGACTAGCGTTTGATTATTGTAATATCATGGTATCACTACACACTTTTGTATATCACAAAGTCACCAGTAGTTTACCTTTTGACCCAAAAGAACTCTCCCTCTTTACATTCAAACAAGCTGTCAGGCAATGGCTACTAGGTCTTTCATACGACGAATCGGAAAACATTCTCACATCACTCTTCCCACACTCAGAATCCTACTCCCACCGCAGTTACTGACACTTACTTAGCACACTCGCAAACACTAACACAGCTACTCACCAAACGCGCACACACTAACACACCCACACCTCATCTTTGATTGTTTAACATTTTATTTTAATTGTTTAATATTTTTAGTTTTGGCTTAGTTCAGTGCAATTAAGGCTCTATTTAGCATAAGGTTATGTCTCACAACTCTGGTCCCCAAGATACACCGCGCCGCCTAGTTTGGGGAATTGCAAGGTAATAACTGTTACCATTGGCAAAAAAAAAATGTGGTGGCCCTGGTTCTCCGACTAACTAAATAACACGTATAGTTACAACAGCTATAACTGGCCATGGGTCATTTAAAAAACACCTCTTTGTCATAGGAGTCACAGACAGTCCGCTGTGCAGAGCCTGCATGGAGGACGACGAGACAGTAGCTCATGTGTTGCTAAACTGCCTGGTGGTCGCCACATACAGGGCAAAGTACTACGGTAACCCAGGTACCGTCCGTGAGATTGTCAGTAACACAAAGGCATTGCTAGCATTGCTGGAATTCCTTGACGAGCTGGGGTGGATTGAATAAACGATTTTCCCACCCGTATGCAAAATACGCGCTTTGATGTGGAGTTGCGGACACCAGCCCGTTTTTCCTATTACCCATTACCATTACATTATATCACGGTTAGCTTATCACTCATTTTAACAGCACCACCCCAACATGGCAAATAACTTTGCCATTCAAGTTAGGATTTTAAATGAAATGTTTTAAAGTCTATTTTACGATGGCTATACAAAATAGTAGACAGCGCCGACAGAGCCCTTCAAGACGCAAGGCATGCATGCCGGTGACTCGCCGTCCACGTTGTGATGCCCCGCCGCCGCGCGCCGGCGCGCGGTCCTCGCGCTCCTCGTACGGCTATCTAATGACCTTCGATGTTCAGTACGCAAAATACGCGCTTGGATGTGGAGTTGCGGATACCAACCTGATATACAATACAATCACAGTTTTAACAGATATTTTGTGTAACCGTAGACAGCAGGTAAAGATTGGAAACAATGTTAGCACTGATGCAAATGTTGTCTATGGCGTTCCTCAGGGCAGTATACTTGGCCCAAGTCTCTTCCTGGTGTACATCAATGACCTATGTCTTCAACCACTCTGCAACGGTAAAATATTTACGTATGCTGACGATACTGCCGTAATATTCCATGGAGAGACTTGGGATGAGGTACGTCGCATTGCCGAGAACGGTCTCCATCGACTTGGCCAATGGCTCGGAGCCAATCTCCTTACTCTCAATATATCTAAAACTTCATTTATGCAATTTTCATTTTCCAAAACTAACCTCAAAAACGTTAATATTAAAGTTCATTCCTGTAATTATCCTAATAGTAATAGCTGTTCTTGTCTTTCTATTAATAAAGCTACACAAGTCAAATACTTAGGTGTTATTTTGGATGAGAGGCTAAGTTGGGAACCCCATATAAGTCTTGTTACGGGTCGCACTAGGAAGCTAATCTGGGTTTTCAAAAAGCTTAGGCACGCCGTGGAATTTCCTCTTCTACGTGATATATATTATGCTTTAGCTCTATCCATACTTGGCTATTGTGTAGGGGTTTGGGGTGGTGCCTGTAAAACCCATATGATGCAATTAGAAAGGGCTCAAAGGTCATTATTGAAAGTAATGACTTTTAAGCCCTTCAGATATCCGACTAAACAATTATGCGAGAATTGCGAATTGTTAACAGTTAGACAATTATATATATCCCAAATTATATTAAAAAAACACAAGCAAACCCCCTGTGATGTAAATGTGTATAAGAGAAACCGGGTTATTGCTAGCGTATGTTTACCTGTCAGATGTCGGACAGCTACGGCTAGACGACAGCAATCTTATAGGTCATCCTACTTATACAATAAAATAAATAAAATAATAAACATTCATCCACTTACTGTTCGAGAAACAAAAATGAAAATTAGGAACTGGCTACTTCAATTAAACTACAACCAAACAGAAATGTTATTGCTCACAGATTAATATTCTATACTACCACATACCTCACCTACACCTAACATCCATCACACACGCACACCCTCACACACTCGCACACACACGTACACACAAACACGTTATCTACATGCATAAACACAACATGAGTAAACCTAACCCATTACTTATTTGATTTATTTCATCTTGTTTTTTCTTTTTATATTTTTAAATTTTTTATTCGCAATTTGTACCAAGTAGAAAGTGGGAGAGGGCACTGACTTCTGTAATACAGGTTTTTACCTAGCTCAGAAGTCAGGGTTTTCATAGGAAATTTGTAAAAAAGTTTGTGAATAAAATTTACTATTACTATTACTACTATTACTATTACTAGATATGCCCGTTTCTTCTAAAACTAAGCTGCAACTAAATGAATGCCTAAATAAAAGCGCTCTGCTCGATTTACAACTTTGGCGCTGAGCCCAGCACGGCGCTTAGTGAAAACGGGCATTAACAATGTGAGAAGTAAAGCACTCGCATAACTTAAGTCCTTCCAAAGATAGAGATGTTCCCACTGTGACACTTAAATGTGACACTTCTAAATCACCTTATCTTTTTGGCCTCGCTTGGATATGAGCTTGCCAAATATACAACCTTCGTTTCAGTGAGATAGGACCTTAACATTATTGCTTCCGTATGTCATATCCGCTCCTACTGGATATTTGGTTCGTAAACGCATTTTGTATGTAGTAAATAAAAACAGTTACATTTATGTTAATTTAATTGATTGTAAAGTTTACGTGTTTTTTATGTATTTTTTCCTGAAGGAAAGATATAAAATATAATGTTTTGGTTCAGTCATTGCGCCATTAAAAGGTTAAAGAAGAAATAACAATAATTACTAATTGGGCAGACGGTTAAGTGATCGCAGTGTGTTGTTAATTATTACTTAGATGTAGTTTTCTTATTTTATATATATATATTTTTTATAGGAGAAAAGTATATGGAAATAATCCAAAAAAAATATTAAATAAAATAAAATATAGAAATAATAAAAAAAAATAAGTAGAAATAATGAAAAAGAAAAAACTTAATTTATGTAAATCTTATTAAATGTTTAAATAATATCTGTTTTTTTTCTTTTTCATAATTTCTACTTTAATTTTTATTATTTCTATATTTTATTTTATATTACAAAAAAAAAAATGGATTAATTCCATACTATATTTATATAAATATATATTTTTAATATATTTTTCAGTTCCTTTTGTTTTGTCTGTGTATATATGTGTGTACATAAATGGTTAAATAAATAAATGTGTTTTTTCGTTTAAATCATCATCCTCATTCTCCTGCCCTTATTTCTTATCCTTATGTTTCGTATTATACTTCACCAGTAAGTTTCATAACATTTTCTAATTAACTCCTGGTAATATCACATAACAACAATACCCTCGGCCTGATCATCACTTATTATTAGGTGAGATGCAAGCCAAGAGCTTCGCTGTTGCGGTAAAAAAAAGAACAGTGGCACTCCGGGAGTGCCGACAGAAATGAAAACTTGAAAAAAAATTGGCACCGCGGTAGTCAACGCGTTGATGTCTTTTACTCTACGCACTGCGGTAATCAACGCGTTGATGTCTTTTTAATGGTCCTTTTGACCCTTCAAAAGACTTCAACGCTGATGTCGTCACAGTGTCGTGAAATCAATGGTTTAGTCCCATCTCAAAAATGCCCAACGCCTAAAGAAGTTTTCACTTAAAAAACAATCAAAATACGTGTCATCATCATCATCACTTCAGCCGAAAGACGTCCACTGCTGAACATAGGCCTCCCCCAAGCACCTCCACTTCGACCAATTCTGTGCTTTCCGCATCCAGCGGATTCCAAAAAAAAAATACGTGTAATACCGCATAAAACTAACTATTTATTTAACAAACCCACTTTAGTACCTCCCACAATAATAATATACTTACTTTATTTCTATTTTTTTAATGTCCCTCGGGAATCATCGCATTTCCGAATACAAACGACTGCTAATTTCCATGTCCGTCAATTATTAGATTTATCGTGTATAATAATTTGAATTCAGAACTAAGTACTTTATTGTTTGTTTTGTTTTGATTTTTCATGTGAACTATATAGAGCTGTAAAATTATTTTCCTATCTCTGCCGTCTTTACGATAAGTGCGATAACTCGAGTTTTGAGCCGAATTGAGATAAGTACATATTCGGAATTTGCAGAACGAGACCTTTATATTCTTTTTGGACACTTTTTACGTATCTATGACGAAGCTGGTTTACCTTGTATTCCATGCATAGTGTTGGAGATACTAACAAAACAAAAATAAAATCTTTACCCGCGTTTTTCTCGAAATCAGGTTTAACCTAGTTATTGTATTTTTCGTAAGAAAGGCAGATCTGTCGTGCCTGCGACTTAATATCAGCTTTCCTACCATTTTTAAAATAAATTACATTAAGTTAAAATAGTATTAACAACTCTATATACTTCCAAATCGATTGAGAGCGTCCGGTCTGTACCAAGTGCAAAAGGGCAACTGATAGAAATCCCCGACGACTGACGAAACACGAGGTTTGCCGAGGGACATTAAGAACATATTTGTACTGTAACATACTCTGCAAAAATACCTACCTTCTACAATAGTAATGTAACATACTCTACAAAAGGTTTTAGCTAATTAAGTGACTAACTTTAGAATACATTGTTTATAGTAAAAGACAATGACTGGATGCGACGGCACTGAGTGCACTCATTTGTTGACGAGTATCTTCTTACGGTATACTATCTGGAAAAGTGGATCCACTTGCGTTAAAAACCTACTGACTGCCTCATTGGTCTAGTGCTACTGCTGAGCATGATATCCTAGGTTCAATTCCCGGGTCGGACAAAGTGTTATTAGGTTTTTCCTTCAAAAATTTCTCAGTAGCAGCTCAGTGGTAGCAGAAAAATCTTTTCTAAAATGAAGTTTTAAACGAATTTAATTTCGCACATTTTTGTATTATTGTGTAAATGACATGTTTTCATATTGTTTTTCTGTATTATAAACAAAAATATTTATAATATTGTTTCTGCAGAAGCATAGCTTATAATATCAAGTTAAAAATTATCGAAAAAAAAAAAAAAATGACAAATATTAAGTTTTCATTCATAATTTTTGGTATTACGGAACACTTCCAAATTTATCATGTAGTAGTGCTATCGCGTTAAGGGCCTTAGTCCCGTTTAGTACCGTAAAACGGTCACTTTAAAAAGGAATCTTCTCATAAACGGCTTGGTTAAAAGATTTGAAAAAAATATATGTTTGCTATAGATTCATGAACAACATTTTTGAAACTGGATTTTTTCGTATGGCTAATACTTTAGCCTTAAAAAAATATTTAGCAAAACGCTATTTTTAGCTAATATTCCCTACTACTTCTAAACGGCTTTGATGTTTGTAAATATTTTTACACTGAAAAATTGGTGATTAAAAGTACTACAAATTTGAAACTGCAAATGTAAATCAATCAATATTTGCAAAGATAATGTCCCCAATTAGAGATAGAGGGTCAGAGGCGCTCTGCGCGGGACGCGGGCGGCAGTCGTGCGTTAGCACTGAGACGGGAAGGCTGTGTCGCTCGCTGCTCCGCTCCGGCTATCGTCGACTATGCGCATACGTATGTGTTAGTGCGAATGTTTACGAACTTATTGTATTAATGTGCGTCTATAGACTAGCTCACGCTGCAGAGAGTCAATTCGATTGTGCGCGTAGGCGCTTTATTGTTGAGTATTTTTTGTGTGCAATATTCTTAATACTTTTTTAAATTTACAAATTAACAATTTACAATATAAATTTAAAAAAAAAATGTAAATATAACATAACATCACGCCTGTATTCCCCAAAGGGTTAGGCAGAGGTGTACAGTCACGAGCAAATATGTATACACATAGCAAAATTAAAAAGCGATTTTCTCGTGGAATAACGTCTGCAACTTTATACCTATTTCATATTGGTATGGATTCAAAAATACTATGTTCATTACAGCATAATATTACAATCACAGTAGGAGAAAATCACTTTTTAAAGTTGCTAAGTGTATACATATTATTGCTCGTGACTGTATCTATAGTACACCCACATTTCGCCAGTTATGTTTAAGTCCCATGTAATAGGGGGCGAGC
Source organism: Agrochola lychnidis (assembly GCA_963680765.1). Lineage (NCBI taxonomy): Eukaryota > Metazoa > Arthropoda > Insecta > Lepidoptera > Noctuidae > Agrochola > Agrochola lychnidis. The sequence continues at coordinate 17,733,337 of OY796869.1, forward strand.
CTATTGCCAAAAATCCAGACTCCACGCTGCTACTAAGCAATTCTAGAGGGAAAAACGCTATAGCACTTTGCCCGACCCGGGAATCGAACCCAGGACCTCATGGTCAGCAGTAACGCTACAACGGCGCAGTCGTTGACCTAAAATATTGTGCAAATAAATAAATAAAAATGGCAAGGCATATCAAGCACTGCAATCGGGACTATGAATGAGAATTAAAATTGATTGAATTTTAAAATGATAAGACTGTATTTTATAACCTCTAACAATTCCCATTTTGCGTCACACGTGATCTGTTCAATTTATATCATAACACGTGTGACTCCGGATTTTTAATTTGTCTGTCTGTGATGTCTTATTTATACCTTTTTAGTTGAATTTTTTGTCGTAGTTGGGTTTTAGTTTGTATAACTTTTATTTTTATTGATTTTTTTTTGGGGTTGGTTTTTTTGGGATTTTTTTTTATACGTATTTTTAAATGTGCTAATTTAACCCTTTCATTTTAGGTGTATATTGTGATTGACTTACGTAAAAAAATTAAATCCTTATTATCAAAATGAAAGTCTTACCGGTTACAGTGTAGCCTTTTAACCTACGGAGCGAGGATTTTTATTATTCGGGAAATAATAAAATTATGAAATACCCAATTTTATTGCAGTATCGTAAGCTTGACCATGGCAAACATGTAGGTTCTGAGAAATATGGCCCTATGATGCATCTTTTCCAGTTAGGAGCTTTCGATTTTTTTTTAAATAAAAATCTCTATATTTCCAAAGTGGTGGCTCGGATGAAAATCTTTTCAAGAAATAAATTGTTGTTCTAGTCGAAAACCATGAGATGGTGTAACAAAAAACCAGAGATTTTTGGTTTTTCATGTTGACAAATAAAAAAAATAAAATTTTTCCTCAAATTCATGTTGGGATGCTGTTTGCACGGGGGTTACACAGGGGAGGTAAAATTTCGGTTATTTTTTGCCTAGGACGCACTGTTTTCGAGATATTTGAATTTTCGTTTTTTGCCTATTTCTATTCAAAAAAATATCCGTAAATTTAATAAGTCCTCTGCCCCTAACGATACGCAAGCTGAAAGATCGACCGTCACTCAGCCGACGTTCGCACGGACGTAATAAAATCGCGGCGGGATTTTATCGCGCACTGGATTTTGAACTCTCGGTGTTAAGCCGAGCGTTGAGAATCCAACGCGCTGGAACGCACTTTTATTTATTTTTTATTTTTATCTGCTGTTAATTATATTGTGTGCTTTTTTTTAGTCTGTGCTAAATAAATGTATTTTTTTTCTTTCTTTCTTCTTTCTTTCACTCTCGTCCCAGCACGTTGAAAAATCAAGTACACGAAAAAAAATAGCCGCGATTTTATTACGTCCGTGCGGACGTGGGCTTACTATTTTTTTGATGTTTTTTTTTTAAAATTATTTTCCAAATATTTTAAGGCTCCGTGCACAAAATTCACTCGACAGAGTTTAGGTAAACTCTTGCGATGCAATGTTTGTGTGCACCGATCACACACACACGCCTAAACATTGAACGTAGTGACCGCTAAACAGTTTTGATCCTATAGGTGGTATTTTGTTAAGTTACGTAGGTACGCATAAGAAACAAGTCTGGAATGTTTGTGTATATTCGTTTACGTTTATATTTATAACAATCAAAATAAAAAAGCTATAAAAAAAACATGCATTTCAGACAAAAAAGTCCATAGCCAAGGCAATTTGAGGTTGTTAGTAACAATACTTTCGCTTATGACTAATGTTAGTAACTAAAAGTAAAAAGAAGAAACTAGATACACCGTCTACCATCCGTCCGTCTTCGTTATTTACTTTTTGTATGGAAAACATGAAAAATAATTACCTACATGTTGAGTTCTATGGGTTTCATAAAGGGGGTCGAAATTTTCATTGTTTAGCGATAGGACACACCATTTTCGAGATATAAGCAAAAGAACAGAAAAAAAGATACAATACAGTTTTTGCACCTGAATGAGTTTTAATTGAGTGAAAATGGCAATTTCGCTATTACGAATTTGCTTTTCACCTAAAATTTTGATTGGTGCCGATGCTCTTGTACACCGAACTAAACTAACTAAACTATCACTAAAATTCCTTACTTTTGCCTATGAGAATCTCAAAGCTATTCTGTAAAATAAAACCTCTAAATTTAAAAATAATTTTGACATGTGTAAATCGAATTTGATAATCGCGACTCCACACGTGACACCTAACCATGTGAATCTTTTTAGAGCCGGAGGTCCGCAGGGGGGCAGCCTCGACGTGTTTTATATGGAATTTTTCACTTTTTGTATGGAAAATAAGAAAAAATATTACCTACATGTAGAGTGTAAGGGGATTAAGGGTGTCGAAATTTTCATTATTTTTGCGATTGGACACATCGTTTTCGAGATGTAAGCAAGAGAAAAAAAGATTCAGTACTGTTTTTGTTTGCATCTGAAGTCGAGGTGTTGGTGTGAATTTAAAGTTCATGACAACCAATTTAATTCCACACGTATTTAGTCGCGATTAAAAATAGTCAGGTTTAGTTAGACAATGGTGCCGATTCCCTTGTTCACAAACTAAACTAAATTTAAGTTCAGTGCATCTTTTTCTTTCTATTTCATTAAGAAAAGGACAGAAGATAAATTTTAGTTTAGTCCTGTCAAATTAATCATCGCCTGTCACTCTCCATACAAGTTTAGACGTGATTAAAAACTTGCCGACTAAAATTACGTCAATTTACGTCAAGCGCTGATTAATTTGACAGGACTAAACTAAAATTTATCTTCTGTCCTTTTCTTAATGAAATAGAAAGAAAAAGATGCACTGAACTTAAATTTAGTTTAGTTTGTGAACAAGGGAATCGGCACCAGTGGTGCCGATTCCCTTGTTTAATCACGTTGCAAGTTTTTAATCACGTCTAAACTTGTATGGAGAGTGACAGGCGCTGGTTTATTTGACAGGACTAAACTAAAATTTATCTTCTGTCCTTTTCTTAATGAAATAGACAGAAGATAAATTTTTGTTTAGTGCTGTCAAATTAATGATGCAAAAACAGTACTGATTTTTTTTTCTTTTGCTTATATCTCGAAAACGGTGTGTCCAATCGCAAAAGTAATGAAAATTTCGACACCCTTTATAAGACCCTTAAACCCCTAACTCTCTACATGTAGGTAATATTTTTTCTTATTTTTCATAAAAAAAAATGAACAATCCATATAAAACACGTCGAGGCTGCCCCCCCTGCGCGCCCCTGGCTCTAAAAAGATTCACGTGGTTAGGTATCACGTGTGGAGTTGCGATTGTCAAATTCGATTTAGATGTGTCAAAATTATTTTTAAATTTAGAGAATTTATTTTGCAGACTAGCTTTGAGATTTTCATAGTCAAAAGTAAGGAATTTTAGTGATAGTTTAATTCAGTGTACAAGAGAATTGGCACCAATGGTGCCCTGTGCGCCTCCAGCTCTAAAAAAATGCACGGGGTAGGGCAAACAAGTACCACGTGGATTCAAAATATATTTAAATTTGGAGAATTTTTGTTGCAGAATAGCTTAAGATTGTAGCGACGCATGAATTGTCCATACAAACGTAGTACATAAATCATTTGCAATTTGAGCATATTTCCACCATATTATGTTAATATTCGGATTGAGACAGTATTTATCTAGGCTCCTACGTCTTTTTATTTCCAAAATCTTACCCTTTTATGAAGTGTAAGCGAATTGCATTTCATACATTTTTACAGCGTAAATAACATGTTTTCAAATTGTTTTTTCTGTATTACAAACAACAATATTTGTAATATTGTTTCCACAGAAGCATATTTTATGCTATAAAGTTACAAATTATCGAAAAAAATAATGGAAATACATTAAGTTTTCATTCATAATTTTTTGTATTACGGAACACATCCAAATTTATCATAAATTTTCGAAAGCTAGTAGTACTATCGCGTCAAGCAATAATTGTCAATGTGTGCGTGGTAGTATTGCTCACTGTAGGTGTATATCGCTCCAACAGGCACTCACACTAGCGCAACGTGCTCGGAATTGAATTTTGCAAACATCTTGATTTGTAGTTGCGAGCCGTGTCAAGATTCCGCCTCTTAAGACTCTTAAGATTGAAATTGATGGCGTGATGTTATGAAGAAATGTGTAAATTTTCGCAGCCGCCATCTAAGATTTACGTTTTGACATCAAAATCTGCTTTAGAATCCTCGAAAACTTTGAAAAAGACACTCAAAACGAAAAATTTGAAAATTGTCACAGCCGCCATCTTGGATTTATATTTTGACCTCACTATCAGCTTTAGCATCCTCGAAAACAATGAAAACGACACCCATAACGAAACATTTTAAATGTTCGCAGCCGCCATCTTGGATCTTTATTTTGACTTAAAGTAGTCTTCAGTAGTAGTAGTCTTCGTTCCAAAAATACTTCACTTATTGCTACTACAGCATATCGGCGCGGGCATGTCGGTGACGCGAACCCATAACTTTTTCCCACCCGGCAGGCAGACGTTGTCCTGCGACAACAGCGCCACGCTGGTCCAACTATAGCTATAAACCATCCCAGTGACACAAAAACAATTTAAAAAAACATCTAAATCAGTCAAGCCGTTTAGGATAAGAAGAATTACGAACACACGTACACCATTATTTTATTTATTGCCAGGCGTGCAGAATTTTAATGTTCTTCAAAAACAAGCAAAGTACTTTAAAATAAAATGCGGGTCAAATGTGGTAGTCGATGTACAATTTCTGGAATATGTTAACATCAGACACGTGCGTGTGTGTGTGCGTGCTGCGACGCAGTGATACGTCCTCACACTGGGAAGGCCCGTTCGCTACTGACAGGATGGGTTTTCCGCGATCGTTTATATAGTTCACTTTGCTATTTATTTACGAAATGAAGTAATTGTTTATTTATAAAATAAAACTTAGATTATATTAAACGGTTAACTTAAGAGTAATATTTAATTTTTAAAATTTCTTAAAAGTGTTTCTAAGTATTAGAAAAAATTATTTATTTGTCTTGAAGTTTTCAGAAAGTTACGTTATTTCAACATTTTTTTCTTCTGCTATATTTTGTATAAAAAATGAAAAAAGTGGTTCCTCTATGTATGATATTGATGATATTTTTTAATTTTCGAAATCAAAAGCAGTTTCTAATGAAACGATTAAACGTCAGTCTCGCGTCATTTTTTGGAAAACTTGTTGCGAATTTTAGAAAAATCCCTTTCCCCTATGTACAAGACAAAGAATTGGACTTTTCAAATCACAAAAGTTTTGTTTAAATTCTGGTCCCCTTTCTCACAACGAATGATCAAAATTTATCAAAATCAGTGATTTCATGCGGTGCGGCGGCACGGAGCCTTAAATGTTTTTTCTCTTTTCGATAAAATCGAACATAGAATATATTTTATTCTCCTTCGTTTTTCATATGATAGATGTTATTATAAGTTTACGTTATTATTATTATTAAGGGCCGACTTTTCAAGCCTCAGTTAAGTCGTTGAATAGTTATCTAGCGTATGCAATTATTTGGCTGTTTATAAGGCGAATTAATTTTTTCAATTTTTCAATCGTATAATAGCTGAAGAATAGTTTATCGGTGGTCTTTGTTAACCATCAACTTCACACTATCATGTGCAAGTGAGATGAACAGATACAGTATTCAACGTGTTAGACAAGAATAGAAACAAAACTTATGTTTGACATTTTGACATAATCATAACATAAAGACATAATCATCAGACACTGACTATCTGACTATTGAAAAATCCAGAATCATGATATCTATGGAATAAACGCTTTACGATTCTTTATCTGAGGATTGAAAAATCAGCTCTTAATAAAACATGAAATAAATAGCAACCGCATGACACTTGTATGAAAAATTCGAACCCAATTCTCTCTGCGGCGAACGATGAAAGAAAAAAAAACATAAATAAATAAGCGCGAGAGAATGTGACAACCGGCGACGGCGGACGTGTCTTAATAAAACCGGTTTATTCAGGTTAACACGAGTTTTTAAAATTATATTCTCTGTAACCAGTAACCAAAATTAATTAGATTTAGTCGAAACCGTTTTTGTAATTAACCGGTTAATCAATGAACGGTATTATAACGGTTTTAAGAACAATATAAACCGGTTTCAAGCCCTGATCTATCTATAAAAAATGTCAACCTTGCATCCACCATTCCCTTCTGGAATCGTAGGCAAAAACAGCGACGCACGCGTGCGTGTCTGCGCCCCTGCATATTCTCTGGCCGTCGTTTTAGTGTAGCGCGCCACCGCGCGCTTCCAAGGGTGGGGGTTTAGCTCCGCCCGAATACGCAAGGTCAGTGAGCCTACTAATCACCTTAAGCAATAATTGTCAATGTGTGCGTAGTAGTATTGCTCACTGTAGGTGTATATCGCTCCGACAGGCACTCACACTAACGCAACGTGCTTGGAATAGAATTTTACAAACATCTCGATTTGTAGTTGCGAGCCGTGTTCGCAGGCCTCTTAAACACAACTGGCGAAATGTGGGTGGGTGTACTATAGGCACACATCTGCCTAACTCTTCGGGAAATACAGGCATGATGTTATGTTATCTCTTGCATGGAGGGTTTCAGATACTTGCAATAATTGAAAACAATTTCCTGATGACAAATTACTTTTGAAGCCTTACTTACGCAACTCAAGCGTCAAATTATCCTATACCTACTTTAAACGAGCAATATTTGTAAGTATGTTTGTTTGTATATATATTTCTACTTACATTCTCGAAATCGGCTTTAACGATATCGATAAAAGTTGCAATATAGGGGTTTACGGGGGCGAAAAATCGATCTAGTTAGGTCTCTTCTGGGAAAATTTGTTTTCTCCGTATTTTTACCCGAGCAGAGCTCGGTCGCCCAAAGTTTAGAACAAGATAATAAATGATGACAGGACATTATTGATATTAGAATAATGATCATGGAATTAGTAAGTACCTACTATCATGGCAGTATGGAATTAATAAATACTTTCCTATATTACTATATTACCTACTATTAAATGAGCATTCTCTATTTTCACCCGAGCAGAGCTCGATCGCCCAAGTACTTAATATTGACACAAAAAATGCTTATTAAATTTTAAAAGATCGATGTTCATTTACCTCCAATAATATGCTGTACGGAAAACGTTTTACCCTACATTAATTAAGGATACACGGAAGGGTACTAATTGGTGGTTCAATTTAATATAATGGTACAGGATGTGATTAAATAGGTTGGAATCTATAAGTATATTGTTACATTAAAGTAAAACCAGCAGGGCTCTGTCTATACCACAAAACATTACAATTTACAAAGGACATGTCCTAAAATGGTTTTTTATTATTTAATCATTCTAACCAGGATAAGTTAAATATATTTGGATAGACATCCCAAAACATTCCCATTCTAACTATATCACACATTTTTACAGACCTGAGATAAACTATAAATAAACCAATTTTGAGAAAAATCGTTTTTTATTTTAGTAAGAATTTACTCCTAAAACGAACAAACCTTTCAAATTATCGAGGATAATATAGTGAACACATCCCATAAAATAGTAAACTTGTCAAAATTGACACATATTACTATCATTACTGTCAATTCATTGACAGTAATGACAGTACTATGTACCAATTCATGTCATATTGACATATTCAAATAGTAAGCTTGTCAAAATTGACACATGTTACTGTCATCACTGTCAATTGATTGACAGTAATGACTGTACCATGTGTCAATTTATATCGTATTTGTCATAGTTGCCATCAACAAATAAAATATTTGTACTTAAATAGTTTATAATTTTTCTCTTAAATGGAGGGGTCTAAAAATATTATTTCAGTGGTTCCTAGTTCCATATTTTGTCGTTTTTATTTAGATGTAGTTTGATGCTGGTTAGATTTTTCTCGGAATAAAAAACCAACGTCCCTACAAAAAGCGGACATCTCCTTTGTAGAAGTCCGCGTACAACAATACTCTAAGCCAAAGACCACTACTCTTTTAAAAATAGAGCGTAGGTAGTTATTTCAATAAAAAGGCCTAGTTTCCATACTGTCCATATTTATATTGTGCTATGTGCCAAATGTCATCCAAATCTGTGCAGCCGTTCTTGCGTGATTGAGTATAAACCATCCATACATACAAACTTATTAGTAGGATTGCAAGTGCTGCAGGTGTACATATTTTTCAAAAACCATCACAAGTTATATACCATAATTTGAAAGTTTAAAGACTTGATTATCCATTGCAAACACCTATTGATTTCACTTTATAGTGAAAAATGTTTTGAAAACTTCTCATTAAATTTATCCAAGTGTTTTATTTTATCAAAGGTCTAAGGTTCCATATAAATAAATTCAAAAGCATATTATACGTTTCAAAGGCACGTAATTGAAATAAAATATCTTTCTTCACGCCCAATAAAATATTTCCAAAAAATTACTTCTAAAGGCTCATACGAATTATGTGAAAAACATCTCTTGTCCCAAAAAATAAAATAAAATTTTCGTGCTTTAAAAAAATGAATTGAAACTCTCTGAAAGTTTTCTGTTTTAATGGTAGAAAATTTCAGCTCTGTGTTATGTTATGGATTACCGGGAGTATGTTCGGAATGTTCTTAAGTAGTTTAGAGAGTTTAAAAAACCTAGATTCTTCATGTACTTAGGTGATATTTTGCGAGAGCAATTTGAATAAAACACCCGATTTTCATGCACTTTATTTTGAGATGAGGAGGTTGAGGTTGTCGGTACAAATCCGGGCAAGTAGAAACTAATGTGACTTTTTCAATTCACATGTATTTGCTGAGTTTATCTTGGACATTATTGACATCGGTGAAGGAACAACATCGTCAGGAAACCTGGACTTATAGTTAAGTTAGTCTGAAATCGCCGTCAACGTGAAACCCATCGTGAGCAAACGTGGTGATCAATGATCGAACATCTTCTCAATCAGAAGACACCTATGCTTTTTTTAACAATCTCGCAGTTGACCTATGAGGTCATGGCTGTTTATCCGGGCTTTCCTGTGGCTGCCTTAAGCTTCTACAATCAAAGCCAGGGGCAAAAACTATTCTAAATTAAAGCTAGGCGAACGCTCGCTAAGGCACCCCTTGTGGGGTACAAACCTCGGCTTAGGGCATCGCTGGGGGGAGGACAGCAAGAAGGGCTGGATCAAACTTAGATTTTCATCTTGATTACCTATTTAAAGCTACGTGCTCAGCTGGCACCTCGTTTTTGAGCAAGGGTCGGGGGGGAGTATCATTTATTTGGGGACGCGGTCGCGATCGCGAAGGGCCTCGGCGGCGGGGTCGGAATGACGGGTGTCGTCTGCGTTTGTGCACTGTACTGGTGGCCCTATTCTTCGGAGGAGTGTTATGGGGTCATCTGGAGAAGACTCCTTTGCCCTGCAGTGGGACAATTTATAGGATGGTATTATAACTTTGTGTAATTTATGTTATCACCTTTGCTGCTCTCGAAACCGCGAAAGAAAACATTGTAAGGATTCGAAGACATACCAGTTGGTATGATCTCGAATCGATTCTAATATCGAAAGACATAAATATGTAACTTACACCACCCCGCACAGGGCCTGTGTGGTCCCTTACGCCCTTAACTGCCGCAGGAGATGTCCTGGGCGTCGGGAATCGCAGGCCGATTCCCGGCCACCTTAGGCGCGGGCTTGCAGACGGTGAGCAATGGGTAGCTCGCCATCCAATAAGGACCAGACCCGGGTCGACGACGCGTTGTGTTCCACGCGCACCTCAAAAAGATGTCACCACAATTGAAGGGGTCCGATAGGACCGATGCCTGCCGGGCTTGCGAGTTTGTCCGAAAGGGTTACCGTGGCTCCTGGCAACATACAGGCAACTGAAGGAACACGGGTGGGTTTTAGTCAGTAAAAGTCTGACACGCCCTCCCGCTCCGACCAGAGCGGGAGAAGTTATTTGATAATTTAGCACCCAAAAAAAAAAAATGGCTCGTGTGGTGAGTTACAGCCCACTCCCTCTCACAGAAAGGAGGCCTGTATCCTATCAGAGGGAACATCATAGGCTGATTATGCTAAGTCCAAATTTTTTAATTTAAACGATAATATATACCTAGCCTCCAAGCCAACAAGTGATGTGACATAGTATAGAACAAAAAGTTATCAAACTCATTTATAACACTCCAATTCTCCATACATGTAAAACACAAGTTTTGGTAAACCTGTCAGTTAAGTTGTGACGACCATATATTAAGTTGTGGTTAAGTGTTCAGAAACTAAGTTAGCAGTTGGTGACGTCACTACTTGTACAGCTAAAGGGTTAGACCGCTATTGTTCGTGAGTTTTGACAGGTTGACCTTTGTAGAGAGTTCTAAAGTGTTTTGCTGTTTCTCATTACACAGGAACTGTGTTTATATTATAATTATTGTGTTTGAAATTGATTGCTCTTTAAAGGAATATTTATGGGACTTGGTATAATCGGCAACAGCTTCTGACAAACACCGAGGCACCAAAAGTTTTGTGTAATTTATAAATCTTACTGAAACATGATAAGACTGATTATTGTTTTTTTTTACGTGCTTAGTAATTTCTTGAACGTAATACATAACAAATGTAATCAGTCATACCATAGATAAGATATTCCCACTACTGGGATTTAGGCTTCTTGTCTATGAAAGTTGTTTAATTTAAAAAAAGTCTTTATTATTGACAAAATAATCTATACATATAATAAAATCGTAGCGAAGTCAAAACTGTACATTGAATATTTTTGAAAAAAAGTAATTGCTACGAGGTCTAGGATCGATTCTAATGCCGAAAATATTTTTTTTAGAATTTTTGTCTGTTTGTCTGTTTGTCTGTATGTATGTTCCAGCATGGCGCAAATTCTACCGGACAGATTCTGTTAAAATTTTGCATAGATATTCCCTGTGTGTCTGGTCAAACTATAGGGTATAAACTATCACGCTATTTACTATGGGGGACGAGCAATATTACATTATGTTGTATTTTTATGTTCTAGCATGACGCAAATTCTACTGGATAGATTCTGTTAAAATTTTGCATAGGTGTTCCCTATAAGTCTAGTCAAACTATAGGGTATAAACTATCACGCTATTTACTATGGGGGACGAGCAATATTATATTTTGTTCGTATTTTTGGAAAAAAACGCGCCAAAATTTTAGGATATTGTAGATGGTTATCGATTAAACTTTTTAAATGATTATCATCACGCTATACCTTTATGGAACTAAGCAGTCAATCATGAAATATATAGGAACAGCTATTTTAGACAAGTTTCAACAAAGCAATTAGCTCAACGGTTGGGCGGTTGCTTTGCAAACATGGGGTTGTAAGTTCGATTCCCACCTACGGTATTTTTTCTTTTTTTTCACATTTTGTTATACGATTATTATTTTTTTTGATTATGTACCTATAATCTATAGATATAATAAAATCGTAGCGAAGTTAATTTTTTTTAGAGAAAGTTATTGCTACGAGGTATGGGATCGATTCTTATGCGGAAAATAAAGTTTTTAGAATGTCTGTACCAACTGTAGGGCATAAACTATCACGCTATTTGCTATAGAGCAATATTACATTATGTTCGTATTTTTCTCTGCAAATTGTAAAAGTACGCGCCAAAAGGTTGGGATATTGTAGATAGGTAGTTACCGATTTAACTTTTTAAATGATTATCATCACGCTACCTTTTATATAGGAACGGCTATTTTAGCTAACTTTCAACAAAGCGAATAAGTAAGCGGTTGGACGAATGATTTGAAGTCCTGAGGGCTTACCACCAGCTCAAAAGCAGTATTATTTTAATATTACTTTAGTTTACTTCAGTGTGGGAAAGAGATGAAGCTCTACAGGATGTATAGCTCCATCTCTTTCTCCCACTGAAGTAACATTAAAATAATACTGCTTTATGAGCTGGTGGTAGGCCGCCCGGAGTAGTAAGTTCGATTTACATCTGTTTTTTTTAAACTCTTTTTGTAAAACGATTTTTTTTTTTGGATTGTGTATGTAATAGTTCATGGAATGTAGGGGAAACCGGGGCAATGCGGGCCCCTTAAGGAAAATCTTGAATAAAACCTTAGAAAAACAAGACAATGAAAAAAATCGACAGCCATTTATTAGTCTCATTAATGTTCTTTAAAATTAACGTAGAACAATTATCTTAGTCTACCAGTATTTGGTGCTAATTAAACTTAAAAAAAGAAAAGAAACTGCCTGTTTTGCCCCGTGTCCGGGGTAAAATGGTCATATGCGGGGCATAATAGGCATACACAGGCATATTCAGTTACGTAAGTTTAAAATCGAGCACAAAATGTACAAATGTGAAGGGACTCGTCGTCATTATCCTCTTCGCCGGCGCAAGAACAGTGGGCCCATCTGTGGCATGCACGGCAAGTGACCCAACCCTCAGTAGATTCCGAGTACCAATATCCACAGTACAAACACTCTACATCTTCTTCCTCCGATTCGTTTTCCTTATTTTTTTCATTCTTCTTCGTCTTTTTCTTCTTTCCTTTCTTCTCACTAGCCACTGCTTTCCGTTTATGGACTTCTTCCATATCCTTCTTATAAGGTGAACTGGTTATTAATGCCGTTTTTCCGCGTTTCCTAGTGACTCGTTTTTGAACTCGAGCTTTGGGTTTTGGCATGATATCTACTGGCGACATGACATTAAAAGATGTTCCAGGTGGTGGAGTTGTACATAGCTGAAGGATTGTTGATGGACCCGGAAAGGGAGATATAGGAGGCTGCACGATATTTGGTTGTGTCAGAGAACCAGTTGGACTTTGTGTGGGATTGTGAATAGTCAACGGTTGTGGTTGGGACTCTTGATTTAATGGTGACGGTGGTACAATTGTATCATCTATAGGCAGATCTGTAGTATCAGCAGCTAAAAAATCCTCATCACTAAAGACATCTGGGTTAATAGGCCATATGCCTGTTTTACGAAAACCATTAATTGCTACAAGCATTGTCGCAGATTTAAAAAACGCATTGCAAAATAGGGCAGCTATTTGATAATGTGTCACTACCCGCCCTGGATTTGTTCGCAGCCATTTTTTAACTTCTTCTCCATAATATGCACTTAATGGTTTCATAAAACTAACATCCAGCGGTTGGAGACGGTGCGTGCAATGTGGAGGGAAACAGATAATATGGACACCGCTTGATCTGGCAACATCGATGAGTTCTAAGCTTTTAACATGGCTAGCGTGTCCATCTAAGAGTAATAAAACTGGTTGTTCCTTCGTAGCTCTGGACTAGGTCACAAACTTATTAAACCATTTCAAGAAGATTTCCTTTGTTATCCAACCTTTCTCATTACATTCTGCCCAAGAATTGGGAGGAGCTCCATCCATTAGTTCAGGCTTAAGTCTTTGACGTGGAAATATGAACATGGGTGGCATGAAAACCCCTGTAGCACTCATACATATTTCGACTGTAAACAGTTGCCCACGCTCTGCGGATGACAAAGACCCAACTTGTTTTCTAACTTTGGTGGCCACAACTTTTCCAAGGCTTTTTGCTACAGTAGTCATTCCAGTTTCATCAACGTTATAAACTCTATCCGCTGTAATTTTATATTTATCTACTGTCTCAACTAAAATTTTAAAGAAAGCCTCCACAGCTTGGCGGTTGAAGCCCATGGCTCGAGCAGCAGATGTGGCTTCAGGCTTGCGCAGTGACAAAGAAGAATTGCGTTTTAGGAAATTTGCTAACCAATCCTCGCCAGCAGTTTCAGTAGTCGGATCTAAATTATGTGGGATGTTATTTTTTGTGGCCAATTGATAGGCCAGCTGACGAACTTCTTTTGGAGACAAACCAAACAATCGACCTTCCATGTCTTTAATATATGAAGGTAACTCTTCCTCTTGAGCAGTTGAGAATACCGGTCTATAGCTACCTAGTTTTGTTGGTGATAAGTATTGTTTTTTTTTTGTATTCTTCGAGTTTTCGTTGCAAAGTTGATCGTGGCATATTGTGCTCTAGAGCGGCCCGTTTACATGCCACATCCCTTACTGCTGCTTCCATCTCCTCCAAGCTCCATTTGGCACGTTCTGTCTTCCTTTGGTAGTGGCGAACCATAATTGTATCTGCAGAAAAAAACATATACTCAATACAATTATCCGAGGCAAAACGGGCACCCTGCCCATTTTGCCCCGCTCAAAATGCCCCCGAGGTCAAATAAAATAAATATAAACCTAATCAAACGAATATGTGGTAGTTAGTTCACAACTCTTTCTAGTTAGTTAGTCACATAATTGAACGTAGGAATTCACATAATAACTGAGCATTTAACACATTCACGAATTAGCTACAAAGCGAACTTAAAAACGAAAAATAATATCAATTGCATCAACTTACGTAATTTCGTTCTGTCAACGTACGACGCGCAGCTACACACACACAATTAATTGTCTCGCTAGCGCGAGGTCGACTGGAACGCGATGCGACTAGTTCCGAGCGTTTCGATTTATTATCCTGCGGGGGAGAGGGGGTGTCCGTTTTACCCCGAGGGCCCGTAATGCCCCGGCTTCCCCTATTAATTCACAAAAAATGGAAAACTTCGTAAGCTATGGGAAACTACTAAGTTACAAGTACTTTACAGTCACAAAACATTCAAGGTTTGTATTCTGATCATTTTAGAACAAAAGACTGTAGGAATAAAATGTTTTTATTTTACAGATTTTGACAGCAGATTTGTCCAAGCGATTTTAAAATATGTATGTGTGTGGATCTTCTGGAATCGCTGCCACACTGCTTCCTGGTGGCAAAACAGCGCACGTCATGTTTAAGATTCCCATCGATTTAGAGAGCAACGAAACGCCTGTTTGTGGGGTGTCACGCAACAGTAACAAGGGATGTGTGCTTAGGGGATTGCGCTTCGTCGTATGGGATGAATGCATTATGGCAAAAAGGAAAGCAGTGGAAACTGTAAACAGAACCCTGCAGGACATCCGCAGAAACCAAGATATGATGGGTGGTGTCACAGTTTTGACAAAAAAAGTGAAAACTTCGTTGAAAAGGTCGACTCTATGGTCGAGAGTTCATAAACTGCGCTTGACCATCATCATACGAGCTCGGCTTGGCGGTAATTCAAATGCTCAAGAATTCTCCGATGTTCTTCTAAAAGTTGGTGAAAGCACTCTACCAGAGACTCTTGGTAGAGTAGATCCCACTTTAGAAGATCTTATTCGTCTGATATACGAGGATATCAGTCAAATACCGTACCAAGAGAATTCTTAGGCGTGTTTCCGTTTTAACTCCGAAGATGATCAAGCTGCAGCGATCAACCACAGTATTCTCTCACAAATTGAAGGGAGTGAAGTGATATACACCTCCATTAATACTGATGTGGAGGAAGATGATGCCAAATATCACCCCGTAGAATTTCTCAATTCACAAATGGCAAGTGGACTTCCGGTTGTATATCTGTGTAACGGAAACCAGCTCAAAGTCATGTCTTTGCAGAGAAACGTCATCGAGGTGGAAATTCTAACAGGTTGTGGCGATGGTGAGACAATGTTTATAGCGCGTATAAAGTACAAATTCCCCATAATTACCAGTTAAAGCGCGTGCAGTTCTCTGGGAGTGTATGCTTTGCGATCAACAAGTCACAGGGGCCGACACTGAAGGCTGCGGGTGTTGACCTCAGGATAAGCTGCTTCTCACACGGACAACTGTTACGTCGCTTGCTCCCGAGTCACCATTCCTGACTCTCTGTATATTTTGGCTGCTGAGAATAAAACTACAAACGTAGTACACAGGGAAGTTTTATAAAAATATGGCTATTATTGTAGTATATTGTGATGTCTTACGATTTCCATGCGAACGAAGTAGCGGGCAGAAGCTAGTATACAATAAGATCTTATTCTATTTGTGTACAATCTTAAAAAATAATAAGTTCTTAGGTTAACCACTTTTTATTTTTTGTGTGGGAAATTATCAAATAACTTCTCCCGCTTTGGGCGGAGCGGGAGGGCGTGTCAGACTCTTACTAAAACCCACCCGTGTTCCTTCAGTTGCCCTGTTGCCGGCGGCCACGATCTCCCTTTTGGTTTTATTCGCAACCCCGGCAGGTTCTTAGGCTAACTTACGTTTACAAACATTTTACACTGAGTATTCATTCACAGCAATATTCGAAAGCACAAAATTCTTAGTAGCACTGACTCTAAACGCATACCACTACTGTTTGCCTACTCAACTAATACAAAAACTAATTGAAGAGCAATATAAAACATTACAATAGTATAATATAAATAACTTAGATTTAAACATAAATATGTAATCGATGAGCTAAAACAGAAAAACCGGCCAAGTGCGTGTCGGACCACGCACAATGAAGGGTTCCGTAGTTGGGATGAATTTATCCCAAAAACAAACTTAACTTTGTAGTTGATAAACATGTTCTCCCATACGGAATGTATGGGAAAACATGTTTTTGCAACTGCAAAGTTAAGTTGGTCGATTATTACTCGATAACTAGTAAAGCCTACTTAACTGTGATAGTTTTCCTTTTAATTTCGTTATATAAACTACTGCTGTGATTTTTCTCACACATCCAAAACCAAACATTTAGCTGGCAGGGGGGGGGGGACACTTGACTCTAACAAAAACTAGCACTTTAAAGCTTAATATTTTGCAAACGGATCCCTGAATCCAAAAATGGTTTACACAAACTGTTTTTGTAAGACATTTCCAATGATAGCCCACACTATGGGATAAAAAATAAAAAATAAAACATCATCACTTTATGTGTATGGGAGGTACCCTAAAAAAAAATGTTTTTCATAATTTTGTTTTACCACTTTGTCGGCGTAATTAATATGTATACCTATGTCAAATTACAGCTTTCTAGTAGTAAGGGTCTCGGAGCTAGACCGCGGACAGACAGACAGATAGACGGACATGACGAAACTATAAGGGTTCCTTGTTTACTACGGAACTCTAAAAATGTGGGCAATTTGCGTAACTTTGTGCCGAGTATGATGCCTACTGCGATCGGTACCCTAATTGCGTAACTTATTTTCGAAAACAATTTTGCCTAATTTGTTTCATTTTGACAGTTCAATAACATTCATTGCGTTATTTACGTTGTTGAGCAGATTTTTTTTCTAACTTATGAAGCAATGGATTAACATCATCATCATCATCATCAGCCTATAAATGTTCCCACTGCTGGGACACAGGCCTCCCCTCTGTGAGAGGGAGTGGGCCGTAATGCACCACGCGGGCCCAGTGCGGGTTGGTAGATGTCACATGTCTTCGAATTTTCGGTTCTAGGACATGCCGGTTTCCTCACGATGTTTTTCTTCACCGTGTTGAGAGCAGTGGCGATGAAATAATTTACACAAAGTAAAGCGCCTGTCTGGGTTCGACCTACAACTCTAAGTCACGACCGTTACCACTGGGCCACCACTGCTCTGCACTGCTATGGATTAACAATCTGTTTCAAATTGAAACAGATTGTGTTGTATTACGTAATTAGGGTACTGGTGATGATAATGATATGAGATGGATTGGGCTATAATGTAATCTACCACGCGAACCCAGTGCGGGTTTGTGGATATAAAAGTAATTCCCTGAATTTATTTAGCCAATTTCAGCGATTATTGCTGATTATACAATTTATTTTCTAGCAAAACAAGAAGACTTTGTAAATATGTATTATTAACTAGCTTCTGCCCGCGACTTCGTTCGCATGGAAATCGTAAGACATCACAATATACTACAATAATAGCCATATTTTTATAAAACTTCCCTGTATACTACGTTTGTAGTTTTATTCTCAGCAGCCAAAATATACAGAGAGTCAGGAATGGTGACTCGGCAGCAAGCGACGTAACAGTTGTCCGTGTGAGAAGCAGCTTATCCTGAGGTCGACACCCGCAGCCTTCAGCCTTCAGTGTCGGCCCCTGTGACTTGTTGATCGCAAAGCATACACTCCCAGAGAACTGCACAAGCTTTAACTGGTAATTATGGGGAATTTGTACTTTACACGCGCTATAAACACTGTCTCACCATCGCCACAACCTGTTAGAATTTCCACCTCGATGACGTTTCTCTGCAAAGACATGACTTTGAGCTGGTTTCCGTTACACAGATATACAACCGGAAGTCCACTTGCCATTTGTGAATTGAGAAATTCTACGGGGTGATATTTGGCACCATCTTCCTCCACATCAGTATTAATGGAGGTGTATATCACTTCACTCCCTTCAATTTGTGAGAGAATACTGTGGTTGATCGCTGCAGCTTGATCATCTTCGGAGTTAAAACGGAAACACGCCTAAGAATTCTCTTGGTACGGTATTTGACTGATATCCTCGTATATTGCCACTAGGAAGCAGTGTGGCAGCGATTCCAGAAGATCCACACACATACATATTTTAAAATCGCTTGGACAATTCTGCTGTCAAAATCTGTAAAAAAAACATTTTATTCCTACAGTCTTTTGCTCTAAAATGATCAGAATACAACCTTGAATGTTTTGTGACTGTAAAGTACTTGTAACTTAGTAGTTTCCCATAGCTTACGAAGTTTTCCATTTTTTGTGAATTAATACATTCTATGAACTATTACATACACAATCCAAAAAAAAAAAATCGTTTTACAAAAAGAGTTTAAAAAAACAGATGTAAATCGAACTTACTACCCCGGGCGGCCTACCACCAGCTCATAAAGCAGTATTATTTTAATGTTACTTCAGTGGGAGAAAGAGATGGAGCTAAACATCCTGTAGAGCTTCATCTCTTTCCCACACTGAAGTAAACTAAAGTAATATTAAAATAATACTGCTTTTGAGCTGGTGGTAGGCCCTCAGGACTTCAAATCATTCGTCTAACCGCTTACTTATTCGCTTTGTTGAAAGTTGGCTAAAATAGCCGTTCCTATATAAAAGGTAGCGTGATGATAATCATTTAAAAAGTTAAATCGGTAACTACCTATCTACAATATCCCAACCTTTTGGCGCGTCCTTTTACAATTTGCAGAGAAAAATACGAACATGATGTAACATTGCTCATCCCCCATAGCAAATAGCGTGATAGTTTATGCCCTACAGTTGGTACAGACAAACATTCTAAAAACTTTATTTTCCGCATAAGAATCGATCCCAGACCTCGTAGCAATAACTTTCTTTAAAAAAAAATAACTTCGCTACGATTTTATTATATCTATAGATTATAGGTACATAATCAAAAAAAATAATAATCGTATAACAAAATGTGAAAAAAAAGAAAAAAACCGTAGGTGGGAATCGAACTTACAACCCCATGTTTGCAAAGCAACCGCCCAACCGTTGAGCTAATTGCTTTGTTGAAACTTGGCTAAAATAGCCGTTCCTATATAATTCATGATTGACTGCTTAGTTCCATAAAGGTATAGCGTGATGATAATCATTTAAAAAGTTTAATCGATAACCATCTACAACATCCTAAAATTTTGGCGCGTTTTTTTCCAAAAATACGAACATAATATAATATTGCTCGTCCTCCATAGTAAATAGCGTGATAGTTTATACCCTATAGTTTGACCAGTCTTATAGGGAACACCTATGCAAAATTTTAACAGAATCTATCCGGTAGAATTTGCGTCATGCTAGAACATAAAAATACAACATAATGTAATATTGCTCGTCCCCCATAGTAAATAGCGTGATAGTTTATACCCTATAGTTTGACCAGACACACAGGGAATATCTGCGCAAAATTTTAACAGAATCTGTCCGGTAGAATTTGCGCCATGCTGGAACATACATACAGACAAACAGACAAAAATTCTAAAAAAAATATTTTCGGCATTAGAATCGATCCTAGACCTCGTAGCAATTACTTTTTTTCAAAAATATTCAATGTACAGTTTTGACTTCGCTACGATTTTATTATATGTATAGATAGTAAACCCTTCATAAATATATATTGCAGTTATTGCAGCATTGCAGCTCTGATTTCAATTCAACAACCAGCTCAAAGCTACTTCTCTTCAACTTATTTGTTATGAAAAAAGTTCCGTTCTTTGACAGCTAATAAAGTTAATTAAAAAAGAACGCGATAAACAAGTACTGTCGTTCAGTTACGCTCAACAAAATAAAAAATAAAGTTAACTCAAAGAGCAGACGGCCATGAGATCGACTGTACATGGATGTAAAACTGAACTACTTTTGAAAAAAACGGATCGGTACTGCAAAGGAAAGAGATATTGCAAATAATGTAAAAGGAGCTAAGCTAATTCTGCCGCGCTAGCGATAATAGCAGTAAGTACGTTTGGCATAGTTTCGAGTGATTAGCGCTCAAAGTTTTTCGTAACATTTTTACCTTTCCTGACCTGTTTTATCAACTTATTTAAATTCTGATTTCTGAATTATGTAGCCTAAGTAAAGTCTTGTTTCATTTTGTAATTATTAAAGAAAAGAAAGAAAAACATTTATTTGGACACAGTTCGTGAAACACAAAACACAAAAATAACACAGTGAAAAATAAAAAAACAATGTTTTAACAACAAAAGTGTGTGCCTCACGGCTGCGCCAAAAAGGAAAGGAATACATATTTTCAAAGTCTTCTTATTTTGCTGGAAAGGAAAGTATTGTAATAGAAATATGTATTTCTATTACAATACTTTTAAATAACAAAAACTATTCCATATTTAGTACGAGTATCAATTGCTTAATATAACCGCAGTAACTATGAAGTTACTGCTCATATCATTGGCAGAAGTAAAACATGAATGATGAGACTGCACTTAGAAATTCGCTGTAAGTTAATTACTGCTGTTATGCTAAGGAAAACATATCATAAAATCGACTTACTGCTTACTTATTACGAAAGGTGATTCCAGTAACTGGTTTTTTATTTATTTATTAGGAACAATTTATAGGTATTGATAAGTGATAAATGATTTTATTTCTGTAAGTAGGTTTGTACAAACACTTTTACAAGTCAATCATATTTTAAAAACTAATCTTCGATACATTAAATACATCATAATTAATAAGTGAAAATGCAGCAATAATAATAATAAAATAATAATAATAAAATCTTTATTTATCCAAAAACACACAGAGTTTGAAAATACAGTGTGATATTTGGTTTAGAAAATACATTTATAGTTTGTTGCAAAATCTGTACAAGAATAATATTCACTACCTCTTTAGCTAGGGTATACCTGTATTATAAGAGGTAGTTTACGGTCAATAAAAAAAATAAAAAAGTGTCCACTCGGGGACTGCCGCGGTAAAGCTATTGCATAAAATTTGTAACCTCCATACTTCCTATTTGTCAACGCTACACTTGGGATGATGAATAAAGAAAAATGATGATATAAAACAAAAATTACGTTCCCATGACAACATCACGTTGTCATGCTGCCGCGGTAAAGCTATTGCATAAAATTTGTAACCTCCATACTTCCTATTTGTCAACGCTACACTTGGGATGATGAATAAAGAAAAATGATGATATAAAACAAAAATTACGTTCCCATGACAACATCACGTTGTCATGGGAACCGTCATTACATGGTAGGCGGAGTGGGGAGTGTTAGGTTTTATTTTCGTTACGTTACGACATTTCTTGATTCGGTCGCCGCGCTCAAAGCCCGCGATAAAAGCTATGCAATAGCTTAAAAATTAAAAACAAACAGTGGCAATTCGGGAGTGCCGACAGAAGTGAAAACTGAAGTAAAATTCTGCATAGAATATTGATTCGTAACGTAATATAAATAAAGAGCACTATCGCGTTTACAAAAATGAAGTGTCGGTAACGGTGTCGCGAGTTTAATTGTTTTTCGCATCTCAAAAATGCCCAACGTGCCTAAAGAAGTTTTCACTTCAAAACCATTTTTACAAAAATCAATAATAATAAATGACTTTTTTTTAAATAGAAAATTGAAATACTATTCGTCCATTGAGTGCAAGTTTTTATCTAACAGAAATGCTTTGAGCTTAGCCTTAAAAGAGCTAGTGTTTAACAAAATTTTCAAATCCACTGGCAGTCTATTAAATATTTGAACAGCTTGGTAATGAGGGCTATGCTTGACAATGTTAAAATTAGGTACAACTTTATTTTTAAAGTCCTTTCTATGAATGTTTTCCCTGGGTATTCTTTCTTCCCAAGACACAGGTCGAATAAGGGTGACACTGGCTGGTGACTCACTCTGGCAGAGCGTGGTATCGGTGGTTGCGTGGCGGCTGTCTTCTCAATTCAAAATTCTAAAGTCATTTATTCAAACTAGGCTGAGAATCAGCACTTTTCGAACGTCAAAATTACATAAAACAATCACCTAAAAACGAGGGCTCCCTTCACGACTTTCTAGTGCCTTTAGCTGGGAACAGATGACAGAGATGATGTAAGGGAACCGCTGTCGTATCACGTCCACGAAAAACTGCTATATTCCGGCACAATCCTGAAGATATTGAACCACTAATACGATTAGGTCTTCTGGCGAAGGTTATCCTGCGCCGGTATGTATTTACATTTTTGCCTAAAACACTTCGAAAAAATTTTGCAGCTTTATTATAAATTTTAAATCTTTTTCGTAAAATTTTTGGAAACACCAAACTTTTTTTATTCATGATGCTAAAAAGGAAGAAATCTCGTAAAGCTCGCAAACGAAATGTATTACCAAATTTTGTATGAACTCGCAAAAATAAAACTTTTCTACGTTGATAATCTTCGTAAGGTTTGTGAGCAGTTGGGGTGGGACCTTTGGGTATGAATTAGACAAAGCACTGAGTTAACCGACGCAGTCTACACCTGTTGAAGATTTCTTACGACATTTGATTAAAAAGGCGTTGTTTATAATGACATACTTTAATTATACTTACACGTATGCAATCAATCACATTTTTTTAAGTTAAAACTTCTTTAGGCGTGTTGGGCATTTTTGAGATGGGAAAAGACAATTGAACTCGAGACATCGTTACCGACACCTCATTTTTGTAAACGCGATTGTGCTCTTTATTTAGATAAGGTTACGGACCAATATTCTATACGAGTATTTTTCTTCCACCAAAGCGATCTTGTTCAAGTTTTCACGTCAGTCGGCACTCCCGGAGTGCCATAGTTTTTTTTTTGTTGAAATATTGGTGAGTAGGATAAAACACACCAGTATCACGTAGCATACCGAGTTATAGAAAATAAAAAACGTAGTAAACGTCGAAAAGATGGAATATGCACCCTCCCGCGAGTACGCTCAACTTTTGTGAAAAGATTTTTTAATTTTCTCGGTCCGTTCCTATATAATAAAATAAACGAAGAGTGTCAAATCTACGGACTACCGTATTACAAATGTAAAAAGTTTGTGCAATCGTACCTCCAAAATAAGTCATATGATGAAACAGAAAAAATCTTATCTTAACATAATCAACATGGACAAGCAAATACAGACACACACACATACACCCCCACACACACGCCCCCACACTCCCATACACACCCCCACACACACACGCACACACACACCCTCTCATTCATACACACACATGCATCTACTTACCTTAAAATTAAAATTATTTTATTTCATGTTTAATAAAACGTATATTTAAATTTTAATTGTCTAACACAATACTCCAAAATTGTAACAGTAACATCAGAAACACTATGTAACCTTTACGTCATTATACCTTAGGGGACCGGACTGCTTCTCCTTCACACAGGTTTTCAAAACCTAGCTAGGAGAGCAGTGCTCACCCACACGTTGTAGAAATAGTACTTATTTTGAAAAACAGTTTTTTTTTTTTAACGTGTACTACAATTCTTTGTTTTTGAGTAAATAAATATTTATTATTATTATTATTAGTTTAGATAGATCTCATCTCTGTTCATACTTACTTGCTTTTAGATTTCATTTTCCTTTCAGTCAATTGAGCCTATCGCAGTCCACTGTTGGACATAGGCCTCTCCCAAGCTACACCCTGTCCTCCGCCTTTAGCTTTCAGTCTGTCCCATCAACCTTTTTAAGGTCATCGGTCCATCTAGCTGGGGGTCATTCCACACTACGCTTGCTGATACGAGGTCTCCATTCCAGGACTCATCTGTTCCACCGGCCATCGGTTCTTCGATTAACATGGCCGTGGCTACTTCAGCATGCTATACTCTGCAGGCTATGTCGGTATTTTCATTTAATTCGATCTAATACTAGTCTTATTCATACTCTAATGTCAAAACATATTGAATCCGATTAGCAATTTATGGAGGAAATCTTTTTCTGTTAGAAACGCTGCGTGGTACAAGTTTGGTATTCAAATATATTGAAGTTTATAAGGATGTCTCTTTGTATATTTAAGTTACTCTGTTGCGCAAATGGCATTTTTTGATGATAATACCTATAGCAAATATTCAAGATATTGATATTATAAAAATGAAAAATTAATATTTAATAAAATAAATAATAATAAAACTACATTTATAACCCTGTTCCTGATGCCGATGGGCCACAAATTTTATATTTTTAAATGATTTTTATAAGTTATTTAAAAATGTATTTAATATGTAAAAAAAACAAATGAAAGAAAGAATAAACTACATTTATAAAAATATTTAAAATTAAAAAAAAATATAATTGATTTTATAAAAATTAATATATAATTATTATTTATTGGGATAAGTAATGGTCCTGTAACGGTAAATGTAAGTTGATAAAAAAAGCGTGTAATAAATAAATAAATAAAAGACTGCCTCGTTGGGCTATTGGCCCTATTGCTGGGCATGAAGTCTTGGGTTCAATTCCCAGGTTGGGAAAAGTGTTATCGGGTTTTTCCATCAGGAATTTCTTAATAGCAGCCCGGAGTCTTTGTGCCCGGTTGATGGCAATAGGCTTGCTTCCTATTACATGGAACTTAAACATGATTGGCGAAATGTGTACCTAGATGTACTGTAAGTACACCTCTGCCTAAGCCTTCGGGGATTACAGGGGTGATGTGTTATGAAAACAATGTATACCAAGGTCTATTTATAATCTTGTTTCCAATTGATGTTATTTCCACTTAAACAAACATCAACTTTATGCAAGTGTAAATAAAGTTGATTTTACACTGACTAGTGCTGTTGAAAACGTCATAAAAAATTTGAAGTTATAGCGCAAACTGAACCTTATATGTAGGCATTTCAGTTGTTTTTCCTAAAATTCATGTTTGTTTACATGTTTGGCAAACATATTGCGAACGCAGATTGCAGTATCTACTTCAAAGACAGTAAGATCATGCGGAGTGAATTGGTATGGCAATGTTCCTTTGCTGCTATAACACGTAAATGATGAATTTTAAACTCTCGCCGCTTATCCGAGCGTTGAAAATCTAACAGAGCAATAATTTTTAAACATTCATTTATACGTTTCCCAGTGTTCATATGTATAATATCGACGGCGTAGGTGGAGAACTAAATAACTGCGATTTTGGTCAAATTGACTTTTCACCATTTTTGTAACACCCAACATGCACATAAATAAATCGCAATTTTCTCCAAACAAGATTTTTAAGCTATTGCATAGCTTTTATCGCGGGCTTTGAGCGCGGCGACCGAATCAAGAAATTCCGTAACGAAAAAACCTAACACCCCCCACTCCGCCTACCATGTAATGACGGTTCCCATGTAATTTTTGTTTTATGTCATCACGTCATCATCCCAAGTGTAGCGTTGACAAATAGGAAGTATGGAGGTTACAAATGCTATGCAATAGCTTTACCGCGGCAGTCCCCGAGTGCCACACGTTTTTTTTTTTTTTTGTTATTTAGTCCTCCACCTACACCAACGATATGTCCAAGATCAGAGCAAATTGACTGAAATGGGTAAAAAATTATTGTGATGTTGATTTTCTTTTCCAATCAGTCAATCAGCCTAGCATTTTCCCAACTATGTTTGGGTCGGCTTCCAGTCTAACCGGATGCAGCTGAATACCAGTATTTTACATGGAGCGACTGCCTATCTGACCTCCACAACCCAGTAACTGGATAATACGATACCCCTTGGTAAGACTGGTTGTCAAACTTTCGGGCTTCTGACGACCCGTAACGACTGTCAAAGATCCATGAATGACAGCCGGGACCAACGTGCAATTGCTTAAAGTGCTTTTCGAGGCACGGAGGAATCTCGGTATGTAAAGATGGTCAACCATTCATGGACCAACCGAGGCAAGCGTAACTTAATCTGATAGATCGACCTGTGCGACTGTTATTACTTAGCCATGAGCTCGATTTTCTTTTTCCATTTTATTCATTTAGATTTTGACAAAAAAAAAAAGAAAATGAAAAAGAAAAAAAATGAAAATGAATTAATGAATGATGATGAATGAAATTTCTCAGTAGCAGCTCGGAGTCTGGATTTGTGCCCGGTTGATGGCAAAAGGCTCGCCCCCTATTACATGGGACTTAAACATAACTGGCGAAATGTGGGTGTACCAGCTACAGGGACACCTCTGCC
The DNA here is from genome assembly GCA_963680765.1 of Agrochola lychnidis. Classification (NCBI taxonomy): domain Eukaryota; kingdom Metazoa; phylum Arthropoda; class Insecta; order Lepidoptera; family Noctuidae; genus Agrochola; species Agrochola lychnidis. Next base: position 17,759,793 of record OY796869.1, read on the forward strand.
CAACCCTTCGGGGAAACAAGGCGTGATGTTATTTTGACTAAAATCTTTTTTTAATCAAGGAATGTTAGCTATGCTATTCACAAAGCTTTAATTCATTACCAATTAAAATCTCCCCCTTCTAGTATTTACACTTCCGAGTTCCGTTGTTCAATCCGCCATTTCTTATTTTAAGGCTATTTTCCTCCCCACTGTAATTAGTTGAAAGCATGAAGCTCTTCAAGTCAGCTTGAATCTTGCTTGGTATGACAAGTAAGGATTATGTTGGTGCTAGTTTTTAGTTTTACTTACTTACATAAAAATCTCCACTTGACTTGTTGAATTTTTGCTCATTTTTTTAAAGATAGAAGTTTTGCTCTTTAGGGTTCCGTACTCGAAAGGTGCCAAGCGGAACCCTATTACTAAGTATCGATTTTTACAGATTGTGTTTTATATTGTCGCTATAAAAAAAAAAAAAAGTTAAAAATTAAAAGGGGTCCCCATAAAAAAAAAGCAGTGTCACTCCGGGAGTGCTGACAGAAGTGAAAACTTGAACAAGATCGCCTTGGTGGAAGAAAAATACTTGTGTAGAACATTGATCCGTAACGTAATATAAATAAAGAGCACAATCGCGTTTGCAATAACTTGTAGAGCCTACTTAGCTGTGATAGTTTTCCTTTTAATTTCGTTATATAAACTTCTGCTGTGATTTTTTTCACACATCCAAAACCAACCATTTATCTGGCAGGGGGGGGGGGACACTTGACTCTAAAAAAAATTAGCAATTTAAAGCTTAATATTTCGCAAACGGATCGGTCGGCACTCCCGGAGTGCCACGGTTTTTATTTTTTGCTTAAAGCTTTTACCAATAACTAGCGATCTTATTAAAACCCACAGGAATTATATTTTCATGGCACAGATCAATTTTGATTTCCGATGAACTTAAAATACTGAACTTAACTTCATCGTGACAATGCTGTTAAACTTAAAAGAAAGTTACATCGTATGGAATAAGGAGAGTAAAAAGAAGATATCTTTTATGGAGAAAAATTTAAGAAAACGGACGCAGCGCCACCTGCTGATACTTAACAGTTGAATATTTGATAAGGCATCATGCTTTATTAATATTTTAGTAGGCAGGTAATACCTAAGTAAGGCGTGTATGTACCTATAGCATAATGGTTAGGGTGTTACACTACTGAATGATAGGTCACGAGTTCGAACTCCTGTCAAATACTATTTTTTTTTCCTTTATAAAGTTTCACAATTGGTGATACTTTATTCACATTACAATCTAGCTAATAAGTAATTTAAATATAACTTAAACTGCTAAGTAACTATAAAATTAAGAAATCGTCCAATAACGTCTTTCTTATTCACTACTAGCTTCTACCCGCGACTTCGTTCGCATGGAAATCGTAAGACATCACAATATACTACAATAATAGCCATATTTTTATAAAACTTCCCTGTATACTACGTTTGTAGTTTTATTCTCAGCAGCCAAAATATACAGAGAGTCAGGAATGGTGACTCGGGAGCAAGCGACGTAACAGTTGACCGTGTGAGAAGCAGCTTATCCTGAGGTCGACAACCGCAGCCTTCAGCCTTCAGTGTCGGTCCCTGTGACTTGTTGATCGCAAAGCATACACTCCCAGAGAACTGCACGCACTTTAACTGGTAATTATGGGGAATTTGTACTTTATACACGCTATAAACACTGTCTCACCATCGCCACAACCTGTTAGAATTTCCACCTCGATGACGTTTCTCTGCAAAGACATGACTTTGAGCTGGTTTCCGTTACACAGATATACAACCGGAAGTCCACTTGCCATTTGTGAATTGAGAAATTCTACGGGGTGATATTTAGCATCATCTTCCTCCACATCAGTATTAATGGAGGTGTATATCACTTCACTCCCTTCAATTTGTGAGAGAATACTGTGGTTGATCGCTGCAGCTTGATCATCTTCGGAGTTAAAACGGAAACACGCCTAAGAATACTCTTGGTACGGTATTTGACTGATATCCTCGTATATCAGACGAATAAGATCTTCTAAAGTGGGATCTACTCTACCAAGAGTCTCTGGTAGAGTGCTTTCACCAACTTTTAGAAGAACATCGGAGAATACTTGAGCATTTGAATTACCGCCAAGCCGAGGTCGTATGATGATGGTCAAGCGCAGTTTATGAACTCTCGACCATAGAGTCGACCTTTTCAACGAAGTATTCACTTTTTTTGTCAAAACTGTGACACCACCCATCATATCTTGGTTTCTGCGGATGTCCTGCAGGGTTCTGTTTACAGTTTCCACTGCTTTCCTTTTTGCCATAATGCATTCATCCCATACGACGAAGCGCAATCCCCTAAGCACACATCCCTTGTTACTGTTGCGTGACACCCCACAAACAGGCGTTTCGTTGCTCTCTAAATCGATGGGAATCTTAAACATGACGTGCGCTGTTTTGCCACCAGGAAGCAGTGTGGCAGCGATTCCAGAAGATCCACACACATACATATTTTAAAATCGCTAGGACAAATCTGCTGTCAAAATCTGTAAAAAAAAACATTTTATCCCTACAGTCTTTTGCTCTAAAATGATCAGAATACAACCTAGAATGTTTGGTGACTGTAAAGTACTTGTAACTTAGTAGTTTCCCATAGCTTACGAAGTTTTCCATTTTTTGTGAATTAATACATTCTATGAACTATTACATACACAATCCAAAAAAAAAAATCGTTTTACAAAAAGAGTTTAAAAAAAACAGATGTAAATCGAACTCACTACCCCGGGCGGCCTACCACCAGCTCATAAAGCAGTATTATTTTAATGTTACTTCAGTGGGAGAAAGAGATGGAGCTATAAATCGTAGAGAAGTTAATTTTTTTTAAAGAAAGTTATAGCTACGAGGTATGGGATCGATTCTTACGCGGAAAATAAAGTTTTTAGAATGTTTGTCTGTACCAACTGTAGGGTATAAACTATCACGCTATTTGCTATGGGGGATGAGCAATATTACATCATGTTCGTATTTTTCTCTGCAAATTGTAAAAGGACGCGCCAAAAGGTTGGGATATTGTAGATAGGTAGTTAACGATTTAAATTTTTAAATGATTATCATCACGCTACCTTTTATATAGGAACGGCTATTTTAGCTAACTTTCAACAAAGCGAATAAGTAAGCGGTTGGACGAATGATTTGAAGTCCTGAGGGCCTACCACCAGCTCAAAAGCAGTATTATTTTAATATTACTTTAGTTTAGTTCAGTGTGGGAAAGAGATGAAGCTCTACAGGATGTATAGCTCCATCTCTTTCTCCCACTGAAGTAACATTAAAATAATACTGCTTTATGAGCTGGTGGTAGGCCGCCCGGGGTAGTGAGTTCGATTTACATCTGTTTTTTTTAAACTCTTTTTGTAAAACGATTTTTTTTTTTGGATTGTGTATGTAATAGTTCATAGAATGTATTAATTCACAAAAAATGGAAAACTTCGTAAGCTATGGGAAACTACTAAGTTACAAGTACTTTACAGTCACCAAACATTCTAGGTTGTATTCTGATCATTTTAGAGCAAAAGACTGTAGGGATAAAATGTTTTTTTTTACAGATTTTGACAGCAGATTTGTCCTAGCGATTTTAAAATATGTATGTGTGTGGATCTTCTGGAATCGCTGCCACACTGCTTCCTGGTGGCAAAACAGCGCACGTCATGTTTAAGATTCCCATCGATTTAGAGAGCAACGAAACGCCTGTTTGTGGGGTGTCACGCAACAGTAACAAGGGATGTGTGCTTAGGGGATTGCGCTTCGTCGTATGGGATGAATGCATTATGGCAAAAAGGAAAGCAGTGGAAACTGTAAACAGAACCCTGCAGGACATCCGCAGAAACCAAGATATGATGGGTGGTGTCACAGTTTTGACAAAAAAAGTGAATACTTCGTTGAAAAGGTCGACTCTATGGTCGAGAGTTCATAAACTGCGCTTGACCATCATCATACGACCTCGGCTTGGCGGTAATTCAAATGCTCAAGTATTCTCCGATGTTCTTCTAAAAGTTGGTGAAAGCACTCTACCAGAGACTCTTGGTAGAGTAGATCCCACTTTAGAAGATCTTATTCGTCTGATATACGAGGATATCAGTCAAATACCGTACCAAGAGTATTCTTAGGCGTGTTTCCGTTTTAACTCCGAAGATGATCAAGCTGCAGCGATCAACCACAGTATTCTCTCACAAATTGAAGGGAGTGAAGTGATATACACCTCCATTAATACTGATGTGGAGGAAGATGATGCTAAATATCACCCCGTAGAATTTCTCAATTCACAAATGGCAAGTGGACTTCCGGTTGTATATCTGTGTAACGGAAACCAGCTCAAAGTCATGTCTTTGCAGAGAAACGTCATCGAGGTGGAAATTCTAACAGGTTGTGGCGATGGTGAGACAGTGTTTATAGCGTGTATAAAGTACAAATTCCCCATAATTACCAGTTAAAGTGCGTGCAGTTCTCTGGGAGTGTATGCTTTGCGATCAACAAGTCACAGGGACCGACACTGAAGGCTGAAGGCTGCGGTTGTCGACCTCAGGATAAGCTGCTTCTCACACGGTCAACTGTTACGTCGCTTGCTCCCGAGTCACCATTCCTGACTCTCTGTATATTTTGGCTGCTGAGAATAAAACTACAAACGTAGTATACAGGGAAGTTTTATAAAAATATGGCTATTATTGTAGTATATTGTGATGTCTTACGATTTCCATGCGAACGAAGTCGCGGGTAGAAGCTAGTAGTGAATAAGAAAGACGTTATTGGACGATTTCTTAATTTTATAGTTACTTAGCAGTTTAAGTTATATTTAAATTACTTATTAGCTAGATTGTAATGTGAATAAAGTATCACCAATTGTGAAACTTTATAAAGGAAAAAAAAATAGTATTTGACAGGAGTTCGAACTCGTGACCTATCATTCAGTAGTGTAACACCCTAACCATTATGCTATAGGTACATACACGCCTTACTTAGGTATTACCTGCCTACTAAAATATTAATAAAGCATGATGCCTTATCAAATATTCAACTGTTAAGTATCAGCAGGTGGCGCTGCGTCCGTTTTCTTAAATTTTTCTCCATAAAAGATATCTTCTTTTTACTCTCCTTATTCCATACGATGTAACTTTCTTTTAAGTTTAACAGCATTGTCACGATGAAGTTAAGTTCAGTATTTTAAGTTCATCGGAAATCAAAATTGATCTGTGCCATGAAAATATAATTCCTGTGGGTTTTAATAAGATCGCTAGTTATTGGTAAAAGCTTTAAGCAAAAAATAAAAACCGTGGCACTCCGGGAGTGCCGACCGATCCGTTTGCGAAATATTAAGCTTTAAATTGCTAATTTTTTTTAGAGTCAAGTGTCCCCCCCCCCCTGCCAGATAAATGGTTGGTTTTGGATGTGTGAAAAAAATCACAGCAGAAGTTTATATAACGAAATTAAAAGGAAAACTATCACAGCTAAGTAGGCTCTACAAGTTATTGCAAACGCGATTGTGCTCTTTATTTATATTACGTTACGGATCAATGTTCTACACAAGTATTTTTCTTCCACCAAGGCGATCTTGTTCAAGTTTTCACTTCTGTCAGCACTCCCGGAGTGACACTGCTTTTTTTTTATGGGGACCCCTTTTAATTTTTAACTTTTTTTTTTTTTTATAGCGACAATATAAAACACAATCTGTAAAAATCGATACTTAGTAATAGGGTTCCGCTTGGCACCTTTCGAGTACGGAACCCTAAAGAGCAAAACTTCTATCTTTAAAAAAATGAGCAAAAATTCAACAAGTCAAGTGGAGATTTTTATGTAAGTAAGTAAAACTAAAAACTAGCACCAACATAATCCTTACTTGTCATACCAAGCAAGATTCAAGCTGACTTGAAGAGCTTCATGCTTTCAACTAATTACAGTGGGGAGGAAAATAGCCTTAAAATAAGAAATGGCGGATTGAACAACGGAACTCGGAAGTGTAAATACTAGAAGGGGGAGATTTTAATTGGTAATGAATTAAAGCTTTGTGAATAGCATAGCTAACATTCCTTGATTAAAAAAAGATTTTAGTCAAAATAACATCACGCCTTGTTTCCCCGAAGGGTTGGGCAGAGGTGTCCCTGTAGCTGGTACACCCACATTTCGCCAGTTATGTTTAAGTCCCATGTAATAGGGGGCGAGCCTTTTGCCATCAACCGGGCACAAATCCAGACTCCGAGCTGCTACTGAGAAATTTCATTCATCATCATTCATTAATTCATTTTCATTTTTTTTCTTTTTCATTTTCTTTTTTTTTTTGTCAAAATCTAAATGAATAAAATGGAAAAAGAAAATCGAGCTCATGGCTAAGTAATAACAGTCGCACAGGTCGATCTATCAGATTAAGTTACGCTTGCCTCGGTTGGTCCATGAATGGTTGACCATCTTTACATACCGAGATTCCTCCGTGCCTCGAAAAGCACTTTAAGCAATTGCACGTTGGTCCCGGCTGTCATTCATGGATCTTTGACAGTCGTTACGGGTCGTCAGAAGCCCGAAAGTTTGACAACCAGTCTTACCAAGGGGTATCGTATTATCCAGTTACTGGGTTGTGGAGGTCAGATAGGCAGTCGCTCCATGTAAAATACTGGTATTCAGCTGCATCCGGTTAGACTGGAAGCCGACCCAAACATAGTTGGGAAAATGCTAGGCTGATTGACTGATTGGAAAAGAAAATCAACATCACAATAATTTTTTACCCATTTCAGTCAATTTGCTCTGATCTTGGACATATCGTTGGTGTAGGTGGAGGACTAAATAACAAAAAAAAAAAAAAACGTGTGGCACTCGGGGACTGCCGCGGTAAAGCTATTGCATAGCATTTGTAACCTCCATACTTCCTATTTGTCAACGCTACACTTGGGATGATGACGTGATGACATAAAACAAAAATTACATGGGAACCGTCATTACATGGTAGGCGGAGTGGGGGGTGTTAGGTTTTTTCGTTACGGAATTTCTTGATTCGGTCGCCGCGCTCAAAGCCCGCGATAAAAGCTATGCAATAGCTTAAAAATCTTGTTTGGAGAAAATTGCGATTTATTTATGTGCATGTTGGGTGTTACAAAAATGGTGAAAAGTCAATTTGACCAAAATCGCAGTTATTTAGTTCTCCACCTACGCCGTCGATATTATACATATGAACACTGGGAAACGTATAAATGAATGTTTAAAAATTATTGCTCTGTTAGATTTTCAACGCTCGGATAAGCGGCGAGAGTTTAAAATTCATCATTTACGTGTTATAGCAGCAAAGGAACATTGCCATACCAATTCACTCCGCATGATCTTACTGTCTTTGAAGTAGATACTGCAATCTGCGTTCGCAATATGTTTGCCAAACATGTAAACAAACATGAATTTTAGGAAAAACAACTGAAATGCCTACATATAAGGTTCAGTTTGCGCTATAACTTCAAATTTTTTATGACGTTTTCAACAGCACTAGTCAGTGTAAAATCAACTTTATTTACACTTGCATAAAGTTGATGTTTGTTTAAGTGGAAATAACATCAATTGGAAACAAGATTATAAATAGACCTTGGTATACATTGTTTTCATAACACATCACCCCTGTAATCCCCGAAGGCTTAGGCAGAGGTGTACTTACAGTACATCTAGGTACACATTTCGCCAATCATGTTTAAGTTCTAATTTCGGAAGTCGGTGACAAAGAACGAAAATTAAAAAGCAAAGACACCCACAATTCAGACGAGTATAATAATATATTGTGGGGGGCTGGTGCCTAAGCTAGGCTCATGGTCTGTGTTTCAGGACACCAGGATCCCACCCCTTTACATTTTCATTTTATAAATTATGTACTAAGCGCGCTGACTGAAAGATGCGAGACGAATGTTAGTAGATGTGTAGTATGGGTGTGAGATTGTGTGGGTGTGTAATTGTGGGGGTGTGTGCGTGTGTGTGAGAGAGTGTGTGATTTTATTTTTAGTTCATTATAACCATATTTATGAAAGTTGGCTCCCATTTTCACATTTATGTTTTTGATGGGATATCATTACTTTTTGTAAAGAAATTATTATTATTCGTCAATCAAATAAATGTGTGTGTAATCTATTAAATTCTTTTTGTAAATATGCGTAGCAATATTGTGTAAGAATGTAGGTATTTCTTTCGTAACAATTGTTACAATTTTCCGCAATGATGTCAGATCGCTGAGCCGGCGCGGCAAGTATTATTATTAAAAAAAACGTGTACAGTCGGGGAGCCTTATGTCGTATGGCATTTTACTGTGGGGTTGGGCTGCTGACATTGAATCCATCTTTATTTTGCAAAAGAGAGCTATCAGAGCCATTTATAATCTACGTCGCCGCGAATCTCTCAGGAAACTTTTTAAAAGGATTAATATTATGATGGTACCTTGCCAATTCATTTATGAAAATATTATGTATGTAAGGAAAAATCCACATCTCTTTAATAAAATAAGTGATAGACATAATTTTAATACTAGAAATAAAGATAAACTAGATCAACCATTTTTTAGATTATCTTAAGTACATACTTCTTTTATGGGATACTATGTTAAATGTTACAACAAAATACCTTGTGACATTTTGCAATTAAATGAAAGAAAATTTAAAACTCATATTAAAAATACACTTTGTAAACAAGCATATTACAAATTAGAGGATTATATCCAAGATAAGAGTGTTTGGAAACATGCTGGTCCTGCTCCATAGGACAATTTAGAATCAAGACAAAATCAAACTGTTTGCTAATTTAATTATAAAATTTATTACTTTGTGTTTTATGACATTGATTTTACATTCCGTGATTACTTCCTCACACACTGACTTATTAATTGTAAAATTTTAGGAAAATCGTCTACTTTTACAATGTTTGTAAATATGTGAGCACCATGTATCTATCACATATTAAACTATCTGTCGTTGTTTAATTTTTAATTCTTTTTACCTATTGTGGTATAGTAATTTTATTCCAGGTGCACCGTCTTCACATATAATTATTATTTAACAAATGTACGTACATATACAAACAATTGTAAAACATTTTAAAAGAGTAACGGTGGAGTTTCTTGCCCATTCTTCTCCATACGAAAACTACCTTTTGGAAGGGGCGAATGGAATCAATTTTATTATTTTGTAATTTTTGACGTTCAAAAGTGCCATACATGGGCCTATTTGAAATTAATGATTTGACTTTGACCCCGTCAGGAACAAAGTTCCTTCTCACGTATGATTTAATTATTTAATTTTTGCAGCCGCCTCTTTTTTTTTTTTTAAGTATCTTCTCCCGCTCTGGGTGGAGCGGGAGGGCGTGTCAGACTCTTACTGACTAAAACCCACCCGTGTTCCTTCGGTTGCCCTGTTGCCGGGGGCCACGATGTCCCTATCGGTTTTCTGCAACCGAACCCCCGAACCCCCGGCAGGCATTGGCCCTAGCGGATCCCGTCATTTCTGCTGACATCTCTTTGAGGCGCGCGTGGAACACAACGCGCCGTCGACCCGGGCTTGGTCCTTATCGGACGGCGAGCTACCCATTGCTCACCGTTCGCAAGCCCGCGCCTACGGTGGCCGGAAATTGGCTCGCGATTCCCGCCCCGGGCGTCTCCTCCTGCAGCGGTTAGGGGCGTGAGGGCGCGAACTTTGCCTCTACCTCACGCGTTCCGCCTCCTCCTTCGCGAGCATTACCGCTTCGCAGAAGGAGGTTGTAACGGCTAGGGCTGCGCAGGGTAGGCTGCGCAGGCCGTTAACGGTTTAGGTAGTAGTTGTAGGTAATAAAACAGTTAGATAGGTTTATAGATATAATATAGATAGTAAGAAGTAACACGGCTAGGTCGTGGGTAACATCACTGACACTGAGTCTGAGCACTCACACACTTAGGATAGACAGGAAGGGTACCGTCCTTGGTAGCACATGGTAGATGTGGGCGCCATCAGCACAGGCGCGTAGTAGGTCGGACGGCCCTCGTAGACTGCTGGTAGTTAGTGTGTAGATCGCCTGTCAGCACAGGCGCGCGGCGGTAGGCCGCAGGTAGGCAGGCCTTTGTCCGCGTGCAGCCTGAGCCCGTACAGAGAGCCCTGAAAGGTGTGGTAGGAAGCGCATGTCAGGTGGGTGCGAGCAGTAGCAGGCCGCATGCGATGTGTCAGCTTCTTCCCCCTTTTAATGACCAAGGTACGGTACGGGGAAAGTGGAATAGGTAGTAGCTAACACATCGCAGCGGCTTACAGGCAGAGAGAGAAGAAGCAGAGCTAGCGTGGCACAATGATAGATATAAAGTGAGGTTAAGTATGGTGAACACGCGAGCATAGAATACAAGGCAAATAGATAGTAGCTGATGGCTCATTAATAGCTTATATTAATATAATAGCACTAATGTGGAACTCACCCTAGGTCGACGCACACGGTCCTGACGGTCACTCCCTTCAGGGAGGCAAGTGGCAGTCGAAATGACAGAGGCCGCATTCCGAGTTACGTCAAAAGTGATTATATCGCGAATCCGACCAAAGTCCAAAGTCACAATTATTACTCAATAACCCTTATATTTTGTGACTATTAAATTTGGTTGGATTCGCGATATTATCACTTTTAAGGTAAGTCGGAATGCGGCCACTGTGTCCTTAGGAAATTAGTGTTGTGCCACATTTGTAGTGATGTGGTTAGTTACTTACTAATTGATCACTCGACTAATGTAGTTGAGACCGCTCACAACGCTACAAGGTGACGGCCTGCCATTTCCTCTCGCTCCGTACCATGGCCTGAACCAGGGCCGGACGCGAGAGATCACCGCCGCTGATGCAGCCGCCCCTTGGATTTACATTTTGACCTCACTATGGACTTAACTATTCGTAAGTTTATATAAAAAATTAAACGATAATAGTCCCTAAAACAATAGTCATACGATCTATCAATTCAAAAACGTCTCAAGCATAGTACCAACCTACCAACTACCTTGAACATACCAACCTGACGTTTGTAACAACGTTTTTCGAGATCAGTGAATGAATGAAATGAATTCACTGCCGCCTAACATTAGGGACCAAGATTTTGACACGTGACACATCAGTTGACTCGACGGGGTGTTTTGAATTCAGTCATGAAATTCAGGAATTTACATCAACTTTTGGCATTCGAATCAAAAATGTATAGTTAACTGTCAAATTATAAGACGCTGGAGATCAGCGCCATCTGAAGGGAGCAAGTGGCAGTTTTTAACCGCATTTGAAAATTTGAAATTTGTCGTTTTCGGGAGATAGTGCTGATATCGAATTAGATGGACATTCTGGATTTTAAGATGGCGTCTATTCCAAATAATAATAATATTGAAGATTAATTGTCATAGACATCAATTTAATGCCAATTGTAAACTTGATAATCAAAATCCGTAAAAAAACGGACCTCTTAATTTCGTCAAGTTCGTCTGTCCGTGCGTCCGGATGTCATACAGTCATTTAACATGGAGACTATTTACACTCTATCGATGAAAATTTTGAAAAAGGTGTATTTTTTGCACCGTTAAACAATGGTGTAGTGAAATTACGATAAACATAATAGTGGAGGTGGCATTCTCCATACTTACATATAACCGAGAGATGAAAAAAATCTATGCATATAAAGCGTGTATTGTTGGATCTCATAATTAAAATGTTAAAGATGTTTCTAAGTGACTTTGCTTTTGAAGTCAATAATTTTTGAGATACAGTTTATTTTCGGTTACAACCGCAGAATTAACTTTGTTATAGTTTTTTCGAGAAATACAAACTTATTTTTGCAGTCGATAAAATTGATACTATGCAATGTTTATGCGTAAATATTCATCCCAATTACGGAACCCTTCACTGTGCGTAGTCCGACATACACTTGGGCAGTTTTTTTAAAATTTCGTTTTGAAACTACCTCAAAAATAAACAATTTCTATTACTCGAGTAAGATTATCCTATTAAAAACAAATACTATCAAACTCATACAACTAAAAAAAAATGATTGTTGGTTTTATGAAACCACAGTAAAAGTGAAACTTTACACGGTCAGCTGCTGCGAACTATAGGCGCCGCCATATTGGCCTTGGCTGCTCTGACGATCGCCTTTCACTTTATCCCTACTCCGCGGCCGACCGTCACGCGACATGCAACACACAGACGAAAAAGTTTGAGACGATGTAATAAAAGTTTCACTTTAAAAATATAGACGTCATTTAAAAGTGTTTGCGGCATACCTACCTAATTTATATAATTAATTTAACATCATTCCCAAACAAAATTTTCTTAAGCCTACCTAAAAAATGTATACTAGGCATTCTATATCAGAAAGTATCAAAAATAAAATCCACAGTAAATAATTGTCCAATAAATTAAAAATAATTTTGAACAACGTTCCGAATTTAAATTCAAATAAATAGAAACAATTCGGCGCGAAATTCAATAAATGAGGTAAGTATCTATCCTCGTTCTATGTGTTGACTCGTTTTATATTGAATGTCCTAAAAACGATTAAACACTAGAAAAGTATAAATAATTATTTTAAACAATGTTTATTGTATTTAATGCTCAAAACAATTTTATTTTAATTTTCAAGTATAGATTTCAGACATTCGACATAATTATAAATTAATCGAGACAATCAAAATTGAAAAAAAAAAAAACGTTTGGCATAATCGTTTTCGCACATCATTACAATAAAAAAAAAAAACAATGATCGACGATTTTTAACACAAATTGAGTAGTAGTAATGAATATTACGTGAACATGTGTTCGTATAATAAGTAAAGATCTGGGCATTTTCTAGTTACTTATAATATTTTTAATCACATTTGTCACATTTTAAGTCGTATCAGATATGTGTATGTGTGTTAATTGTGAAAAGTTAAAATGTAAACACGCACGATTGGCGCGAAACTTCGACTTTTGATATCAAAAACTTCATTACTACTACTTATTTAACTTGAAAAATGGATGAATTCGTCAAATAATTAAATGTTTTAATAGTCACTGTCCTTATGGTGGAGTTTGGATGTTCGCAATCCCCAATTTTTATGTTTTTTAGCCTCGACCTCGACTGTCATCAAAATGGCGATTATCGCATTTACAGACTTGAATTTTATAAAGGTAAATTAATAATCTTGCGCGCTAAATATGAAAGATTTAATGGCATAAACATTATTTTAGCCAACTCTCTTAATTAAAGATGAATAATCTCATTGGCAGCAGCATTTTCAGTGCTTCTATAGGAAGGTTTACTTTAACAAATAACACAACAATACCTAAATACTAAAAACATTTTATTTCTCATAGAATTTAAAACGGCTTCAGCTTCATTCTCATAACGTAGTCATGGTATGAAAGCAGCGTAGATACGTAGATGGTAGGTGTACGCTTTCCCACAAAACAGTAATAAGCAATGATGATCTCTTAAACGATTTGTCCTATTTTGCTCACTTATCAATAATTATGTACACTAAGTCCTGCTGCTCACATGTCACGATTTGATTCTGGCCCTAACCAGATTATTGTTTTGATCTATTATGGGTAAATCTTTTACACTCTAGGGTGGCTCTGTTTTTATCATCACTTGCTTGCTTATAAACATCTCTGGTAGCAGCCTCTCTCAGTAAGCATGACAAACTTTATCCAAATGTATACCTAACCTAGAAAGTAAGAAAATACTCTTATTGTTGTTTATTTACTTTTGTGTAATAATTATATCACTCATAGTACTTCTGCCATTTTAAAAACACTAACCTGATGACTTCTGTAACTTGCAATTGACATGCCACATACATAACATAATATGCTTAGATTTTCCTGAGCAAGTAATACTTGGGATAGAGTTGTAGATAATATAATCAATAATGTCAAGTCTTGCAATAACACATGTCATCGTCATACCTGAAAAAGGTAAAAAAATTCAATGTATTTACTTATTTTATATAATTACACCATACTATAGACATTTACAGCTGACGACGCGCGACGTACCCCTGACTGAACATAGGCCTTCTACTAATAGGCTGCTAAAATCAATGAGGTTATACAATACGACGGTGTTTATAAATATTTAAAGAACATAATAAACTTACCCAGGGCCATGGAAAGATAAGCAATAGTTCGTCTGGCTTCAATTTCAATTAACAGCATTAAATCGTAACACAAGTATAAAGTAAATACGGAAGAATAAATTCAAATCTACGTAAAAAAACAGCCAACAATGCCATTGATCTGACAGATTTTTTTTCACAGTTTGACATTATGCGTGGTGTCAGTGTTGCCAGGTTTAATTATTTTGGTAATCGATTGACGAAATCGATTGGGTGATTATCAGTGATCGGAGTAGGTCGATTGATTTTACGTACTCGCATCATGAATAGTCATAGAAATCATAACATGGATAAGCCTTTTTTCCGGGATTTCATTTTGGTACTTACGGGATTGAATCAAATATTGTTAAAGTAAGGATTTTTAAACTACTACATTGGAAATTTATAGAATGCGATAGATAAATATTTAAAATATATTATATTGTTTTATAGTATATCTATCCTTTTCTTGGAGTCCGATCACCTATATACTATTAAACAGACAGCAAAAGGGTTGAACATTTCTTATTCATATTGATGTATTCTTTATTCTACACATTACAACATTTGAAATTCCTTAAAAAATCTTAATAATTTCAAAATTCCGGAATCCCGAAGGCGTATCCATACTAATATACGTGCCCGTTCATTGACCTCAAATCAATCTACCTACTCTGATCACTGGTAGTTTATAAAATAACATTACTGCCTCGAAACACTTTTAAGTTTTTGAGTAAGTATATTCAGACCATATAATATTTTATTTATTGTAAAATCATAATTTTACAGTATTTGAGTATAATAAATAGCATTTGAAACATACTCGTGTAATGGATACTCCACGTACTCCATGTGGGTTAGTATCGATATTTTCAATCGATTACTAATTATTTATTGGAATAGTCTGTCATCTGGCAACATTCAGGTTAGGATTGAATGGCGGATGTAGTTCTTTAAGTATCAACAAAATAAATATTTATTAGGTTCTCTAATGCTAGAAGAAATAAATTTTGATAAAACGACTTGAAAAAAATGCGACATAATTTTTGATAAATAAGCTTTGACACGGTATCATACCGTGGGCCTGCTTTCGGGAAATCTCTTTTCAACTTTCTAGGTCATCTGGAAATGGGTTAAATGTTTTTGATGTCTAGTGACAAGTCGTTGATTAAAATGCCGATTTTTAGACGTTAATATCTCAATAACCGTTTGAGTTTTATTTATGAAATTTGGAGTTCTAGTTAATCTAAGGGGTTTTAATAAATAAACCAAATTTCATGTGTCTATGTTACATAGATTTTGAGTTATTAAGGGGTCAAAAGTGGCTCCAAATGGTTCGTGTAATATAACACACTGCAGCCGTGTCTTGCCTAGAACGCCGCGTGTCTAGATGGTGTACATAATAAAGAATATTCTATCTATCTATCTATAAATCTTTGATAATATAGTTTTAATTTTGAATACAACTTGATATCTTGCTTGATGACCGGAACCTCGACACCCGCTTGAATCTACGCTCGCACTTATCGCAATTTGTACAGAGCTGCAATCTATATGCCAAAGAGCCGCATGCGGCTCGCGAGCCTTGGTTTGCTGACCACTGCTCTAGTTGAATTTCTATGAACACTTCTTGAAAATTGTTCTACCGGAATCACGTAGCACCGTCGCGTGGCGATAAAAAATTGGGAAAGGTCTACCTATAAAAAAACCAGCCAAGTGCGTGTCGGACTACGCACAATGAAGGGTTCCGTAGTTGGGATGAATTTATCCCAAAAACAAACTTAACTTTGTAGTTGAAAAATGTGTGAAATGTGTGAAATGTGTGTGTGTGTGTGTGTGATGTGTGTGTGTGTGTGTGTGTGTGTGTGTGTGTCTGTGTGATGTTGTCTTGTGTGTGTGTGTGTGTGTGTGTGTGTGATGTGAGTTTATGTATGTGTGTGTGTTGTAAAATGTGTACTCCCATACGGAATGTATGGGAAAACATGTTTTTACAACTGCAAAGTTAAGTTGGTCAATTATTACTCGTTAACTTGTAGAGCCTACTTAGCTGTGATAGTTTTTCTTACAATTTCGTTATATAACCTACTGCTGTGATTTTTTTCACATATCCAAAATCAACCATTTAGCTGGCAGGGGGGGACAGTTGACTCTAACAAAAATTAGCACTTTAAAGCTTAATATTTCGCAAACGGATCCCTGAATCTAAAAATGGTTTTACAAACTTACAATGTTTTTAAAGGAACTTTCCAATGATACCCCATACCATGCGATAAAAAAAATAAAAATAAAACATCTCCACTTTACGTGTAAGAGAGGTACCCTAAAAAAATGTTTTTCATAATTTTGTTTTAATACTTTGTCGGCGTAATTAATATGTATACCTATGCCAAATTACAGCTTTCTAGTACTAAGGGTCTAGGAGCTAGACCGCGGACAGACAGACAGACATGACGAATCTAAAAGGGTTCCTTGTTTACTACGAAACCCTAAATTGGAATTATATTCAATTCTACGAATATACCAAGAGTTGGGCTTCTCAATATTTGTTTATTTACTAAATAAAAGGGGAATAAAGTACCAAATTAAGGGACTAGGTAAGTACCTACTAGGTCAACAAGGGAAAACTAAATCCAGAGGAGATGCCTTAAGGCTTGAGGTCGACCCTTTGGTCCGTCACTTACTTGCTTATAGTACAAGTTATAAGTTTTCAACGTTTTTAAGTTCTATACCTCATAAGGAAAAAATTGGAACCCTTAGCCCACGTTCGCACGTACGTAATAAGATCGCGGCGATGTTTATTCGTGCACTTGATTTTCAACGCTCTGCTTAGTGCACAGAGTTGAAATCCAACAGTGTGTTTTTTCAACGCGCCGAGACGAGAGTGTGTCCCAGCGCGTTGGATTCTCAACGTTTGGCTTAATACCGAGAGTTGAAAATCCAGTGTGCGATAAAATCCCGCCGCGATTTTGTTACGTCCATGCGAATGTCGGCTTATAGGATCACTTCGTTGTCCGTCTGTTTGTCTGTCAATCTGTCAAGACCCTTATTATCAGAAACGTGTGGAGGTATCAAGTTGAAATTTATATCTATAACTGTCCTTTGGAGCTCTAAAAAATCAAGTTTCTGCAATCTCTAACAGCCGTCATAGGGCGGCCACTTCTTCGGCCACCAAGTTACTCGACCACGCTTAAATTCGCTGAACCAGCGAAAAACAGTCTCTTCAGAAGGGATTTTGTCTATGAACGCCATTCGAAGTCTTTCAAACGATTCTTCTGGTTTTAGTCGACATTTGAAATCGTACAAAATCATCGCGCGAAAATATTCTCGTTGTAAATCAATTTTTCAGTGAGACAGAGTATTTTGATTTTGCTCGTAAAAAAACGTGGAGGGAATTTCGAATTTGGAATGTTGTGTTTTTTGTAATAAATAGTTATAGTTTTAATTGACATCAAAACCAGCCAGTGTCCCGTAGACAAAAACTGTTAGTCGCAAAACTTTCTGAGTGACCTGTATATGTGTTATGGTCACGAATTACAATTTTGATCAAGATACAACCTGACATCTGCAAATTGCAAAAAAAAAACGTAAGAAAAATTTGAATTTCGCGGGATACATTTGCAGATCCACCTTAAGTTGTCTGTTATTCTGCCAGACGGACTTCTATATTGAAAGAGTATCTAGCTAGTGGGGTGGGGATAAATCCCATATATCTAAAGCATTTACATACTTCCTTGATATAATCTTTTCATTATTTGACCTACAATTTTTTATCATCATCATCATCATCATTTCAGCCGAAAGACGTCCACTGCTGAACATAGGCCTCCCCCAAGCACCTCCACTTCGACCGATTCTGTGCTTTCCGTATCCAGCGGATTCCTGCGGCCTTCACAAGGTCATCGGTCCATCTTGTGGGAGGCCTTCCAACGCTACGTCTTCCGGTACGCGGTCGCCACTCCAGAACCTTTCGGCCCCATCGGCCATCCGTTCTGCGAGCAATGTGCCTTGCCCATTGAAACTTATGTTTGGCAATTCTTCGGGCTATGTCGGTTACCTTGGTTCTCCTGCGGATCTCTTCATTTCTGATTCGATCACGTAGGGAAACTCCAAGCATAGCCCTCTCCATTGCCCTTTGGCCTTTGCCCTTTTTCAGTACCATAGGTCATCACAAGCACATAATTTTTTTTTATTTTTTATCAAATTAGATTTGTTACAGCTGTAGTGGCAATCATGTCATTTGGTTTGAATAGGTCCTTATATTTATAATTTTATTTATCTCTTAAATAGATTCTTTTCTTGCGAGAAAGTTGTAGGCTGTAGACTTGTAGACCATTTTCTATTTTGCTAAGTACCTAGTACTTGTTAATAGGCCTACTCTGTCCTCTCATACCTATTAACACTGTAATTTGAAAACATTGTAAAAACCACAAAAACCATTTATTTTTTTAAATAGTAACCGTGGAGTTTCTTGCCGGCTCTTCTCCATAGGAAGCGACCAATTGGAACTATGCACCACGACGTTCTGACGTTTCATAAGTGCCCTTATAGTTTTATGTGAAATAAAATATTTTGATTGTTTTAGACGTGCAGCTTAAAACAATGCTGTATTCAGCGGCAATCAAGATTATGATTCCCATGCCGCTTACATCTCATACCTTGACGCGAAATAATTTGTGGTGGTCGCTGTCATTCCCGACCACACCCGACATTTCCCGACAGTGCCCGAATGTCCGTCCGTGAGCTAGGTAAATTAATTAATTGATAAGAATTTAATCAAGTGTGGCTCCCGGCATTTAGTGGAGATTGTTATGTATGCAGAGTTAGATGTTTAGAAGTATATAGGTATGGCATAATCAGCCCATAATGTTCCCACTGCTGGGACACAGGCCTCCTCTCTATGAGAGGGAATGGGCCGTAATCTACCACGCGGGCCCAGTGCGGGTTGGTAGATGTCACGTCTTCGAATTTTTGGTTCTAGGACATGCTGGCTTCCTCACGATGTTTTCCTTCACCGTTTTGAGAGCAGTGGTGATGAAATAATTTACACAAAGTAAAGCGCTTGTCAGGGTTCGAAGCTACGACCTTAACTCGGAAGTCGCGGCCTATTATCACTGGGCCACCACTGCTCAACAGATATGCTTTTTGAGATGAAAGTAACAGGTTTGAGGTTAGAATGTTGTATGTACTTTCTGCGATAATTTTAGACACCAGTGGCTTATGATGGAGAAAGACATGGAGACTTGAGAGGAATCCTAAGGGCTTAGATAAAGTGATATTCTATCAGCGATTACGATGATGGAAAAGTCAAAATGACATAAGCTTCCGAAAAGCTTAGGTATGTCATCATTAACATAGATGTATTATTTAAAAACTAGCGTTGTAAACATAGATCTGCATGGTCCTCAAATGAAATGATCTGACTAAGATTATTTCCGGATTTTTATATACAAATTGACATTAATGAATTTTATTTATATACAATGACATGAATATTTTACTTTTTAAAGTATTATATATAAGCTGTAAGCTGTGGTTACCTGTAATTGAGTGTGCGTTACAGGATAATGTAATAAAACTAAGTTTTACTATTGTAAAAAGATAATTTGTAATGTAACTCGTTGGTAATCCTTAAATAAATAAATAAAATAAAATAAATATTATTTTAATTATTGTGAGTGTGAAGACTATGTGGGTCATTCCTTTTTTATGGTTCCGTAGTAAACAAGGAACCCTTATAGTTTCGTCATGTCCGTCTGTCTGTCTGTCTGTCCGCGGTCTAGCTCCGAGACCCTTAGTACTAGAAAGCTATAATTTGGCATGAGTATACATATTAATTACGCCGACAAAGTAGTAAAACAAAATTATGAAAAACATTTTTTTTTAGGGTATCTCTCATACACGTAAAGTGGTGATGTTTATTTTTTTATTTTTTTACCCCATAGTGAGGGGTATCATTGGAAAGGTCCTTTAAAAATATTGTGAGTTTGTGAAAACCATTTTTGGATTCAGGGGTTTGTTTGCGAAATATTAAGCTTTAAAGTGCTAATTTTTGTTAGAGTCAAGTGTCCCGCCCCCTGCCGGCTAAATGGTTGGTTTTGGGTGTGTGAAAAAAATCCCAACAGTAGTTTATATAACGAAATTAAAAGGAAAACTATCACAGCTAAGTAGGCTTTACAGGTTAACGAGTAATAATCAACTAACTTAACTTTGCAGTTGCAAAAACATGTTTTCCCATACATTCCGTATTCCAGAACATATTTTTCAACTACAAAGTTAATTTTGTTTTTGGGATAAATTCATCCCAACTACGGAACCCTTCATTGTGCGTGATCCGACACGCACTTGTTTCTTTCTCATTTTTAATCATGGTCTGGCAGTTTGAGTAATTTATGTGGCCTACCCAAATGTCCTTTCTTTGGTATTGTTCGTCGAATCTTTGAGCTCCTTAAATTCTGAGTTGAGCTGCACGATAACTGACAAATGCGTGCACAGACTGGACAGGTCCTCTCAATCTGTGCGGTTCTTTCCTCAAAAGACCATTTCAGACACCAATCTAAATGTTCTTCACATGATCTGACCAAGATTATGTCTGGAGTTTAAAAGAGACTGAGACGTCTGAGTTTGTTTCGGCCTTTCTTCTCAGAGTAGTCAGATGGGAAACGCCGATGTCATCTAGTTTTTAAAATATGACTGACGCTTAAAAGTGTTTGTACAAACCGACTTATAAAAATAAAATAATTTATCATTTAGATGTATTATTTGTCATAAATAATAATAATTTGGTCATTAAGGCGTATGTTTTTATTACCATTGAACACCGAATATGATTGCCATCAGTTAGTAGTAGTGGTTTTTGCTGTCGCCAGCTATTTTAATAATAAATTTCCTTTTCTTCAAAAAGCCAAATACAATTTCTCCATCTCAAACAAAACATACAAACGCTCTATATTAATACATCGCTAAAAATTATCTGAGACAGAGTGAACGTCCGTGTCTGTGCTAGTATAAACTGTGTTACAGACACAGGCGCCTTCCTCTTACAATTTGCTGCACTATGGTACGCATAAACTTAGTTTATCTTAAGTACTAATCACTGATCATTTTTATTTTTTCCTTATTTTTTTATTATAGCAAGGAATGGTTGTGTGTGTGTGTGTGTGCGGTGCGGGTGTGTGTGTGGTGTGGGTGTATGTGTGGATTTGTGAGTGGGTTTAGTTGTATGTGTCGTAAGTATGCATCATAGTATAAAAACGGATAATAAAGGAGCAATTTAGATCTGTTCTTAAGCGGGTTAGTAAGATTTTTTTGCAAAGAGTTGTTTAGTATCATCGTACGTTGAACTAACTTTAGGTAGCTTAGCTATAGCCCCACTACCGCATTACCGTGTGCGTAAATGTGGTAGTGGGGCGTGTCATTTCAGAACGGACAAGCTATAAGTACCACCATACCTATTTCTGTAAACAGTATTGCTGTATATTGGTAAGCCAAGTACAATTTTAACAGTTAAAATTTAACCCCGACACAAACATTTCCTCATTTCTCTTCCCTACTCCATCACCAGACTCTGTTCACCATCTATCTATAACCTATTCATTAAGACTATTCCAATGAGCCCAATCATGATACCTGTGCTGTAAGTTGGTAAGGGAGTTGGGTAGGTATCCTGTAAATTCCAGGTGATGCAGCATCAGTTCAAGGTTCGAAAAAAAATCGAAATCGATCAGACCTGTGGAAGATGCTCACATCCATTCATCAAATAGAAAAGAGCTGAAAATCTTCAAACGGTTGAACCGATTTTGACAAAACATGTCTAAAAAACATCGCAAGAAGACCTGCTTTTAATTATAAAAAACCACTTTTAAATCGGTTAGCAGCTACGGTGCCACAGACAGACACACACATAGCGGTCAAACTAAACAAAGGTTATTAAAAATACGAGCCAAGATATTTCAGTTTGTCCTAAATAAAAAGCCAAGGATCCATCATACGCTAAACTAGCACAAATCAACCTAGAAAAATCGAGAACAAAATATATTTATATTTTACGGTCCCTACATAAATCCTTATTATAAGAGAACTCCCTCGTACCCTCACAATTCAATTTCAGGTATATATCCTGTGCTATTCACTTTTATGAATATAGGAGAGCCTTGAGCAAAAAATATTGTCAAATAGATATTATTAGCAACTCGAATATAGGTACTCGGTACACATATTGGAAAAGAAAGTAAATATGGCTGAATTTATTAAAATGCTTTCGATCATGGCTTAAGTTTTATTAAAGAACATTTTTAACCGACTTCCAAAAGGAGGAGGTTTTCAATTCGACTGTATGTATGTTTGTTACGCGATTACTCCGCCAATTAGGAATTGATTTTGATGATTCTTTTTTGTTTGGTAGGTCATACTTCAGAAGTGGTCCTATGTAGATTTTATTAACTTTGCGTGGGTAGTTTTTGAGTTAGTTTTAATAATACGTATTTTTCCCACTTAGTATGTGGATGATATGATAAGTTCCTGCAACTGTTATTTACATAGCAGGTAGTGGTTTTTGAATTTGTATGGGGTAGGTAACACAAATAAAAAGTGAAAAATAAAAACTTATGAGTGAATAATAATTTTAATTTCGGAAGTCGGTGGCAAACAACGAAAATTCAAAACCAAAGACACCGACTTCCGAAATTAAAGTTATTTTTCACTTTGTAGTGTTTTTTTTGGAAGTCGGTTGTTTTTTTTTTGGAAAAAGTTTTATTAAATAGCTTTTACTCGCTTTTTCGATATGGTTTGGGTTATTTAGTATGCTTACCAATGTGTGTAGAGTCACAGATTAATGCGGATGGTTCACTCCGCTAAATCATTTAAATAAAAAGCGACTCTGGCTGCGACACAATAAAGTGCAATTCAGGTCACACAGCGCTAACTACCTACAGTTATATTCACCTAGAAGTTGCTTCTCTTTCTATCGCATAACTCTTATATCTTCTGACTACGTTACACACACTGAATTATTCCGACAAGATGCGAGCCCACCGCGTACTTATAGCTTCATACCTATAATGCGGAGTGCGCCTTCTGTACTATTCTGTAGTAGAGTATAGATTTTAATTTCACCTGTCCTCTAAGTACAAGTATTTTAGTTGCAACCTTAGGACCCCTTTTTTTGGGTTGGAAATTATCAAATAACTTCTCCCGCTCTGGGTGGAGCGGGAGGGCGTGTCAGCCTCTTACTGACTAAAACCCACCGGGGTTCCTTCAGTTGCCTGTATGTTGCCAGGGGCCACGGTAACCCTTTCGGACAAACCCGCAACCCCGGCAGGCATCGGCCCTATCGGACCCCTTCAATTGTGCTGACATCTCTTTGGGGCGCGCGTGGGACACAACGCGTGGCCTCGCCCGCGTGGACCCTAATTCTTTTCTAAATTAAAAGTCAATAAAAATAGCCCTATTTACTGTTAACATTAGCTATCTACTAGTCCCGTCAAAATCGGTCCAGCCGTTTCGGAGATTAGCCGGAACAAACAGACAAAATAAATAAGGTAGGTAGGTAGGTAGGGTGGGTAGGTAGGCAGGGTAGAGTAGGTAGATAGGTAGGTGCGCCGTAGGTAAGTACTTAGTGCTACCCGTGCAAAGCCGGGGCGGGCAGCTAGTAGAGTATACAGGGTGGTAGGGACATCGACGCGAAAACTGAAACCATGGATTCAGTACATGATTTTGAACCCCACTGCATTGAAATTTTTCGTCGGTTATTTAAAAAAATCTGCTGTTCCATAGAAAAGTGCAATACCAACGCGGTCATAATGTATGGAACAGCAGATGTTTTTAAAATAACCGACGACAAATTTCAACGCAAGGGGCTTCAGAATCATTTACTGAATCCATGGTTTTAGTTTTCACGTCGTTGTCCCTGCCACCCCGTATTTATGAAAAGTAAAAAAAACCTGGCACATAATGCGATCACCACCGAGCTCTCAAAAGGTGCTTTATCCCTTTACTGTCATATACGACATCCAGCAAAAAAGCCTAAGAACCACGCAAAATAAAAAATAAAACGGCTATGTGTTAGACCCACGCACAGTGAAAGGTTCCGTAGTTGGGATGAATATTTACACAGTACCTATTGATTTTATCGACCACAAAAATAAGTTAGTATGTCACACCACTGCTCTCAAAACGGTGAAGGAAAACATCGTGAGGAAACCAGCATATCCTAGAACCGAAAATTCGAAGACATGTGACATCTACCAACCCGCACTGGGCCCGCGTGGTGGATTACGGCCCACTCCCTCTCACAGAGAGGAGGCCTGTGTCCCAGCAGTGGGAACATTTACAGGCTGATGATGATGATGATGTCACAGATTTTCTAGAAAAATCAATGAAAAACAAAGTTATTTCTGCGATTGTAACCGAAAAATGTCCCATTATCTACATATCATAATATACATATCTCACAACAAATTAACTTAAATCAAAAAGTCACTCAGAAATATCATCATCTTTTTATTTATGGGATATAACAACACCCTCCCCTTATGTTCATTGAATATTTTCGAAGTGAAAACTTCTTTAGGCGCGATGGGCATTTTTGAGATGGAAAAAAACAATTGAACTCGCGACACTGTTACTGTTACCGTTACCGACACCTCATTTAAAGTATTTTCTGCACAGTAAAATTGTTCAAGTTTTCACTTCTGCCACCCCAATTTTTTTTTTCAAAATTTCACTACACCATTGTTTAGCGGTGCAATACAATGAACAGCTTGCATTCATTGCATGCATTGTATTGCGGTGTTTATTTATTCACCAATATAGTGCTAATAGTCACCGCGTAAAATGGCTATGTGTCATCCGGACGGACGGACAGACAGATAAACATGTCAAAATCATAAGGGTTTAGTTTTTCCATTTGGCCGCGGTACCCTAATAAACATGACGTAAACGTAGGTATCGACCATTATTGACTTAAAAGATTTCACTCCGTCAGGCACCAAACATGAACGCAATACAATTTCGTTGGCCCGACGTGTACAGTGTACTACAGTGTACTGAGTACATCAAACAATGGAAATTGTAAATATGTTACAAATAATACAGCGTCGATATATCAAATTACACTGGCGTGCACGTGTTTTCACACTTCTTTGGTTGATGTCGTGTGGTGCAAGTTTTAAGTTTTTTGTGGGGTTTTTTGGTATATAAGAAACTAGGTATCTCATCCTTAACCTAATTGCATTTAATCAGCCTATAATTTTCCCACTACTGGGACACAGGCCTTCTCTCTGTGAGTAATCTGTAATCCACCATGCGGGCCCAGTGCGGGTTGATAGATGTCACATGTCTTTTTCATTCTAGGACATACCGGTTTCCTCACGATGTTGTTAATAATCGTTTTGAGAGCAGTGGTGATGAAATAATTTATAGAAAGTAAAGCGCCTGTCAGGGTTTGAACCTAAGACGTACTCGTACCGCTTTCCTGATGAGTAAGGTCAGGGAAATTACTTAATTCAATTCCCAACCTTTGGCAGTTGTATGAAATGTAATATGGCTATAAGAAACACAGGAAATTAAAATATATATTAAAATAATCTATACATATAATAAAATCGTAGCGAAGTCAAAACTGTACATTGAATATTTTTGAAAAAAAGTAATTGCTACGAGGTCTAGGATCGATTCTAATGCCGAAAATATTTTTTTTAGAATTTTTAGAATTTTTGTCTGTTTGTCTGTTTGTCTGTATGTATGTTCCAGCATGGCGCAAATTCTACCGGACAGATTCTGTTAAAATTTTGCATAGATATTCCCTGTGTGTCTGGTCAAACTATAGGGTATAAATGTTAGATATGGAAGTATATATTACGGAAGGACGGTGACACTTGTCAATCAAACTCGCTAGTCTGTTGCACACTGGTTTAATCCTTGGATGTTACCACCCGGCGCGGGGAGGGGCGGGGCGCAGCCCGCTCACCTACATAGCACTACACACATACATAACATCCCTTCCCCTTATGCTAGACAATACTCTTATCCTATTTATCTCTAAAATTACACTAAACCTATGTCGTTACTGATTGTTCGTCGTCATCATCATCATCACCACTGACGTACTGAGCCGCCGTAGGTGTCGAAAAGGTTGGACTAATTTCCTGCCGCCTGTGAGTTACTGCGACGCGCGGCTGAGTCGTTGGAGTTCCCCGTCCGGGGTCCGTTACCGACCCTCCTCCCTCTCCTGGCTGCGTGATGGGCTCCGGGTGATTGGCGACAAGCGTCGCTAAATCGGGTACCACGTCTGGGTCCCAGTCCTGGTCGTCGGTTGATGATGAGTGTAGTCTTGTCCTTATTTGGTCGATATGCCTGGTGACTTCGTAACCCAAATGTGGCAGGTATACCACGTACATTATATTGCCGATTTTTTTCCTTATTATTCCTTGTATCCAACTGTGTTTTTTATTATTTGTGTTTTTGGTAATCCATACTTTCTCGTTTTCTGTGAAGTCTGTTCTGTGTTTTCCTTGGTAATATTTAGCCTGTAAGGACTGATTGCGTGCGCCGGTTTGAGTTAGGTCTGTGGACGACGGTGTCGGCTCGGTCGGGTTTAACAGATCCAGCCGCGAGCGCAACGCTCGCCCGAATACTATCTCCGCGGGTGTTTTATCAGTGGTACTATTTTTAGAGTTCCTGTAGTCGAATAAAAATTTTGCTATTTTACCTTGAATTGTTTTTTTATTACAACCTTCTAAAATTATACCCTTTAGCCCCTTTTTTACAATTTTCACAAAACTCTCGGCTTGCCCATTACTAGCCGGGTGATATACCGGAGATAGGACATGCTCGATACCGTTAAGTTTACAAAACTCCCTAAATTCCAATGATGTAAAAGATGTACCGTTGTCACTCACCAACGTGTGTGGAACCCCAAACCGCGACATAAAATCATTTAATTTACCTATAACCGCCCTTGAATTGTAAGTTGAGGACATATCATAACATTCCACCCATTTACTATACGCGTCTACAATAATTAAAAACATGTAATCGTGGAACGGGCCTAAGAAATCTATGTGAATACGATAAAAAGGGTGTGGCGGTAATGGCCATGGCGCGAGCGGCGCGTGCGGGGGCGCGGGGCGCAGTGCACAGCACACCCCACAAGCACCCGCAACTCGCTCCAGCGCCGCGTCTATGCCAGGAAACCACAGCCGCTTGCGAGCCTCTGCCTTCATCTTCACTATACCGAAATGCGAACTATGCAGTTCCCTACATACTTTTTCTTGTAAAGATGAGGGAATAACGACTTTATGTCCACGCATTAAGATATCCTTTTCGTAAGATAACTGTGTACGACAATTATAAAATGGTTTTAAGCCTGCGTCATTAACTGTCCTTGGCCAGCCGTTTAAAATATAACGCTTGATTGTAGCCAAATGAGTGTCGCGAGCCGTCTCGCGACGCATGTCATTTAGGGTCACCGGTAGGTCTCCCTCCACTACAAAGTTGACGTAGGTCGCGCGATCCTCGCAGTCCACGAGTTCGTCCGGCGCCTTCGTCTCGCTCTGTCCCCCGCTACCCCCGCACGCCCGAGATAAATAGTCCGCGCTGTTATGCTTGCTGCTGATGTACTCAATGGTATAGTTATACGCAGCTAGAAATATAGCATATCTCTGCAGGCGGTTGGCGGACACTTCGGGAATGCCTTTGTGGGGCCCGAATATAGCTAACAGGGGTTTATGGTCCGTTCGTAGCACGAAGGGTTCGGACCGACCATATAGGTACTGATGATATCGTCTTACCCCAAAAATTATCGCAGTTGCTTCTTTTTGTATTTGCGCGTAATTTTTTTCCGCTGACGACAGCGTCCGGGACGCGTATGATATTGGTCTCTCTAACCCTTCAACACCTATTTGAGACAGTACAGCTCCTAACCCCGTTGGTGACGCATCTACAGTTAATATTAACTTGGCGTTTGGATCGAAATGCGCTAATGTCTTATCGGATGCTAAAATATTTTTTATTTGGATAAATGCGTCATCGTGATTGCGAGTCCATTCCCACTTTGTATTTTTGTTTAATAAATTATATAATGGACTTAATACGGATGACGCGTCCGGCACGAAATTCCGGTAATAATTAGTTAGACCTAGAAACGACTGTAACTGTGACACGTTTGTTGGCTTAGGTGCTTGTAAAATTGCTTTGACTTTTTCTGGTGATTTCCTAACTCCATGTTTATCTATGACGTGCCCTAGATACGAAATCTCGTCTTTAAAGAACTCACATTTACTTAACTGAACCGTTAATTCGGCATCATCTAAGCGTTGTAAAACCGTGATGAGTCTCTGCCTATGCTGTTCTTTATTTGCACCCGTTATTAGGATGTCATCTAGTAAAAATATGATTCCGTCAATACCCGATAGCAAACATTCCATTGAGCGCTGGAAAATGGCGGGTGCGCTGGCTAAACCAAATACTAATCGAGTGAAATTAAAAAGACCGCGGTGTGTATTAATGCAGGTTAACCTCTGTGATTCCTCATTTAAAATAAATTGGTTATATGCCATTGACAAATCAATTTTACTAAAGTGTATGCCCCCGTGTAACTTGGCCAACAAATCGTGTACCGTAGGCAAGGGATATTGATCGATTATTAATTGTTTGTTGATTGTTACTGAGTAATCTGCACATAATCTGATGCTACCGTTCTTTTTCAAAACAGGCACAACTGGTGATGCGTACTCTGAGTGTTCCACAGGCTTCAAAATGCCTAGTGATAATAATCGGTCGAGCTCCTTGTCTATCAGTTCTTTTAGAGCGTACGGAACCGGTCTTGCTTTAAAAAAAATAGGTTTAGCGTCGGTTTTTAAATGTAAATCAATTTTATGTTTGTTAAAAGACCCGAGGTTGCCTGAGAAAACTTTAGGGAACATGTTAAGGAGTTGCTTGTCAATATTGGCATGGTTAGTAGACTCGCATACCGCTTGCGCTTGGTCGAGCACGGCATGTACAGGTATACGTGCCGGCGCCAACTCAAGGTCAAACTCACGAATGAAGTCGCGTCCAAGCAGCGGCGGTCCGCCTGCGCGCACTACGTACACATTCATAGTATGCGTTCGGCCCAGATACGATACCGGCAAATAAACAACTCCGATCGTTTCAATATTTTCCCCCGTATAACTAAACAACTTTTTGTTGGTGACTGACAATGGCAATCGTTTAAAATTGGATTTGTAGGTTTTCTCTGAGATTACGCTTACTGCTGAACCACTATCGATTTCGAACTCTAAAGCTAGACCACTGATAATTACACGCTCCGTCATTGGTTTCCCTTTCACGCACCGAATATTGTAAAAACACTCACCGTCGTCGCCTCCGTCGTCCACAGCCACTTCCTTCACGAACTTTACTTTGCCCTCGTTTGGGCACATTTTTCGCAAATGACCCTTATCTCCGCACTTTTTACACTTATAGGTTTTATAACGACACTGATTTGCTTTGTGATTAGTGAATCCACACACACTGCACTTTTCCTTTTTGGAAATGTTGAAGACGCCGTCCGGGCCCGCTGCGCCGATGCCGTTAGTGCCCGACGCTGCCAGCGACGAGGCATCGCGCGCGCAGCGCATGCTCTCTGCCAAGTCGATGGCCTTTGCAAGGGTCAGCTCCCGCTGATCCTGCATGAAAAGTTTGTCCCGCTCTCGTCCTGCCGCCATGCCCATGATAAACTTGTCTAGCAAGGCCTCCTCCAAATTCTTGAACGCACAGTGAGTCGCTAATCCTCTTATCCTGGCCGCCCATTGAGTGTGCGTTTCTCCTGGTCGCTGTGTTGCCGAATAGAAGATTGACTTCTCTGCAAACCCGAACCTTTTTGGTGTGAAGTGCTCGTCGAGTAGTTTTACTATATTCTCGTATCGTAATTCTTCCACCTTGCTGGGTAACGCCAGGTCACTAGCAAGCTTGAATGTTGATTCACATAATGACGTTAACAATATCGCCCTCCGTTTGATCGTCGCTTTGTCCGTTTCTGAGGTTATGTCGTTAGCGATAAACCACTGATTTAATCGCAACTTATAACTATTCCACTCTTGCGACTGGTGGTCAAAGGTGGAAAGAACCCCATAAGTCACTCCCGTAGACATTTTGCTATAAATGTGAGTTCGCTCGTCGCCACGTGTTAGATATGGAAGTATATATTACGGAAGGACGGTGACACTTGTCAATCAAACTCGCTAGTCTGTTGCACACTGGTTTAATCCTTGGATGTTACCACCCGGCGCGGGGAGGGGCGGGGCGCAGCCCGCTCACCTACATAGCACTACACACATACATAACAATAAACTATCACGCTATTTACTATGGGGGACGAGCAATATTACATTATGTTGTATTTTTATGTTCTAGCATGACGCAAATTCTACCGGATAGATTCTGTTAAAATTTTGCATAGGTGTTCCCTATAAGTCTGGTCAAACTATAGGGTATAAACTATCACGCTATTTACTATGGGGGACGAGCAATATTATATTATGTTCGTATTTTTGGAAAAAAACGCGCCAAAATTTTAGGATATTGTAGATGGTTATCGATTAAACTTTTTAAATGATTATCATCACGCTATACCTTTATGGAACTAAGCAGTCAATCATGAAATATATAGGAACGGCTATTTTAGACAAGTTTCAACAAAGCAATTAGCTCAACGGTTGGGCGGTTGCTTTGCAAACATGGGGTTGTAAGTTCGATTCCCACCTACGATTTTTTTTTTTTTACATTTTGCTATACGATTATTATTTTTTTTTTTGATTATGTACCTATAATCTATAGATATAATAAAATCGTAGCGAAGTTTAGATTTTTTTAGATTTTTTTAAAGAAAGTTATTGCTACGAGGTATGGGATCGATTCTTATGCGGAAAATAAAGTTTCTAGAATGTTTGTCTGTACCAACTGTAGGGCATAAACTATCACGCTATTTGCTATGGGGGATGAGCAATATTACATCATGTTCGTATTTTTCTCTGCAAATTGTAAAAGGACGCGCCAAAAAGTTGGGATATTGTAGATAGGTAGTTACAGATTTAACTTTTTAAATGATTATCATCACGCTACCTTTTATATAGGAACGGCTATTTTAGCTAACTTTCAACAAAGCGAACAAGTAAGCGGTTGGACGAATGATTTGAAGTCCCGAGGGCCTACCACCAGTTCAAAAGCAGTATTATTTTAATATTGCTTTAGTTTACTTCAGTGTGGGAAAGAGATGAAGCTCTATAGGATGTATAGCTCCATCTCTTTCTCCCACTGAAGTAACATTAAAATAATACTGCTTTATGAGCTGGTGGTAGGCCGCCCGGGGTAGTAAGTTCGATTTACATCTGTTTTTTTTTAAACTCTTTTTGTAAAACGATTTTTTTTTTTTTGGATTGTGTATGTAATAGTTCATAGAATGTATTAATTCACAAAAAATGGAAAACTTCGTAAGCTATGGGAAACTACTAAGTTACAAGTACTTTACAGTCACAAAACATTTTAGGTTGTATTCTGATCATTTTAGAGCAAAAGACTGTAGGAATAAAATGTTTTTTTTACAGATTTTGACAGCAGATTTGTCCAAGCGATTTTAAAATATGTATGTGTGTGGATCTTCTGGAATCGCTGCCACACTGCTTCCTGGTGGCAAAACAGCGCACGTCATGTTTAAGATTCCCATCGATTTAGAGAGCAACGAAACGCCTGTTTGTGGGGTGTCACGCAACAGTAACAAGGGATGTGTGCTTAGGGGATTGCGCTTCGTCGTATGGGATGAATGCATTATGGCAAAAAGGAAAGCAGTGGAAACTGTAAACAGAACCCTGCAGGACATCCGCAGAAACCAAGATATGATGGGTGGTGTCACAGTTTTGACAAAAAAAGTGAATACTTCGTTGAAAAGGTCGACTCTATGGTCGAGAGTTCATAAACTGCGCTTGACCATCATCATACGAGCTCGGCTTGGCGGTAATTCAAATGCTCAAGTATTTTCCGATGTTCTTCTAAAAGTTGGTGAAAGCACTCTACCAGAGACTTTTGGTAGAGTAGATCCCACTTTAGAAGATCTTATTCGTCTGATATACGAGGATATCAGTCAAATACCGTACCAAGAGAATTCTTAGGCGTGTTTCCGTTTTAACTCCGAAGATGATCAAGCTGCAGCGATCAACCACAGTATTCTCTCACAAATTGAAGGGAGTGAAGTGATATACACCTCCATTAATACTGATGTGGAGGAAGATGATGCCAAATATCACCCCGTAGAATTTCTCAATTCACAAATGGCAAGTGGACTTCCGGTTGTATATCTGTGTAACGGAAACCAGCTCAAAGTCATGTCTTTGCAGAGAAACGTCATCGAGGTGGAAATTCTAACAGGTTGTGGCGATGGTGAGACAGTGTTTATAGCGCGTATAAAGTACAAATTCCCCATAATTACCAGTTAAAGCGCGTACAGTTCTCTGGGAGTGTATGCTTTGCGATCAACAAGTCACAGGGGCCGACACTGAAGGCTGAAGGCTGCGGGTGTCGACCTCAGGATAAGCTGCTTCTCACACGGTCAACTGTTACGTCGCTTGCTCCCGAGTCACCATTCCTGACTCTCTGTATATTTTGGCTGCTGAGAATAAAACTACAAACGTAGTATACAGGGAAGTTTTATAAAAATATGGCTATTATTGTAGTATATTGTGATGTCTTACGATTTCCATGCGAACGAAGTCGCGGGCAGAAGCTAGTTAATAAATATATACCTATTGGTTTATAGGTTTTACTTTTTTTAAAACAACGAATGAATTTTCATTTCTTTATATCTTTAATGTCCATATCGTTAACATGTTTAAATATTTTTATAAAATCTTTAAAAAAAACATTTAAAAATAAAAAAAATAGTGGCCCATTGGCATCAGGAACAGGGTCCAAGCTGCCGGTGGTCAGGGCTCTAGAGAGAGGAACCTCCTCACTATGCGTGCCGTGTCTAGGAGTACTGCTTTCTGAATCAAGCCCTTGACCCTTAACCTTATTTCTTTTATTATTATAGATGCACATAACATTGTCTTTAGCAAGAACACCGGAGCTACAGATAATAAATAGCGGAAAGCGGCATCTGGTGGCAACATTTAAAACTTACATGCTTCCTTATTGTAGCCAGTGCTAAATTTTCTATTTATTACAACATTCTCGACTGTACCTACTATAAAAACGCTAATCTCTTTTGACTTAAATCAACAGGTAGGTACCCAAGTAATCGCGTTAGAGGGCCTTGGTGGTGCCCCAGGGATTGTCGTTACAGCTCAGAATCAAACATAAAGCCACATTTTTTATACACTAGGTATATTACCGTAGTGAGGCCATTTTTTGAAGTTGGTGATTCCTTTTTATTTCTGTAAACGTATTGGTCTTGTGGCTAAATGATAACAGCGCAGCGGCTCGGGTTGATCGAAGGGTAAGCTACGCTTGCCACGGTCGGTTTGTGGATGGGTGACCATCCATTACAAATCGATTACCTAGTTAGTATTTTTTTTAATAAGGAAACGAACTTCTGCTACTATTTTACTTACAAAATCATGTCTTCGCCTTTTTTGTATTTTTTTTAAGGGAAAACTTCTTTAAGCGCTTTGGGCATTTTTGAGATGGGAAAAACAATTGAACTCGCGACAGCATTACCAACACCTAATTTTTGTAAACGCGATTGTGCTCTTTATTTATATTACGTTACGGATCAATGTTTTTTATTATTATTATTTATATTTGTACTAATTTTAATAATGTAATTTTAATATAGTAATGTTTTCAAATTTAATAATAACTCCATTTCATTTGGATTTTAATTTGACTAACGATTTATGATTTATGTTTTATTTTATTCCATATTTAGTATTGTTACTTTATGAGCGAGTATTTCATTGTGTTTTTTTATTGTTGTTTGTTCTCATGCAATGTAACGAAGTGTATTAATTTATTATTATTTTATTTTATAATCTAATCTTATTTCATAATTTTATTATGTATCAAATTAATGTTAATGCTGATATTTTAATGATTTAATAATTTGTCGAATAATTGCTCACCTTTTAATAAGAATGTTGTGCATGGCTATAAGTGATGTATTTACACAGTACTCAAGACTCGTGATACCTATTGTAACTATCCTTGTAAATATGTCGTTGGTGTGCCTTGCTTAGTAAATAAATAAATGTTCTATGCAAGTATTTTTACTTTAAAGGTTTTGGAAGTATTTTTTAATTGTTCAAGTTTTCACTTCTGTTGGCACTCCTGGAGAGCCAGTTTTTTTTTTTTAAGAATTTATTCGAATAATATTTGTTATTATTTTTTGCCATTTGTTTGCGAGAAACTTTTAATTTAATAAGGAGATGGGTTATTTTAATAGCGTACTTGAGAAATTTTATGATGGTTATAAGCGTTTTATGGTGACATGAAATGGCATAGCGTCTGCTGACTAGGGGAACGCTTTGAATTCCTGTATTAGGATTTTTGTCATAATTTCTTTATTATTTCTAAAATTGTTGGTGAACTCAGGCAGAAGCAGGTTTGTCAGCTTAAAATATACAATGCCGTTCATGTGACCGCCAGTTTTAAATAATATAATTTCTGAATATTCATGATTTTTTTCGAAAATTTACTTCAAAAGGAGGTCTGAGGAGGGAGGAGGGTCTATCTTTTTAACCGACTTCAAAAAAAGGAGGAGGTTCTCAATTCGACTGTATTTTTTTATATTTTATTTTATTTATTTGTGTTTGTTACCGCAGAACTTTCGACTGGGTGAACCGATTTTGATGATTCTTTTTTTATTTGAAAGCTGGTGCTTTCTGTGTGGTCTCATATAAATTTTATTAAATTTGCTTCGATGGTTTTTGAGTTAGGTTCAATAATACGTTTTTTTTTCCCCACTTAGTATATGGATATCTTAAGTTCCTGTCACTGTTATTTACATAACAGGTAGTGGTGTTCGAATTTGTGTGGGGTAGGTACCACAACTAAAAACTAAAAAATTAAAAACCTTTTCCAAAAAAAAAACAACCGACTTCCAAAAAAACACTGCAATGCGAAAAATAACTTTAATTTCGGAACGGTGGCAAAAAACGAAATTTTTAAACCAAAGACACCGACTACCGAAATTAAAATTATTTTTCGCTTTTAGTGTTTTTTTTTTGGAAGTCGGTTGTTTTTTTTTTCTCTATGATTTTATGGATTTACAATTGTTAAAAAAAAAAGAAAATTTCACCTTGTTTTTTTTTTCATAGTCTACAATTTTTTTTTGTTAATCTGATAAAATAACTCATAAGATTTTAGAAATAATAAACAGAATCCAAATCAAGCCAATAACATCGGAGATATGAGAAACGGTACTCAAAAAAATTTTTTATTAATAACATAAAAAATATTAAACATAAACCCACTGTTTTAAAGTTAATTTTCGATAATTTTTCATGAATATTCATAAAAATACACCCATGGGCGACATTTCCCTATAGTATACGGTTTCCTATAAGAGCGGTGGCTGCACTTAACGGCCGCAGTGACAGCTGTTATGAAAATGATGACAGCGGCAAAGATTTAAATCGTTAGATTCGCTCTACCGCGTCAGAAGATACAAGGGGGGTTTTAGAGGTATAGTTCTCAACATAGCCTATCTCAGTCCACTGTTGGACATAGGCTGCGCCACAAAACCTTGTCCTCCACCTTCTGCACCCAGTCCGTCCCAGCCACTTTCTTAAGGTCGTCGGTCCATCTAGCTGGGGGGGCAGCCCTAACTATGCTTGACGATACGCGGTCTCCACTCCAGGACTCGTCTACTCCACCGGCCATCGGCCCTTCGACAAACATGGCCAGGCCACTGCCACTTCTCGTGGAGTCGATCGGCGGCAGTGATGTCTCGCGTCCGGCCCTGGTTCAGGCCATGGTACGGAGCGAGAGGAAATGGCAAGCCGTCACCTCCTTCTGCGAAGTGGTAATGCTCGCGAAGGAGGAAGCGGAACGCGTGAGGGAGAGGTAAAATTTGCGCCCTCACGCCCCTAACCGCCGCAGGAGGAGACACCCTGGGCGTTGAGAATCGCAGGCAGATTTCCGGCCACCGTAGGCGCGGGCTTGCGGACGGTGAGCAATGGGTAGCTCGTCGTCCGATAAGGACCAAGCCCGGGTCGACGGTGTGTTGTGTTCCACGCGCGCCTCAAAGAGATGTTAGCAGAATTAACGGGGTCCGCTAGGGCCAATGCCTACCGGGGCTGCGAAGAAGTCCGAAAGGGAGATCGTGGCCACCGGCAACAGGGAAACCGAAAGAACACGGGTGGGTTTTAGTCAGTAAGAGTCTGACACGCCCTCCCGCTCCACCCAGAGCGGGAGAAGTTATTTGATAATTTCCCACCCAAAAAAAAAAAGAAAAGACTCGTCTGCTCCACCGGCCATCGGCCCTTCGAAAAACATGGCCAGTCTACTGCCACTTCAGCTTCCTTAATCTGCAAGCTATGTCGGCAACTCCGGTTCTATTCCTGTCCATTTCATTTCTGATTTTATTCTTCAAAGAAACTCCGAGCTAAGCTTTATAGCGCGCTTCGATTTGGTTTAGTAATAAAGTTAAACAGCTAATTATGCAATCCATATGCGTCATAAATATTGAAAAAATATTATAATATAATATAAATATTTAAATATTTTACAAAAGAACAAATATCGTTTTGGTATGGTTAGCTTAAAAGCATAAAATAATTTCGCCGTCGCAACTCAACCGAATTTCTCGTAGCATCTGTGTAGCACTCGTAGCACCTGCGTAGGTGACTCGTAGCATTTCGTAGGCACCTAAATAAAATACCTGTAAGATGTTTATTGAAATGAAATATTACGTTTCATTTATTATTTAGTTAAATTATTTATAATCTACTAAATGGGAGCAGTAAATCATTATAATTTAACGAGGTAAGAAAATCTTTTGTTTAGGGTTCCAGATTAATTTTACCAATAAGGCAATGTTTCTCAAAAGAATGAATTGCTTTAGAAACTTCATTTGATTTATTGATTCGCACGAATTCGAATAACAATGTTTATTTGGCAGAATATTATAATATTAACTGTAGGAAGCCCACCTCCTCTCAGCGAGAGGAGGCCTGTGTCCCAGCAGTTGGAACACTAGAGGCTGATTATGCAATCGTAGAAAAAAAACAATGGCACTCCGGGAGTGCCGACAGAAGTGAAAACTTGAACAAGATCGCCTTGGTGGAAGAAAAATACTTGTATAAAACATTGGTCCGTAACATAATATAAATAAAGAGCACAATCGCGTTTACAAAACCTTTAAAGTAAAAATACTGGCATAGAACATTGACCCGTAACGTAATATAAATGAAAAGCACAATCGCGTTTACAAAAATGAGGTGTCGTCATGGTGTCGCGAAATCAATGGTTTAGTCCCATCTCAAAAATGCCCAACGCGCCTAAAGAAGTTTTTACTTAAAAAAATATTTTGTTATCTGATTCAAACAACTGTGCCATATCATTATCACCTTGTCCTCCACCTTCCATATCCAGTCTATCCCAGCCACCTTTTTAAGGTCGTCGGTCCATCTAGCTGGGGGCATTCTACATTTTTGTTTTTTTTTTTTTGGGTGGGAAATTATAAAATAACTTCTCCCACTCTGGGTAGAGCGGGAGAGCGTGTCAGACTCTTACTGACTAAAATCCACCCGTGTTCCTTCAGTTGCCATGTTGCTGGGGGCCACGATTTCCCTTTCGGCCCTTATTCGCAACCCCGGCAGGCATCGGCCCTGGTGAACCCCGTCAATTCTGCTGACATCTCTTTGAGGCGCGCGTGGAACACAACGCGCCGTCGACCCGGGTCTGGTCCTTATCGGACGGCGAGCTACCCATTGCTCACCGTCGGCATTCTACACTACGTTTGCCGATATGGGGTCTCCACTCCAGGACTCAACTACTCTACCGTTCTTCGACTAACATGGCCAGCCTACTGCCACGATTACAGATTATTTTAAACAAATTTTGTTTATCATTGAATACACTAGAACGTATGTGTTAATTTAATTATCACAATCATAATTGATTAGTCACATACGTGTGATAAATCATCAAATTAACGCAGTCTACTGGAAACGCAGATAAATTCAAAATGATAAAACAGTCGAAATAGTTTTGTTATTCTTGTTTCATTATTTATGGAGATGACTTTATTTCATTTTAATAATGGTAGCATTGTTATTAGAATAGAATAGATTAAAGTTTATTTCGACGCAGTTCGTGAAACACAAAATACAAATAACAAAAAGATAATTGAATTTAATGTTTTCACAACAAAATGTGCCTTACGGCTGCATCTAAATTATGTGTAGGATGTGTACGGACAGTTTGTCCGTAAAGTTAAAGTCAAAGTCAAATCATTTATTTCAATTAGACACAAAAATGCACTTTTGAACGTCAAAAACAAAAAATAGAATTGATTCTAGTCGCCCCTTCCAAAAGGTAGTTTTCGTATGGAGAAGAATGGGCAAGAAACTCCACCGTTACTCTTTTAAAATGTTTTACAATATTTTGTATACATTAATTATATAATTATATGTGAAGACGATGCACTTGGAATAATATTACTATACCACAATAGGTAAAAATAATTAAAAATGAAGCAATGACAGAAAAAATAATAATTATGTAATGGATACATGGTGTTCACATATTTACAAGCATTGTAAAAGTAGGTACCTATACGATATTCCTAAAAAAATTACAAGTGATACTAATTAGTCAGTGTGTGAGTAATCACAGAATGTAAAAAAATAAATAATAATGTTATAATATTTAATTACACAATTAAATTAGCAACCAGTTTGATTTTGTCTAGACTCTAAATTGTCCTATGGAGCTAGACCAGCATGCTTCCAAGCATTCTTATCTAGAATATAATCCTCTAATTTGTAATATGCTTGTTTACAAAGAGTACTTTTAAAGTGAGTTTTAAATTTTCTTTCAGTTAACTGTAATATACCGTACACTGAGATGTTGTATGTAGCTTGTTGATGGATACGAATCACACGGGATGTTACAGGAAATAAAATCACTATTTTGTGTCCGTTATTAATAGACCGATTTATTAGGAAAACCTATAAAATATATACACGTAAAGTAGGTAGCTTGTTGTGGGCGCGATAGCTTATTCAGCGTATGTAGACAAGTAATCGGTGAATAAGTGATTTTACAAACACTTTTACACGTCAATCATATTTTAAAAACATGATGAGGTCGGCGTTTTCTATCTGACTACTCTAAGAAGAAAGGCCGAAACAAACTCAGAGGTCACAGTCTCTTTTAAAGTCTAGACATAATCTTGGTCAGATCATGTGAAGGCCATGTGGATTGGTGTCTGAAGTGGTCTTTAGAGGAAAGCACCACACAGATTGAGAGGGCCTGTCCAGTCAGTGCAAATGCTTATTGCGGTAAAAACAATACATTTCCTATGGCGATGCTCGTACAGGATGCATCACTATTATCCCGGAACCCACGTTAGACCAGCCTTGAAAATAATACCCATTGTATTTTTTTGAAGTGAAAACTTCTTTAGGTGCATTGGGCATTTTTGAGATGGGACTAAACTATTGATTTCGTGACTTGTTACCGACACCGTGGAGTAAAAGACATCGACGCGTTAATTATCGCGGTGCCTGGAGTAAAAGATATCCGCAGTACTGATTTTTTTTTTAAGTTTTCACTTCTGTTGGCACTCCCGGAGTGCCATTGTTTTTTTTTAATATCTTAAGCCCGCTCTACACTCGCGCGCGAATCTTGCTAGAAATTCACGGCGCGAACCGCGGCGTGAACTCCACGTGAAAACGTGTCCCTCCACACTCGCAAAGTTTCGCAGTGTCGTTCGCGATCTCATAGAAAATGGACGCCGATGTGTCTGTTGCTGCTGCTGTGACGCTATGTGCTGTAGCGTACTACAATTATATTTGTTTTAAAAATAACAAACAAATAAAAAAGAGATAGAGAAAGAGAAGATGGTGGATGACGAAAATCCTTATTAAAAAATCTATGCTTATTAAAAAACCACGCTTGACCACTCCCGACAGCGACTCGTGCGCTACTGCAAAAAGCTGCGAGTGTAGATGCGTTTGCGTTCGCACGCTATGAACCAAGCGCGAACCCTTTGTCGTGGGACCAAAAACCGACACCGATCGGGGAACAGCGCGAAGCGCGAACGCGAAGACGCGAAACCTACACTCGTGTTTCACGGCTTTCGCGGGCGTTCGCGCCGCGAGTGTAGAGCAGGCTTTATAATCCTCAGAATCTCCTCTCAATCAGCACACAATTATTGCTACTAAAACGAAAGGTTCATTAGCTGTACTAAAAAAATAATACATTTATTTAAAAACCAAGACACGTAAAATTCTTTTTCAATACTTTATTTATATACGGCATGAAAATACCATTCCTGGTATTAGATAAGTCTGTTAGTATCATGTAGATATTCAAAACCTCATGATCTTTCGAATTTAAAGTAATCATGTCCAAAAAGTCTGACACGAAAATCTCTCCCCACTCACAATACACACATAAAAGTTAGGCACAAAACGCCAGTGTTTTCTCAAATAAGATGAAAAAAAAACTTTTAATGGCCGGTCAAGGGTCGGCCTACTTCTCAAGGGGATCACTCGCAAGAAAAGCCGATTACATCTACGACTTCACCCGTGGCCACGAGCTAC
This sequence comes from Agrochola lychnidis, assembly GCA_963680765.1. NCBI lineage: Eukaryota > Metazoa > Arthropoda > Insecta > Lepidoptera > Noctuidae > Agrochola > Agrochola lychnidis. The sequence continues at coordinate 17,800,641 of OY796869.1, forward strand.
ACGCTCAAGCGACACGCATCTTGCGACAGTGACTGCGGAGATAACAGACGAAAGAAGTTTTTGAAGTCAAACTTCTTCAGGCGCGTTGGGCATTTTTGAGATGGGACTAAACCATTGATTTTGCGACGCTGTGACGACACCTCATTTTCGTAAACGCGATTGTGCTCTTTATTTATATTGTGTTACGGATCAATGTTCTATGCAAGTATTTTTACTTTAAAGGTTTTGGAAGTTTTTTGTTTTGTAAACGCGATTGTGCTCTTTATTTAGATAAGGTTACGGACCATTGTTCTATACAAGTATTTTTCTTCCACCAAGGCGATCTTGTTCAAGTTTTCACTTCTGTCGGCACCCCGGAGTGCCACTGTTTTTTTTTAGAGCATGCCGTGAAACAGGATACAGGTGATAAACGCGTGTTGCTTTACTTCGTGGACACGAGCTACACGCTCAAGTCACAAGACTAAAAAAGGAACAGACTGCAAGCTTCATACTAACGCTTTGCGCGAGATCACTACTACACGCACAGCTTTGTGTGCGTGCAGTGGCACAGACAAGGCGCGCCGGGGGTGCACCGGCGCCCGCTAGAGACAAACTGGTTTGAGCCGGCTCATTCGGAAGCCAACGTTCAGGGGTACGCCGCGCGCCGTGTGCCAGAGCGGTACGAGTGACGCGGACATTTAGGTTAATAGAAATGGCAAATTGTTATAAGTACTGTGTGTATCAATAATAGTAGGAAAAGCAAGGTTTATTTTTTTTATCCAAAGGATTTTGTCAGGTTATTATCTATATCTACCCATACCTACTCATTTTTAATGCTTATTGCAGAATTATTTAGTTACGAGATAGGTAGTATCCTAAATAAAGATGGCCATAAAGTTTTCCCATAAGAATTACTATTTATTAATCTTATGGTTTACCGCCTATATTAGCGAGTTATTGTTTGTCTCCTATTTGTTTCGTATTTTTGTTTTAGTAGGTTTGTAGGTACCACTTACGTTCGTGAAATAGTAAAACCAGAAAGGAAACTTTATAGTTTCGCCATGTCCGTCTGTCCGTCCGTCTATAAGTCACGTATTTTAATAAGTAACCAACTTCAAAAAAAGCAAGCAACGTATGCATCTATGTATGTATAACTATTTGACAGTATAAATAATTACGGTACTTACATACTTTACTATCGTGTTTTATTAGCATATAAGCTTAATCAGCCTAGGTATAATGTTCCTACTGTTGGGAAATAGCCCTTCTCTTTCTGTGAGAGCGAGTGGGCCGTAATCCACCAAGCGGGCTCAGTGCGGGTTGGTGGATGTCATATGTTTTCAAATTATTGGTTCTAGGACATGCCGGTTTCCTCACGATGTTTTTCTTTACCGTTTTGAGAGCAGTGGTAATGAAATAATTTATATAAAGTGCCTGCTTGGGTTCGAACCCTAGACTCGTAAGTCGTGACCGTTACCACTGGGCCACCACTGCTCATTTTATTACCCGACTTCAAAAATGGGAGGGTCTCAGTTCAACAACGATGCACGCATTGTGTGTATAACTATTTCACAGTATGATTAATAAATAGGTATTACTTAATTTTAAACAAACTGTTAAAATAATTACCGGTTCGGTACCGTAATTGGAAAACGGAAAACTCACGGGATCACCTCAGTCACAGTGCGTGTCCGTTCGTCTGTCCATCTGTCCGTCTGTCCAGCTGTCCATCCGTCCATTCATCCGTCCATCCGTCTGTGCTCATCGCCGAATCTCGACCCGCATCTAATTTTTTTTTTTATTTTTTTCTGTAATAACCGAGTGACAGCCCTATGAAAGTAGGTAAGAATTTTGAACTCTGTTAGGAAGCTTGCCTTCTGCTCGTTTTTTATTCTTGTGCTCAAGTGACACGTGTCTTGCTTCAGTGACTACAATAGCAATGACAGTAGCAATGACGTCATTAATCTTGTATTCGTGCGTAGCGTGTTCGAGGATTGCAGTGGACATTATCATATACATTTTCTTGCAAAGCGAAGTTAGACACACGTGCGTAGCCTCTCCATGAGTAGCGGTGGGGCTCCGCCTTCATTGGGACGTGACTTGCAAAGCGACGGACTGAACTCTATTCACGGCCTCGAGCGATGCGACATGCGCACGCGTCACTTGTTTCCGTCCATCGCTCCGCAAATTGCGTCGTGATGACTCGTGGTCTGCTCTAAACAACTTCTTTCATTTATTTTTTTTCTCAGTCGCTGTCATAAGACGCTCGACGCTTAAGCTCGTGGCCACGGGGGTTAGGAAACCCGCGCGTGTATCGCGTGACGCAAGTCGCGTCGAAAGACGCGTCGCTCGAGTTCGTGAAAGGGGCTTACAAGTATGTCCATCCGACCTCATGTTTTTTAAGGAGAGTAGGTAAGAATAATGTTTTTAAAGGATCTTAGTCTTACCTTGTGTTTTAAGTTGTCTTTGTTTTTAGAACAGATTTTCGAACAGCTTGGTTCTAAAGATGGTTACTGTTTATTCTTCTTTTGTGTTGTCGAACTAATATTTAAACTACTGTCTCTTTCTTCGTCTTTTGTGTCAAATAGTTTGGCTGGCGATCCAGGGTGGTTGCCCATGGCCATATGACCGTCCGTATTTTTCTGAATATTCATGAAAAAATATCGAAAATTACCTTTAAAACCCCGTCTATATTTAATATTTTTCATGTTATTCAATTTTTTATTTTTTGAGTAACGTGGCAAACGTTACTCAAAAAATAAAAAATTGAATATGAATAACTCCGATGTTATTGGCTCGATTTGGATTCTGTTTATTATTTTTAAAACCTTATCAGTTTTTTTCGGATTAACTAAAAAAAAATACTGAAATTTGTAGACTATGAAAAAAAAACAGTGGGACTTTCGGGAGTGCCGACAGAAGTGAAAACTTAAAAAAATCGACAACGCTGTAATCAATGCGTTGATGTCTTTTACTCCACGGTGTCAATAAATTCCGTCACAGTGTCGCGAAATCAATGGTTTAGTCCCATCTCAAAAATACCCAACGCGCCTAAAGTTTTAAAATATTATTATGTTCTCTTCAACAACGAAGAGACGTAACAGACCAAATCCTTCTTTACAAAATTGCTAACGGTTTACTAAATGTTCCCGATCTTTTGGCCGAATTAAGTATTGCTGTATCTCGACAGTTAACTATTCGATCTGGTCGCGAGACCATCCACCCTTGCCACAACTGCAAGTTGTACTAACCTTGGTAGCACCGCACCCATGAATCGTCTAATGAGAAATTATAATAAAATCGCTACACGAACGAATAGCATCGACATCTTTTCTAACCCTTTTCGTCAATTCCGTACGAGACTTTTAACCAGCTCGGAGTCTCAAAACCTCTGTGCGACACAAGCCGCCTATTAATAAAATTGTATCCACTTCCATTTCCTTCTTCATAGGTCTTTTTTGTTATTTAGTTAAATATTTCATCGTAGTTGTGAACATAATTCATAATTAATATCCATAATTAATATCTACGATCAACCACAGTATTCTCTCACAAATTGAAGGGAGTGAAGTGATATACACCTCCATTAATACTGATGTGGAGGAAGATGATGCCAAATATCACCCCGTAGAATTTCTCAATTCACAAATGGCAAGTGGACTTCCGGTTGTATATCTGTGTAACGGAAACCAGCTCAAAGTCATGTCTTTGCAGAGAAACGTCATCGAGGTGGAAATTCTAACAGGTTGTGGCGATGGTGAGACAGTGTTTATAGCGCGTATAAAGTACAAATTCCCCATAATTACCAGTTAAAGCGCGTGCAGTTCTCTGGGAGTGTATGCTTTGCGATCAACAAGTCACAGAGGCCGACACTGAAGGCTGAAGGCTGCGGGTGTCGACCTCAGGATAAGCTGCTTCTCACACGGACAACTGTTACGTCGCTTGCTCCCGAGTCACCATTCCTGACTCTCTGTATATTTTGGCTGCTGAGAATAAAACTACAAACGTAGTAAACAGGGAAGTTTTATAAAAATATGGCTATTATTGTAGTATATTGTGATGTCTTACGATTTCCATGCGAACGAAGTCGCGGGCAGAAGCTAGTTAATATCTATTTTTATTTTGTAAATAATTCAACTAACAACAATAAATAAAACTTCCTGTATTCATTAAATTCTCTGCTAGTGCTGTGCACTTCTGTAAGTGACTAGTTCACAATACGAGCAATATGTTTAAGTGAGCAAGTTGTTGAGAAAAAAAAAAACGGAAGTGTCGACATTTATTTTTTAATCAGTATTTAAACACAAGTGTTAATCCAAAAACAATATAGATTACCATAGATTTTTAATAAAAAAGTTATAAGTATAAAAAATAATAATAATTAAAGATAGACCACCCTTTTAAAGTTAAATTTCGATAATTTTTCATGAATATTTAGAAGAACACGGGCAGTCACATGCCCATGGGCGGCATTTTATAATGTACAGACACCCACAAAGAACTATAAAAATAACAAACGAAAGTTTTATAAGGTGTCTTATCACTAGAATCGATCTTCCCGTCAAAAGGGGCTTACACGGTTGTCAATTACGAAGGGTAAGACGATTGGAACTAGCAGCAGTCTGACATACCCCACTGCCTTTCTCAGAAAGGAGGTATTTATAAGACATTCCACGCCAAAGAAATGTAGGTTCAAGCAATGTCACTTGTGAGCTATTTTAATCGAACATACGTTATATGTACTTATCAACTAACTCAGATGTATCATATTTTTTGTAACAATATTTTGATTTAAAACAGTGTCCGTGGAGTTTCTTGCCCGTTCTTCTCCACAGGAACCTACTACGCTTTGGAATGGGCAACTAGCTTCATCTTTCTGACTGACCGACCCCTTGGCAATTCAAAAGTACCTGTAATTGGTTTATTTGAAATAAATGCTTTAAGTTTGAGTTTGTCGTGATTTCTATGACATAATAAAAAAATATTATCCACTGTAGCAGCACTGTCAAAGTGCATATTATTAATATTTTAACAAACTTTTAAATATATTTTCATTATGACGACTGAATGTATTATTTTACTTTTGCAACACTTAGAAATAACGGTTATGATGTTAGCTTTATTTCTGGGTGGGACAAAAGTCATTTTAAATGGTAAATTGCAGTGCAGAGCGAGTCGTCGCGTCGTTTGATTGTGAAATAGTACAGTTGTGCGGAATATAAGTGTTGGCAAGAAAAGAGTGTTTTCTTCAAACAGACTATAGTAGAGGATCCGCAGAGGAACGATCTTCACCCATCCGTTAAATGGATGAAAAGTATTTTAAATCAAATTTAGTATGTTAGAAAATATATTGCCACCAAACTACTGTTTGGGTAAAAAATTCCTGTTCAGACTGTGATTAATAAAAAATTCAAAAATTACTTTTTTTTAAACATTGCGAGATATACGCCAATGGAAGCTTTTCAAAGGAAACTTTAGCTACTCACTCGACTTATGCCAATTGGCGAAGGGTCTTATGTCCCTTCACAAAGTTCTACGGCGAACAAAAATATACAGGGCTATGAAACACTATTAAAGCTTCATAATACATTTTGTTTCATTGGTGTTCATTTCTAGGCCAAGCTTGTATGGAACCGTTATCCATCTCCTTTGATATAAAACAGTTTTCATTGATTAAACAGATGGGTGAAGGTCGTTCTTCTGCGGATCTTAGACCACGAGTAATAATTATTAAGATGGCATCCAATGCATAATATGTACAATCTGAATACAAACGAATGCAAATTTTCATGTCCATCAATTATTAGTGTATAATAATTTGAATTCAAAACTAAATACTTTATTGTTGTTTTGTTTTGGTTTCCATGTGAACTATATAGAGTTGTGAAATAGTTTTCGTGCTTGCGCTTTAGCAGCTTTCCTCCCATTTTTAAAATACATTACAATAAATTAAAAGAGTATTAACAACTCTATATACTTCCAAGTCAATTGAGAGCGTCCGGTCTGCACCGAGTGCAAAGGGCAAATGATAGAAATCCGACGACTGACGAAACACGAAGTCTGCCGTGAGACATCAAGAAAATAGTTATACTGTATCTTATATTGCTACTTCTGGGGCAGGTAATGGGCCCGAATTCACGCTGAATCAGTACGGGTGATGTCACATGTTCTCTAGAATTGTGGTTCTAGAAGATGCCGCTTTCTTCTTTCATCATTTTGAGAGCAGTGGTGATGATATAAATTGGACAAAAAAGTTCGAAAATTCGTACCAAATACTACTGGCATAAATTAATACATATGGTTCACTTCACATTTTAGGTATGAAGCTACAAGTACGCGGCGGGCTCGACTTGTTGGACCAATTCAGTGAGTGTAAAGTAGTCAAAAAATCTGAGATTTACGCGATAGAAAGAGAGGCAACTTCTAGGTGGATATAACTGTAGGTAAATAACGGTGTGCGACCTGAATTGCACTTTATTGTGTCGTAGCAAGAGTCGCTTTTTTACCGACTTCCAAAAAGGAGGAGGTTATATGTTCGTCGCGTAAGTTTTTTTTTTATATACCTCCACCGATTTCTCCGTCAATTGTGGACCGATTTTGAAAATTATTTTTTGTTTGAAAGGGTATGCTCTCGAGGTGGTCCCATATATTAACTTTGCTTCGATAGTTTTTGAGTTAGCTTCAATAAAACTTACTTTTTCCCACTTAGTATGTGGATGATATCATGAGTTCCTGTCACGGTTATTTACATAACAGGTAGTGGTTTTCGAATTTGTGTGGGGTAGGTACCACAACTAAAAAGTGAAAAAAAAAATACAAAAAAAAACAGCCGACTTCCAAAAAACACTACAAAGTGAAAAAATAACTTTAATTTCGGAATTCGGTGACAAAAAACGAAAATTCAAAACCAAAGACACCGACTTCCGAAATTAAAGTTATTTTTCACTTTGTTGTGTTTTTTGGAAGTCGGTTGTTTTTTTTTTCACTTTTTTGTCGGTTGGTTTGTAATTTATCTAAGTTACAATAGCTAACTGTCAACTGCTCATCAAAAATACCCAAAGCGCTATAGATGTGCCTATAGTATTTGAAGAGTTCCCTCGATTTCTCCAAGATCCCATCATCAGATCGTGACCAAATGACAATCGGACCAACTTGAAAGTAGTATACCCTTTCAAACAAAAAAGAATTTTTCAATCTTCGAGTAAATAGGAAACATAAATTTAAAAAAAAACCGACGAACTGAAAACCTCCTGCTTTTTTTAAGTCGGTCAAAAAGTCAGAAAACAGCAGGAAAATCATAAAAATGACCGCGGCAGTGTTGGTAGAACGTTTGATAATAAATTGTCGCAGTTGGCGGGACGAGACCCGAGAGGGCTATACCTAGATCGGTACAATCGTTAACGTAATCGGAAACGATAGAGAAAGTAGGTCACGTGTGTAAGGTTTACTCATGTCCTTTGTCGGTGTCAGATTTATTTTTAATGAGATAGTTTTATTATGACTTTACATATAATTTACTTCTTTTTTTGTCCATTACTTGATCGGTGGCGTTCTGTAGTTTTCACCTACCCCCATGGGATTCGCTATTAAGTAATTCGTTAAAGCAAACTTTCGAAGTGCCGTACATCGCGATTATGAACATTCTGAATTAAGTAATTCGTCATAGCGTACATTCTATCTCACGTAAACCGCACTTTTATATTTTATAAAATACAGTACAGCGGTATTTTAAACATCGAAGTTCAGAGGGCGTCAGTTATGTTGAGGGAGGGGGGGGGGGTTAGTTGATCGGTCAAATCGAATCATATAACAGTTTGTAAACATGGGTAATTAGTATAATATAGATGTTTTTTAATAGGCCTCCTTGTTTTGCCGTCACATGGGCCACACCATTAACTCATCATCTGTTACGACGCCTCATTGAGGTGGATAACAATTAAAATTCTATTGTGTCTCGTTAATGACAGTTGAAAGGTTAAACTCAACGTCATCATCATCTGCCCAGCCTTTTCCCAACTATGTTGGGGTCGGCTTCCAGTCTATCCGGATGCAGCTGAATACCAGTATTTTACATGGAGCGACTGCCTATCTGACCTCCACAACCTAGTTACTAGATAACACAATACCCCTTGGTAAGACTGGTTGTCAGACTTTTTGGGCTCCTAACTACCCGTAACGACTGTCAAAGATCTACAAATGACAGCCGGGACCAACGGCTTAACGTGCTGCGTTACGAGGTACGGAGGGGTCTTGGTATGAAAAGATGGTCACCCATCCACAGACCAACCGTGGCAAGCGTAGCTTAATCTGATCGATCGACCCGTGCAGCTGTTGTTACTTAGCCACAAGCCTCACGGTTAAACTCAACGTCAAAGAATTTATTTCAATTAAAACATTTACAGACACTTTTGAATTGTCAAAAAGTCGGTCAGTTAGTCAGAAAGTTGAAGCTAGTTGCCCATTCCAAAACGTAGATCTCTATGGAGAAGAATGGGCAAGAGACTCCAAGGACACTCTTTTAAATATATATATTACAAAATCCTGGGTACATTATTCTTGTTGCTTCTATATGTGAGAAAAAATTATAAAAATAGTCAAAAGCAATTGAAAATATATGATTAAAAATAAGCACTGGCAGATAAGAGATGACCAGTCTCAACTGACGGCGCCCGTTCACGAACATGACGCGTGGATCAGCACCATCCAGCTCAACCATTTTGTAGGGAACCGAATGATCCATCACACTCGCCACCATCAGCGAGACATTTAAGTGAGCATGACATACTCTCAACTGCCATGCTCATTAAAGATCATTGTGCTTTATTAATCCCCGTAGGTACCTCTTACTTAGCAGTAAAGTCATTAACTAAATAAATAGGCTACGTAGTGTGAGGACTTATTGGAATTCAACCTCACACATTATGCAGGCTGGCAAGAACGCTCTATGGTATCCGAACATTCGAACATTTTATATTTAAATTAGGATTTTCGTATGGTGTGCGTTTGTTGAAAGAAATACGAGTTGAGCCCATGGCGTCGGTCGCGTAATATCATCCTTTGCTTTGTATTATTGATTTAAATATAATTTTGTGTTCTCAAAAGTCCTTTAATTATTACACAATACACGATCCCGAGTATCGCAGCAAAGTCTAGTGCTCACAAATGGTGGAGGCGCCTGCCTTCTTAGAGTTCTAGTCCTCACAAATGGTGGAGGCGCTGTAGTGGAAGCGCATAAGTCCGAAGCTAAGTGGTTTTTATTATTGTTTTATATAGAGCGAGATGGCGTATCAAATGCAGCCCTTCTCGGGGATCAACGGCATGTGCCTAGAAAATTTTATTAAGGAGTTCAGGCTTGTGGCCACCGAAAACGAATGGCAGGAATATGATTTGGCTCTAATATTACGTGCATTTCTTGTGGGGCCAGCAATGTATTTCCACAAATATACATACCACGAGGGTATGAGTTTTCAATCTTTTTGTAAAGAATTATGGGCAGAATTCCCATGCAAATGCCACAAAGAATTAGCGGCATATAGGGGACAAGAAACAGAGATGTCCGATGAAAGCGGACAGAACGACATGAATTTAGATAATCACACCAATTTATTTTCTAGTGGAAGACAGGATGACCCACTGGAAGAAATGAAAAGCTGCCAAGAGGGCAGAGATGATGATGAAGATGACTATGATGATGATGAAGACGGCTCAAGTCAGGTGTTCGAAAAGGAACAAATGGAAGAAGCCACAAAATCGGGTCAGTCCAGTCCATTTATTAAACCATTCACGTGTGTTTCAGAGAATCAGATTATGTCCTTGCCAAGGGAAATTATTGATCACGATGAGGAAACTCCTACACATAACTTCGTCGTTGATCAAATTAAGGAAAATATTTCTGAGGATGACGTGGAGTCATGTTCAGTCATAGAAAAAGAGAGTGATGGTGAAGTAGTCGTTGACTTGGTCAAACATGTTGAAATTCTTCAAATGGCCGAGACCACAAATGTTCAAGGTTATGTTACCCATAAGGAACATAAATGTATAAAAATTCTGAATGCCACATTTCGACAACAACGTGCTAAAAACAATTCAAGAAGAGCACCAAATAAAAATAAGGAGTCGTATGTGAGAATAATTAAAAACTTCGTACCGAAAATCAATAAATTTAAAAGAAGGTCGAAAGTTTATAGACATTTTATAAAGAAGTTTTACATTTTAGAATACGAGTTTTTAAAATTAAATAATAAGAGGTTCAGCAATTTTAGTGTTACATACTCTTTGTTTAGATTAAAGCCTTTTCATAGTAGAATTTAATTATTAGTTTTTATGTCACTTATTTTTTTGTCATATGTCATTTAGATGTAAACATCATTTGACACATTATTTTAGTGAGGAATATGTAATAGTATTTTATTGCGTTATAATTTGTTTCTCGTTGCATGTTATGGGGAGTAATCATCGGACGCTGCCGGGAGCGAGTGAGGTATTGTCACTCCTCACATCGCTGAGAAGTCTGAGGGAATGAGCCACTGTCTGCGTCTTCAATGTTATGTCGTTTCGTCTAAATTAGCATGAACGTACTCCAGAATTTATTAATGCGAGTTAAAAGAGGCAAATATTTTTGGAAACTGTGATCCCTTATGGAGGGAGGGGAAGTACTCTGTCTTGGTTGACACCAGCCTCGCTAACGGGGGCATAGCCCTTGCAAGGTGTGTCTAGTTGACACAATTGGTTCAACTTATGACTGAGGTCTCACAGTTTAGTCAGAGCTAACTGACACTTGATAAAGTTTGAGTCTTGTGAGGATAAAATGAGGTTTTGAGATTTTCCCTCTGGAGTATGGTCGTGAGTTTTTAATGTTGTTGAGCGCTTACTTCTTGATCCTTCGTTCCCTCTGGCTCAATTATGTCCGATGGAGTTAAGGCTTAGGATGTTAGAGTTCATTTTCATAAACCCCCTCTGGGTAGATGTGAACTGTCACATCTGTTTGTTTGTTGTCAGAGGCTTGCTGTATCTTTTGCGGTGGTTTTGGTACAGTGAGGTTTAAACAGAAGTATGTTAATTTTTTGTGCACTGTTAGCACCTATTGTCATTTAACTTGGCTGATACCTAACCTGGTATCAGGACTTTGCGATTCGTACGTTCTGACTTAAGCCTTCTCCTGCAAGAGAAAGACCTCACCTTGTATTTTAATTGCCATCGTTAGGTAACGTTTCTGTTAGGTATAGGCAGGAAGGGTACGATTGTTCGGATACTTTGAATAAAGGTCTCTACCTGATCCCTTTATTCAAGTGGGGCGTAGCTCATGTGAGGACTTATTGGAATTCAACCTCACACATTATGCAGGCTGGCAAGAACGCTCTATGGTATCCGAACATTCGAACATTTTATATTTAAATTAGGATTTTCGTATGGTGTGCGTTTGTTGAAAGAAATACGAGTTGAGCCCATGGCGTCGGTCGCGTAATATCATCCTTTGCTTTGTATTATTGATTTAAATATAATTTTGTGTTCTCAAAAGTCCTTTAATTATTACACAATACACGATCCCGAGTATCGCAGCAAAGTTAGTTGCTCACAGTAGTAATCAGTGGTGCCGATTCCCTTGTTCACAAACTAAACTAAATTTAAGTTCAGTGCATCTTTTTCTTTCTATTTCATTAAGAAAAGGACAGAAGCTAAATTTTAGTTTAGTCCTGTCAAATTAATCAGCGCCTGTCACTACTCTATACAAGTTTAAACGTGATTAAAAACTTGTCTACTAAAATTACGTCAATTTACGTCAAGCGCTGATTAATTTGACAGGACTAAACTAAAATTTATCTTCTGTCCTTTTCTTAATGAAATAGAAAGAAAAAGATGCACTGAACTTAAATTTAGTTTAGTTTGTGAACAAGGGAATGGGCACCATTTTATTATACTCTCAACTTTATTCTGTACATAACTTTTAATTTTGTGACCACCAAAATGTACTACGCCAAACTTACTGGACGCCCTTAATAAGTCGGAAACTAGATGCCCAAGGTGTGCTCTAACATTAATCGAAATCAGAATAATACCTTTAGTTTCTGTAAGTCCATGGCATGTTTATTTTAAGGGAAAAGAATTAATATTTTATGACTGCTACGCGCACAGATTGTAATAAGTCTGCGGCGCGTGAGTCGCCGACGGCACGAAATGTTGCCATTTTAAATATTATATTTGTATAAACATTTAGGACTAGTATTGTAATCATTTTATTTTTGTTTTGTTATTTCACTATATGCTGCACCGGTTGACGTCATCACGTCAGCGCCGGCTAGTGCTTTAAACCAGCGCTGGGGCTCTGTCTCGCATGGGGTCGCAGCTTTATGCTGAGCGATGGCCGTTTTGCGTGGATGTGACGCATATTTTCCTCCAATTTGTTATTTACGTATTTTTTTTATCTTTCTTTGCGTCACGTTTACCGCAAATAAACAAATTTTCTTTCTTTTCTTTTCTTTCAATTATATCGCTCATCCAAATCCGCCGATAGATTTTTCATATATTAAAATTCCCAAACACATTACCGACCGTCAGTACCACCCATTTTTACACACCACTCGGTCCGCGGCAGGAATTAATTCGCCATATCGCTGGCGCAAACCGGACATTTTTCACGTCCCAACAGTTCCAAAGAGATTACCATCTTTGTAACAATGGAAGATTTTTGAACAGATTTTTAATTAACCTGTCACTGGAATTTTTAATGGAATTTATGTTAGTTATGCTCTCGTGTTTAAAGATAGCTTGGAGATTTATAGCTCAATAGATATTAGCTTGTTTGCCAAATCCTGGACTAGTGACTGTACTTATATTATAAATGCGAAAGTGAGTTTGTTTATTACGCTTTCACGCTAAACGGTGGAACGGATTTAAATAAAATTTGGCAAATAGGTAGACCATGACCTGGGTTAGAACATAGATTGCATTTTATCCCGATATTCCTACGGGGTCGAGACGTATGCGGGTGAAACCGCGAGGCGCAGCTAGTCTATCACAATGGAATAGGACTCAGGGTGATTTTTCACTCTGGGAACTCGCTGAAGACTGCCTTATTGATAATATTGCCTTATTGGTAGTGTTCACAAGCGCTACTGCTGAGCATGAGATTCTTGGTTCGATTCCCAAGAATTTCTGGAGTCTAGATTTATGCCCGGTTGATGGCAATAGGCTCGCCCTCACATGGGACAAACCATAACTGGAGCAATGTTGGTGAACTATAGGTGCACCTCTGCCTAAACCTTCGAGAAATACAGGCATGATGTTATGTTATGTTCTCACTGAAGAATCTTATTTAAGTTGTAAATCTAAGCCAAAACTGACTTATAGTAAAAGAAAACATCGTATAGTTTCGGCTAGGGTCTAAGATCTCAAGGACCCTGCACCTAATCATTATTAGGGATCCGTAGCCAAATGGCAAAAAACGGAACCTCATGGATTCGTCATGTCATAGCGTCCGTCCGTATGTCACAGCCACTTTTTTCCGAAACTATAAGAGCTATGCTGTTGAAACTTGGTAAATAGATGTATTCTGTGAACCGCATTAAGATTTTCAAACAAAAATAGAAAAAAAACAAATAATTTTGGAGTTCCCCATACTTAGAACTGAAACTCAAAAAAAATTTTTTCATCAATCCCATGCGTGTGGGGTATCTATGGATAGGTCTTCAAAAATGATATTGAGGTTTCTAATATCATTTTTTTCTAAACTGAATAGTTTGCGCGAGAGACACTTCCAAAGTGGTAAAATGTGTGTGTCCCCCCCCTGTAACTTCTAAAATAAGAGAATGATAAAACTAAAAAAAATATATGATGTACATTACCATGTAAACTTCCACCGAAAATTGGTTTGAACGAGATCTAGCAAGTAGTTTTTCTTTTTAATACGTCATAAATCGTAAACCGCAATTTACCTTTCATTCAATGTTAGTTGCTGCTACGGAAACCTTCATGGGCGAGTCCAACTCGCACTTGGCCGCTTTTTTTTCTTAGAGTGTCGATGGAAAATATTGGTTGTAAGGCGCGGGACATATACAAGTGGTGAAGAGCGCGGGCGAGGTGTGGGCGTTGCGATGGTGTGGCGCGGGCGTTGCGCCGCCCGTTTCACATTTCATACAAAATGTATAGGAACGACGTGGTGCGGAACATACACACAACATCCGCACCGTACCGTCGTCGCCTCGCTCGCGCCACGTCTCTTGTGTATGTTCTAAAAGAACAGAAAAATACGTACAAAGGTTTTAAAATGGAGCCACCGCCACCACCACTGTGTAACCCTGTAACACGATACCCCTCGGTAAGACTGGTTGTCAGACTTTCGGGCTTCTGACGACCCATAACGACTGTCAAATATCCACGAATGACAGCCGGGACCAATGGTTTAACGTGCTTTTTGAGGCACGGAGGGGTCTTGGTATGTAGAGATGGTCACCCATCCACGAACCAACCGCGGCAACCGTAGCTTAACCTGATCGATCGACCCATGCGGATGTTATTAATTAGCCACAAGCCCCTCTATTCTAGGAACAATGTATACCATCAAAATTGAAGGATCAGTGTCAACCAAACCCTGATTGCTTTTAATCTGGGAGTTAGTTCTAATTTATACAACACCCATACGTCGAACCCGCGACCTTCTGAAGTTTAGTACTCCGATTCAATTTAATTGGATTAATTGGAAGGGACGTTTACATACCTTAATGTTTGATACGTTAACCAAACATACCGTGTTAGATTATGTTATTGCTACCCGTGAAATATACCTGTACCTATGTACAAAACCGGAATATGTATATTTACAGAATTAGAATCATTAATACAAGTACAAGTTGTAAGGTTTTATTAATTTAACTAAAACTACTCTGTTTAAAATCTATAAATCGAGTCGATCTACGGTTAAAAATGTTGTACTGGCCTTACTGATGGCGGAAATGAGTATTGAAATAAAATCGGGAGATTAAATTGATTTACACTGGCCACATTGTTGGCGACGGTTGCGGCGACTTGGCAGAGATCGGGGACTTTTTGATGGGAGTTGATAGCGAGCAATCGTGGTATTGTTGATGTTGATTGATTTTAAGAAATGAGTTTTGATTATAATAAGTTGTGTGAACAATAAATAAGTTTTGAAGGTTAACTGTGTTATTTCTGAGATATCCTATAAAGTATCTATACATATAATAAAATCGTAGCGAAGTCAAAACTGTACATTGAATATTTTTGAAAAAAAGTAATTGCTACGAGGTCTAGGATCGATTCTAAAGCAGAAAATATTTTTTTTAGAATTTTTGTCTGTTTGTCTGTTTGTCTGTATGTATGTTCCAGCATGGCGCAAATTCTACCGGACAGATTCTGTTAAAATTTTGCATAGATATTCCCTGTGTGTCTGGTCAAACTATAGGGTATAAGCTATCACGCTATTTACTATGGGGGACGAGCAATATTACATTATGTTGTATTTTTATGTTCTAGCATTACGCAAATTCTACCGGATAGATTCTGTTAAAATTTTGCAAAGGTGTTCCCTATAAGTCTGGTCAAACTATAGGGTATAAACTATCACGCTATTTACTATAGGGGATGAGCAATATTATATTATGTTCGTATTTTTGGAAAAAAACGCGCCAAAATTTTAGGATATTGTAGATGGTTATCGATTAAACTTTTTAAATGATTATCATCACGCTATACCTTTATGGAACTAAGCAGTCAATCATGAAATATATAGGAACGGCTATTTTAGACAAGTTTCAACAAAGCAATTAGCTCAACGGTTGGGCGGTTGCTTAGCAAACATGGGTTTGTAAGTTCGATTCCCACCTACGGTTTTTTTCTTTTTTTTTCACATTTTGCTATACGATTTTTTTTTTTTTTGATTATTAACCTATAATCTATAGATATAATAAAATCGTAGCGAAGTTAATTTTTTTAAAGAAAGTTATTGCTACGAGGTATGGGATCGATTCTTATGCGGAAAATAAAGTTTTTAGAATGTTTGTCTGTACCAACTGTAGGGCATAAACTATCACGCTATTTGCTATGGGGGATGAGCAATATTACATCATGTTCGTATTTTTCTCTACAAATTGTAAAAGGACGCGCCAAAAGGTTGGGATATTGTAGATAGGTAGTTACCGATTTAACTTTGTAAATGATTATCATCACGCTACCTTTTATATAGGAACGGCTATTTTAGCTAACTTTCAACAAAGCGAATAAGTAAGCGGTTGGACGAATGATTTGAAGTCCTGAGGGCCTACCACCAGCTCAAAAGCAGTATTATTTTAATATTACTTTAGTTTACTTCAGTGTGGGAAAGAGATGAAGCTCTACAGGATGTATAGCTCCATCTCTTTCTCCCACTGAAGTAACATTAAAATAATACTGCTTTATGAGCTGGTGGTAGGCCGCCTGGGGTAGTAAGTTCGATTTACATCTGTTTTTATAAAACGATTTTTTTTTTTGGATTGTGTATGTTCATAGAATGTATTAATTCACAAAAAATGGAAAACTTCGTAAGCTATGGGAAACTACTAAGTTACAAGTACTTTTCAGTCACAAAACATTCAAGGTTGTATTCTGATCATTTTAGAGCAAAAGACTGTAGGAATTAAATGTTTTTTTACAGATTTTGACAGCAGATTTGTCCAAGCGATTTTAAAATATGTATGTGTGTGGATCTTCTGGAATCACTGCCACACTGCTTCCTGGTGGCAAAACAGCGCACGTCATGTTTAAGATTCCCATCGATTTAGAGAGCAACGAAACGCCTGTTTGTGGGGTGTCACGCAACAGTAACAAGGGATGTGTGCTTAGGGGATTGCGCTTCGTCGTATGGGATGAATGTATTATGGCAAAAAGGAAAGCAGTGGAAACTGTAAACAGAACCCTGCAGGACATCCGCAGAAACCAAGATATGATGGGTGGTGTCACAGTTTTGACAAAAAAAGTGAATACTTCGTTGAAAAGGTCGACTCTATGGTCGAGAGTTCATAAACTGCGCTTGACCATCATCATACGAGCTCGGCTTGGCGGTAATTCAAATGCTCAAGTATTCTCCGATGTTCTTCTAAAAGTTGGTGAAGGCACTCTACCAGAGACTCTTGGTAGAGTAGATCCCACTTTAGAAGATCTTATTCGTCTGATATACGAGTATATCAGTCAAATACCGTACCAAGAGAATTCTTAGGCGTGTTTCCGTTTTAACTCCGGACAACTGTTACGTCGCTTGCTCCCGAGTCACCATTCCTGACTCTCTGTATGTTTTGGCTGCTGAGAATAAAACTACAAACGTAGTATACAGGGAAGTTTTATAAAAATATGGCTATTATTGTAGTATATTGTGATGTCTTACGATTTCCATGCGAACGAAGTCGCGGGCAGAAGCTAGTACATAATAATAATAATATTAGCCTTTATTAACGATCTTACAATCTAGTTACATATATTATTTAGTTAATATTCTTCAGACATCGGTTTCCGAAGATTGTTTTGCTTAAGCATAGGCCCAAGACCGGGAACTCTGGAAGAATATGGGGGAATATTCTTCCAGAGTTCCCGGTCTTGGGTTTTCCTCTTCCACATTGGCCCGGCTGTCGCTTTAAGGTCGTCGTCCCACCTTCGTGTCGGGCGTCCTCTTTTCCTTTTACCTTCTCTTGAGTACCATTCGGCTACTAATTTAGCCTATTTCTCCTTTTTGTCCCTGATCAGGTGGCCCACCCATTTCCACTTCAGCCTTTTTACCTTGCGTGATACGTCCGCAATTTATTTTATTTCCTCGGATATATTTAAGGCTTAATTTGTCCTTTCTCTTAACATTAAGCATACGTCTTTCCATGTTGTGTTGGCATGTTTGTAGTTTCTTAGCGTTTTGCTAAGTTTAAAGCCCATGTTTGGCAACCATAAGTCATGGTAGAAGATAATAGACATAAGTGATGGAAGTATACACGAGTTGAATACTTTGCTTTTTAACGTCATTGGTATACAAGTATACATATTTATGTTAGACTTGAAGAACTTTTCCATAACAGATTTGTTCTTTTGGAACAAATCTAACTTAGAGATATAGATGTTATGTGGTGTGAACTGGTGTGATGTGTGTGTTATTCTAATGATTATTACTCTGTAAATACATATTTGAAATGGTAGCGAATCTTGTTTTGATCGAGATACAACTGACTTGGGGGCCTGAAACGGCCGCTTTGCAGAATCATAAAATGATAATATTATAATATGAATCACACAAACTGTCATATACTGTCATAAACTGACAATTCATAATATTTTCTGTAATTTTCTTTACGTAATTTATCTGTTTGACAGTTTTGTATTGTAATTAAATAATATTTAAACGGTAGACATAAAGAATAAAAATCTCATTTGATTAATAAAAACTGTAAAAAAAAAGTGGTGGCAAACCGGCAGTGCCGACAGAAGTGAAAACTTGAACAAGATCGCCTTGGTGGAAGAAAATACTTGTATAGAACATTGGTCCGTAACCTTGTCCAAATAAAGAGCACAATCGCGTTCACAAAAAAAAAATCCGAAACCTTTAAAGTTAAAATACTTGCATAAAACATTGATCCGTAATGTAATAAAAATAAAGAGCACAATCGCGTTTACAAAAATGTGGTGTCGCGAAATCAATGGTTTAGTCACATCTCAAAAATGCCGAACGTGCCTAAAGAAGTTTTCACTTAATAAAAAATATCTGGTAAAATCACGTTCTGATATGAATTAAATTGAATATGATTCAGCTAAAATATTTGTGTCACCATAGAGGAATTACTCTAAATTCAGAAAATGAATTGCTTTTAGAGGAATTGCTAATGTGGCTGTTTTAGCCCAGCTGTAAATTGAAAAAAAAAAAAAACGTAAGAAAATTTTAATTTCGCTGGCTACCCCTGTGGATCCTCGGAGAAAACAGAATTATTAAACTGTCATGTTTAAAGTTCTAAAAAGCCTGTCTTTTCCTTTTATTAATCGACTTCAAAAAGAAGGAGGTTATCATCAATTGAACTGTATTTCTTTTTTCATATTTGTAACGCGATTACTCCGCCAATTATGAATTGATTTTGATGATTCTTTTTTTGTTTGGTAGGTCATACTTCAGAGGCGTACCCATGTGAATGAGGAAGTCGGTGACAAAAAACGAATATTCAAAACCAAAGACACCGACTTCCAAAATTAAAGTTATTTTTCACTTTGTAGTATTTGTTTTGGAAGTTGGTTGTTTTTTATCACGTTTCAATTTATATTGGCTTTTTCAAATTCAGAAACAATTTGTTAGTAGTTTTCAGGCCCGGGTCGATGGCGCTTTGTGTTCCACGCACGCTTCAAAGAGATGTCAGCAGAATTGACGGGGTCCGCTAGGGCCGATGCCTGCCGGGGTTGCGAAGAATACCGAAAGGGAAATCGTGGTCTCCGGCAACATGGCAACTGAAGGAACACGGGTGGGTTTTAGTCAGTAAGAGTCTGACACGCCCTCCTGCTCCACCCAGAGTGGGAGAAGTTATTTGATAATATCCCACCCATAAAAAATAAAAATAAGTAGGTACCAGTTTCCAAGATAGGTCGACCAAAAAAACTATATCCTTCATCAAAATGTGTCTTCTTTTCCAATAGCAATTTCAGTAATTTAATCTTAGAATCTAATACTGTCTAGTGCGTATGCATGTTGACACTAAGTACCTAAGTATAATGTACCTAATTTACGTAGTGATTCTGTGAGTGCACATGAATGTAATGAGTAACGAAGGTTGATTGATGCATCAATCTTTCTTCATTACCCTCCATTGAAGGGAGTAAATTCAATAAGAAATAATGTTAAGGAGAATAAGTCGTTCTGTATTTTCAAGACGTTGAATTTATGTGTTTATTTGATAAGTAAACTTATTTATAGGAATACGCGGGAAAGGAATTATACCGGTTGCTCCTTTTATTTATTTATTTAATACTTCAAGCACACAAATGTACAGAGGCGGATTTAATGCCAAAGGCATTTTCTACCAGTCAACCTTTGGGTGATGCAGAGACAAACAGTGGTAGGTGCAATAGCGAGAATTGAGGAATAAATATTTATTTAAATATAAAGATATACATAAATATATATTTCCAATTATATATAAACAAAAATAAATACACATAAAATACTACTAAAGCAAATAAGACAAACAATGGGAAATCATTACCGTTGTGATGATACTGCCAGCTTCTTGCGAATGTGCTCGCGAACTTTAACTTTAAAAGATAATCGGTTGGTCGCCATCCTGATTTCCTGTTTTTCTGATATTTAATTTCCAGTTTTTAACCGACTTCCAAAAGGAGGAGGTTCTCAATTCGACTGTTTGTTTTTTTTTGTATGTTTTTGACGCGATTACTCCGCCAATTATGAATTGATTTTGATGATTCGTTTTTTGTTTAGTAGGCCATACTTCAGAGGTGGTCCAATATAAATTTTATTAACTTTGCATGGGTAGTATATTTCTTCCCACTTAGTATGTGGAGATAAGTTCCTGCCACTGTTATATACATAGCAAGTAGTGGTATTCAAATTTGTGTGGGGTAAGTACCACAACTAAAAAGTGAAAAAAAAAAAAGTACAAAAAAAAACAACCGACTTTCAAAAAAACACTACCAGGTAAAAAATAACTTTAATTTTGGAAGTCGGTGGCAAAAAACGAAAATTCAAAACCAAAGACACGACTTCCGAAATTAAAGCTATTTTTACTTTGTAGTGACTTTTTGGAAGTCGGTTGTTTTTTTTTGCAAAAAGTTTTTTCAAATTTTTGTTCATGTTCATTTTTGTTGTTTCAAGTTTTTTCAATTTGACTGTATTATTATTTATGCCCGGCAATTCTAATAGTTATTTATGCAACTGTTGTATAATAAGGGGTATTAAAACACGAATGTGAGTTTATCACACGAGTTTTAATACCTAATTATATACAGTTGCATACATGACTTTTTCTACACCCATGATATGAATCCTCTATAAAAGGTTCTGAAACCATAGAGTGTTGTAGGTACAATGTTGTAAGAACTCTTTGTAAATTCATGGAAAGTTTAATTGCTGAGTATCTAACACAAACAAACTATGTATAGCTAATAACAGTTTTTTTTTAAATTACGGCGCTGTGGTAGTGAAACGCGCGAGCATAAAAATGTTCTTTTTTTAATTCATAAAGATAGAATTGAGTAGTGAGAATGTGGCTGTTTGATGAGTAAGGAAGGGATCGAAAAAGCAAAGGAATTGCATAATGAAATTTAGTAAAACATTATAACACTCGTTTGGATGATATTATGGTTACTATGACACCGGTTATTTTACTGTTGGCAATAAGCTAACTGTTTCAGAAACTATTACAGAGGATTTAAGTATAGCATGGTTGTAGATAAACATACTTTTAGATGGCTCTGCATTATATTTTCTAGGTAGATTTTTAAATAGAATAACATAACATCACGCATTGTTTCCCCGAAGGGTTTGGCAGAGGTGTACGTACCTATACCTACCTGTTCAAGTCCCGTGTTATAGCGGATGACCCGATTGCCATCAATCGGGAATAAATTCAGACTCCGGGCTGTGACTCAGAAAATTCCAGATAGAAAAACCCAATAACATTTTGCCCGACCTGTAAATCGAACCCAGGATCTCAGGCTCAGCAGTAGTGCTTGCGACCACTAGACCAACTAGGCATGACACTTCAAAGACTCTTCAAAAGATAATAAATACTACCCGTCACCTTGAAACTTCTACTGTCTCTGGCCATCTCATATTAATTTGAAAGCCACAGCAGCTATTTTAATGGATAGGATGTTGATGCGGCTGCCGAGGCACTGCAGCGCGTCGGGCACGTTTGCCGACGCTCATTCTGATGGTTTCCATCCCATCCTCAGAAAGAAAGCTGCATCGTTGCGAAGTCGTGTGCGCGGCAGTGGCAACAACATTCTTAGCGTTGTGGCTGGCAGAATTGACTGCCCAATATTGTGGCATTGTGTACAGTTACATGACTTAAAGAACAGTAACTGACAAAATTATAAAGATTTTTTTGTATTTATTTTGTTGTTTTATGATTTTAATTAATTTTTGGAAGAATGAGGAACAGGGTGTAAAGTTCACTCATCCATCATAGAAAAGGGAGGATCCTTCGACCAGACGGGTGTTGTGTCTGGCAGCCAACTGCCCAACGGTTGATGTCGGATAATCTTATATATGTGGTCCGCGCGGTAAACTTTAATTGCGCGATGCAGGATTTGTGTGACGTCATGTCTTTTTTATGCGTGGTTCGTATGTGGTTGTGTAACCGCTACAAATTTAAAGATTTTTATAATTTTATTTTTATTTTACTATATTATTCATGGTTTTGAACATTTTAGTAATTTGGAGATGATTGTGATTTTATTTATATGAGTAATGTAGGCTGATATTTAATCTTAGTAATTATAGTATTATTGTGGTGTGTATTTGAATATTTGGTTACTGACATCATTCTTAAGTATACTAATAAAAATATGGATCATTGTGTCTGAATTAAATAAATAAATTTAAAAAATATATAATAAGATACATTACACATTTATATTGCATTCGACGAGTGTTTTGATTGCACTATACCACACCATTTTGATTTCAAGGTACCTATCCATTTGGAATTGAAATTGAGTTAATTCAATAGCTCACATTTGTCTTACGTTAATTGAAATTACGGGTAAATGATTATTTTTGCCATAAAGGTGTAGAGGGCCGTTGGTCTCAGCTGTCATTCGTAGATCTTTGACAGTCGTTACGAGTAGTCAGAATCCCGAAAGTCTCGATAACCAGCCTTACCAAGGGGTATCATGTTACTCAGTAACTGGTTTGTAGAGGACAGACAGGCAGTCACTCCATGTGAAATATTGAAATTCAGCTCCACCTGGTTAGCCTGGAAGCTGACCCCAACATATTTGGAAAAAGGGTAGGGTAGATGCAGAACACTGGGCCCACGTAGTGAATTGCAGCCCACTCCCTCGCTCATATAATATATTCTACAGTCATAGTTGTTTTTTTTTTGCCAAATACATACCTACTACGTTTTCTTACTTCAAAACGTCTGCAAAAGTCGTTTACAAAGTAAAATAGTCCTCCAGTGTGCACTTATCTTTAAATTCCAACCGCTTAATCTACATCCAAATAGTCTAATGGTTACTTTATCTCACAATGGATCTACTTCTATAAATTCTAACCAAGTTAACTATGGAGTCTAACGCATCTCAATAAATTTAGCCTTTCAAATAATTAATTAAGTTTTAATAAAATTCCAGCGAGAACTTCACTTAATTTATTGAAAGTGAAGGCTCTTTGAGATATTCAAATTATTACTGTATTAAAGTGTTTTATTGAGTTATTTTTCGATCTTTATGCTAAATTCTCTAATTAAGAACTAATTTCGAAACATAATTGCATCAACGTTGTAAAAGAGAACAGCTTTAAAGAAATGAGCAAGTAAATATGATTACCTATGAACTGATTACAACGATTAAGTGGGTAGATCGTAATATTATAAGTGTGTGCAGCTCGTGGCTAAGTTATAACAGCCGCACGGTTCGATCCATCAGGTTAAGCTACGCTTGCCGAGGTTGGTGCGTGTATGGGTGACCATCTTAACATACCGAGACTCCTCCGTGCCTCGGAAAGCACGTTAAGCCGTTGGTCCCGGCTGTCATTCGTGGATCCTTGACAGTCGTTACGGGTCGTCAGAAGCCCGAAAGTCCGACAACCAATCTTACCAAGGGATATCGTATTATCCAGTTACTGGGTTGTGGAGGTCAAATAGGTAGTCGCTCCATGTAAAATACGGTATTCAGCTCGGTATCAAAAGGTATTTTAATAAAACACGTATACTAAAAGATAAATTATCTTTAAAGTGGTGAAGATTTCAGAAAAATACGCTTGATATTGTTTGCGTGATTCTCAGTTTTTTTATCCGCGTTAGACATAAATTTACAAATTAATTACACTATGTAATATAAACATAATCTAAAATGTTCACCGATTGAGTTATTAAAAAAATGCTCTAATTTAACTTTTTTTTTTTCCAAATCATTAACACTACCCGTTTAGACGTGATCTTCAGTATAAAATCATTAAAAGTCAGTTATCGTCGTTCCTTATGGAGCTATTACTCTGTCATGACAAAAAAAAGAGAACTGTAAACTTATAAAATTAAACCGCAGTAGGTATATGAAGTACCACCGCTACTTGAACAACGACATAAAACATACGCCTATCACAATGTCAAAATGTTCAATTTGTATCTTAAAGTACTTAGGTACAGTCCAGGAGGAGACGCCCTGGGCGTCGGGAATCGCAGGCCGATTTCCGGCCACCGTAAGCGCGGGCTTGCGGACGATGAGCAATGGGTAGCTCGCCGTCCGATAAGGACCAGGCCCGGGTCCACGCGCGCCTCAAAGAGATGTCAGCGGAATTGACGGGGTCCACTAGGGCCGATGCAAACCGGTTGCGAAGAAAACCGAAAGGAAGATCGTAGCTCCCGGCAACAGGGCAATCGAAGGAACACGGGTGGGTTTTAAGTCAGTAAGAGTCTGACACGCCCTCCCGCTTCGCCCACAGCGGGAGAAGTTATTTGATAATTTCCCACTCAAAAAACAAAAAGGTACTTAGGTACAGTCAAAAATATTATTGTTAAACTAATTGACACCCTACGTCATTTTGCCGTGATAGAGTCATTTCATACCAATGTCTATGAATGACAGCTGTGCTTTGAATATAGGTACATAAGTACCTACGGACAGATTAAATTGGTAGGTAGTCAATTTGCTGAACAGTTAATTGTTTTGACTTTACAACCACTACTTCCAAGCTAATCGAACAACAACAAGATAACGAACAGAGGCCCTTCACAATGTCAAAATCTACTTCAATCCTCGTAATAACTTATACCAAAAGGTACCTACTTAGCTACCCAACATATCCACGTAAATTTTCAAGTCTGCGGCCCGTATGCAGTGATACACTTAAACCAGTTTTGACCCAGTTTCATGCAAGCTTCATATAAAAGATGCTTCGTTAGGTTTTCGGCCGAGTTTCACAGAAAGAAATATGCTGATTCAGCTTGATTGAGATAATACTGCCAAAGGGTTTTGATAACGCGATATTGCGAGAAAGAATTCATCGTGCTTCTGCCCTGATGAGATTAATTATTAAGTTTCTTAAGGGGGTTGCGCTAAGGTAGCCTGCAAAATTCCAAATTTCTTACGTTTTTTGCAATTCGCAGGTCGGTGTCAGGTTGTATGTTAATTAAAATATGATTTACGACCGTAACAAATGGCTTTATAGGTACACTTATAATTGTACCTGAGCGATCGAGCTCTGCTCTGGTGAAAGAAGAAAGAAAGAAAATTCGTTTATTTGCGGTAAACATGACGCAAAGAAAGATAAAAAACACGTAAAATAACAAATTGGGGGAAAATATGCGTCACATCCACGCAAAACGGCCATCGCTCAGCATAAAGCTGCGACCCCATGCAAGACAGAGCCCCAGCGCTGGTTTTCAGCGATAGCCGGCGCTGACGTGATGACGTCAACCGGTGCAGCATTATAGTGAAATAACAAATCAAACATAAGATAAATACAATACTAGTCCTAAATGTTTATACAAATATAATATTTAAAATGGCAACATTTCGTGCCGTCGGCGACTCACGCGCCGCATACTTATTACAATCTGTGCAAAAAAAAATAAAATCTGTGTAAAAATATTTGCTTGACGTTTTGACTTATTGGCTAATTATTACATGTACTCAGCACTGGTTACGTAATAATTATAACATGGCGTATTATGTAATGAATGTTATGATGCAAAGCAATGTGAAAATAGAGAATGCTGATTTAATAGTATAGGAAAGTTCATGCTAATTAAAATATGATTCGCGACAGTAACAACTATGGCTTTACAGAATTATATTCTTTAGAATCAGCTACCCCCTAACTCCTTAAGTTAGAATTGGCCGCAAATGTCATGATTTCATGAAAATAGTCATTCAATAGGTTACAAGTTTACAACTAGTTAGGTTGGATTATTAAATAAGTATTTGATACGGCTGCGAATCATATTAGATCAACATATAACCTGGTAACCAACATAATATGAACTGCGAATAGCATTAAAACGTAAAAAAATAAAAAATTGCGGGCTACCCTGGCTACGCTTTCGCCTTAAGAGTCCTCTTACACTTTTTACGCAACTTCATGATTTTTGGCGTTGTTTTTCAGGAACAGTAAGATATTTTAATTATTTGATTATGAACTAGCTTCTGCCCGCGACTTCGTTCGCATGGAAATCGTAAGACATCACAATATACTACAATAATAGCCATATTTTTATAAAACTTCCCTGTATACTACGTTTGTAGTTTTATTCTCAGCAGCCAAAATATACAGAGAGTCAGGAATGGTGACTCGGGAGCAAGCGACGTAACAGTTGTCCGTGTGAGAAGCAGCTTATCCTGAGGTCGACACCCGCAGCCTTCAGTCTTCAGTGTCGGCCCCTGTGACTTGTTGATCGCAAAGCATACACTCCCAGAGAACTGCACGCGCTTTAACTGGTAATTATGGGGAATTTGTACTTTATACGCGCTATAAACACTGTCTCACCATCGCCACAACCTGTTAGAATTTCCACCTCGATGACGTTTCTCTGCAAAGACATGACTTTGAGCTGGTTTCCGTTACACAGATATACAACCGGAAGTCCACTTGCCATTTGTGAATTGAGAAATTCTACGGGGTGATATTTGGCATCATCTTCCTCCACATCAGTATTAATGGAGGTGTATATCACTTCACTCCCTTCAATTTGTGAGAAAATACTGTGGTTGATCGCTGCAGCTTGATCATCTTCGGAGTTAAAACGGAAACACGCCTAAGAATTCTCTTGGTACGGTATTTGACTGATATCCTCGTATATCAGACGAATAAGATCTTCTAAAGTGGGATCTACTCTACCAAGAGTATCTGGTAGAGTGCTTTCACCAACTTTTAGAAGAACATCGGAGAATACTTGAGCATTTGAATTACCGCCAAGCCGAGGTCGTATGATGATGGTCAAGCGCAGTTTATGAACTCTCGACTATAGAGTCGACCTTTTCAACGAAGTATTCACTTTTTTTGTCAAAACTGTGACACCACCCATCATATCTTGGTTTCTGCGGATGTCCTGCAGGGTTCTGTTTACAGTTTCCACTGCTTTCCTTTTTGCCATAATGCATTCATCCCATACGACGAAGCGCAATCCCCTAAGCACACATCCCTTGTTACTGTTGCGTGACACCCCACAAACAGGCGTTTCGTTGCTCTCTAAATCGATGGAATCTTAAACATGACGTGCGCTCTTTTGCCACCAGGAAGCAGTGTGGCAGCGATTCCAGAAGATCCACAAACATACATATTTTAAAATCGCTTGGACAAATCTGCTGTCAAAATCTGTAAAAAAAACATTTTATTCCTACAGTCTTTTGCTCGAAAATGATCAGAATACAACCTAGAATGTTTTGTGACTGTAAAGTACTTGTAACTTAGTAGTTTCCCATAGCTTACGAAGTTTTCCATTTTTTGTGAATTAGTACATTCTATGAACTATTACATACACAATCCAAAAAAAAAAAAATCGTTTTACAAAAAGAGTTTAAAAAAAACAGATGTAAATCGAACTTACTACCCCGGGCGGCCTACCACCAGCTCATAAAGCAGTATTATTTTAATGTTACTTCAGTGGGAGAAAGAGATGGAGCTATACATCCTGTAGAGCTTCATCTCTTTCCCACACTGAAGTAAACTAAAGTAATATTAAAATATTACTGCTTTTGAGCTGGTGGTAGGCCCTCAGGACTTCAAATCATTCGTCCAACCGCTTACTTATTCGCTTTGTTGA
This sequence comes from Agrochola lychnidis, assembly GCA_963680765.1. Lineage (NCBI taxonomy): Eukaryota > Metazoa > Arthropoda > Insecta > Lepidoptera > Noctuidae > Agrochola > Agrochola lychnidis. The sequence continues at coordinate 17,828,567 of OY796869.1, forward strand.
AAGTTGGCTAAAATAGCCGTTCCTATATAAAAGGTAGCGTGATGATAATCATTTAAAAAGTTAAATCAGTAACTACCTATCTACAATATCCCAACCTTTTGGTGCGTCCTTTTACAATTTGCAGAGAAAAATACGAACATGATGTAATATTGCTCATCCCACATAGCAAATAGCGTGATAGTTTATGCCCTACAGTTGGTACAGACAAACATTCTAAAAACTTTATTTTCCGCATAAGAATCGATCCCATACCTCGTAGCAATAACTTTCTTTAAAAAAAATTAACTTCGCTACGATTTTATTATATCTATAGATTATAGGTACATAATCAAAAAAAATAATAATCGTATAACAAAATGTGAAAAAAAAGAAAAAAACCGTAGGTGGGAATCGAACTTCCAACCCCATGTTTGCAAAGCAACTGCCCAACCGTTGAGCTAATTGCTTTGTTGAAACTTGTCTAAAATAGCCGTTCCTATATATTTCATGATTGACTGCTTAGTTCCTTAAAGGTATAGCGTGATGATAATCATTTAAAAAGTTTAATCGATAACCATCTACAATATCCTAAAATTTTGGCGCGTTTTTTTCCAAAAATACGAACATAATATAATATTGCTCGTCCCCCATAGTAAATAGCGTGATAGTTTATACCCTATAGTTTGACCAAACACACAGGGAATATCTATGCAAAATTTTAACAGAATCTATCCGGTAGAATTTGCGTCATGCTAGAACATAAAAATACAACATAATGTAATATTGCTCGTCCCCCATAGTAAATAGCGTGATAGTTTATACCCTATAGTTTGACCAGACACACAGGGAATATCTATGCAAAATTTTAACAGAATCTGTCCGGTAGAATTTGCGCCATGCTGGAACATACATACAGACAAACAGACAAACAGACAAAAATTCTAAAAAAAATATTTTCGGCATTAGAATCGATCCTAGACCTCGTAGCAATTACTTTTTTTCAAAAATATTCAATGTACAGTTTTGACTTCGCTACGATTTTATTATATGTATAGATAACTATAATGCCATTCTCTTTCTTGTAAGTTGGAGTTACACATTTAAATTTTTCTTTTCGTGAAACTTCCTGTAAATATTTTACGAACTTAGTTTACAAGAAAATCCGTCGGCGATAGAACTTTGACGCTCAAGTCTAATAAAAGCTAAAATGACTAAAGGATAAGTTGAATGCTTTACTTGTTTATCCAATAAACGAGTAAAACATTCAATTTATCTTTACAGTAAATTACACGAAAAGAAAAATTAAAATGTGAAACTCCAACGTATAAGAAAGAGAATGGCACTATCGTTATCATAATCAAGTAATTAAAATATCTTACTGTTGCTGAAAATTACAACGTCAAAAACCATGAATTTCCATAAAAAAAAATTCATAGAACTCTTAAAGAGAAAATATTTTTAGGTAAAACTCCTTGTGAAGGCGCAGTTGAACAAGCCAGCGCCACTTATACTCCATTTGAAATAAGATTAGACATTTAACTAAACCTTTTTTACAGTTCGTTCAACCGATTTTGACTTCTATTGCGTTAGTGGCATGACAAATGGCAGCTGCAGTAAACATTGGTATTGTAACCATTTTTTTTACTTTTAATGCCATCCTTATGCCTACGGTATAGAAGTCAAAATCGGTTGAACGGACTGTAAAAAAGGTTTGTTTAAATGTCTAATCTTATTTCAAACTAGCTTCTGCCCGCGACTTCGTTCGCATGGAAATCGTAAGACATCACAATATACTATAATAATAGCCACATTTTTATATACTTCCCTGTATACTACGTTTGTAGTTTTATTCTCAGCAGCCAAAATATACAGAGAGTCAGGAATGGTGACTCAGGAGCAAGCGACGTAACAGTTGTCCGTGTGAGAAGCAGCTTATCCTGAGGTCGACACCCGCAGCCTTCAGCCTTCAGTGTCGGCCCCTGTAACTTGTTGATCGCAAAGCATACACTCCCAGAGAACTGCACGCGCTTTAACTGGTAATTTGTACTTTATACGCGCTATAAACACTGTCTCACCATCGCCACAACCTGTTAGAATTTCCACCTCGATGACGTTTCTCTGCAAAGACATGACTTTGAGCCGGTTTCCGTTACACAGATATACAACCGGAAAAGACACTTGCCATTTACGAATTGAGAAATTCTACGGGGTAATATGTGGCATTCATAGAGGTGTATATCACATCACTCCCTTCAATTTGTGAGAGAATGCTGTGGTTGATCGCTGCAACTTGATCATCTTCGGAGTTAAAACGGAAACACGCCTAAGAATTCTCTTGGTACGGTATTTGACTGATATCTTCGTATATCAGACGAATAAGATCGTCTAAAGTGGGATCTACTCTACCAAGAGTCTCTGGTAGAGTGCTTTCACCAACTTTTAGAAGAACATCGGAGAATTCTTGAGCATTTGAATTACCGCCAAGCCGAGCTCGTATGATGATGGTCAAGCGCAGTTTATGAACTCTCGATCATAGAGTCGACCTTCTCAACGAAGTATTCAATTTTTTTTCAAAACTGTGACACCACCCATCATATCTTGGTTTCTGCGGATGTCCTGCAGGGTTCTGTTTACAGTTTCCACTGCTTTCCTTTTTGCCATAATGCATTTATCCCATACTAGCTTCTGCCCGCGACTTCGTTCGCATGGAAATCGTAAGACATCACAATATACTACAATAACAGCCACATTTTTATAAGACTTCCCTGTATACTACGTTTGTAGTTTTATTCTCAGCAGCCAAAATATACAGAGAGTCAGGAATGGTGACTCGGGAGCAAGCGACGTAACAGTTCTCCGTATGAGAAGCAGCTTATCCTGAGTTCGACACCCGCAGCCTTCAGCCTTCAGTGTCGGCCCCTGTGACTTGTTGATCGCAAAGCATACACTCCCAGAGAACTGCACGCGCTTTAACTGGTAATTATGGGGAATTTGTACTTTATACGCGCTATAAACACTGTCTCACCATCGCCACAACCTGTTAGAATTTCCACCTCGATGACGTTTCTCTGCAAAGACATGACTTCGAGCTGGTTTCCGTTACACAGATATACAACCGGAAGTCCACTTGCCATTTGTGAAATGAGAAATTCTACGGGGTGATATTTGGCATCATCTTCCTCCACATCAGTATTAATGGAGGTGTATATCACTTCACTCCCTTCAATTTGTGAGAGAATACTGTGGTTGATCGCTGCAGCTTGATCATCTTCGGAGTTAAAACGGAAACACGCCTAAGAATTCTCTTGGTACGGTATTTAACTGATATCCCCGTATATCAGACGAATAAGATCTTCTAAAGTGGGATCTACTCTACCAAGAGTCTCTGGTAGAGTGCTTTCACCAACTTTTAGAAGAACATCGAAGATTTCTTGAGCATTTGAATTACCGCCAAGCCGAGCTCGTATGATGATGGTCAAGCGCAGTTTATGAACGAGAGTTACACAAAAAAAGTGAATACTTCGTTGAAAAGGTCGACTCTATGGTCTCTCGACCATAGAGTCGACCTTTTCAACGAAGTATTCACTTTTTTTGTCAAAACTGTGACACCACCCATCATATCTTGGTTTCTGCGGATGTCCTGCAGGGTTCTGTTTACAGTTTCCACTGCTTTCCTTTTTGCCATAATGCATTCATCCCATACGACGAAGCGCAATCCCCTAAGCACACATCCCTTGTTACTGTTGCGTGACACCCCACAAACAGGCGTTTCGTTGCTCTCTAAATCGATGGGAATCTTAAACATGACGTGCGCTGTTTTGCCACCAGGAAGCAGTGTGGCAGCGATTCCAGAAGATCCACACACATACATATTTTAAAATCGCTAGGACAAATCTGCTGTCAAAATCTGTAGAAAAAACATTTTATTCCTACAGTCTTTTGCTCTAAAATGATCAGAATACAACCTTGAATGTTTTGTGACTGTAAAGTACTTGTAACTTAGTAGTTTCCCATAGCTTACGAAGTTTTCCATTTTTTGTGAATTAATACATTCTATGAACTATTACATACATAATCCAAAAAAAAAAATGGTTTTACAAAAAGAGTTTAAAAAAAACAGATGTAAATCGAACTTACTACCCCGGGCGGCCTACCACCAGCTCATAAAGCAGTATTATTTTAATGTTACTTCAGTGGGAGAAAGAGATGCAGCTATACATCCTGTAGAGCTTCATCTCTTTCCCACACTGAAGTTAACTAAAGTAATATTAAAATAATACTGCTTATGAGCTGGTGGTAGGCCCTCAGGACTTCAAATCATTCGTCCAACCGCTTACTTATTCGCTTTGTTGAAAGTTAGCTAAAATAGCCGTTCCTATATAAAAGGTAGCGTGATGATAATCATTTAAAAAGTTAAATCGGTAACTACCTATCTACAATATCCTAACCTTTTGGCGCGTCCTTTTACAATTTGCAGAGAAAAATACGAACATGATGATTGCTCATCCCCCATAGCAAATAGCGTGATAGTTTATGCCCTACGGTTGGTACAGACAAACATTCTAAAACTTTATTTTCCGCATAAGAAACGATCCCAGACCTCGTAGCAATAACTTTCTTTAAAAAAAATTAACTTCGTTACGATTTTATTATATCTATAGATTATAGGTACATAATCAAAAAAAATTATAATCGTATAACAAAATGTGAAAGAAAAGAAAAAAAAACCGTAGGTGGGAATCGAACTTACAACCACATGTTTGCAAAGCAACCGCCCAACCGTTGAGCTAATTGCTTCGTTGAACCTTGTCTAAAATAGCCGTTCCTATATATTTCATGATTGACTGCTTAGTTCCATAAAGGTATAGCGTGATGATAATCATTTAAAAAGTTAAATCGATAACCATCTACAATATCCTAAAATTTTAGCGCGTTTTTTTCCAAAAATACGAACATAATATAATATTGCTCGTCCCCCATAGTAAATAGCGTGATAGTTTATACCCTATAGTTTGACCAGACTTATAGGGAACACCTATGCAAAATTTTAACAGAATCTATCCGGTAGAATTTGCGTCATGCTAGAACATAAAAATACAACATAATGTAATATTGCTCGTCCCCCATAGTAAATAGCGTGATAGTTTATACCCTATAGTTTGACCAGACACACAGGGAATATCTATGCAAAATTTTAACAGAATCTGTCCGGTAGAATTTGCGCCATGCTGGAACATACATACAGACAAACAGACAAACAGACAAAAATTCTAAAAAAATATTTTCGGCATTAGAATCGATCCTAGACCTCGTGGCAATTACTTTTTTTCAAAAATATTCAATGTACAGTTTTGACTTCGCTACGATTTTATTATATGTATAGATGGAATATAGTTATTTTGGTGCGTGTCCAAAATTGGAAATACCGCCGCCATCTTGTTTTTTGAATATATTTCAAGTGACATTTCACAAATGCTTACCAACAGCGCCGTCGTCGACGACATCCGAACGCCAAAAGATCCTTGTAGCAGTGTATGTCAGAAACTAAAACGTACTTCTCACTAGTGATGTGCCGGATATCCGTGATTCGCGGATATCCGCGGATCTCCGAGGGAGAAAAAAGATCTATATCCTGTATCTGTATACATTTCATTACGTATACGTAATGAAATAAAGAAAGAAAGAAAAAGTATTTATTGAGACTCGCACAGGAAATCACAAATTAAACTAAACACCTTCATTAAAAACATTAATAAAAAAACAAAGTAAAATTAAAAAAAAATAAAGTAAGAGTAAAATTAAAAATGTATTAATATAAAAGATCCGTTCAAGATCCGCCAAAAAGTATCGGATAGAGATCTTTTTCTCTTTTTTTGCGGATATCCGCGGATGCGGATATCCGGCACATAACTACTTCTGACAAAACTTTCCTTTCCTGATCGTTTTACGGAACTCTGAAGCCATAACTGCCTCAGCCACATGCCGGTGATAAAATAGCTCATACGAGAACGTTTTTAAGACTTTAGAGAAACCAATAAAAAGGCTTTAAATTCTAAGAAGTTTACGATTAGTAAAGCCAAGGACCGATCGTAAGATGGACGTACTATAACTAGATAATTTGATGGTGCATTTTACGAACTATTGTACTATAGCAACCCGCCCCTGCTTTGCACGGATGCAATCTACTGATGTGGCGACATGTCAAAACATCGTTTCTGTGTTATATCTTACTTATACACCGTGACATTTTAGTCGTTTTACAAACGCAGCCCACTTCATGTATCCAATGACTACTAAACATTCATTAAAAATAAATAACGCAGAACGCAGAACGTTGAACATACGAAAATGGTGGATAGGTGGGGTCATCTGCTACTTACTCAGCCCTAATTTATTTGGCCCTGGTCTCCTGGTTTTTTTTTTTTAATGCAGTTTGAAATTAGGATTTAAGTATTTTTTACATCTTTCTGTTATAAGAATCTACCAATATTAAAGATTTAAAAAAAAAAAGCCTGTTTTACCCATTTTTTTAATAAAAATTACACTTTAAAGTTAAGAAAGTTGTGAAACTAGAAGAAAGCAAAAAAAAAAATTTAATATACAGGGCGCCAGGGCCAAATAAATTAGGGGTGAGTAAGTAGCAGATGACCCCACCTATCCACCATTTTCGTATGTTCAACGTTCTGCCAAACATCCTGTATATGTCACGGCTAAAATTCGAAGTGCGGCTACACCTAGTTTTAGCCGGCTACAATTAGGTGCGGCCGGTACCAGTTGGTTAAAATTAGTTGTAGCAAATAAAAATGCTTGAAAGGTAGGTTAGGTTAGAACTGTGACTACATAACACACCGCATGAGTCGAGTGAGCGAAGCGAGCGGTGCCGCGGCAGCGGCCGGCGAGTGCCAGGGTCCATTTAGGCAAGTTTAACCAACTGCTACTGGCCGCACCTAGTTGTAGCCGTACTTCGGGTTTTAGCCGTAACATATATACTGTGACATTTTAATCGTGTTACAAAGGGCCACTCAATGTACCCGACATAAAATAACTCTAGAAGCAATTAAAAAATTAGTACAATGTAAATATTTTTTTTATGAATGTTCAGAAGTTAAACATTAGATACATGAAGCTTTTGTAAGACGACTAAAATGTCACGGTGTATATAAATCTATACAATATTATAAGGAGGTAAACTTTGTGAGTTTATATGTGGGGGTATTCTTCGGAACTACTGTTCCGACTACGAAAATTATTTCAGTAATGTACAGTATTGCCGACAGTCATAGGATATATTTAATGTTAAAGAAAAAACAGTGGCACTCCGGGAGTACCAACAGAAGTGAAAACTTGAACAAGATCGCCTAGGTGGAATAAAAATACTTGTATAGAACATTGGTCCGTAACCTCATCTAAATAAAGAGCACAACCGCGTTTACAAAAAAAAAAAACTTCCAAAACCTTTAAAGTGAAAATACTTGCATAGAACATTGATCTGTAACGAAATATAAATAATAAGCTTAATAGCATTTACAAAAATGAGGGGTCGGTAACGGTGTCGTGAGTTCAATTGTTTTTTCTCATCTCAAAAATGCACAAACGCGCCTAAAGAAGTTTTCACTTCAAAAAAGAAATTCCTTTTAGAATAAATTTTCTAATTTATTGTGAAAACCGCATCATAGCACACAAACAGACAAGAAAGGCGACTTTGTTTTATACTATTTACTAGCTGACCCTGCAAACGTTGTTTTGCCATATAAATGTTTGGGGTGGACCATCTTTATCACTTACTGCTGCCTACCCTGCCTACCCTGCCTACACTGCCTACCCTGCCTACCCTGTCTACCCTGCCTACCCTACCTACCCTGCCTACCCTACCTACCCTGCCTACCCTACCTACCCTGCCTACCCTACCTACCCTGCCTACCCTACCTACCTTACCATAATTTATAAAAACATAATTTTTCATCATCTTTTTTTTTTTCCTAAATTAAGATGTAAGCTATCCTATCTTTCAAGTTGGATCAAACTACACACGGTGTGCAAATTTCATTGAAATCGGTTAAGTAGTTTAGGAGTCCATCGCGGACAAACAACGTGACACGTAATTTATATATATTAAGATTAAGAATTAAGATATTAAGATTAAGATAAGATTAAGATATTAAGATAAGATAAGATGTATGTAGATAGTACAATTTTATGAATTACTATGCATTAGGATTATAGACAGGATAAGGTTCTTTTAGCCATTACTGGCAGGACATAAAGTCTTGATAGTCTGCAGGTGATGAAATTTTTATTACTAAATGTTCAGTGCCTAACGTGGACATCGTGACTTAGCACTGTGGGGTTTGCTGGTATCAGCTTCAAAAATTAATCTTTTCAGGTCCCAATGAAAACCTAAAAACACCTAAGTGCATTATAAGAGAAAAGAAGATGTAGTGACAAAAATTGAAAAGAGTATGCTGAGATGGTTTGGGCATGTTGAGAGGATGAATGAAAGGCGACTAACAAAATGTATTTACAAGTCTGATGTGAAGGGAAAAGCCGGGCGGGGACGCCCTAGGAGGACATATACTGACCTTATTGGTGATGTTCTTCAGAAAGGCCAGGTGCGTAGTACTCGCAACCGGCGTGCGTGTATGACCAGATGTATGGACGTAAATGAGGCAAAAGGAGTATGTAAGGATCGTAGCAGGTGGCGTTCTGTAGTTTCTGGTTGCCCCCATGGGAAGAAGGCGTGAGTGTATGTATGTATGCACTATAAGAGTGCGTTTCCACTGGAGATGAGCGGAGCTGAGCAGAGATCTGCAGGAATAGACCAATCACAATGGTTGAAATTCTAATCGCGTCTCTCGTCTCGTCTGTGATTGGTCGGTTCCTGCACGTCTCCGCTTCAATGGAAACGCACCCTAATGGTATACCCTAAGCTTATATTATAGGGATGCAAGATTTGACACACATACATATATAGAAAATTATTTGATGTTCTGTACAGTAAAATATAGAACGAGTTGGACTCGCACCCGAAGGGTTCCCCACCACCACCACTACAATAATTGTACCACCGCACTGTGGGAAAGCCCCATACAAAGCCGTCTCAAAACCGTTTCACGTGAAAGTCGTTGTAATGGAATAAAATTAATAAATTAGTATAGTATAATAAATAAGCTTTCTTTTCGCAATTTTTTTTAATTTTTTTATTTAATCGTAATGTATATAAATGGGCATCAAAGCTAACTCATGTTCAATAACGTAAATTAAACGCAATGCGTTACTACAATTCAATGCAACATTACTCAAAAGTTTTTGTTATAAATGTACAAGTATTATACAGTTTTAAATGCTTATAATGTCCTCATAACGTTTAGTAATTAATATTATATACATTGGTTTAATAAAATAAAATTAACCAATATAGTTTAAGATGGTATTTTTTTAGTGTAATTTTTTTTTTAACGAGACTTTTACCCTTTACCGCTGCTTGCCGCTGTCGAGATATTTGTTGTATTAAGATCTTTATATATTAGTATATGCAAGGAGAAAATAAAATTTTGCGCATATTTGCGCTTTTTCTGACACGGGATCAAAACATATCGCGAGACAAAATATTTTTTTTTTTCAATTTCGTTTTATTTATCATAAAATTATTTTTTATCTATTAAGGTCAATTTGATAAAAAGTTCATTACAGTGATGAGTATTATTAATAGTTTTTTGTGGTTTTGATACAGTTTTGACCACCTTACTTGATAAAATATGGCCAATTATCTATTAGGGTCGAATTAAAAACAAGTTGGTTATGGGAAGAGTGCAAATGATTAGTTTCTTATATATTTGCATATAGCACTATTTCATTGGCCAATAAAAGGAAGGCGAACCCTGAAACATTCACAGTTGTTGGTCAGATATTCAGTTGCCCTAAAAAGCAGTTATTACTTTTTTTCAAATATTCGCCGAAGTTGACGGATTTGAAAAATGGGTGAATTTGTTTGTAGCAAACGAGAGTTGTGTAATTTGTTGATAAATGGGCATAATGTAGAAGACACGAGATGTGAACGAAATTTCATTTCAATACGGACTGTCAACACTACATGCTTGGATTAGGAGTATGAAGATGATCTTACACATTTCCTATAACTTGTCTTTTGAAAAGTGGTCAGCTACTACACCTGAATAAAAAAAAAAAACAAAGACGTAAAGAAAAAAACTGGTGCAAAAGCGGTTTAGAGAAGAAATGGGACTGCATGTCGATAAACCTCAATAAGGCACTGGAAATAGTAATGACGGAAACACAGCTCGGACATTTTTTCAGAATTACTCTTGCTCTGCAGACATTACAGGAGTAGACGTAGAACTTATAAAACGAATGTACATAATACTACAAACTATGTCATCTGGAATGGCTATTGATTCAAAAAAGTTCGGTGAATACGCATATAGTACAGCCCAACTGTACGTAAATAATTATAACTGGTATTATATGCCTTCCTCAGTGCATAAAATACTTATTCACGGCGAAAAAATCATTGATTACTATGCTATTTTACCTATCGGACAATTGTCAGAAGAAGCGCAAGAATCCCAAAATAAGGATTACAAAAAATTTAGACTTCATCATTCTAGAAAGTGTTCAAGAGCGGCTACCAATGAAGACGTGTTCCATACCTTATTGTACACTTCTGATCCATATATATCAACTTTGAGAAATATCTAAGAAACAATATCGAAAGAACTTTTAGATGAAGCCAAGGCCCTTTTTGCTGTCAATGAAAATCTGTAGGAGCTTGCTGAATTGTGTACATATTTTGTTTTATCGTTTGGTACTATATATATTCTGTTTTATGTAAAAAACAAACATATTTTGTATTTTTTTCACATAAAATGCATGTATTTTTTTAAGTTTAATTTTATAATTAATTAATAAACAGAATTATCAAAATAAAAATTATTTCCATTAAACTTTATACATCCAAGTATATGTGTGCAAAATTACAGCTCATTTCGTTTTGAAACAACTAAGATACGGAGTTTTGAGACGAAACATACGCAATTTTCCCACTGTGCACCGTACAATATTTAGCAGAAAATGCCGAAAAAAGCACGTTCTTGTAGATAATTTTGAAAAAAAAAATCTGCTGTTCCCTACATTTATGTGCATAACTCGTCAAAATATAGGTTTTTTTTTTCAAAATTATCTACAAGAACGTGCTTCTTTCGTTCTATTTTCGCGATATCAGGTTTGGTTCTATAGGTAGTAAAAGTTGTTTATAATGATGAATAAAATCTCGTGTTTAAGTTTTCGCACTGGTTAAATATTTTTAGGGTTCCGTACCCAAAGAGTAAAACGGGACCCTATTACTAAGACTCCGCTGTCCGTCCGTCTGTTCGTCTGTTACCAGGCTTATCTGATGAACTGTGATAGTTGGACAGTTGACATTTTCACAGATGATGTATTTATGTTGCCGCTATAACAATAAATACTAAAAAACAGAATAAAATAAATATTTAGGGGGCTCCCATACAACAGACATTATTTTTTGTCGTTTTTATAGATTGTGGTACGGTACCCTTCGTGCGCGACTCGCACTTGGCCGGTTTTTCCTGTATATTAATTTACCAAGGTTAATAAACGCATGAAAAAGATTACGTCGGGTTCATTATTACCTTTACTTAATCCATATTTTAAAACTTTGATATTATCAATGCGTAAGTAACTCTATCTGTCTGTCTGTTACCTTTTCATGCCTAAACCAATAAACCGATTGTTATGAAGTTTGACATATTAGTAACCTAGGACCTGGAGAAGGACATAGGCTACTTTTTAATTTTTGATATTTGTATTAAAAAACTAGCTGAGCCGACAGATGTTGCCCTGCCCAAAACCTATCCATACAAAAAACCCTTAAAATAAATGACGTTCAGTTTTTCCGAATTTGAACATGTCTGATATTGTTTTTTCCAATTTATCTTTCCCTAAAAACCAATTTCGGACTATTACAAATATTTTAAAACAAAAATAGTCAAATCGGTTTAACCGTTTTCAAGTGATGCGTTTACCAACGCTCAGCATTAAATTTTTAGGGCCCAACGGAACCCTATTACTAAGCCTCCACTGTTTGTCTGTCTGTCAGCGGACTGCATCTCATGAACGGTAATAGATAAACAGTTGAAATTTTCACTGATTGTGTATTTCTATTGCCCCGCCGCTATAATACCAAATAATAAAAATTAAATAAAGTTAAAAATGAAATGTGAAATGTCTGCATACAGAAAACGTGTTTTTTTACTAAAGTATTAAAAAATATATGTTTAGTTATAATATTGTACGGAACCCTTCATGTCCGACTCACACTATAGAAGTATAGATAACCGACCCACGGTTATCTATACTTCTATACTAATATTATAAAGACGAAAGATTTGTATTTTTGTATGTAACGAATATACTTAAAAACTACCAGACCGTTCTGAAAAATTCTTTCAGCAATGGATAGCTACATTATCAGCAAAATCAAAAATCAAAATCAAAATATTTTCTTTCACATAAACCTACAAGGGCACTTATGAAACGTCAGAAGCTAGGTGCACGGTTCCAATTGGTCGCTTCCTATGGAGAAGAGCCGGCAAGAAACTCCACGAGTAAAATATAGCCTATGTTACTCAGCGAGTAACATAGGCTATATTTTATCCTCGTACTCCCACGGGAACGGGAACTACGCGGGTGACACCGCGTGACGTTCGCTAGTTATTTATATAGATGTTGAAAAACATACCTTATTGGTGATGTTCTTCAGAAAGGCCAGGTGCGTAGTACTCGCAACCGGCGTGCGTGTTTGACCAGATGTATGAACGTAAACGAGGCAAAAGGAGTATGTAAGGATCGTAGCAGGTGGCGTTCTGTAGTTTCTGCCTACCCCCATGGGAAGGAGGCGTGAATTTATGTATGTACTAGCCTCTGCCCGCGACTTCGTTCGCGTGGAAGTCGTAAAACATCACAATATACTACAATAATAGCCACATTTTTATAAAACTTCCCTGTATACTACGTTTGTAGTTTTATTCTCAGCAGCCAAAATATACAGAGAGTCAGGAATGGTGACTCGGGAGCAAGCGACGTAACAGTTGTCCGTGTGAGAAGCAGCTTGTCCTGAGGTCGACACCCGCAGCCTTCAGCCTTCGATGTCGGCACCTGTGACTTGTTGATCGCAAAGCATACGCTCACAGGGAACTGCACGCGCTTAAACTGGTAATGGTGGGGAATTATTTATGTATGTATGTGTGTATGAAATGCAAAATACACACAGATGAAGTCGCGAGCAACAGCAAGTGAAATGTAAATCTGACGTGTTATAAGGTTAATAAACTCATTAAAAAGATTACATAATGTTCATTACTACCATTAATATACCATAAACTTCCTCCAAATAATAGCTACACTGTTTTCCTTTTATGCGCACATAATCATAAAATTTCTAAGTCCCAATATACAAATTAAGGTGCAAAGATAATGGTATCATTAGCCGTTACCCCTGGCCGGTGAAGCCCCGGCTATAATCTTATTTATCTCGTTATGCCGGGGTTCTTACCCAATAATTATGATAAGAAGGTTTAGTCCTATCTACCTTTAATGTATGTAGGCGCCGCTTATGGGTAAAAAAGGTTAAAATTTAGTACTAAGAGGTGTTTGTGTGGGTCTGAGCTCGTTCGGGGAAAAACTACCATCATAACAGTTACTGCCTGGTTGCCTTGACTGGTGGCCGCTATAGAGAGTCCGCAATTAACCGGCCAATGACGTCACTTCTTCTTTCTTTTCGTCTGGTTAGTGACTAACCTGATGTCAGAGTTTTAAAGCCGCCCATGGTCCTCTAACTTCGCTTCACATGCCGTCGAGAAATATCTCTCGGGCATGTCGATTCTTATTCCTCACGACGGTTTCCCTTACCGTTTTTGAAGCAAGTAATAGTTATACCGGATGATTTTTTTAACCGTCTCGATATTTTTATAGGGTTTTCTACCCATGAATATAAACAACTTTCACTATGGCAGCAAGTATGAAATCACGAAAAAGAAATCAGCTGTTTATACAAAAGTTTAATACCTACTTGACCAAAATGTATGAAACAGCAAATTTTTTTTTCGTCATCTCAGATTTGCTCCCATAGTGAAAGTTGTTTACATTCATGGGTAGAACACTCTGTAAAAATTTCGAAACGGTAATAAAATCACCCAGTATAACACGCGCATGAATCCGAAAAGTCAGAGGTGCGTGCCTTGGGTTCGGACTCGAGACCTATGACTTGGCAGTCTGACGGTCAGACCACTAGGCTATCACAGCTGTAATGACGTCACTGAAACGTTATTTATGAAAGCAAGTTGATGTGTTTTCCAATAGAGCGTTTTTAGGGTTCCGTAGTAAACAAGGAACCCTTATAGTTTCGTCATGTCCGTCTGTCTGTCTGTCTGTCCGCGGTCTAGCTCCGAGACCCTTATTACTAGAAAGTTGTAATTTGGCATAGATATACATATTAATTACGCCGACAAAGTGGTAAAACAAAATTATGAAAAACATTTTTTTAGGGTACCTCTCATACACGTAAAGTGGTAATGTTTATTTTTTTACCCCATGCTGAGGGGTATCATTGGAAAGGTCCTTCAAAAATATTGTGTTTGTGAAAACCATTTTTGGATTCAGGGATTCGTTTACGAAATATTAAGCTTTAAAGTGCTAATTTTTGTTAGAGTCAAGTGTCCCCCCCCCCTGCCGGCTAAATGGTTGGTTTTGGGTGTGTGAAAAAAATCACAACAGTAGCTGATATAACGAAATTAAAAGGAAAACTATCACAGCTAAGTAGGCTCTACAGGTTAACGAGTAATAATCGTTTTCCCATACATTCCGTATGGGAGAATATATTTTTCAACTACAAAGTTAAGTTTGTTTTTGGGATAAATTCATCCCAACTACGGAACCCTTCATTGTGCGTGGTCCGACACGCACTTGGCCGGTTTTTAACACCGTAAAGTCAAGTCGTGCTATAATTTTCATGACTACGGCTGTTATATGGCGGTCACCGCTTACTGCAGCTTTAAGAGCGTTGCTGTGTTACAGTATGAAGGGTATTGGTACCGTTTCATGGTATAATTACAATCGCCAGCTGTCGCTATCGCCCCAGCGCTGGGGCTCTGTCTCGCATAGGGTTGGGTTAACGCCACAGTTGAATTACGCATCACTTTGATGTCACCCAAAATCCTGCATCACGCAAGCAAATTTTACCGCGTGGCAAGTGTATATACAACGGAGTCGGCCGTAATCGACCATACAGGCCCGGTGCGGGTTGGTAGATGTCACATGTTTTCGAAATTTTAATTCTAGGACATGCCGGTTTCCTCACGATGTTTTCTTTCACCGTTTTGAGAGCAGTTTATATGAAATAATTTACACAAAATAAAGTGTCGGTATTGGTTCGAATACTACGACCTACAACTCGTAAGTCACAGGCGTTATCACTGGGCCACCAGTGCTGTCATGTGTCCTACTTAGTTTCATTATATCTACGACTAACTCCCATTTTTTTAAATTTTATCCAACAATTTACATATATATATGCAAATGAAGATCATTAAAACCTTCATTAGAATTTCTCGCTTACAAACTCTATACCTTTAGATAGGTCGATCGATCGGGTTAAGCTACGCTTGCCGCGGTTGGTCTGTGGATGGGTGACCATCTTTACATACCAAGACCCCTCCGTGCCTCGGAAAGCACGTTAAGCCGTTGGTCCCGGCTGTCATTTGTAGATCTTTGACAGTCGTTACGGGTAGTTAGAAGCCCAAAAAGTCTGACAACCAGTCTTACCAAGGGGTATCGTGTTACTTAGTTACTAGGTTGTGGAGGTCAGATAGGCAGTCGCTCCATGTAAAATACTGGTATTCAGCTGCATCCGGTTAGACTGGAAGCCGACCCCAACATGGTTGGGAAAAGGCTAGGCAGATGATGAAACTCTATACCTTTAGAACATTTCTTTTTCTTTTAAACTCTGTGGTATAGACATTCTGGATTGACTTTGAAATAATGGTAGAAATGACTTATTGAACTCAATTACTGAAAAATTATTCATTTACGCTAATAAGGAATAAAGTGAAGCAATAGCTTTAAATGTTGTTTTGTTTCCTTATAAAAAATAAACACCTAACCACACAACACATTACAGATATTTTTTTAATTATTATTAATTGCATTGTATTTAAATAATCAATTATTTTATATATCCGAGTAATGCTATTCTAGTGTCACTTTTTACCTTACCTTAATTTTGTTTACATGCGAATAATGTAGTGGGCTGCAATATTGTTACTACTACTTATGAGCCTATATTAATGTTATTTGTGAACATTTTATATTGTGGCTGTTTATTCATCATCATCATCATCATTTCAGCCAAAAGACGTCCACTGCTGGACATAGGCCTCCCTCAAGCACCGCCACTTCGACCGATTCTGTGCTTTCTGCATCCAGCGGATTCCTGCGGCCTTCACAAGGTCATCAGTCCATCTTGTGGGAGGCCTTCCAACGCTACGTCTTCCGGTACATGGTCGCCACTCCAGAACCTTTCGACCCCATCGGCCATTTGTTCTGCGAGCAATGTGCCCTGCCCATTGCACTTAAGTTTGGCAATTCTTCGGGCTATGTCAGTTACCTTGGTTCTCCTGCGGATCTCCTCATTTCTGATTCGATCACGTAGGGAAACTCCAAGCATAGCCCTCTCCATTGCCCTTTGGGTGACTTTTAGCCTTCTGATAAAGCCTATTGTGAGCGACCACGTTTCAGTACCATAGGTCATCACTGGCAACACGCACTGGTCAAAGACTTTCGTCTTGAGACACTGTGGCTGTTTATTGTCCCATGATAAATAATAAAATAAAACTCGCGACTTCGTCCGCGTCAAATTTCTTGTTTCTTCGCATCATCCGCCTACGCTCTTACTTTGTTTTAACTTAGCGTTCTTTCTGACTTTTTTACAAACAAACAATCCATTATCCATTACAAATAAACATACAAACAGACAAAAAATCTAATCTTTTCTATTTATAAAACATGATGAGTACTATAAACATATATTTCTATTTACTTAATGTCCCTGGGGAATCATCGCATTTCCGAATACAAACGAATGCTAATTTCCATGTCTATCAATTATTAGATTTATCTTGTATAATAATTTGAATTCAGAACTAAGTAGGTACTTTATTGTTATTTTGATTTTCGTGTGAACTATATAGAGCTGTAAAACTATTTTCCTTTCTGTCGTGCCTGCGACTTTAGCAGCTTTCCTGCTATTTTTTAAATATTAAAAGAGTATTAACAACTCTATATACTTCCAAGTCGATTGAGAGCGGCCGGTCTGCACCAAGTGCAAAGGGCAACTGATAGAAATCCGACGACTGACGAAACACGGGGTTTGCCGAGGGACATTAAGAACATATTTGTACTGTACATTATTTTATGTGTCATCAATAGTTTTCTTAGCGCCAAATAATGAATTTCATGCGCAAACATTTTGATACCTTTTCTTTTTTTTTTTTGGGTGGGAAATTATCAAATAACTTCTTCTCCCGCTCTGGGCGGAGCGGGAGGGCGTGTCAGACTCTTACTGACTAAAACTCACCCGTGTTCCTTTGGTTGCCCTGTTGCCGGGGGCCACGACGTCCCTATCGGTTTTCTTCGAACCCCCGGCAGGCATTGGCCCTAGCGGACCCCGTCAATTCTGCTGACATCTCTTTGAGGCGCGCGTGGAACACAACGCTCCGTCGACCCGGGCTTGGTCCTTATCGGACGGCAAGCTACCCATTGCTCACCGTCCGCAAGCCCGCGCCTACGGTGGCCGGAAATTGGCTCGTCATAACATTTTGATACTTTGGGTTACATTATTGCAATTATCACAGGGATCTCTATTTTTTTTTTATAAATCGTTGATAATGAAGCTTTCTATACGTGAAAGAATTTTTCAAATCGGTTGAGTGTTTTTTGAATTTATTCCTTATAAACAAACTAAAAAATACACAAACATACAAATTATCAAATTATTTCTCTTTATAATATTAGTTTAGAAAACAATGAAAGAAACAAACATTTCAAGTTGTTCTATTGTTTTTCTTTTTGCACGTAATCTTAATGAACCTCGCAGTAACAAATTCAGAAAGTTTCTGTTTGCGCCAAAAATTATCATCGAAAACTTTGTGAATTATTAAAATTTCTTCTTAATTGCTTCATTTGTTAGATAATTTGGTGGTTGTTTATGTTTTGAGGTTAAGCAGGATACTGGCTGCTAAAGTCTTTTTCAAGCGCTTAATGAGGAAGTGCCCTTTGTGTTGTATAAATCTTGTGTGAAAATAAAAGGTATTTGCAAGTCAGATGTTAGAGACACGCCGCGAAGGGACGCCCTAGAAGGACATAGTTATAGTGACCTTATTGGTGATATTCTTCAGAAAGGTCAGGTGCGTAGTACTCGCAACCGGCGTGCGTGTATGACCAGATGTATGAACGTAAACGAAGCAAAAGTAGTATGTAAGGATCGTAGCAGGTGGCGTTCTGTAGTTTCTGCCTACCCCCATGGAAAGAAGGCGTTAGTTTATGTATGAAAAATTAAAAATCTTCTATATCGTCATTTGAAATAAGAATAGATATTTAACTAAACCTTTTTTACAGTTCGTTCAACCGATTTTGACTTCTATTACGTTGGTGGCATGACAAATGGCAGCTGCAGTAAATATTTGGTATTGAAACCACGTTTTTGCTTTTAATGCCGTCCTTATGCCTACGGTATAGAAGTCAAAATCGGTTGAACGAACTGTAAAAAGGGTTTGTTTAAATGTCTAATCCTATTTCAAATGGAGTAGGTATATCATCATCTGCCTAGACTTTTCCCAACTACGTTGGGGTCGGCTTCCAGTCTAACCGGATGCAGCTGAATACCAGTATTTTACATGGAGCGACTGCCTATCTAACCTCCACAACCCAGTTACTGGGTAATACGATACCCCTTGGTAAGACAGGTTGTCAGACTTTCGGGCTTCTGACGACCCGTAACAACTGTCAAAGATCTACAAATGACAGCCGGGACCAACGGCTTCACGTGCTTTCCGAGGCACGGAGGAGTCTTGGTATGTAAAGATGGTCACCCATCCACGGACCAACCGTGGCAAGCGTAGCTTAACCTGATAGATCGGCCCATGCGGCTGTCATTGCTTAGCCACAAGCTCTTCAAATGGAGTAGGTATATAGTTAGGTATATTCACCACACGCTTGAATGTACATACCATTTACATTCAGACTATAATATTAATAGTAAAGGTCTTGATACATTTGTGGCGGCATCTGCGTCGCTACATACGAACTACGCATCAAAGACCTGACGTCACACAAATCCTACATCGCGCAATTAAAGTTTACCGCGCGAACGACATATATGTGACTATCCGATATCAATCGTTGCAGACACGACACCCGTCCGATCGGAGGATTCTCCCTTTTCTATAGAGGATGACTGAACTTTACACCCTGTTCCTCATGCCTCTAAAGATTTAAAATATATGTGTTGGAGACGGGTATGTGACTCTCGTTATTATCAGCGATATTTTAACTACTGTTGGCGTAGTGTGGGTAGTGTTGGTTAATGCGCAAAATAAAAACAGTTTGCAGTTCAGATCACATTATAATTTACTATCAAATGAATCACACTAGATAAATTATACACACACTGGGTGCGACGGCGTTTATTAAAATCACCAATTAACACAATGATCACAAATTACAACTAACACAATAACTGAGCACCACGAATCGAGAACAGTTCCGCGACGTCTTGACTCCAATGCGACCAAAGACTGAATGCCCTCCTCGCCTTGGCCTTAAAACATCACGACTCTGTAGAAGCGCGCCTTTTTTGGTGTAGGTAGATCACTCTTGATGTCGCCAGTGGCGCGCTTGCGATTCGTTTCGTGTCCGTACTAATGACCGGATCCAACATATATGTTAATTCGATTCGTTATATTGTAAACTAAAAGTAATTTAATTGTATTTCCATATTACGTGATAAAAATCTACATTAAACTGAACAGAGCGGTCGCGACGGGAACAATTTTTCTTGTATGTCCAAAAAAGGTATATGATGATTATAAAATAACACAGCTGATGTAATTTAATTACTGTTTCCATATAAAAAGGATCGTGGATGTTTTAGTTTAATTAGAGGAGGAACAAAGAATATCGTCGTATTCAATTTAAATATCATTTTTCCTGCCGTTATACTAATTTATTTGGTTTAAAATAAAGTATAAATTATAAACTAGCTGTTCGTGCTCGGCGTTGCCCGGGTGTATTTCCGACTATTCCGGTGGATTTTCAAAAATTTTCCTTTATACAAACCTTGTCTAAACAATTACGAATACAACAAAAAAAAAAACGTGCCACTCCGGGAGTACCGACAGAAGTGAAAACTTGAACAATATCGCCTTGTTAGAAAAAAAATACTTGTATAGAACATTGGTCCGTAACCTTATCTAAATAAAGAGCACAATCGCGTTTACTAAAAAAAAATACTTCTAAAACCTTTAAAGTAAAAATGCTTGCATAGAACACTGATCCGTAACGTAATATAAATAAAGAGCACAATGGCGTTTACAAAACCTTTAAAGTAAAAATACTTGCATAGAACATTGATCTGTAACATAATATAAATAAAGCGCACAATCGCGTTTATAAAAATGAGGTGTCGTTAGTGTCGCGAAATCAATGGTTTTGTCCCATCTCAAAAATGCCCAACGCGCCTATAGAAGTTTTCACTTCAACTTCAACACACAACAACAAAAAAAAACTATCTATTGAAAGACGGAATTAATATAACCATACGGAATTAATTGTATTGATAATGCATGCATTATCAATTTTATTGTTTGTGACTATCTATTTGGTAATTATTTTTTTTTGGAAAACAAGCTACACCTACATCCTACGAATTTAGTACTCAATAGGTACTTCTTTTCAGAATCATCAAATTTTATTATCAGAATCAAAATTACACTCTAAACTACATCGCCATTTCTCAAATTGCATCCCAACAGTCGCGCCACAAAGAGTCTCCGGCTTTATTACCGTCCTAATAAAAAAAATATGTTGTTTTCTTGGCCCTGAAGCTTCACAAACATTAGCGGTCATCCCCAGTACAAGGTCAGAGGTGCATTTAATTTTTATGACAATGTTATCGTTTCCACACAGGTAGTTTGTTTAAACGGACGTTTTCCTTCGGTTGATAGCTCGTTAGGTTTTATTATGATTTGGAAAGTGGGATGCGAAGTTATGGGTACGGAAGTGTTTGTGGGTGAGTGGGCGGCTTTATTTTCGTTTTTTTTTGTGTTTTAAAGCGTTAGGTATTTATTATTATTTATTTAACCATTTACATACACACAAATAATACACAGACAAGACAAAAGGAACAGAAAAATACGTACAAAGGTGATGCTTATTTCTAATGAAATCTCTTCCAGCATACCTGCGATAGGACAGAGGATAAAAAGAGATGTAGACACCGTATGAGAAAGTAACATACATAAATTCAAAACAATTCACTCAATGAAATAAATTAATAATATGAAAATATACTTACTTACATACATACAAACATATATTAAAAAGTGTTTTTCCGTACTTGTGTTAGTAAACGAGATGTTTCATTATTCTGACATTGTATCATTATCAAAATTAAAAATTATATAATCAAATCAGCTGAAAATAGGCCTGTGTCCAAAAAAAAATTGTTTTCCGTCTTGTAGATTATTAAAAAAATATTACAAATACAAATACAAAATAGTTTATTGTGCCAAATAGAAAATTACATTACATTTTAACGTGTTTGGAGCCTCCTTTTAGGCAAACAATGCCTGTGTTAGAAGGCTCCGCTCTTTCACAACATTGTAAAACATTTATGGGTAACTGTATAATGTAAGTACATTTTTCTGTATTTAGCTAAAGTTTATTAATCTTAAGAAACTAAAAATAAAATTTATAAGCAAAGTTGCAATTTAAATTTATGAAGCTTATTACTAGTTAGTGCATATGATGTGGTGTATAGTGTGGTGTGATGTGGTGTGGTGTGGTGTGGTGTGGTGAGGTGAGGTGTGGTGAGGTGTGGTGTGGTGTGGTGTGGTGTAGCGTGGTGTAGTGTAGTGTGGTGTGGTGTTTGTGGTGTGGTGAGTGTGATGAAGTGTGTGGTTTGTGCGATGAGGTGTGTGGTGTGGTATGGTGTGTGGGTGTATGGTGTTCTCAGTTATGGTATATATATTTGTGTGATATATTTCGACTACTCAACGTGTTCCAGGAGTGCCTCGGTTTCCTCATAGGTAAGTGGTTTTATCCAGTCTATTATACTTTTCTTACAGTCGTGGTAACTTTTATTATATACATAAACATGTTTGTTAATTTTATTATAGAGCTGAGCAGATCGCTTATTGAATTGCTTGCATGCAAATCTAGTTTTAGTTTGGGGAACTTGGACAACTAAATCTTTTCTCCTTTTAGGTTTTTTAATAACATTATATGGTAGTGTTTTATGTTTTTTTAGTATGGTTTGGGTTACATACAGTTTCCTCACAGAGAGTAAATCACTTATTTGGTATAAGCTTACAGTGGAGAATCTTTTATTTTTAAAATACATAATTTTTATTAATCCACGCTGCGCTCGTTCTATGTCTATAAACTTAGTTTTTGCTGCACCGCCCCAAATTGGGATACAATATAATAGCACAGACTGGGCCAGTGCTACATATATTTCATTTAAGAGATTTCTGGGACGGTTCTTACAGCTCTCTATTTTAGTTGGAACAATATGCCTCAGGGTTTTAAAGATCCAACTGAGTTTCCTTATTCTCCCAGAAATTTGCTCAAGTTGAGGGTACCAGGACAGTGCTTGATCCACCACAACTCCAAGATATTTAGTTGCAGCGACCTTCTCAAGGCACGGGCAGTTACAGCTTATAGTAGGCATGTTTCCACATATGTGTACCTTTAAATCCAACTCTTCAACGGGCTGTGTTCGGTTACTGATACTAAAGCATATGTAGTTTGTTTTATTAGTGTTCAGTGAAAGTAAGTTACTTTTTAGCCATTCAGCTACCCGAGCCATTCCTGCCTCTGCACTCAGTTTAACTTCGTGCCAGGATGAACCAGAGAACACAATAGACGTATCATCGGCGTACGAGAATACTTTAGCATTTTTTATTTCCATGTTACAAAGATCATTAATGTAGAGGAGAAAGAGGGTAGGCCCTAGAACACTACCCTGCGGGACGCCGTATGACACATCTATCTCGTCACTGGAGTACTGTCCTATTTTTACTCTTTGTTTTCTGTTGGAGAGGTAGTCTTTGAGTAAACTGAGTGCATTCCCCCTTATTCCAGCTTTTTCCAGCTTGTTTACAAGGATTGGGACAGAGACGGTGTCGAATGCTTTTTTGAGGTCTAGGAAAACAGACAGGCATCTGTTTCCCTTGTCAAGGTGCTCTGCTACAAAAGAACTTAACGCAGTTACTGCATCTTCAGTGCATACACCTTGCCTAAA
This sequence comes from Agrochola lychnidis, assembly GCA_963680765.1. NCBI lineage: Eukaryota > Metazoa > Arthropoda > Insecta > Lepidoptera > Noctuidae > Agrochola > Agrochola lychnidis. The sequence continues at coordinate 17,852,154 of OY796869.1, forward strand.
GCCAAACTGTGAGTTAGATAAAAGATTGAACTTTTTGAAATAATTAGTAAGTCTGATATTAATAATTTTTTCAAGCACTTTTGATATCGATGGTAAAACGGAAATAGGCCTGTAGTTGCTGACATCGTCGCTGTCCCCTCCCTTGTAAACTGGGGTAATAACGGACTGTTTTAATGCAGGCGGGAAGACACCCTTTTGGAAACACAGATTGGCAAGGTGAGCAATAATGGGAACAGCTTCCTTTTTTATGTATTTTAGGAATTTTGTCGAGACATTATCCCAACCAGGGGCACTGTCAGATTTCAAATTCATCAGAATACTATCTACTTCAGTATCATCTGTATCTAGTAGTACGAAGGTATTAAGTTGTGATCCCACTGTATTCGTTTGGTTATTATAAATATAATTTAAATCAGGATTAATTTTTTGAGCAAGTAGTTTTCCAATATTAGCAAAATAATCATTAACATAGTTTATCGACTCTATGTGGGTTGTTTTTGTGTTTAATAATTCTATGTTTTGACTTTTTAATCTATTTGAGTATGTTATGGTTTTTATATTTTTCCAGAGTAATTTGTTGTTAGATACTGATTGTGCAAGTAAATTTCTTTCATATTTTCTTTTCAATTTTTTTATTAGATTGTTACAGTAGTTCCTGTATCTAGTATAAGTTATTTTTAATATTTCGTTATAAGGGTCATTGTGAATTTGTTTTTGCAATTTATTTCGGTTTTTGATACAGCGAAGGATGCCCAAGGTAATCCACGGCTTTATGATGCGTTGATTGCTTGGAATAATTTTTATATTAGTGTTTTCATTTACAACGTTGGTTAGCATATTAATAAAACTATCGATTAATAAATTTGGATCACTACAAAATAACAAGTCTGATAAATGCCTCTCCTGTAAATCTCTTAAAGCTTGTTCATAATTTAGAGTAGTGGTGGTTCTATTTACGATTTGAATATTTTTTAACTTGGTTATAGACATAAATGTTGTAAAGTGATCAGTCACCGTAGTGTGCAGGATAGCGATAGATGCCGAGAACCTTTTGTGTATTTTAAGCATGAAATGGTCAAGACAGCTTTGGTCCCTAGTGGGTAAAGTGTGTCCAGGAAGTATACCGAAAAACGATAACATATTTAGGTAGTTAACTCTACTCTTGTGCTCTTGGGATGACTCGGTCTCTTTGTGTTTGATGTTAATATTTATGTCACCAGTAATTATAACATTTTTTTGTGATTTTAATGTGTTTAACTGTGTGCTGAGGGAGTCAATGAAGCTGTCGGTATTTGAGTTAGAGGGTGATCGGTAGATACAATAAACAATATTGCCCAATATGTCTAATCGCAGACAGGATGCTTGTACTAGCTGTATTTCCTCAACTTTAGGGTTTAAAGAGCCCTTAACATATACAACCACGCCGTCATTCTGGTTCAACTGACGAGTCGTCATATACGAGTGATAGTTGTTTATTTGTGGAATCGCCTTATTAGCATGCAATCTACATTCCGTTAGAATAACAATGTCTGGTTCGAATTTAAGGGTAGATAAAGTGATCACAAAGTTGTCAAAATTACAGTAAATACTCCGTATATTTTGAGATATTATAGTGAGGTCGCTTTTATTTACACAGATATGTTTATGGAGTTCTGTAGAGTCGCATTCCACCGTACGGGCAATTTCAATGCCATCTATTTCGGAGACAGTATGTAGTGTATTATCCATTTATAAATAATGTCAATTGGATAAGCGTCAAAATTAGGTAAGTATTTATTTCAATATATTTAGACAGTAAGTAGCCATGTAAAAAAATTTTTGTTAGTGTTTTTTGGGTGAGCAGCATTTTAATTTTACTGGATTGTAAAAAGTGTGCGCAGATGAATAAAAGTGTGTGATGTATTTGTGCGTTGTAGCTTCGTGTAGATACTTCGTTTATAAGTAATATAGGTATGTATAGTATGTGTGTATGTAAAGTGGAGTTTCGTTTTTTATCAAAATAGTTTAGCATGATGGCTGGGAAGCCATAATAACTAATTGAGTAAATCTTTAACAAACATTCGGTGGGAAATGATTTCAAATGATACAAAAATAATAACATTTTCCTTGTTAGAAGGAGACTATTTAAAAAGTTAAGGGAAAATAGTCATTTCTCTAGCAAAAGTTTATGTACCTGTTCTTCACTTCTTATAATTATAGTTGGCGAATTTTCATCCCTCTTAATATATACCTTGCCATAAGCAGTCCAACAAAACTTGTAAATTCCAGCTTTACTTAGGTCACGTGCGAGGAAGTGGAGGCGCGAACCTTTTGCCGTTAAATGTTCAGTTATGAAGACCGGAGTGTCTTCTTGACTTTTAAATCCCATGTGTTTACAACTTAATTTGTTTTGATGGTTTATGTTGAAGGCCTTGGCCTTTTTCAAAGTCTCGGTCTTCAGGATTGTGGAACCAATTTCCACGACAATAGGTGTGTTTTGTTTTTCCGCTGTTTTTCCGCGTACTCGATATATGTCCTTAATATCGTTTTTTTTTATGCTACATTGTATATTTTCAAAAAGGCACATAGCCATTTCTAAAAGAACTTCTTTAGTCTCGCCATTTTTTCTCGGTACATTTTTAATCATTAGATTACTTTTCCGATTTTCAGTTTGCATGTCCTCAATCTTATTTTCTAAAATAGAGATATATTTCTTGTCTTCTTTAGACTGCATTTCGAAACGGGTAATCTTCTCTTGAAGGTCCGAGTTTTGTGCTGTTAAGAACGCAATCGATTTTTCTATATGTGCGTTTGATTGTTGAATTTCCTGTAGTTTTGTGTTAATTTGTTGTGTCTCTTTGCCTTGTTTTTCGTTATAGGACGACAGCATTATTTTCATCTCTTCCTTAAATTCATTTAATTGTATAATAAGTGAATCATCCATATCGTCTCTGCTTCTTTTGGCAACGCGTTGGAATACATAATTAGGTGAACTTTTATGTGTGTCCATTGTGTTAATTTCCGTGTCCGACACAGATTTATTCAGGAAGTTAGGATCCGAAGCCGATAGGGACTTAGGCGGCGGAGTGCGCTTCATTTCTTGTTACAAAATCAGAATAATAAGTTGACTCACCGTCCAGGAACGATACTGCAGATTCGCGGTGAAGTTAGGCTTGTGATAGGCGGGCGAAGCGGCGATACGGTGCACGGCTGGAGCGCCAGCGATTGCCAAGTGTTGCTGTGTGCGTGACTAGTCCGCGCGGCCGACCGGAGCGATGCCAGAAAGGGATAGCAATTATTAGATTACTCTCCTTCTCGCGGGTCGAGGCTCGGGGGGCTTCTGACGCGGTGACTCTTCGCACAGAGTTTTTTAATTATCTAGTTTACTGTACTTGTAAGTAGGACTATTATCGCAATTAGAGTAGTAATAGATTTCTTAAGAAATTGGACAACACGTCTGTACTGGGCGATGGTTTGGGCGAAAGAGGAAATATTGAACACATATTTCTTTTTCTTTTGTGACGTAATCGTGATTACGGCGATACATTGAGTTAAAATGTGGCATGACGTCACGCCTTGCTAGATTTAATACGACGTTGTGACATAGCGAGCCCCCACTCCCCAACATTAATGCGTGTTTTCTTAGTTATTTTTGATTAATATGATAAAGCAAAAAATACATGTTTAATATTTTTTCATTATCTGAAAGACGGACTAAATAGAATTTCTTTTTTTTTACCCAGGCAACTACCGTAATAGGACTTTTTGAATGTCTAAATTACATAAGACAGTCTCTCATCGCCCGCCCTTCACCACTGTGCTTTAGCTGGGAAGAAGAAATAGCGCAAGAAACTCCCCAACCTGTGTGTCCCTCTCATCTGCACATAGGTCTCTCCAATTGCATATCAATGTGTAAGATTAGATCTGAATGTGAGAGCAGTGGTGGCCCAGTGGTAACGGCTGCGACTTACGAGTTGTAGGTTGTAGGTTCGAACCCTGACAGGTGCTTTACTTTGTGTAAATTATTTCATCACCGCTGCTCTCAAAAGGGTGAAAGAAAACAGCTTGAAGAAACGCATGTTCAAGAACCAAAAACTTCGAAGACATGTGACATCTACCAACCCGCACTGGGCCCACGTGGTGGATTACGGCCCACTCCCACTCACAGAGAGGAGACCTGTATCCCAGCAGTGTAAATTTTTGGTGGTAGGGCTTGTTCTAAGTCCGCCTGGAAAGCTACCACCATCTTATCTAAGTCTGTCGTCATAACAACAATGTTAACAGCATTGTTGTGTTTTGGCAGTTAGAGGTAACGTATTCAGCTCCTCTGTGGTTGAGGATTTCGGGTGAAGCTCGCTTCCACCTTCAGCCTGATCATCAATCACCATCAGGTGAGATGAAGGCGAAGAGCTTCCTCATTGGAGTTAAAATAAAAAATGAAAATGTTTGCAACCTCTAACAATATTTTGCAAACGTTTTTCTAACAACCTAACTAATTTCACGCCTGTTTTACCAGCAGGGTTAGGCAGAGGTGTATAAGGGGTAATAGGGTTCGAGCCTATTGCCATCAACCGGACACAAATCCAAACTCCGGGCTGTTACTGAGAAATTCCTGATGGGAAAACCCAATAGCAATTTGCCCGACCTGGGAATTGAACCAAGTATCTCATGCTCAGCAGTAGCGCTTGCAACCACTAGACCAAAAAGACAGTCAACAATATTTTCTGACTCTTATATTACTCTCTATCTGACAATAAGAAAATAATAAAAACACAGCCCCGGAACTAGATTTTTGAGGCGGGGCAAAAACTGCCGTTTGCCGCCCCCCCGCCAAACTTTTATGGGGATATGCTAAGTTAGCCCGCAAAATTCAAATTTTCTCAAAATGAAAATTTTGCCAGCAACATACTAATCAAATTTTATCGATCAATAATGCGCCAATCCAACAGGGGCATCAAAGTTGTTGTAAAAAAGAAAAAAATAGAAAGATTATGTGTTTGTGTGTGCGCTGCTCATTTATTGCAAAGTAGCTGTGTGCTGGGTGGTGCACTTGTCTGCTACGCTTGAATTTATCGCTCCCTGAAGTTGGCCCCACTAGATCCGGGGCTGTAGAAACAATCAAGTTATACTCAGCCTAATCTTCCAAGTGGAATGAAGAATACCTCTCGAACAATCGTTCGATTCAATTGTGTATAAGGATCCCGTCTGATTGCTTTCCGATTGCATCGCCCCACTTGTTAAGGCGAGGTTAGTTTTAACTCACACGAACAACTTTACCAATGACTTTCGAACCACAGAAACGTCTTTGTCTATGAAGAGTAGCAAATTATTATGGAATTGCGTCATAGCACTCACACGCAGTACTCAAGACATTCGCAGTCATCATTTGCACAACTGACGGGGTCTGCTAAGGCCGATGCCTGCCGGGGTTGCAGAAAAGTCCGAAAGGGATACCGTGGCCCCTGGCAACATGGCAACTGAAGGAACACGGGTGGGTTTTAATCAGTAAGAGTCTGACACGCCCTCCCACTCCACCCAGAGCGGGAGAAGTTATTTGATACTCTCATACCCAAAAAAAAAAGCATCATCTGCGGCTTCTTCCCAACTAAGTCAGGGTCAGCTTCTAGTTAAAACAGATACAGCTGAATCCCCGTTCTCTCAATTTAACATAGAGTGCAGTCGCTACATCTGTCTATTTGACCTCCACAACTCAGTAACTGGGTAACATGATACCCCTTGGTAAAACTGGTTCTCTGTTCTATCCGAATCTACTTATGACAGCCGGGACCAACAACTTTTAACGTGATTCCCGTAGCACGGAATCCATGATCCGACTTCGGCAAAAGTAGCTTGAGCTTTGATCGACACGAGCACTGGAACAGTCACACACAAAACTGTCGCAGTCCCGAATTGAATGCAACTCCGTATGTGCCGGGATTCCCACGGCTGATAACCGTGCCTTAACTGACTGATTTGTGATTCACTCGTTCACACGTATTCAAGTATCTACCACAGTCTTACGCCAAAACTATATATTGTAATATTATCGACTGCTGCGACAGCTGTACTACAGCATAACGACTTTCTAGTGGTTCTAATGTCGTTGGAAAATGGTACGTGTGAGTTAAGCCTTAAGAAGTTGGTATTGAAACATTATTGCATTAGAGAGAGAAAAGATAAAATTGAAAAGTTTTCTTTGTAGTTGTAAGTGAAGAAGTAGATATTTTACACTACCTATAAGCTGCTTATAGGTACAATGTGTTTGTATTTTCTTGGGTGATTGGAGTGCACCCAAGAAAATACAAACACATTGTATTTACTTCAAAAGTTTCTGGAAATGTTTAACCGATGGCTTAATTCTGTGGAGTCTCGCAGAAGGTAAGGTATATTATATTGCTTTCCTTTTCTGACTTCTTCATTGGTCTAGGGGTTGCAAGTGCTACACTGAGCATGAGGTACCGGGTTCGATTCCCCTGGTCGGGAAAAGTGTTATTGGGTTTTCCATCTAGAATTTCTCAGTAGCAGCCCGGAGTCTGGATTTGTGCCCGGTTGATGGCAATAGGCTTAAACATAACTGGCAAAATGTGGGTATATTGTAGGTACACCTCTGCCTAACCCTTCGGAGAAATACAGGCGTGATGTTATGTTCCTTTTTTATGAAACAAAAATAAATTATTTCATTACGTCAAAAAACACACTTTTGACAAGGAAATTTTTAACTGTTCCAAACATTCGACTCTTGTAGTATTTTTCATATGTGGGTGGAGTATGAAAAATACTTCTTCTAATGTTTAGTAAAACAGCAATATTTGTATTTCTATTCAGCGCGGCAGCGCTGGAAAACAATGGGCAGCTCGCTGTCCGATAAGGACCAGGCCCGGGTCGACGGCGCGTTATTTTCCACGCGCGCCTCAAAGAGATATCAGCAGAATTGACGGGGTCCGCTAGGACCGATGCCTGCCGCGGTTGCGAAGAAGTCGGAAAGGAAAATGGTGGCCCCTGGCAACATGGCAACTGAAGGAACACGGGTGGGTTTTATTCAGTAAGAGTCTGACACGCCCTCCCACTCCACCCAGAGCGGGAGAAGTTATTTGATAATTTCCCCCCCAAAAAAAAAGGCGCTGGAAAACATTATGGTGCAAAACATTATGCTGCCAACATCAATTAACATTTCCTCTTAAACATTGATTGAATAAATTTGTGCGAATATCAATAAAAAATTCTTTTAATTGTTTTTCAATTTGCGTTGAAAAACTTCAACTGCTTTTTTAATAATTTCTTTCAAAGAATTCCTCATCAAAGAAATAAAATTTAATTTAGCACTCCATATTATCTTTGAAGTATGTTTTTAATGAAAACCGTTTTCCTCGGAATTCATTAATTGCTGGTAATTAATGATGTTTTTAATAATGAATATTTAATAATGTCGTCTTGGTAATGAAACAGTCTTGTTGCTTTTGTTGAGTTTTATCCTTGGTATGACAGAGAAAAGATCTGTTTTACTTATTTATGTACAGTGATAAAAAAGTCTAATTAATATGAAGCCTAGATAGACTTTTGCAGATTAAAAAATATTTGAGAGGTGTCAAGGGACACCCGGATGGAACGAAGTTTCTTTCGATTAATTAGTGAAGGAATTGTATTTTTTTTTTTAATTTATTATAATTTTTTTATTATTCACTGTTCAATGCGAAATAGAAAGACGAAACGAAAATAACTGGCTTGCTTTCTATGAGAGAGAGAGAGAGAGAGAGAGATAGACAGAGAAACACGCGCACGCCGCACGGCTTACAACTATAGCAAAAAGTGTCGTTACAACTTTTGGTCTTAATTTTTTCCGTCTAGCCCCCTTTCACAACGCGCGATAAGGAACTTCGTTCCAAAAAAACACATTCGTCATTTAACGTAAAAGTCTCCTGTATCCTGGATCCTGGATCTGTGCCTTTTGCCATCAACCGGGTACACATCCAGACTCCATGCTGCTACTGCGAAATTCCAGATTGAAAAATCCAATAACACTTTGCCCGACCACAGTTGAACCCAGAACCTCGTGCTCAGCAGTAGCGCTTGCGACCAGTAGACCAACGAGGCAGACAGTCACAATTTTATTATGTAAAAATACAGTTGAATTTATTAAAATTAGGCCTAGCTATAAAGTAGCCAGATTAAAAAAAAACACACAATCAACATCGGAAAATCGTGGCGTCCAAGTGCTCACCGAGTATTTCGGGACATCGCCAAGCGGTTGGTCGACTCTTCACTTGACCAGAGTGTTGGCCAATTTTTAGCCCAAAGAATTAGCATTGCCATCTAACGTGGCAAAGCTGCTAGCCTTTTGAGCACTTTTCCCTCTGACAGCGATTCGGACGAATTCTTTGACGCCCAATGTGCTCTTACCTTTATTTTCTTTTTTTTTTTGTTTAACTTACTTGTACATCATCATCATATCAACCTAGCTTTTTCCCAACTATGTTAGGGTCGGCTTTCAGTCTAACCAGATGCAGCTGAATACCAGTATTTTACATGGAGCGACTGCCAATCTGACCTCCACAACCCAGCTACTGGGTAATACGATACCCCTTGGTAAGACTGGTAGTCAGACTTTCGGGCTTCTGACGACCCGTAACAACTGTCAAAGATCTATAAATGACAGCCAGGACCAACGGCTTAACGTGCTTTCCAAGACACGGAGGAGTTTCGGTATGTTAAGATGGTCACCCATCCACAGATCAACCCCGGCAAGCGTAGCTTAACTTGATGGATCGAACCGTACGGCTGTTATTACTTAGCCACGAGCTCCTCTGAGCTCTCGGGCTTAACGTACTTGTACATAATAATTACATAGGTTAGTTGTATACACGTAGTTTAGATAATTTACTAATTTAGTGTGATTATGTCCTCCTTAGACAACGCCGTCGAGGTAGAACGCGGCGAAGGTGGTGTGACGATCTAGTAATGTTTGCGGGGCCAACATGGCCTGAAATCGCACAAAGCAGAGAGGTTTGGAAGGAAAAAGGGGAGGAGGCCTTTGCCCAGCAGTGGGACACAATATAGGCTAACAAAAAAAAAAAGTACGATATAAAATAATTTATTTATTATTATGGTAGGTACTGCTTCGTTTAAATGTATACTTAAACATCGGAAAATAGAAATGCAACACATTAATAACTACAATCAGAAAACAAGCAAAATAATGTATTTAAAACTGCAACGATTTAATACTGCATATTGCTTTTATAACTACGTCTAAGCTATGCGATTCATTTTACATTCCTCTACTTTCATTATGTGAGTACTATTGGTTTTAATCTCGATTCGGAATCGATGTTTTTATCACTGCCTTTGTGCTTTGTTGGTCTTGTATCATTCTATTTCAACCCTTTAGTTTTAGGTAATTTTAGATAATAGAAATTATTTAATTCAACAAACATTTACTCTTTTTTCACAAAGCTGACTTTGTGAGAGACTGGTGCACGCGACGTGAATTCGAATAACCTATAAGTTTTATTTTATTTTATTACAGCTCTCTGGTAGTGAAACGCGTGTGCCTGACAGTGATCTTTTTTAAAATTCGAGTTGCATAATTAAATTTAGTACAACATTATAACACTCGTTTGGATGATATTATGGTTACTATGACACTGGTTGTTTTAATGTTGGCAATAAGCTAACTGTTTCAGAAACTTTTCTAGAGGATTTATAGCATGGGTAAATCTCTGCCTGTGCCTTCAGGCAATACAGACGTGAATGTTATACAATTAGATTATTTCTTTTATGTTTTTAATAGAGGGTAGACTACACAGCTGCTGTCCTATTATGCATGACATTATCACTTTCACAATTTAAAATACCCACGCACAAATGTTCTTTGTGCGTGGGTATTTTAGTTAGATTCATTCAGTAGGTATCTAGTTCAAGTTCAGTAGTCTAGTGAACTCTACATTTGACTTACGTCTCAAGACCAATAGAGTACAAGTACAGACGCCAGCACATCAGGCTACTACAATATGTCAAATTTATTTAATAAATTTTCAACTTTATCGCTGAAGTTTAAGGTTCAAAGTTGATTGGGAAAATTTGACAGTTTCGGGTAGCTTGATGTGCTGGCGTCTGTACATAAGGAAATTTTCCCAAACCGTCATAATATTTGATGAAAGCGTAAACGAACCAGACGGCCTAGACAAGAGGCAAATCGCTTTCAAATCTTTTCGTATTTCTTGCTTTTTCTTTCAACAGGTTTGACACAAGCTTTACAGTCGCTTATGTCAAATACGTTTTTGACTTTTCCATCATCTTTATCACTGATAGAAAAAGAAAATATTACATTAAATTGCTTACGCAATCACTCAGTAAAAGGGAATTAGGAACACAGTTATCTGTTAGAAAGTTTCAACATGATCTATCTGTTAATATTTTCATCAGATATTTTTGGGGAACACCTCATTGATCGTCGATGAGGTACTAACTATCCGGGAAGTCTTAACGAGAACAACCTATCTTATCGTTTCCTAAATACTTAAACAATCGTTTTTGCTCTATGGTCTTCCCGAAAAATATCGATCGTAATTATGTACAATTATGCAGATTTGTCATAACAATGATATTTCTTAATTTATTCTTGGTCCTCTCAGCGAAAACAGTGTCCCTCCCTAATATGACTAATTACATCTAAATGCTCGTATTTCGTAAACGTATTAGATACAATTTATCATAATACTATTTTAAAGGTATGAGGAACAGGGTGTAAAGTTCACTCATCCTCTATAGAAAAGGGAGGATCCTCCGACCAGACGGGTGTTGGGTTTGGCGGGCAACTGCCCAACGTATGTGTCGTTCACGCGGTAAACTCTAACTGCGCGATGCAGGATTTGTGTGACGTCATTTCTTTTTGATGCATAGTTCGAATGTGGCGGTGTAACCGCTACACTATTATCCAGCCTGTATTTCTTGTCCTTTATCGAAGGTTATGAAAGCCTTGAGCTTAGTACACCTTACATAGTAACTCTGTTCAAACATATCATACGTAGTGTTTCTAATATTGAAATTGACCGCTATATTTAGAGCATTGGACGTTTTCGGAGTTGTTACGACCAATGTGTGGAAGCGCTAACGTAAAACATACATAGGTACATAAATGCCTTATTCACAAGGGAGTAGGCAGAAATTCCTACTCCCATGTCATTGCCCATTCCCGCTGATGGTGACGTGTGTGTTGGGTCATTATGTTCCCTTCAAAATGGTTGAGCTAAATGGTGCTGATCCATGCATCATGTTCGTGAACGGGCGCCGTCAGTAGGGACTGGTCATCTCTTAGCTGCCACGGTTTATTTTAATTTAATTAAAAAATTTGAATTGTTTTTGTTTTTATTTTTGTTACGGACGCTTTTAACTTGCACGTCTTTCTACATTGTTCTCACATGTATAATTTCAACATAAATGATGTAACCAATATTTTGTTACAATATTTTGATTTAAAAGAGTGTCCGTGGAGTTTCTTCCCCGTTCTTCTCCATTGGTACCTACTACGCTTTGGAATGGGCAACCAGCTTCATCTTTCTGACTGACCGACCCCTTGACAATTCAAAAGTACCTGTAATTGGTTTATTTGAAATAAATGCTTTGAGTTTGAGTTTGAATTACAGAACGCCACCTGCTACGATCCTTACATACTCCTGTTGCTTTGTTTACGTTCATACATCTGGTCATACACGCACGCCTGTTGCGTGTACTATGCACCTGACCTTTCTGAAGAACATCACAAATAAGGTCACAGTATATCCTTCTAGGGCCCTTCCAACGTTTCCATTCACATCTACCTTGTGAATACCTTTTGTCAGTCGACTTTCAAACGTATAACCTACTTAAATAAAAAGGTTCGTATATCACAATTTTTCTCATAATTTAAAATAGATGAAAATGCGGAGGAGATTGCATGGTATTAGCATGTCAAAAGGTATCATAATCAAAGGGTAACTGCATGCATATGACTTTAATAGGAAGTCAGTAAAACGTTTTTTTTCTGAAATAAACTTCCAATTGTCGAAGCCATAGAAGCAGTGAGTTGGTGGATGGCTGTCCATCTATTACTTATCAAGACCCCTCCGTGCTTCGTAAAGCCGTTGGTCCTTGGACCTTGGACAGTCGTTACAAGTCAGAAGCCCAAATGTCTGACAACCAGCCTTGACAAGGGGTATCCTGTTACCCAGTTACTGGGTTGTGGAGGTCAAATATGCAGTCGCTCCATGTAAAATACTGGTATTCAGCTGCATCCGGTTAGATTGGAAGCCAACACCAACATAGCTGGGAAAAGGCTAGGCAGTGTGTTGTTTCAAGCTCTGGTCAAATTGAAATTAATCCCGTGCTGCATACAGGATGAAATGCGCTCGCGTTGATTGTGTCAACAAATTTTTATGGAGGTGTCCAAACTGGTGCGGGCGTGACTTCCTAATCATCAAACTCTGCGCGGGATTCTCCTGTGTTGCCAGAGCTTGTTAACAATGTGTTCTTTTTTTAACCGATTTCAAAAAAAAGGAGGAGGTTCTCAATTCGACAGTATTTTTTTAATTTTTTATTTGTTACCTCAGAACTTTCGACTGGGTGAACCGATTTTAATAATTCTTTTTTTATTTGAAAGCTGATGCTTCCCGTGTGGTCCCATATACATTTTATTAACTTTGCTTGGATGGTTTTTGAGTTAGCTTCAATAGTACGGACTCTTTTCCACTTAGTATGTGGATGATATGATAAGTTCCTGTCACTGTTATTTACATAGCAGGTAGTGGTTTTAGAATTTGTGTGGGGTAGGTACCACAACTAAAAAGTGTAAAATAAAAACTTTTTACAAAAAAAAAAACAACCGACTTCCAAAAAACACTACAAAGTGAAAAATAACTTTAATTTCGGAAGTCAGTGACAAAAAACGAAAATTCAAAACCAAAGACACCGACTTCCGAAATTAAAGTTATTTTTCACTTTGTAATGTTTTTTGGAAGTCGATTGTTTTTTTTTTTTTGTAAAAAGTTTTTTTTTTGTTCCACTGTTGACATACATATATTAACTTAGTTGGAATGCGTAGCTATGCTAGATACTAGTAGAAGAACAGAGAACAATCTTAGGTAAATTACGCATGAAAAACAATAATATATTTTTCCATCCGTTATTTTCTTTTTTTAATTGGAAAAGCAAAGGAAAACGGCAATTCTTTTCTAGAAACGAAAGCAAAAAAAAATACTTTCCTACATACTCTAAACCGTTCCAGAATTACTTTTTAGATAGCAGATTATTTACGGCTACAACCTTAGTAGGAGCTCGGGTATTCACGCTGGGAGTGAGAGGAATGCTTGTGCATAGAATAATATAATTGCATAGAAGTAAAACAAGCAGTACTAGACCTCTTTGTAAAGGGACTTTTCCGGAAAATTATAACCTATTTCTGCCACCTAACTGTGTTAGTGTGTAGATGTTTGACGGATATCGACACATACCCACTGATAACAGCCGCACGGGTCGATCGAAGGCCACGGTCGGTTCGTGAATCCAATACATATCGACACCCCTCCGTGCCCCGGAAAGTACGTTAAGCTATTGGTCATTCGCAGATCTTTTGACAGCCTCAATTTAACGAGTGCTTATATTGACATTTTTATGAGGAGACATGTCACAGGATGCGTCAAACTCTAATTGCCACAACATCGTATCAACCAACAGTTCTGATTATGGCCCAAAGCCTGATCGCAGATGGAAAATAACAAAAAAAAGAAAAAGATTTTGTATGAACCATCACACAATACAAGTGAGCCGCATTGCAACGCAAAAAATGCCTGACGAGCAATTCACCAGTGCATGGCGCTGCAGCTCAGAGAGAGGGCATAGCAATTCGGATAAAACGAAAATATCAATCAATATCGAATAGTTTAGTCCAGAATGTAGGTACAGGTATTTTCAATCAGTTCCGAAACATCAAACTTTGCATTCAATTAATTGTTTCTGCTGTAAACAAAGCAATCATGGATTTAATATGAACAGAATATTTTCGTTGAATAGCATTCTACATGGGCAATTTTTTTAATAATATTTCGCACTGGTCAAATATTTAAGCAGTACTGTTTAATCGAAAATTCTCATACAGATATTATAAAAGCTTAGATCACAATGCTTGCTCACGGTGTCGTAAATTTTCATGTTGTCATGATTTTCTAACAATATTTAACTTTACAGTAATTCTAGCGATGTATAGTGTAACTATTTTCTTAATGTCTCTCGGGCACTCTCGGGAAACTTCGTGTTTCATCAGTGGTCGGATTTCTATCAGTTGCCTTTTGCACTTGGTGCAGACCGGATGCTCTTAATCGACTTGGAAGTATATAGAGTTGTTAATACTCTTTTAACTTAATGTAATTTATTTTAAAAATGGGAGGAAAGCTGCTAAAGTCGCAGGCACGAAAACTGTTTTATAGTTCACACGAAAATCAAAACAAAACAACAATAAAGTACTTAGTTCTGAATTCAAATTATTATACACGATAAATCTAATAATTGATGGACATGGAAATTAGCATTCGTTTGTATTCGGAAATACGATGATTCCCGAGGGACATTAAGAAAAACGTTGTACTGAACCTACTTGGTTAACTTCAAAAAGTTTACAGCGTGTATCAGAAATACATGGTCATATTTAAAGGTGTGGTAGACCATCAAACTGAACAAGTTTCTCCATGGTACCAACATCATCATCGCGAAAAAATTGTCAGCTGTCCAAACAAACATACAAAACTTTAAAACCCTACCAGACCACACATTTCTGATACACGCTGTATTTTTGTATTTTTTACATTATAACATCACGCCTGTTATCCCCGAACCCTTCGGTGCAGAGGTGAATAGAAACACCCACATTTTGCCAAGTGTGTTTAAGTCCCGTGTAATAAATAGCCTCCACAAGGCTGCCTGTCCATTGACGCGGAGTGAAACAGCGGAGCGGAGTTGCGGACTGTGCAGAGCTAGGCCGAGTTCACGCGACGAGTAATATGAGCGGGCGGTAGTTCCCCACTCCGCTTCCCCGTTCTTCTTCCTCGATCCGCTTTCCGGTTTTGTAGAAATTTTTAAACTAGTTCGTAAATCTCCGTCCTCTGAAGCGGAGCAGAGATTTTATGCAATTCTATTGGTTTAATATTGTGTCGTAATTTCTTTGATTTAATTTTAAAAATATAATATTTTTATGTCGATTTATAATATCCACTGTGGTAAGTAACACTGTCAAAACACAAATTTTAATATTTTAAGAAATTTCTAAACGTATTTTCACTATGGCAACTGAATGTATTGTTTTTACTTTGGCAACACTTAGAAATGACGGTTATGATATTATCGTTATTTCTGGGTGGGGCAAAAGTCGTTTTAAATGGTAAAATGTAATGCATAGTTAGTCGTCGTTTGATTGTGAAATAGTACAGTAGTGTGGATTAAATTATTAGCAAGAAAAGAGTGCTTTCTTTGTAATTGGCACAGCTTCGCTCCGCTCCTCTCCTCTCCGCTTCTGTGGACAGTCAGCCTTACACGGGACTTAAACACACAAACAAACAAGAAGCCTATTGCCATCGACGGAGCATATGAAAAACACAATATTACCCATAAACTTTTATTAAAAGTTGGGCCTGTGTCCAAAAAAAATTTTTTGTCCGTCTTGTAGATTATAAAAAAATATTGAACACGTATTTTTTCTTTTTTGACGTAATCAAAAGATGACGGCGATACATTGAGTTCAAATGCGGCATGACGTCACGTCTTGCTAGATTTAATACTGCGTTGTGACGTAGCGAGCTCCACTCCCCAACTTTAATGCGTGTTTTCTAAGTAAGTTTTGATTAATATGACAAAGCAAAAAATACGTGTCTAATATTTTTTTATTATCTAAAAGACGGACTAAATAGAATTTCGTTTTTTTTTTACCTCGGCAACTACCCTATATATACCTACACATCACTCTATAGACTTATCATTATACAGTAAATATAATAATAGGTAAGACGGCTCGAATTACTTTTTGATTGTGAAATAATAGCCCTTATCTATCGCGTTGAATCATTTGTGAGCTATCCTTTAATACTCGGTTCATGGTGACCCTCACAGTTTGATCGACAGCAAATAACAATAATGGGTTGTAGTACTTTAACTCAATCAATCTGTTTAGCCTTTTCCCAACTATATTAGAGTCGGCTTTGAGTCTAACAGAATGCAGCTGAATACCAGTATTTTACATGGAGTGACTGCCTATCTAACCTCCACAACCCAGTTACTGGGTAACACGATTTCCTTTGGTAAGACTGGTTGTCAGACTTTCGAGCTTCTGACGACTCGTAATGACTGTCAAAGATCCACGAATGACAGCCGGGACCAACGGCTTAAAACGTGCTTTCCGAGGCACGGAGGAGTCTCGGTATGTAAAGATGATCACCTATCCACGGACCAACCCCGGCAAGCGTAGCTTAACCTGATGGATCGACTCGTGCGGCTGTTATTACTTATCCATGAGCTCTTCTCACCAAATAACATAAAAGGAAATAAATATAATAAAAACTCAGAGACACGCATAATAATGAATTTATTCTGCTAATACAATCCTTACATTTACTATTTACAAACTTAATTTATTGCTTACTAATATTCTAGTTACACTTAATACCCGTGACCTGGAATGTAAAACAGTACAACACTATTATTATTTACATAGTAGAGATGTACCGTGTATGAAGATTTTGAATTGATATTTTATCATTTTAATAAAATTATATTGTTGTAAAAAAAACTTTATCTACTCTTATAGCGTAATGTTCGAATTATAAACTTTAATACGAGTTTATATTGACATACTTTATAAACACAATACCGAAATTTAAAAATAGAATCATATTATAACACTTTTTCTCTAACAAAATAATGCTATAAAACATTTTTTTTTTCTATTACGATACAGGGCTTATCCAAGAAGTTAGTATCATCAAGAAGTTTCCATCAATTTTTGTAATAGAACGTTTAAGCGGGGGACAATAGCACCCACTGTAGCGCATGTGCGGGGATGTGCTGGTGCAGGCGACATTCATTTGTTTTGTTGTACTGAATTTCGTGGGATATTTAAATTTATTCTTGATCTTTAATTTTGATCTTTTATTTAGTGTTAGTTTCAATCCCAATGTATGAGAGTAGGTAAAGTAGTGTATGAAACTGCACATAACTAGGTATTAAAACACTCGTGTGATACTATTAAAAACCTCGCCTCATGTTTTAATAGGTACCCCTCATTATGCAACAGTTTCATAAACTACTATTATGTTCCTTTTAAGTATTGTTAAAAATTTTAGCATTAAAAATCAAGGACTCTTGTTCTGATTTAGTATTATTATTTGCCTTTTAATATAACGGATAAAAAAGGAGATTTTTTTTTTAATACTTACTAAATATTTTTCAATTACCAAAATCATCACACACGTAAATCTCTATACCTACTTAACACCGAATTTTTCTCCGAATTTACATATACTACTTGAATGCAATGTACATACACAGATCTCAAAATAGGGGTCTATATGATAATTATAAACACTCAAGGTACTATGTACAAGGAACGTGAAGCCACTGATCTAATAATAATAATTATTATTTATTTATTTTGGCACATTATTGCCGTATTAAAGATATGTTACATTTATTAAATTCACATTTTATGTCAATTTTGTATTTTTAAAGGGTGATTTTAGTGATAGAAACCTTGTGTATAAAAATACAAATTAAATATTATTTTTAACAGTTCCAGTTCTATTATTAATACATTTGATTATTTATAAGAAAAAAATAATTAAATGAATACCTGAGAATATACAAGTGAAGAAAAAGTATACAAAAAAAGTATAATAAAATTTTATAAAATGCACAAACCACCCTTCCAAATACACTTCTTTTAAATCTAAGAACAATACAAACATTTAAATATAATTCATTGATTTATTAATATTTACTTTTTTTAAATAAATATTTTTTTAATAAATATATACTTACATCCATTATAATCTTTCTAATTGATCGATTTTAATAACACACATTTATGAAAATAAAATGTAAAATAAAAATACATTTTGATTTTAGTATTGTCTATTCTTGTTGTACTTGCATTTACTTCTGAATATGGCATTTTAAAGCTTTTTGTGCTCAGGGCATAAAATAAATTAAATATGAGTATTAATCTAGGTAATGAGTCATTCCTACTGGCAAGTGCATGCATGTAAGCACAATGTTTGCACCCTTCCGTAAACAGCTTTTTCAGAACCAAAATTAGTTCATTTAATTACTGCACAGATGGTTCACTCCGCAAAATCATTTAATTAAAAAGCGACTCTTGCGACGACACAATAAAGAGCAATTCAGGTTGCACAGCGCTAATTACCTAGTTATATTCAAGCAGAAGTTGCCTCTCTTTCTATCGCGTAACTCTTATATCTTCTGTCTACGTTACGCCCACTGAATTCGACAAGTCGAGCCCGCCGCGTACAGCATTTCTATTTTCTTAATGTCCCTCGGCAAACTTCGTGTTTCTTCAGACGTCGGATTTCTATCAGTTGCCCTTTGCACTTGGTGCAGACCGCACGCTTTCAATCGACTTGGAAGTATATAGAGTTGTTAATACTCTTTTAACGTAATGTAATTTGTTTTAAAAATAGGAAGAAAGCTGCTAAAGTTGCAGACACGACAGATAGGAAAATAGTTTTACAGCTCTATATAGTTCACAAGGAAATCAATACAAAACAACAATGAAGTTCTTAGTTCTGAATTCAAATTATTATACACGATAAATCTAATAATTGATGGACATGGAAATTAGCATTCGTTTGTTTTCGGAAATGCGATGATTCCCGAGAGACATTAAGAAAATGTAAATACTGTACCTACATGTAGCTTCATACCTAATGTGCGGAGTAAACCATCTGTTTTCATCTGTGGTTACTCTCAAATGTTGTTAATTTATTGTATTTATTTTCTTGTACCTGTAATTTATTTAATATATAATATACAGTGAAAGGTACTTCATTCCAAATGGTACCTCACGACTTCGCTAGACTTTTTTATATTCGTACATAAATCTTTGTAGCCTAAATAACTGCCCATTGCTGAGTAAAGGCTTTCATTTTTCTATTCACACAATAGAAAAGGTAAAAATTCCGTCTTTAGTTATTCACGTGGTAAATTCACCGCAGTGAAGTCTATAATAACAGGTTAGCTAGTCCGCAGGTGTAATTTACTAGCGATTTAGGCAAGCTGTTGCCTTATTACGACAAACTAGAAAATAAAATAGCTGAGTTATTATGTGGAAATAATAATATACCTTCTCACTATTGTATTAGAATTCAAGGGCTTGATTTATGGTATTTCTTGTAATAGTTATAGGTTTAATTTAGTAAAATGTAGTCATTTCCATATGAATTCGGCGCTGTTATAAGAAAGACACGGTTTTTGACTAACGAAACTAACACTAAACAAAGAAATAAATGGACAAAGATAACATACTAAATCGAATACATTTTTTAAATCCAACTCTTTTATAACGTAAAATGTACCACTTTTTAAATTAAACTACAGCAAACAAAGTACACGTCAGATTTGGTTCGTAGCGGGTCGCTTATCTGCTACGACAGCGTAGCTCTCGTAGCTCGCGTAGCCGTTAGCTACGACGTAGCATCAACATTTTGCAAGACCGGAATTTTTACAGATTTTTAAAAGGAGAAGCTTTCCAAATTGTCTGTTTATATTTTTAGTATCATTTACATGTTAAAAACATGAAAATGGGTGATGTCACAGGCTCTTTTATGCAAGACGAGGATATTAAAATAATGTACTGAAAATAGGTAGGTATTGATTTTATATTTTTAATTACACCCCACCTTGCAAAGCTGCTGTGTTTAGGTCTCCAGTATTTTTGTATTCAACCTACTTACATGCCTAAATATAGGCTTCCATTGTCGTATTTTGATTTAGGTCTACTTTAGTATAAAAAACTGGCCTAGTGAGTGTCAGACCACGCACAATGAAGGGTTTGGTAGTTGTGATGAATTTATTCCAAATAAAAACATAACATTGTAGTTGAAAAACATGTTCTCCCATACACTCAAACTGCAAATGTAATTTTGTATGTACAATATTAAGAGATACATGTTATTTTAAGACTATAGACTTTTTGTAATTTTTCCTGTAATGTATGACTAAAGAACTTTTCTCTGTATTTTTTCAAAATTTTAGGTGCGGTGGTTTCGGAAATAAGGGGGAGAGTCATCAATTTTCATCTATTTTCTTAAATATCTTTAAATGCATGTATTTTAAAATGATTTTTAGATTCTCACAACAAGCCCTTTCACTTGAAATGTCACACGGTACAGTTTGCAAAACTTTTTATTTTAATTTTTTTCTTTGCCCCCCAAAAGTGACCCCAATATTCAAAATTCATTTATTTACGTTACATGTCCGTGTTTGGGTCACAGAAATACATATGTATACCAAATTTCAACTTAATCGGTTCATTAGATTCGGAAAAAAATATCTGTGACAGACGGACAGACAGTCAGACAGACACACGAGTGATCCGTGTTCACCCTATTAATACATTATAATACAATTTCGAAACTCTGACGGAAAGTTGATTTTATAAGTTACAGTATTATGCCCTTATATAGAAGGAAAAATAGAATAGGATGATGTAAAAAAAGTCAAAATCGTTAAAAACGGAGTAACAGTGTTATGCTTCTCAGGTACATATATCTCTCCTTGATTCGGGCCATGGTATGGAGTAAGAGGAAATGGGAAGCCGTCACCTCCTTCTGCGAATTAGTAATGCTTTCTTTAATGTTTGATAATGAGGGAGTGGTAAAATTTGCGCCCTCACGCCCCTAACCGCCGCAGGAGGAGACGCCCTGGGCGTCGGGAATCGCAGGCAGATTTCCGGCCATCGTAGGCGCGGGCTTGCGGACGGTGAGCAATGGGTAGCTCGCCGTCCGATCAGGACCAGGCCCGGGTTGACGGTACGTTGTGTTCCACGCCAGCCTCAAAGAGATGTCAGCAGAATTGACGGGGTCCATTAGGGCCGATGCCTGCCGGGGTTGCAAATAAAACCGAAAGGGAAATCGTGGCCCCCGACAACATGGCAACTGAAGGAACACGGGTGGGTTTTAGTCAGTTAGAGTCTGACATGCCCTCCCGCTCCGCCCAGAGCGGGAAAAGTTATTTGATAATTTCCCACCCAAAAAAAAAAGTTACAGATATCTTTAAAAAAAATCGCGCATACATGCTAGAGCCCCTGTTCTTAAAAAAAAAAAATCAATGGCACTCCGGAATTCTCGACAGAACTAGAAAACTTTAAAAAAAATCCGCACCGCGGTAATCAACGCGTTGATGTCTTTTACTCCACGGTGTCGGTAACAGATCGCGAAATCAATGGATTAGTCCCATTTCAAAAATACCTAACGCGCCTAAAGAAGCTTTCACTTCAAATAAAGGCAAATGGCAGCCGGACATTCTAAATTGCAGATTTTCTGTGAGTTTTCAACCACAAAGCATTCCCTTGATTGCCAGCGATTACTCACGAACAATTGAAAGTCCTTTGCCTAAATAAACACGGCTGTGACCGTCAAAGGGTTAACAATATAGCCCTCTAATCTTAGAAAGGGTTTTATTTCAATTTCAACCTCCAAAAGGGGTTGTTTTTATTGCTTGTTGTTTCTTGTTGGGACCTTTTATGTTGACGGAAATGAGTTAAATCTTTGAAGCTGTTAGATTAAGTTTTTGGTTTATAAATCTATTTGTTCAGGTTCAGAAAGTAATTGCAAACGATCAAGATTAACAATTGATGATTAATCTATAAAAACTTTATTATACTTCTACTAGATTATAATGGTTTTAAAAAGTGTTTTTTTTTAATAAATCCTGTTAAAAGTGCTGATTCACAGCCTAGTTTGAATAAATTACTTTACTTTTGAAAGATAAAAAATACCAAAACATCATAAGAGACTCTCTTAAAATATCCTTAAGACGCAGATATAAGCCAGTGACCTTGAGTGGTTAACTTGCGTGTTCTGTACTGAGCTCACGCAACGCGTCGTACGTCCAGCCAGTAATAGGACTCGCCCATCAAGGAGCGCTGTCAAAATTAGATGCATTATTAATTTATTATACATGAAACAAAAGGTATTTTAATAAAACAAGTATACTAAAAGATCAATAACTAAATTACCTTTAAAATGGTGAAGGTTTCAGAAAAATATGCTTGATAGATTTTGCGTGATTCTTAGTTTTTTTATCCGCGTGAGACGTAACTTAACAAATTAATTTCAATGTGTAATATCTATACATATAATAAAATCGTAGCGAAGTCAAAACTGTACATTGAATATTTTTGAAAAAAAGTAATTGCTACGAGGTCTAGGATCGATTCTAATGCCGAAAATATTTTTTTTAGAATTTTTGTCTGTTTGTCTGTTTGTCTGTATGTATGTTCCAGCATGGCGCAAATTCTACTGGACAGATTCTGTTAAAATTTTGCATAGATATTCCCTGTGTGTCTGGTCAAACTATAGGGTATAAACTATCACGCTATTTACTATGGGGGACGAGCAATATTACATTATGTTGTATTTTTATGTTCTAGCATGACGCAAATTCTACCGGATAGATTCTGTTAAAATTTTGCATAGGTGTTCCCTATAAGTCTGGTCAAACTATAGGGTATAAACTATCACGCTATTTACTATGGGGGACGAGCAATATTATATTATGTTCGTATTTTTGGAAAAAAACGCGCCAAAATTTTAGAATATTGTAGATGGTTATCGATTAAACTTTTTAAATGATTATCATCACGCTATACCTTTATGGAACTAAGCAGTCAATCATGAAATATATAGGAACGGCTATTTTAGACAAGTTTCAACAAAGCAATTAGCTCAACGGTTGGGCGGCTGCTTTGCAAACATGGGGTTGTAAGTTCGATTCCCACGTATGGTTTTTTTTTCTTTTTTTCACATTTTGTTATGATTTTTTTTTTTTGATTATGTACCTATAATCTATAGATATAATAAAATCGTAGCGAAGTTAATTTTTTTTAAAGAAAGTTATTGCTACGAGGTATGGGATCGATTCTTATGCGGAAAATAAAGTTTTTAGAATGTTTGTCTGTACCAACTGTAGGGCATAAACTATCACGCTATTTGCTATGGGGGATGAGCAATATTACATCATGTTCGTATTTTTCTCTGCAAATTGTAAAAGGACGCGCCAAAAGGTTGGGATATTGTAGATAGGTAGTTACCGATTTAACTTTTTAAATGATTATCATCACGCTACCTTTTATATAGGAACGGCTATTTTAGCTAACTTTCAACAAAGCGAATAAGTAAGCGGTTGGACGAATGATTTGAAGTCCTGAGGGCCTACCACCAGCTCAAAAGCAGTATTATTTTAATATTACTTTAGTTTACTTCAGTGTGGGAAAGAGATGAAGCTCTACAGGATGTATAGCTCCATCTCTTTCTCCCACTGAAGTAATATTAAAATAATACTGCTTTATGAGCTGGTGGTAGGCCGCCCGGGGTAGTAAGTTCGATTTACATCTGTTTTTTTTAAACTCTTTTTGTAAAACGATATTTTTTTTTGGATTGTGTATGTAATTCACAAAAAATGGAAAACTTCGTAAGCTATGGGAAACTACTAAGTTACAAGTACTTTACAGTCACAAAACATTCTAGGTTGTATTCTGATCATTTTAAAACAAAAGACTGTAGGAATAAAATGTTTTTTTTACAGATTTTGACAGCAGATTTGTCCTAGCGATTTTAAAATATGCATGTGTGTGGATCTTCTGGAATCGCTGCCACACTGCTTCCTGGTGGAAAAACAGCGCACGTCATGTTTAAGATTCCCATCGATTTAGAGAGCAACGAAACGCCTGTTTGTGGGGTGTCACGCAACAGTAACAAAGGATGTGTGCTTAGGGGATTGCGCTTCGTCGTATGGGATGAATGCATTATGGCAAAAAGGAAAGCAGTGGAAACTGTAAACAGAACCCTGCAGGACATCCGCAGAAACCAAGATATGATGGGTGGTGTCACAGTTTTGACAAAAAAGTGAATACTTCGTTGAAAAGGTCGACTCTATGGTCGAGAGTTCATAAACTGCGCTTGACCATCATCATACGACCTCGGCTTGGCGGTAATTCAAATGCTCAAGTATTCTCCGATGTTCTTCTAAAAGTTGGTGAAAGCACTCTACCAGAGACTCTTGGTATAGTAGATCCCACTTTAGAAGATCTTATTCGTCTGATATACGAGGATATCAGTCAAATACCGTACCAAGAGAATTCTTAGGCGTGTTTCCGTTTTAACTCCGAAGATGATCAAGCTGCAGCGATCAACCACAGTATTCTCTCACAAATTGAAGGGAGTGAAGTGATATACACCTCCATTAATACTGATGTGGAGGAAGATGAAGCCAAATATCACCCCGTAGAATTTCTCAATTCACAAATGGCAAGTGGACTTCCGGTTGTATATCTGTGTAACGGAAACCAGCTCAAAGTCATGTCTTTGCAGAGAAACGTCATCGAGGTGGAAATTCTAACAGGTTGTGGCGATGGTGAGACAGTGTTTATAGCGCGTATAAAGTACAAATTCCCCATAATTACCAGTTAAAGCGCGTGCAGTTCTCTGGGAGTGTATGCTTTGCGATCAACAAGTCACAGGGGCCGACACTGAAGGCTGAAGGCTGCGGGTGTCGACCTCAGGATAAGCTGCTTCTCACACGGACAACTGTTACGTCGCTTGCTCCCGAGTCACCATTCCTGACTCTCTGTATATTTTGGCTGCTGAGAATAAAACTACAAACGTAGTATACAGGGAAGTTTTATAAAAATATGGCTATTATTGTAGTATATTGTGATGTCTTACGATTTCCATGCGAACGAAGTCGCGGGCAGAAGCTAGTAATAATATAATCTAAAATATTTCTCTTATTAACTGACATTCTTTCATTACTTCATTACTTCTTTAACTGACATTACATCTATTTTCTGACATTACTTCACTTACTATTTAATTCATTGTTCTATTTAATTTAATTTTATTTTTTTGTGTGCTTTTGACATTAATTGATTTGATCTGACATTTTTCTGTGACACTTATAAAATTGACAAATTTGTGTATTGTTTTTTGTTTTTAATATGGGTCTGGGACCTGAAATAAATGATTTTTTTATTTTTTTTTTAATTTAAGTTATTAAAAAACACTACTAGTTTCGACGTGATCTTCAGTATAAAATCATTGGAAGTCGGTTATCGTCGCCTTAAAACTTATCGAGAATTTTACTCATTGTCTACACAATTTGCAAATCACCACACTTTCCTACCTCAAACACTTAAAACTGAAATGCAGTTCAAATCTCAAACCTAATTCAAGAAAATACAAATATACAAAACCGTTGAAGCACCCTTGTAGCCCGGAACCGTATCGGATACCAGACGGAACCGACACGCAAAATTGAAATAAGAAAAACATCGGATATTTCGTTTGCACTTCTAAAATGCAATACGATAAATTCGATTGTGTGTTCCGTAAAGTGTCTGTGAAAGAATGGCCTGTTGTAGATTTTTTCGAGGAATTGTAAAAGTCTTTTATTTTCGACTAATTTAATTTGTTTTCGATATGTCTGCCGCATGTCAGATGACAAATGGGCTAAAAGAACTACTGATTGGGTCCCACTAAACGCACGATGACATCGCGGCAGGCCGAGACGAAGATAGCGGGACAAGCTTGACTCCTACCGAAAGGACTGGCCGACACTAGCAATGGACAGAATTGTGTGGAAAAAGGAGAGGGAGGCCTTTGCCCTGCATTAGGACAATACAAGCTAGTTAGAATTTAACTCTTTAACGATTTAACGCCCTAAATGGACATAGTGACCTTATTGGTGATGTTCTTCAGAAAGGTCAGGTGCGTAGTACTCACAAGTGCCGTGCGTGCAAATACTCGCAAGTAGTGATCCGCAAAAAGAGTATGTAAGCGTAGCAGGTGGCATTCTGGTTCTATAGTTTATGGCTACCCCATTGAAAGAAGGCGAGTTTATGAAATGTTATGTAAATTCTTTAACCATTTGTACAAGTAGGTAGGTAGGTATTTTAAGCTGGATAATAAGATAGCATTTATTTTTTGTACCACACATTTAGGCTCTTTATAAACTTAACGTTTGTTTATAAGCCAACTAGCTTCCGGCCGCGGCTTCGCCCGTGTGGATGTCAGAAATTATCCCACGGGAACGTATTACCGGTAGGCACACAAAAAAAGTATCGATACTTTGTGTTATCGAGTACATTTCCATTCGACACCGATACTTTTGTACTCGATACTTTGTATTCGCTACTTTTACTCAATGAGTACTTTTTGGCAGGTATCGTATCGAATAAGAAATTAAGTTTTAAATGGGTAATCTTAGAAATTACCCATTTAAAACTTGCGACCTTACGGCTTATGTTCATGGTAATGGCAACGCCATCTAGTTCACTCGTTCTGAACCGTCTAAAACATTACATCGATCTTTGCTCGAAATCATTCCTTTCGTTTAAAAAATAATCTGTACTTTCAAATCATAAACTAAATTTCCGAAAAAATACTAATTTTCCGAAAACGTATGTTCTGCTAAAACAATACGTTCGTTCATGTTTTTGTTTACGTTTTGTTTTGAAAGGTAGGTTAGGTTAGGTTAGAACTGTGACCACACAACGCACGAGCCGAGCGAGCGAAGCGAGCGGTGCCACGGCAGCGGCCGGCAAGTGCCAGGGTTCGTTTTGGCACAAGAGAATGTAAAACACCAAATTCCCAAAACATTACATTCGTACCTAAACGGACCCAGTCTTTGTTTGCGCCACAGTTTATAAAATGTGTAAGGTTAAATTTATAATAGGTGAGTTACGATAAAAATGATTAACTGTGGTTTTCGGTAAAACGCAATTTAAGTTGGTGGAAAAATATTACGTTAGCAAATGCTGTATTGGTACATACATATATAAACTCACGCCTTCTTCCCATGGGGGTAGGCAGAAACTACAGAACGCCACCTGCTACGATCCTGACATATTCCTTTTGTCTCGTTTACGTTCATACATCTGGTCATACACACACGCTGGTTGCGAAAACTACGCACCTGGCCTTTCTGAAGAACATCACCAATAAGGCTGTATTGATATTTCAGAATTTTCAGTATTTTATTCGGTCGTTTCTTTATTTGTATTCACTTAAAAGTTGTCGAAAAATTAGTATATAAATCAGTAAATTTAATATTTTGAGTATGCTCATCTTCTAATTTTTTTTCGGAGATTTTATTACTATCCGAATTAAAAAACTGTCCACGCCATTCGATCTCCGTTCATCAAAGTAAGGTACATACTTATTATTAGAACCAACGTGACCCAAGCTTGGTCCTGCTCCTATAATAGATACATAGGTACCTAGTCTGTCGACAAAGTGCATTCGAGTTGCTCGCAGGGAATTTTCATTATAGCACTCAACCAGACTATTAATTTTAACGCTACCGTGTCAGGGTTGATTAATATGGCGACGTAATTAAAATTATAATACCTTTCTTAGATGGATAATGAAATTAGAGATTACACGAAGCTTTTTAGGGTTCCGTAGTAAACAAGGAACCCTTATAGTTTCGTCATGTCCGTCTGTCTGTCTGTCTGTCCGCGGTCTAGCTCCAAGACCCTTTGTACTAGAAAGCTGTAATTTGGCATAGGTATACATATTAATTACGTCGACAAAGTGGTAAAACAAAATTATGAAAAGCATTTTTTTTAGGGTACCTCTCGTACACGTAAAGTGGTTATGTTATTTTTTTTTGTTTTTTTAACCCATGGTGAGGGGTATCATTGGAAAGGTCCTTCAAAAACATTATGAGTTTGTGAAAACCATTTTTGGATCTAGGGATCCGTTTGCGAAATATTAAGGTTTAAAGTGCTAATTTTTGTTAGAGTCAAGTGTCTCCCCCCCCTGCCGGCTAAATGGTTGGTTTTGGGTATGTGAAAAAAATCACAACAGTAGTTTATATAACGAAATTAAAAGGAAAACTATCACAGCTAAGTAGGCTTTACAAGTTAACGAGTAATAATCGACCAACTTAACTTTGCAGTTGCAAAAACATGTTTTCCCATACATTCCGTATGGGAGAACATATTTTTCAACTACAAAGTTAAGTTTGCTTTTGGGATAAATTCATCCCAACTACGGAACCCTTCATTGTGCGTGGTCCGACACGCACTTGGCCAGTTTTTAAATAGGTATGTTTAGAGCACATTATCAATATACAATTTAGTGACGCCAATCCTAATCCTAACTTATAATATATATCCTAACTTATAAATTCGAAAGTGAGTTTGTTTGATACTGTTTCACGCTAAAACTGCTGAACGGATTTGTATGAAATTTGGCACATGGGTAGACCATGACTTAGGTTAGGACGTAGAATACGTTTTATCTCGATATTCTTAAGGGATCTAGACTTATGCGGGTGAAACCCCGAGTTGCAGCTAGAATGATAATAGCAAATGAAAACACTGGAAATACTAATGCATTAGAGTATTTTGGAACTCTCAAATAAATCTTACCTCGAAATTGAAAATGAGATTTTTGCAAACAAACTAAATAGCAGTTCAAATTCAAATTCAAAGTCATTTATTTTTCTTTATTTTTCACTTTCGAACATCA
Organism: Agrochola lychnidis; assembly: GCA_963680765.1. Taxonomy (NCBI): domain Eukaryota; kingdom Metazoa; phylum Arthropoda; class Insecta; order Lepidoptera; family Noctuidae; genus Agrochola; species Agrochola lychnidis. The sequence goes on from OY796869.1 coordinate 17,880,917, forward strand.
AAATTACATAAGACAGTCCCCCAAAACGCCCACCCTTCACCACTTCCTAGTGCCTTTAGCTGGGAAGAAGAAGTGGCGTTACAAACTCCCCAGCAGCACAGCTGTCTGTTCAAGTTAGAAAAAAAAAAAGATTCTATACAATAGTGGTGGGCTGACTATGGATTTTGCCAATCTGTCACACATTATAGCTGTAGTGACTAAATTATTGGATATATTTGCTTGAATTTTTCGTATGGAAATAACATTCGTTATATGTTTCTGTGACAAATAAATCTATTTTTCTTTCATATGTGGATTAATTTTTTGTCGTATCGTCGTCTCCACCTTGTATGTGTTTGTGTTAGAAAACGGGGAGATTTATTGTTTGTCCTAATTATCTCTCAAACAGCCTCACTGAATTAGTAGCTGTGGGCAACGGGTAATCTTTACTAAAACTATAAACAAAGACAGTTTTAGATTCCAACTAGATTGAACAAAATGAGATACAGAAGTTTTATCCATTTACTATTTTAAATTGAAAAAGAAAAGGCGATAGACAGGTCTATTTACTAAGAGAGATTATCTGGAAGGCTTTGGAATTGTTCTTATAAAGCTGTTTTAACTAATTCATTTGTCACAGATAAAATTAAATCACTTAACTTCCCGAATGTCGTAATTACAGAAACAATTAAAAAACCATTGCGTCTTGCGTGGATCCACGTTCCGGCATACCAAGGGTTAAGGGGAATTCAAAGGTAAAAAAAACGTCTGCAAATTTCAGACTTTACAGAATTTTCACAGTTATTTACCTCAAATTTCGCATCACTGTGATCTTAATTGTCGTTGCTATAAGGTTTATAATAGGTTGCTCTCATTGGAAAAATAATGAATGAATGGACTGTGGAGGGTCTTTAGCTGAGCAATATATTTTATCTAACTAAGAGCGTTTATTCTGAAAGTTGGCAACGTTGCAAATAGATGTCAAATATTTCGCTGTTTTGATTAATTTAGCAATATTACTGTATGGAAATATGAAATGTGGCTAACTAACGAACTAGAATATTGATACTGAATTGCAATTATAACACTGAATTTGATGTTGTAACCGTTTTAGTTGTAAAAAAGGCATTTGGAAAGATTCCAAATACTTTTTTTACATCTTAAACTAAATATTCGGTGATACGATATTAATTATTGCATTTCATAATCAATATTTTAGTTCGCTAGTTAGCCACATTTCATATTTCCATACAGTAATATTGCCAAATTAATCAAAACAGGTAAATATTTGACAGCTATTTGCGACGTTGCCAAATTTTAGGATGAACGCTCTTAATAATCTCATCATCTTCCTGCCCTTGTCCCATGTTACTTAGGGTCGGCGCTACACGCTTTCTTCTTCCACTCTCCCATGTCAACCGTCACACTATCATTTACTCCCTTCTCTTTTATATCACTCCTCACACAATCCTTCCATCTTTTCTTTGGCCTTTCTCTCCCTCTCCATCCATCAACATTTATATTCAACACTCTTGTAGTCACATGCGTTTCCTCTCTCCTCATCACATACCAAGCCAAACGATTTCCTTTCAACTTTTCTCTCACCGTCGACACTTTCAAACTTCCCCTTATATCCTCATTTCTTACTTTATTCATTCTCGTTACTCCACACATCCATCTCATCATTTTCATCTCCGCTGAATGCTTGTTGACTAACTATCTACGACCTCAAATAAAAACCGGCCAATTGCGTATCGATGTCGAAGGGTTTCATAGTTGGGATGAATTTATTCTAAAAACAAAATTAACATTTTAGTTGAATAACATGTTTTCCCATACATCTATATACATCACGGTCAATTCTCCAACTGTAAATGTGTTGACTAAGAAGCTTAATTTTTTTAGACTTTTTTTTACAGACTTACGTATTTGATATTAATTTCAACTTGATAACTCTACGCGTTCCTGAGAAAAAGGGTCTTGAAAGACTGACGAACGGACAACGAAGTGATCCAAAAAGAGTTCCGTTTTTTCCTTTTGAGGTACGGAACCCTAAAAACAATTCTAAATTCTTATTCCGAACTCCAATTACTAAATACCTTTCCCAAAATACCTACCTTATTTTCCAATATCAACTACATCTGACCGTGACATAATACATTACGGAGGACCAAAGGTCGTTCCAATAATACCAGCTACTAAATATTTCGTGAAGGTATTTCATGATAGTCCATCTTGACTAGTGTTGGCAAGTGTTCCGTTTTTCCCGGGACTGTACTTTTCTTTGGTTAGATGGTTTTGATTATTTTGAGGGAATGAATGAAACGCTTTATATCTGAATTTATTCAAAAGGAGAATGAAAATAAATACTCGCTTTTAAGGACGGAGTGGGACACGCTTTTTTTTTTGGCTGGGCAATTGTCAAATAACTTCTCCCGCTCTGAGGCGGGGCGAAGCAGGAGGGCGTGTCAGACTCTTACTGACTAAAACCCACCCGCGTTCCTTCAATTGCCATGTTACCGGGGGCCACGATATCCCTTTCGGACTTCTTCGTAACCATTTCAGGCATTGACCCTAGCGGACCCCGTCAGTTCTGCTGACATCTTTTTGAGGCGCTGTCGACCCGGGCCTGGTCCTTATTAGATGGCGAGCTATACATTGCTCACCGTCCGCAAGCCCGCGCCAACGGTTGCCGGGAATCAGCCTGCGACTCCCGACGCCCAGGGCATCTCCTGCGGCGGTAAGGGGCATGAGGGTGCGAATTTTTCCTCTCCCTCACGCGTTCCGCCTCCTCCTTCGCGAGCATTACTGCTTCACAGAAGGAGGTGGCGACCGAGTGGGACACCCTGGGAAAAGAGGACATTCAAAAAGGTCAGGTGAACAAAACTTGCAACAAACATGTTCGTATAATCTGTATGAATGAATCTTTCTGCTTACCCTCAAGGAGAATAATAGATGTAGATTTATATATGTCCTTTTCTTTTCGTGATTGATTCCGGCCATTGCATTGATCAGTTTCGATTCAATATTCTGTGAACAGGTCGTTCTTTAGCGTGATAGCTAGTCAATTTGTATTCTTAGTGTCTGTCGAAACATCCATACGGCGTTTATTTTCGGAGCGTTGGCGAAAGTTTTTTGTCTTTTATACAAACTGTTGACAAAGAGACTTCTTTGAGACTTTTGACCTTACAAAGTAGATTGATTGAAGGTGACACAAACTTTTGTTGAGAACTAAACTTTTATTTGATTAGACAAAGATTTTTTCCAAAGTAAAGGTCTTTTTGTACTTTTTCTATTTTTAAACAATCCAAATATCTTTTTCAATCGAAATCACGGGATACATTACCAAAACATGTCATAGTATTTCACTGTTTTTTGATCTGAAACTGTACCAAAAATCTCACATCATCCCGGGATGTGTCATCAAAAAATCTCCTTCTCCTAATCCCGTGTCCCGTTTTTTCCCGACACTACTCTACTTTATTGAGATACCTCGAAGGGTAAAAATGTCATTCGGAATATGAAAGTGATTATGTCATACCGACATGAAATATTACGGAGAAGAATAAGGAAGTTATCTTGTGAGTGCAAAGTTTCCAGGAATACTTATAAAGTTAGTGGAAAATTTGTTTCATATAATTTTGTGGCTTTTATAAAGATTGAAGCAAGAAATTTCAGTGTTGCTGCGTAAAATTTGCAAAGTATCTTTTCCCAATGGCTTACCCTGCCAGGCTAGCTTGCCATACTGAAGGAATTACGTGATTGCGTTTGTTGATATAAATATTTACTGAATAATTTATTTAAAGACAATACGTGGTCTTTATCGGAAGAGGTCTTATTGTCTCTTATGCGTGGGCGAGGAGATCGGGAGATGTAAGTAAATGAAAGTTAATAATATTCTGAATAATCACAAATCTCTGATCACATTAGGGAATTAACAATAATGTAAACGACGTTCCCCCCCGTACGTGAGCGCGAGTGCACATCAATCAACTCACTGCCCTGCAAGGGTATTCACAATGATTTCCAATATCTCAGTCGGCATTAATCAATGCCGGGTTCGACCCATCATCTCGATCTTGCTTCATTTTGACAGCCGGCTGCCTTTTCAGTACTCGGGGTTACGTCAAGTTGACAGCTGTCATAATCGTTCCAAAATCAACTCCGTAAGTTTAGTGTCGTAAAACCTTTAGACGCGCCGTCATATTATTTTAATGTTATTTGTTTCTTCGTTTTGTAAAGGCGCTCCCACACCGAAGCATTCGCCTTTAATGACAATCCAAGATTCGATTTTGAGCATTACGATACGATATACCTGACTGACTGAAGGCATTCGCCAGTAAAGTAACGATTCCAAGATTCGATAAGGTTCGCATTCATGTTACAAATTGTATCACGGATACTCACTACAATCATGTGTATCCAACAAAATGAAGCTCATTTCGAGCAACTAATTAGTTTACCCTTTTTTTTTCGTTCAATTAAAATAAGTTAAGTTTGTATGGTTTTTCTTTCATTTAATTTATCATGTTTGTTAGAGAGATTTGTTCCTTATAATTGATCCTATCGATTGTTGCTATAAAAGAACAGGATTTTATTTTTTCGGAATTTAGCGAAAATCTTTGAATGCAGATTTGTCTCTTTTAAAAAATAAAGATATATTTTCTTTGAGTAAAATTTGCTATCTCCAGTATTTAGAGTATTTTCCCTCCAGATGAGGTTAAAAAATTCCAGCCTGTATATCGGTTTCAAAATTTCACAAACTTTTATGTATTTGTAAGGAGTTATACCTTGATATTTTTTGACAAACTCTATTATAGTGTTATTGGAACTAAGTTTGGCGTTCAATTATCTTTTATAAATCTTACGAAATCTTTACTCAGCAATGGGCATGGTTAATAAATCTATATACAACGGTACTATTTAGATACGTAGGTATATTTTAAAGGAAAAGTTCTCAATGTACCTACTCATAGCTTTGCTTAGAGAATTCAACACGTTTTCCATTTTACAATTTCATTAGATAAACATTTTATATACATACCTTTAAGCACGTGACTGTACAAGTTTGGGCAGCAAAGCAACGGTTTCCTAGAAAAAGGTGGTCGCCATATGGCAAAGCTAATCAACCAATTTTGAAGATGGGCCAAAATTTTGATTTCAATCCGGCTGGCAATCTTTTGTAAATAAAACTTGCCTACAGTTGTGGTAGACACGACACCTAACTATCAAAATGAATCAAAACTTTTAGTTACTCAGTTTATTAACAATCTAATAAAAACTTTAATGAAACATTTGAAGAGGTTTTTGTGGTGCTTACAATTTATCAATATTTAGCGTCAAATCTCGGGTCGATGGTAAAATCAAGCCAGAAATATGTTTTTCATTGAAGTACGGTTGGTATTTGTTTTTCACAAAGCTGAAAGTTGAAAACAATTTTTTACAGAATAAAATGTAGAAAAAAATCTGCTTAAATTCTGCAAAGCAAGATGCAGGAAAGTCTTCTTTTGGTACCATTTTTATATAGTTAGGAAGAAATTGTTTCAGTAAAAACCTGTTTCAGAGAAGTCTGCTTTTGGATTTCTTTTATTTTTAGCTGGATATTGAATTCAGAATGGGTTCATACTTCAGCAAAATGTTTTTCAATCTGCTTTAATATCCCGAAATTTGTTATAAAAAAAGACAATCACTGACCAGCTGACCACTGTTGGCGAGCAAATTCAAATACGCTGACGGGCCACTTTCTGGCCCGCGGGCCTGGGGTTGAGCAGCCTTACCATATAGCGTCTGTAACTTACCGGCGAATGACGTCACTTAAACGTTATTAATGAAAGTAAATTGGTGTGTTTTCCTAGAAAGCGCTTTTTCTACACCGGAATGTCAAACCCCGCTGTCATCATTTTCATGATAGCCACCACTCTTAATGCTGCGGCCGCATCTGTGTCTATCGTGACGAAGCAATGCGTGCTGAAGTTTCGTATATTTTGCTCGCAAAAAAATTGGTTGTCTCTAAAGTCGGTTTACGGACGATAATTTTATGTGATAACGTCACATGCCGCACGCTTAGACCGATCGTGCCTCTTTATCGCTTGTTCCGCGCTCTCGCTTGCACGCTCGGCTCAGACGGAATGTGACACTTTTTCGGCGTTCATCGATTTATAAGACGTTATCACGTTAAAAAAAATATCTCTATTTCCAATTGGTGTTATTTCCACTTAAACAAACATCAACTTTATGTACTGTAAATAAAGTTGATATAAAACTGACTAGTACTGTTGAAAAAGTCATAAAAAATATGAAGTTGTGGCGCAAACTGAACCTTATATTTAGGTTTTACAGTTGTTTTTCCTAAAACTCGTGTTTGTTTACATGTTTGGAAAATAAATTGCAGACACAGATGAAACCATGTCAAAGAATCAACAGACATATGCTCGGCTCAGGCGGAACGTGACACTTTTTCGTGCGTGCAGCCGGCGTTCATCGATTTATAAGATGTTATCACGTCAAAAGTTAACGCGCTAATTCGGTAGTCACACTAGTGTTAGCGCACTAAAACCCTTTTATGTACTCGGGCGAAAAGTGCTACGCAGCCCGAACTATCGCGACGATAGCCGATAATGGTTGGTCACATCTGCGTGTATCGTATCACTGACCGAAGCTTCGTCACGATAGACGCAGATGCGGCCGCAGCATTCTAGAAAACCGTAGCTTTGGAAACTATCAACAGAGTCAAATAGTTTTGTCTGTTGTAAATAGTTTTGTTATGTTTTTCAAGACCGATAGTCTAACTAAAGACTGGTTTGATTCAGAAACTCTAAGACACAGCCTCTCAAAGTAGATTTTACAGTTACATCTAACATTTATAAATAACTTCAGTGGGCACATTAAACATTCATTGACAATCTACTAACACATTATTATGGTTTTAAACCATTTTCATTAAACTAAGCTTTAAGCGTTTTCTGCTTATTTTTTAATATTCTAAATAATACATTCTTCTTTGGTTTTCGATTTAACTATGTAACTTAAATTATCTATTAAAAATAATGAAAAATAATGTTTTCACAACCGACTAAACTATGTATCTCCTTCACAACCTTAACTAGTTAAAAAGCATGATCTCAATTTAAAAATAAATATTTTCTTATCTTTTTCTTTGACATAAAAACGCACTTAGTGCGTATCTTTAAAGTATATTACAGAATATAATTTATATAGACGTCTAGAAAAGTTGACATACACACACTTAAATAACACGATAGCTATAAATTTGACTTAAAATAAACATGTCTATGTGTATTTAAGTTAGATGCGAGCAATTTATTGGCGAAATAATAGTCAACTGTGTGATGCTTTTTACATCTTATTACTTCTTATATTCATAAGTAAAATAACACACTGAGCTAAGAAGGCGTATGTATACTGAAAATTAGTTTTCTATAAAACGTAGGTAATACTAACACATAAAAAACCTCAATACAATTTCAATCTAACACTGTTACACTTAAAGATTATAATAGAAAACCTTTCTCCTTAACTTAAGGGTGCAATTAGACAGCGGGTGATTAACGTGAAATGTCACCTCATTACATCTCAAAATATTTTACAGTGTCGTAGATTGACCGCGGTCTAGTTGCACCCTAAGAGCACACAAAAAGCGAAAGCTGCCGTATGCACATATAGACGCATACGTACGGCGACTCAGTCTATCTTCGTCGAATGCTAGTCGCATGTGTGCTTGCACTTGCTGTGCATGAAGCGTGTCTATGTGTGCATGCGTTTTCGCCAAAGATTTAAATTGTTAGATTTGCCTTCACCGTACTTATGTAACCTCACACAAGCTGTATAATCGTTTTCATGACAATCAACTCAAGTTTCTACAACATTGTGTGTATCAGAGGTGTCAAAAAGAAACAAAAACGCAACCATGTTTTGTCACAGTAGGGTGAGTCTTACGATTAAAATCTTTGGTTTTCGCTTGATATATGGAGCTGAGATATTCGACCTTCAATACTTTTTATTTTACTTTACGCTAAAACCTGAGTTTTTTACGCCGTCCCAAAGACAATTTCCTCCGGTCTAGAACAGGACGCATGATGTGCTCGCAGAACATCCGCTGATGTTGACTTGACGCAGTTGTTCATGTGAATGTCTGAGGATGCGTTTGAGTGATGCTGATCGCGGCGCTGGCGCTGGCAGCAGTAGCGGCGGGCAATGTCACCGCAGAGAGACCTGTGGGAAGGAAATTGGATGAGAAACCTGTAACATGTAATCTTCAAGGATAGGATATAATATGGTAACAACAAGGTATCAGAGTTAAGACTTTGTTTCCAGAGGTGCATTGAGCACAGGTGCGTTCTACTGAAGATTCTAGAGCAATCTTCTAAGTGTCTGAAGATAGCGTTTAGTTTTTCGGTCGATAGGGATCTTACACATAACCTCCCTATCCTAACTATGGTGTACGAACTACGATGTTAACACTACCACCTATAATGTTAACACTGCTAGGATACAGGCCTCCTCTCTGTGAGAGGGAGTGGGCCGTAATCCACCATTGGTAGATGTCACATGTCTTCGTTTTCAAATTCAAACGTCATTTATTCAAACTAGGCTTAGAATCAGCACTTTTCGAACGTCAAAATTACATAAGACAGTCCCCCAAAAACGCCCACTCTTCACCACTTCCTAGTGCCTTTAGCTGGGAAGAAGAAGTGGCGCAACAAACTCCCCAGCAGCACAGCTGTCTGTTCAAGTTAGAAAAAAAGATTCTATACAATAGTATGGAAAATAACTTACATTATGCAACACAAAACATAATTCAAATGATAAATTATTGGCCATATGTCAGCTAGCACACGCCAATATACCAACCAAAAACATCGAGAACTATACTCAAGCAGAATTTAAAAAAAATAACTAAACGTAAACAGAACTAAATATCTAAATAAAAGCCTCCAGGAATAAAGTGCGTGCCCGCTTACATAAAGCTATATAAAGCTGTAATTGGAAGTTATAAATGATAAACTAGGACCATCGAGGTAAAATAAATGAACAGTTGATTACTAGTAACAATAACAAAACCATGATCAGCAAGACGACCAGTCACCACAAGCAGCACCCGTTCACGAGCATAACGCAAACGCGTTTTGTTTGGTTGTATGACATGCCGGTTTCCTCACGATGTTTGCCTTCACCGTTTTGAGAGCAGTGGTGATAAAATAATTTACACAAAGTAAAGCACCTGTCAGGGTTCGAACCTACGACCTTACAACTCGTAAGTCGCGGCCGTTACCACTGGGCCACCCACCACTGCTCTGTAATTATAATGTAGCAGCAAGAAATCGATCAAGACAATTGTTCGTACATACCCAACAAGTTTACATAACATTACATAACATTTTCACTATTGGGTATTACATCCAAACATATGGTTTTTTAATAAACTGGTCGAGACTAACACTTTATTTTGAAAGAATATTTCATTGTTGCTGATCATCAAAATCAAGATATTAGGCAGCTGTCCCACCGCCGGCGAGGAAGCGGTTAACCATCGGCTATTTTCTCGCTCAAGAAACGTACAATAGAAATACATTCCGTGTAAACAAAAGAGATGTATATGTCGTGGTCAGATCTTAGAATTGATAATTTCATGAAATGATCGAATATTTCATGAAATGGTTGTGTTTCATGAAATGGCCAGCTAAAATTGACCATATCGTTCAAACGTCAACGTTTAATTATATGTTAGTCGACGTTTGGCCATATCATTATGTAGGGTATCCATGAAAATATTACTGGCATTCATTAACTTTTAGTAATCTGTGTCAATGGATAAATAAAACATTTTAAATAGCTTTTATTCCAGAAGAAAAATAACAATTACTAAGATTTGAATAGTTAAATACTAACCTATGAAATACGTTCCAAGTCCATGGTTTTTTAAGGTTGCGCTTGTTTTTCTAGTGAATTTCAAAAAAGTCACGTAGCTTTGTATAAAAACGATACTTCACTGCACTTTTATCTTCTATTTCCAAATTTATAATTGCTTTTTCAATCGAATTATCGTCCGCCGCCATGATGCACAACAAAAACAAAGCGACATCAACGCCTCTACCGGTGAATAATCTAACTATTTTACGATATGATCACTAATGTTTGGCCACATCATGAAGTAGTCGTGCGTTTAACTGTTCATATCGTCAAACGTTGAGTATTCAATGATCTGGCCAGACTACATCATGATGTGGCCAGCGGTCGATGTTCTATTTCATGAAATGCAACCATTTCATGAAATGGTTGATCATTTCATGAAAAGATCAATTCTAAGATTTGGCCACGACATATATATTAATAGTTGATCGCTGACTGTTCACACCGCCGGCGAGAACTCGCTCCACTAGTTTGTCGCTGAGTGACAAGAGCTATCTGTACTTGCTCAGCTATGCTCGCTTGGCGGTCAGAACTCACGCTGAGAGACCAAATAGCGGTAATTTCGCCCCGAGCGAGTGGTGCGATTAATCGCCCATCGCACTCGGACACTCGCTGATAGCCCAGCAACAAAACTATCGGAACTACACACTCGTTGCTCGCCAACTCGTTTTCAGTTGCTAGCTGTACTCGCTACTCTTTACTCGCCAGGCAGCGGTGGGACAAGTGCCTAACGTTTATTACAAAAAAAAAAAAACAATGAGGAGATAAAAATAAATAGTTCTTAACCAACGTTATACTTTTCTTGGTCGCCCTAGCTGTCAAACAAAAGACGACCTGATGACCTACATATTCTAGAAAATTCCGACAGTCAACCGCGGTCAGGGTTCAATAGATCAAGTACGGTATTGATCGCCATTAATATTACGGTACCTAGATAGTTTTCTTTTTCTAAGATATTTAGTACAGTACAAGGCATGAGTGGTGAGCACAAATTGACACAGAACCGGTCAAAGTGGCGGTGCTTGGGGCCCATGTCCAGCAGTGGACATTTTTCGGCTAAAATGATGATGATGATATAGGAGATTATTACCGAACCTATCGCCACCTAACTGGCCTCAAAAACAGACCTCAGACTAAAATACAATAGACGTGGATATATTTAGTAACCTGTTCCGCTTATCTATTTCTAAAGAGCCATAAAAAACTCCTGAAATAAATCGACACGTGTTTCACCTCTCAACGAGGCATCCTCAAGATGACGATGGATTTGTTGCGAACTCGAACACGGCGTGTTGCCACACCGAGCGCTCTCAGCACTCAGCACTCAGCGCACTCAGCGCTCGGTGTGGCAACACGCCGTGTTCGGGTTCGCAACAAGTCCATCGTCATCCTGAGGATGCCTCGTTGAGAGGTGAAACACGTGTCGATTTATTTCAGGAGTTTTTATGGCTCTTTAGAAATAGATAAGCGGAACAGGTTACTAAATATATCCACGTCTATTGTATTTTATAATGGATTTCTGCACGGTCACGCCTGCATCAATTAACTATCTTAGACCTCAGACTGTTACTGATGGAAAAACCCAATAACTTTGCCTTCTTGGAAATCGTAACCAAGACCTCGCACTCAGGAGTCGTACTTGCAGTCAATAGACCAACCATGTAGTACGGACACACGCACTCAAAGATAGGCATGATAGTAGTTCACATACCTGCAGCAAGAATCCAAGGTTTTCCTGAAAGCTGCCCTGAAGTCCCTGTTGAAGTACGCATAGATGAGGGGGTTCAGCGCCGAGTTGAAGTACCCAACCCAGAAGACGGCGGCAACCACCGGAGGAGGGGAGGGGCAGGCATCTCCGCAGAGGGCTGTGATTATGTACCTGTGAGGAAGAGGGGACATTAAAGACCATTACAGAAAGACTAAACTAGTGTACGATCTGTTTAAAAAGAATCTGATAAAAAACTTTTTACAAAAAAAAGAAACAACTTACTTCCAAAAAAAACACTACAAAGTGAAAAATAACTTTAATTTCGGAAGTCAGTGTCTTTAGTTTTATTTTATTTTCGTTTTTTGCCACCGAATTCCGAAATTGTGTTTTTTTTGGAAGTCGGGTGTTTTTTTGTTTTTGTGAAAGTTTTATATTTTTCAGTTTGTTGTTGTGGTATCTATCCCACACAAATTCTAATACCACTACTTGCTATGTAAATAACAGTGACAGGAATAATCCATATACTATGTCGGAAAAAATACGTATTATTGAAGCTAACTCAAAAATTATTCAAGAAAAGTTAATAAAATTTATATGGGACCACCTCGAGAGCATACCCTTTCAAACAAAAATTAATTTTCAAAATCGGTCCACAAAAATTAATTTTCAGACGGAGATTCATAAAAAAAACGCTACGAACATATAAACCTCCTCCTTTTTTGAAGTTGGTTAAAAAGTGTAAACAAACCCTGGGGGTCTACCACAAGCTCTTAAAGCAGTATTATTTTAATATTACTTCAGTGTGGGAAAGATATGAAGCTCTACAGGACGTATAGCTCCATTTTTTTCTACCACTGAAGTAATATTAAAATAATACTGCTTTTAAGCTGGTGGTAGGCCCCCGTAGGTGTTCTGGTCAAATTCTTGCGCAATCACTCACTAAACGGAATTTCATAATTCATAAACACATTCATCTGTATTTAGAAAGTTTAAACTTAATATCTTACCACTTTTTATATTGTAATTCAAAAATCGTCGACAAAAATTGAGGTCATAAAATTAACTTCAATTGTCAAATGAAAAACTTCTATAGGGTCATTAAAAATTTAAAGTGCTTTGATTTGATTATTTTAAAATTATTAAAATAATCAAATCAAAGCACTCAATTTGTAAGTGGCAATAAAAATTACCATCCACCGGTATATTTTCTGATTCATTTGTTTACAAATTATCAGATATTTTGGAACAGAGCAATCGTAGGTTTTTGAAGTGAAAACTTCTTTAGGCGCGTTGGGCATTTTTGAGTTGAAAAAAACAATTGAACTCGCGACACCGTTACCCTCATTTTGTAAACGCGATTGTGCTCTTTATTTAGATAAGGTTACGAACCACTATACAAGTATTTTTCTTCCACCAAGGCGATATTAATCAAGTTTTTTTTTTAAACAATAGGTAGGTAGGTACTGGAAGTAGAATTTACACAGACACCTGATACAGCATAGCTGTCTTTGTAGGCACCTAAAAATATATTTATAGATAATGGAAATAAACAAGCGTGTCAGTTACCATTTATATTGCTTTCTAGGTATTTTTCTTTTCTTTTTGCTTAAAATAGAATACACCTAAGCTTATCATTATTCTGGCTTTATCTGGGCTTTTAGTGGGCGAACTATAAATTTGAATGAATTTGCCATGAGATCTGCTTACGCCAACTTCCAATGCTCCGTTTAAGTCAACATCGATATGAGTATTTACGTATTTCTCGTGAAAGACACTTTACAGAACTTTTACTTTACTAGTGACCCGCCCCTTCTTCGCACGATTTTGACGATTTAACAAAACATAGAGATTTTCTTATTTTAAGTTAGTTTCATATAAATTCAATACATAGAAACCTTCCGGAAAAAAAACAGTGGCACTCTGAGAGTGCCGATAGAAGTGAAAACTTGAAAAAAAATAGGTACCGCAGTAAACAACGCGTTAATGTCTTTTACTCCACGGTTTCGGTAACAGGTTGCGAAATCAATTGTTTAGTGCCATCCCAAAAATGCCCAACGCGCCTTAAGAGGGCTTATACTAAAAGTTGGCAACGTCGCAAATAGCTGTCAAATATTTACCTGTTTTGATTAATTTGGCAATATTACTGTATGGAAACATGAAATGTTTCTAAAATATTGATTATTAAATGCAATAATTAATATCGTAACACCGAATATTTAGTTTTAGATATAAAAAAAGCATTTGGAAACATTCCAAGTGCCTTTTTTACACCTAAAACGGTTACAACATCAAATTCAGTGTTATAATTGCAATTCATTATTAATATTCTAGTTCGCTAGTTAGCCACATTTCATGTTTCCATACAGTAATATTGCCAAATTAATCAAAACAGGTAAATATTTGACAGCTATTTGCGACGTTGCCAACTTTTAGTATAAGCCCTTTTAAGAAGCTTTCACTTAAAAAAATCTCTAAATTATGGCGAAAACAGCATCAAAAGTTGAGTTGCAGAGTTTAAAAGAACAACTCGGTGACACAGACACACGAAAAGTGACTTTAATTACTTCCTGGTCTTTTCTCAACTATGTTGGGGTCGTAATTGTTGTCTCGCTAATATATCGAGAGAATTAAAAAAAAAAAACAGTGGCACTCCGGGAGTGCCGACAGAAGTGAAAACTTGAACAAAATCGCCTTGGTGGAAGAAAAATACTTGTATAGAACATTGGTCCGTAAACTTATATAAATAAAAAACACAGTCGCGGTCACAAAAAAAAAAACTTCCGAAATATTTAAATTAAAAATACTTGCATAGAACATTGATCCATAACTTAATATAAATAAAAAACACAATCGCGTTTACAAAAATGAGGTGTCGGTAACGGTGTCGCGAGTTAAATTGTTTTTCCCATCTCAAAAATGCCCAACGAGCCTAAATAAGTTTTCACTTCAAAAAAATAATCTATTAAAATAGTCTCTTACCATAAAAAGAAGGGTAGCCAACATGCCAAGAAAGCTGACATGATAATCCCGAGTGTCCTGGCCGCTTTTCTCTCTCGCTTCATCTTGCTGCTGGCCATAGGCTGCATCTGCATGCTCTGTCTCTCTCTCATGACCTCGCCCATCGAGATCCCGTTGATCTGCAGGTGCTTGTCCAGGAGTAGGGCTGCTACTTTACTCCTGAGAACAAAAAGAGGGTCTGGGTTATTTTTTTAGAAATATTTCAAGAATAAGTAAAGGAGGACATGTTATAATTTCAATTTCACGACTAATAAAGACGTGGGCGAAGTCGCATCAGCGAGGCCCTTTTTCTTTCGTTCCCAATTTCTACCCAATAGATCTATCCTATCAAAAACGCTTTAACAAGACATACCTATTCATGAGAGTGGAAACATATATATGCGCGGTGGGAGAGTATTGAAAAGCATATTCGGTCAAACTAACGGTTGCGGTCTTTGAAGGTAGTTATAACGGATTCACAGTCACCCTTAAGAGGGGCTTATTGTGGCTCCAAACAATTACGCTTTTAAATTTGTGACGTTCTTTTTCGAGCGTAATTAATTAGTCATCTGTGGTAAAGTCTGAGGGCATCGCATTTAAAGGGCCTCGCGAGGCCCCTTTAAGTGCGAGGCCGTAAGCGGGGGCCCACTTCGCCCACGCCTACCTACACCATTGCGTATGCCACCCGGATTCATGTGCGCAGGCACAAGAATCCGAAAAGTCAGAGGTGCGTGCTTTGGGTTCGAACAATGACCTATGACTTGGCAGTCTGACGGTCACACCACTAGGCTATCACTGCTCAAGGCTTTGTACTAAAAACAAACACAACAAAATCCCATAATACGAAACAATGCACGAAATCTTTCGATCGGATATCATGATCCTACAAATAATAATCAAAATGATCTTCCGTTCATTCGTTCCCATAAGTACTATCAGAGTAAATGACAAGCAAAGGCCACTCCGATTGTCAAGAACTGATCGGTTCAAAAGCCCAATAGATTTTATCGTTCGGAGAAACTGATGCGATAGTAATTCGAGCTGACCTTTGAGGAAAAAACTGATCCAGTGTAAGTGCCCACTAGAAAACGTTAGGCTGCGAATATAGATTGTAGGTACCTACTGCAGCATTACACTGCATTATAAACCTTTTTTACGCGAACATAGGCCGTCTTATTTTTTCCTTTTTCATTTTGACACGAATTCAAAATTTTTGCAATGGAAGAGAAATATTGAATTTTTTTCTTGGTTGACAACCGTCAGTCGTCAGCAGAGCGTTGAGTTGTGAGAGCTATTTGATTGTTTCGCTGTGCGTAAAAATTTCTACGTCTTGATTGTGGCAGTTCTCGGGAGCAGTCGGGGATATTGTCCCCTAATACCCGTTTGTTGATTCATTTGTGAGTATACCAATTATCTGTCGTATAACCCCGTATTTAATTTGGCCTTACTTTCTGGACTAAAACGCGGTTTATCTTAGATCCAGATACAAAGGCCGATTTTCGGCCCCACCCCCTGGGCCAGAGCCGGACTGCCGGTCGCACTCCTCACCAGCGTCCTCGGCGTCCGAGTTCGGTTAGCGGTCCAGGCCGAGTTAGCGGTCCAGGCCGAGTTAGCGGTCCAGGCCGAGTCAGCAGTCCAGGCCGAGTCAGCGGTCCAGGCTCAGTTAACGGTTCACGCTGAGTTAGCGGTCCAGGCGAGGCGTCCCTGGCACGATAACGTGATCGTGCTTAGCCGGGCGTCGGGACGGTGAACGGCAGTAAGCGGTCCTCGGCAAAGAGCCACCCTCCTGCGGACGTAGTTTTTGGTTTTCTTTTTTTTACTCTTATAGTACTTCAAAATTCAAAAAAATACTTCTTCTAGTATAAACATTTGGGCGTAATTTATTGGCTTTAACCTCACCACACACTTATTTTTAAACTAATATATTTTCCGTAGGACACGTGTTACGTGTTACGTTATCTTAAAACCTGAATCTTTTTAAATTTTTAGTTCATAGTATACACCATTTAACCGTATGTAAAAAAATCTGGGAATTATTTTCTTCACGACTTTTCGGTACGCGTGCTTTACCCATTGCGACGGCTCGGTGTTTTGACGAATAGCTATTTGTCGGGAAATCCGCGTCGTATCGCCTAACGCCTAAATTTCATTTTTCAATGGTCCTAAACCCTTTGGCTACTTAATTCCTGTTTTTATTTTTTTTATCTTTATTACAGTGTTCTTTTTTGTCTACCTTTTAAATATACAGTGTTGTTTTACCGCAATCATACTTTTCATTTCTTATCCTTACAACGCCCCGGGTTCGATTCCCGCGTGGCGTTGGACAAGTGGCAAGAAGACATAATATTTTTTTGCTACAAACTGGCGCCCGAACACAAGTAAGTACACTTATTGTGAATAATAACTTACATATTTTTTTCGTTATTCCGTATGTGGTGTGCTCCCTAGTAGCACAAATTCAATTTCTACCTACTTGATTGGGTATATTTTCAGGTAACGAGACGTACACGAAGCCCTTCGGAGCTTGTTGGAAGGACAATCGACGCAGCCTGTGTCTTCTTATGTTGAACATATTTAATGTCGTGTGATTGTTCATGTAATCTGTTTTAATAACAAATTCATGTAACCATATTCAAGAATTGACCTTTTATTTCGTCCCCGCAAATACATAATTGATCCCTGAATTTCATTCATCTCTTGTAGACATCGTTTTAGCTAGTACCCCGTAGTGTGTGTTTGGTGTGCGATTGTTTAGGGCGCAGCATAAGGTAAGCCTTTTTGAGTGGTGATTTTGCTAGATATCTAGTTTTTTAGTATCTAGTGCCACCTATTCCGTTATATTGCCGTTTTGTTGCTGTCGTCTCGCTCGGACATTGGATATAGGGTTTGGCTACACACGGCGAATTCCAATCGAAAACCTTTCTTTCAAATACTCTCCCACCTTAGGTCCAATAACCCCCCGTCTGTTAACCGATCTACAGGGATTCGATTAGGATAATAGTAATAGCGAAATATTTGCGTTAACAAAATTTACGTTTTCAAATTACGTAAATATTTGTTATCACGTTGTTCAAAATATAAAGGAGAATGACCATTCACTTTAGTGCTATTTGAAAGGACGTTGACCATTTTCATATATTGCCTTCGGTTCTGTAAACGTTGGTCGGTTGTACTTCGGGTCTTCAATCTTATCGTGTTTTTTATTTTTTTGTCTTGTTTCGTCGATTTGCATCAGTATGGAAGACGAAGATCTCCCTATTGCTTCAACTCCATTCCGAAACAGCCCCATAATTTCTAGGCCTCCTCCAATTCCACCCAGAACATCTAGAGCTTCAACGTCGTCTGTTATTCCATCTCCTATGAGGTCGGAAGATTGTCAACCGTATTTTAAAAAACAAATCTCTCTTTCAAAATGGAAGATTGATTATTCGGGAAATACATGTGTTCGCGAATTTTTCACCAACATCGATGAACATAAAGACGCGGATGACTTACCGGATTGCTATTTGCTTAAACGGTTTCATGAGGTTTTGTCCGGGGCCGCCTTAAAATATTTTAGATCGATTCGCCGATCCGACTTATCCTATCCAGAACTTAAACAATTGTTCATTAGAACATTCGGCCCGACAGATTTTGAATACAAAACCGAACAAGAGGTCAGAAACTATAAACAGAAGTCAGATCAACCTGTTAGAGATTTTATAATCCAAATTTCCTATTTGAACGATACTTTGAGCCGCCCGATTAGTAAACCCGACTTGTTGGAAATCGTAACCCATAACATGCACCCGAGATATTTCCCATGTCTATCTATCCATAAATTTACTGATTTCGATGCACTCATCGATACTGCTTCGCATTTTGAGAGTTTTCTACCCAAATCCACCAAAACTGTTTCGGTCGTGTCATCCGAAGCCCAATTGTGTCCCAAGTGTAGAAAAAACGGACACTCTTATCGTGTCTGTCCAGATTTTCCTGGTAGACTCTGTTTCAAGTGCCGGACTCCTGGCGTGATTACCCGGGATTGTCCAAATTGTAATCCAAAAAATGCATAAGCCACCGGCGACACGCCGCCTATTTCTCTCGTACAGTGTCACCGGTGATAGCGTCGGACTCTTCCGATAATAGACCGTTTATTGAGATTTGGTTGAAAGGTCATTTGGTTAAAGCATTACTAGACTCGGGAGCTCAGATGTCCCTTATTAGTGATAGTTTGGCCCGCGAGCTAAGAATCTCTATGACATCGAACAGTTCATGTCCCCGTGCCATTTCTGCTAATAACTCGCCCATTGATATTTTGGGAACTATTTACCTTCCGGTTCGATTCAACGATACTACTTTTGTTCACGAATTTTTAGTTGCGCGTAGTATGTCTTCTCCAGTTATCTTAGGAATAGAGTTTTGGAACAAATTTGGTCTAACCTCCGTTTTTAGTAAAGCATTTAACAATAATATCAAAGGAAACATGTATATTCCTGCTACCGGTCATTCCTCTCCCCAGGTTTCTTGTGTAACCGAATCCCGATACATTCATCCTCGTAATGTCTTATTACCTGACCAAGAGCGAAGTTTACAACAGGTCATTGATGAGTTTGAAGTCATCTCATCTGACAAGGTTGGGCTTGGAAAAACTACCTGGCTATCACACAAAATCAACACGACAGGACAGCCAATTAGGCAAAGGTTTTACCCTCTTTCACCCGTTAAATTAAAAGTTCTCAATGAGGAGATTGACAAGATGCTAGAATTGGGTGTTATCCGACCATCTCGTTCACCTTGGGCTAGTCCTGTAGTCATGGTCACCAAGAAAGACGGTTCCGTCCGCTTTTGCGTTGATAGCAGAAAGTTGAATAGTGTGACCATCAGAGACTCGTATCCCCTCCCCCGCATTCAAGATATTCTTGACAACCTTCGGGGCGCAAGATATATAAGCTCTCTCGATTTCAGGAGTGCCTTCTGGCAGATTCCTCTCGCGGACGATGAGAGTTGCAAAAAGACGGCATTTATAGTCCCTCAACGCGGTTTATTCGAGTTCGTCAGAATGCCATTTGGGCTCACTAACGCAGCCTCTGAAATGCAGCGTCTTACCGATCTGATTGTCAACTTCGAATTCACTTCGACTAGCAACGACTGTGTTTTCGGCTACGTCGACGATCTCATTTTAATTTCCAAGGATTTCCACAGCCACCTCGCTCTCCTGAGGAAGGTGCTAAGCCGCCTCAAGGAGGCTGGTTTGTCCATTAACCTAAAAAAATGCGAATTTTGCAAAAGTGAGTTAAGGTACCTGGGTTATATTGTAAACGAGAAGGGTCTTCAGACCGACCCTAGCAAGCTTGATGCTATTAAGGACTATCCCACTCCTACCACCGCTAAATCATTGCGCGGGTTTATTGGGATGTGTTCATATTATAGGCGTTTTGTTAACGGCTTCTCCTCTATAATAGCTCCTCTCACTGCTCTTATTGGCAGAAAGAAGGGTCGGGACCCAATAAGCTGGGACGATGCTGCCGAACAAGCATTCGTTAAGCTAAAGACCGCATTAATTAACACTCCCGTGATGGCTTGCCCAGATTTTTCCAAGCCATTCCTGTTACAATGCGATGCATCAGCTGTTGGTCTCGGTTCCGTTCTTTCCCAAAAGTTTGATGGTGTGGAGCATCCCATTGCTTATTATTCCCGCCTTTTTTCCAAAGCGGAACGCAACTACAGTACCACCGAGCGGGAACTTTTGTCGGTGCTGGATTCTATAAAGCATTTCCGCTGTTATTTGGATGGAATGAAGTTTTCCGTTTTAACGGACCATATGGCCTTGAAATGGCTTCTCACGCTTAACAACCCTTCTGGTCGTTTGGCCCGATGGGCCACTATCATCTCCCAGTATACTTTCGATATAGTCCATCGCAAGGGATCACAGCATGTAGTTCCAGATGCCCTATCCAGGATCTACGCAAGCCCTGTAACGTTCGATCAGGGTCCCGAACAGACTAACGACAGATGGTACAAGAAGGTTTACTTGGGTGCTCGTGATTCACCCCAGATGTTTCCCGCATACGCCATCCAAAACGGCGTCCTCTTGAGACGCATGCCTGTCGCTAGTCCTCTGTCACCTGGTCCTTGGCGTATTGTTTTGCCAACAGAGAAGATTCCTCTAGCCATCTGGGAGATTCACAATAATTTCCCATCTATACACCCTGGGGTTATGAAGTCTTACCTTAAGATTAAAGAGCGCTTCTATTGGCCGAACATGTTTCGGGATGTTACCGAAACTCTAAAGCGATGCGAAATTTGCAAAGCGTATAAGATCGCTAACACACAGCCACGTGGCCAGATGTGCTACCCAAAAGAAGTTTCTTTGCCCCTACAAGTAATTTCTATTGATTTGATTGGTCCTCTACCTACCGCTTATTACGGTTATAAATATATCCTATCTATGGTTGATGTGTTTTCAAAGTATGTTTGGCTGATTCCCTTAAAAAAGGTGAATGCCGCTTCTGTAGTTAAAGCCCTAGAATCAGAAATATTTTTGAATTTCGGCGTTCCACGGGCTATTCTTTGCGATAACGCTACAGTCTTCCGTAGCAATCAATTTATAAACTTTCTTAGGTCTTTTCACATTGGCCCCCCAATTTATACGCCTTATTATACTCCACAAGCTAACACAGTGGAACGCTATAATCAAAGTGTTGTTACCTGCTTAAGTATTTTAGTCGGGGAAAATCAAAGAAACTGGTCGAAATTGCTACCCAAAGTTAAACTTTATCTCAATTCATGTATCAATTTAGCCACAGGTTTCACTCCAAACTTTCTTATGTTTGGGAGGGAAGTCCTTATGGATTTGACCCATGCCCAGGGGCAGACTCGAAGCGCCAATTTGGCTGAAAGTCGGTCTCGGCATGCGTCCAATCTGTCCTCCCTCACCGAGGTTTATGCTAAAGTGGCCGATAATCTCTCTATAGCCTTTCTCCGCAATTCCCGGTCTTACAACGCAAACCGTTCGGCTATCACCCTCAACGTCGGTGACACTGTGTGGAGGCGAAATTTCTCCAGGTCCTCTGGGACGGATTATTTCTCCGGCAAGCTTGCACCTCGCTTTGTAAAATGCCGGGTGACTAGGGTTATTTCTAGAACCACCTATGTCCTTCAGGACTGCGATTCTGTTCATTCTGGGTCATATCATATTAAGGATATACTGAAATAATGGTTTTTCTTGCCTGGCGCAAAACGTGATTTTTGGCAGTCTATATTTTACCCCCAAATTAATTTACAAAACGCTCAATTTGAAAATACACTGGGCATTCTTACTTGCTCCAGTTCTTCCGTTCCCTAAATTCGTTGTTTCTTTACGAGTATATGTATTTCCTACTTGCGTTAACTAATTCAAATGAATCAAACGTAGATATTAGTTTTACCCCTAATTATTCTCAAACTACGTAATTTTATAATATAAAAATTATCTAAAATAATCTGGTTACAAACTATTTTCAAACGGTCTTAGTATACGGCCTTATTTTTTCTGACTAACATTTTACTTCTTTTTACATTGACATTCTAATTGTCACCGTTCTATCAGAAATTATACATATTAAATTCATCTAAACATAAAAATATAAAACGCTTCACGCTAGGACAAAACGTGGTAAGCAGAACCCTTTATAATATATGTTTTAAATTTGCAATTTACGCTATGTTAGGCGCAGAACGCTGCAGAGCTTTTTCTCTTCCTCTACTAGGGCACTAGTGTCTTGTCGCCGATTTCATCTTACCCAACTACGACAAAGAGGGTGTTGTTGACCTCTAGGTATGCCCCAGAGGCACAACATCCCTCTCATGTTACCACTCATCCTGTTAGTCAGACTCTAGGCACCAATTAGGCCGAAAGTCGACTAGGATGCACACCTTACAGATAGGGTTACTTAATTGTCTCGTATTTGATTGGACTGAGGTAGTTTTTTGACTCAGGCTCATTTTCATAGCCTGATGCTCTTTTTTTTGGACTTGGTCTAATTTTTGACTTTAATGTTCTCGTCTTTTGACCTGAGTCTGTATTTTTTTTCCTAACTTCAATCGGTATCGTTTTCTTCTTTTATCGTTACTTCTTTTTTCCATCTTCTCTTTATTCTATGCTAATGTTTCCTCTTCTTTACCTTAGCTATTAGTATCTTTGTTTTATCTCGTAACTTATTCTTGTTAGTCTCTTTGTTTTATCTCGTAACTTATTCTTGTCTTAGGTAGGGTGTTTAGACTTTCGCGCATTTAATTTATTTGTAGGTTTAGTGGATACGTCTGGAGCTCGCATCGGTAACGTATAGGTTCGATCCGGTTCGAAGTTATTCTTTACCGGTTGCACTCCAATTGTCGTCCGGTAGGTTACTTTGGTTATTTTATTAGTCTAGGATTAGGTTCTATTTATCTTGTAGTTACTTATCGTTCAGCCTCCTCTCATAATACCCTTGGAGATATCATCTGACTCTAGTGATGCGACACTGTTTGGAATTTTTATCGATAGTATCGATTTTTTTTGTTAGAAAGGGGGTACTGCAGCATTACACTGCATTATAAACCTTTTTTACGCGAACATAGGCCGTCTTATTTTTTCCTTTTTCATTTTGACACGAATTCAAAATTTTTGCAATGGAAGAGAAATATTGAATTTTTTTCTTGGTTGACAACCGTCAGTCGTCAGCAGAGCGTTGAGTTGTGAGAGCTATTTGATTGTTTCGCTGTGCGTAAAAATTTCTACGTCTTGATTGTGGCAGTTCTCGGGAGCAGTCGGGGATATTGTCCCCTAATACCCGTTTGTTGATTCATTTGTGAGTATACCAATTATCTGTCGTATAACCCCGTATTTAATTTGGCCTTACTTTCTGGACTAAAACGCGGTTTATCTTAGATCCAGATACAAAGGCCGATTTTCGGCCCCACCCCCTGGGCCAGAGCCGGACTGCCGGTCGCACTCCTCACCAGCGTCCTCGGCGTCCGAGTTCGGTTAGCGGTCCAGGCCGAGTTAGCGGTCCAGGCCGAGTTAGCGGTCCAGGCCGAGTCAGCAGTCCAGGCCGAGTCAGCGGTCCAGGCTCAGTTAACGGTTCACGCTGAGTTAGCGGTCCAGGCGAGGCGTCCCTGGCACGATAACGTGATCGTGCTTAGCCGGGCGTCGGGACGGTGAACGGCAGTAAGCGGTCCTCGGCAAAGAGCCACCCTCCTGCGGACGTAGTTTTTGGTTTTCTTTTTTTTACTCTTATAGTACTTCAAAATTCAAAAAAATACTTCTTCTAGTATAAACATTTGGGCGTAATTTATTGGCTTTAACCTCACCACACACTTATTTTTAAACTAATATATTTTCCGTAGGACACGTGTTACGTTATCTTAAAACCTGAATCTTTTTAAATTTTTAGTTCATAGTATACACCATTTAACCGTATGTAAAAAAATCTGGGAATTATTTTCTTCACGACTTTTCGGTACGCGTGCTTTACCCATTGCGACGGCTCGGTGTTTTGACGAATAGCTATTTGTCGGGAAGTCCGCGTCGTATCGCCTAACGCCTAAATTTCATTTTTCAATGGTCCTAAACCCTTTGGCTACTTAATTCCTGTTTTTATTTTTTTTATCTTTATTACAGTGTTCTTTTTTGTCTACCTTTTAAATATACAGTGTTGTTTTACCGCAATCATACTTTTCATTTCTTATCCTTACAACGCCCCGGGTTCGATTCCCGCGTGGCGTTGGACAAGTGGCAAGAAGACATAATATTTTTTGCTACACTACGTATATCTGAAATTTTAATGTTGAAAGTGCTTCAGCAGCGCTTTTTAGGATTCCGTAGCTCAAAAGGAAAATACGGAACTCTTATAATATCACTCGTGTCTGTCTGTCCGTCTGTCACAGCCAATTTGCTCCGGATCTAATAGACCGATTAAGTTGAAATTTTGGTGCATATGTGTATTTCTGTAACCCAACTACGGACGTGTAATGAAAATAAGTGTATTTTAAATATGGGGGTCACTTTTACAAATAAGAAAACTTCAAAAAAAGGTTTTGCAAACTGTACCGTGTGACACATCAAATGAAAGCGCTTGTTGCGAGTATCTCATTTTTTTATAATTTTAAAATAACTGTTTTCATAGATTTATAAGAAAAATTATGAAAGTTGACCATTCTCCACCCTTATCTCCGAAACTACTGAGCCTAAAATTTAAAAAAAAAATACTGAGAATGGTTCTTTACTCATAAATAACAGGAATTATAAGAAGTCTATGGTCTTAAAATAACATGGTAAATCTCTCAATATTGTGCGTACAAATTTACATTTGCTGTTGGAATGTATGAGAGCATGTATTTCAACTACAATGTTAAGTTTTTGTTGGGATAAATTCATACCAACTACAGAACCCTTCATTGTGCGTGGTCCGACACGTACTTGGCCGGTTTTTTATAAATAATCTTTAACAGAAAAACAGGTCGCGACAAATTTTGCATCGAACTTAGCTTTCCATTGTTCCTTGTGTTACCAGATGAAATATTTTAGAGTCTATTTGCCCTTCCATTCTATTGGAATCTACGCTTTAAAACATGCATCAAACTTCTTTTTGTGAACGGTATATATTATAGAAATAAACGTCTCGATTGAGATTTTTTAAACAATTTTTTTGTTACACTTTATCACATTATTCTACCTGACAACTTATTTTCAATAAAAAACTTTACAAAATTTATTACACATCTGGCAACAAAACAAAAAACTTTAAGACGTCTTATCTTAAGGCAAAACCGTGCTTAAATAGCTTAACAAAACCACTTAGATCATAAATTACTTACAACTTAAGTACAGGCTTAAGAAACAAGGTCCTACTAGGCTAGAAGTTGTGGGGACCCCAAAAAAAGAAGAAAAAAAAAAGAAAGACAAAAAAAAATAGAAAAGTATGAAAGCCAAACATTGTATTACGCGTTCAGTCATTCATCACTGAATCAGGCACTTGACCCGGCCGCTAACGAGAGCCTCTTTAGATGTTGGTCGAGACTCTTGCCCATTAATAATAATTGTTTGGCATATCTTAAAATTCTGATTCTTTTCAGATAATATACTTAAACGTTAAGCCTTAATAGGGTAGTTTCATAGGTAAAAAAAATAAAATTCTATTTAGTCCGTCTTTCAGATAATAAAAAAATATTAGACACGTATTTTTTGCTTTATCATATTAATCAAAAATAACTTAGAAAACACGCATTAAAGTTGGGGAGTGGGGGCTCGCCACGTCACAACGTCGTATAAAATCTAGCACGGCGTGACGTCATGCCACATTTTAACTCAATGTATCGCCGTAATTTTTTGATTACGTCAAAAAATAAAAAATACGTGTCTAATATTTTTTTATTTTCTGAAAGACGGACTAAAAAAAAATTGGAAACAAGTCTATTAACGGTTATGACAGTTGTATCGTTTTTTGAGATTTTATTTTACTAACTTACACATTAAATAATATTAGTAGGATGTCTAATAATATGCCTCGTTGGTCCAGTGGTCGCAAGCGCTACTGCTGAGCATAAATAAGGTCCTGGGTTCTATTCCCAGGTAGGTATGTAAAACGGTAAAATTACCCTGGTATAAATGTTATTTTACGTAATTTACGGTGTTTTACGGAAAAATATGGTAATTTTCTGTAAAAAACGTATTAAACGTACTCACACAGTCATACCCACTACAAATACGGAAGTGAGTATGTTTGTGTGTATCATGTATATGTCACTACTTCACTATTAATGGATAAATGGATTTGAATGAAATTTCTCAGAGATATAAGCAGTACTGGAACTTAAAAAAAAAATATAGAAATCTGGGCTTGTACGACTCATGCGTACTAAAAATCCCTAAAACTTAATTCTCAAGTCAAGAATTCAAGATATGAATCACACCATGTCATGGATTATAATAATATCATCAATGTGCAGAGGCAGAGCAGAGGACAGCACAAATTAAAATTTAAAACTTCATAAGTCGCCGGTAATTTTACCGTAATTTATATAAATTAACGTAAAATACCCGTATTTTACCAGCATTTTCCGTAAAATTACGTAATTTTGCAACCCTATTCCCAGGTCGGAGAAAGTGTTATTTGGTTTTTCCGTCTGGGATTTCTCATTAGCAGCCGGGAGTCTGGATTTGTGCCCGGTTGATGGCAATAGGCTCGCCCCCTATTACATGGGACTTAAACATAACTAGCGAAATGTGCGTGTACTATAATAGGTGCACCTCTGCCTAACCCTTCGGGGAATGCAGGCGTAATGTTATGTATGTGCATGTATCTAATATCTTAAATGCGGCAAGAAACAAATGAATTCGCAGTTTAAAGCTTTGGCCACACTGAGGCCCGAAAAAATATTTTACGTAGGTGCCGTTCGGAGACCGAAAATAGTATCAATAAACTGTTCCACTGAACCGGACTTATCAAAATTTTGTTTCTGTGTGGTTAGTAGAAGGGCTCAGGTGCGGTACGGAGAAGTGTTGTTAAAATCCAGTACTCTTAGTGGAATACCTCCGCGTGGGACGAGTGACTGCGCGCGTTGATTGTTTTAAAGACTTGGAAATTCGCCTCAGCGCGGCCAGAGCTTTATTGACCCCATTCCGTTAATAAAAAAAAAAATGGTTATCTGTAAAGTTGGTTTACAGACGATAATTTTACGTGATAACGTCACAAGCCGAACGCTAAGGCCGATCGTGCCTGTCTATCGCTTGTTTCGCGCTCTCGCTTGCAGGCTCGGCTTAGGCGGAACGTGACACTTTTTCGTGCGTGCACCCAGCGTTCATCAATTTATAAGACGTTATCACGTCAAAAAACCGGCCAAGTGCGTGTCGGACCACGCACAATGAAGGGTTCCGTAGTTGGGATGAATTTATCCCAAAAACAAACTTATTTTTGTAGTTGAAAAATATGTTCTCTCATACGGAATGTATGGGAAAACATGTTTTTGCAACTGCAAAGTTAAGTTGGTCAATTATTACTCGTTAACCTGTAAAGCCTACTTAGCTGTGATAGTTTTTCTTTTAAATTCGTTATATAAACTACTGTTGTGATTTTTTTTATACACCCAAAACTAACCATTTAGCCGGCAGAGGGGGGGGACACTTGACTCTAACAAAAATTAGCACTTTAAAGCTTAATATTTCGCAAACGAATCCCTGAATCCAAAAATGGTTTTACAAACTCCCAATATTTTTGAAGGACCTTTCCAATGATACCCTCACCATGGGGTAAAAAAATAAACATCACCACTTTACGTGTATGAGAGGTACCCTAAAAAAAAATGTTTTTCATAATTTTGTTTTACCACTTTGTCGGCGTAATTAATATGTATACTTATGCTAAATTACACCTTTCTAGTACTAAGGGTCTCGGAGCTAGACCGCGGACAGACAGACAGACAGACGGACATGACGAAACTATAAGGGTTCCTTGTTTACTACGGAACCCTAAAAACAAAAAAAAATCTTACATGTGGTGCATATCGAGGGGTGAAAGGCTATTTGTTTGAAGCGACATTTTGGAAGATATTGAGTTATATACATATTCGGACTCAGCAAATTTTTCTGCGTTGGCTGAGCCGGGTTTCGTACAATTCTGAGCACTTTTATGGCACTTAATGCAATTTTAGTGCATAATTCTGAAACATGATGTATGATCCAACATCAAATTTGCCATATTTTTTTAGTATTTCATTTAAGCTGTACACAAAAACAGAGAATCGGAGCATAAGCCGTTATTCTCGTCCTAAAATTTCAGTTGGATGGCAGATAAATCGTTTTTCGATATAGCTAACTTTAGATGAAAAGTCGCTTCATACATTTTGCGGACGACTACTTACACTATGCAATGTCGCTTCAACCAATTTGCCGTCAGCCAAATTCATTAAGACATGTCGGTTCAACCCTTTTCGCTGCAACTGTTTTGCACTCTGTTTGGAGCTTCAAACAATATTTTTGTTCTCAAAACTGGCTTCCTTAGTCGCTTGAACAGTTTGTTAGTATCCACATTTTTTAAATACAATCATATCCTGAGACATCAAACAACTCATTAAGAATGTTCATCGTTGCTTAAGCAAACTTGCCTGTATCGTTAACAAAACCCAATTGGTATTTAAACAAAATAGCCTATTCCTATTATTATTGAGTAACGTCGATTCAATCATTTTGCTTTCTCCTGCATAATACTGTAAAGTCACTTAAACCATTTTGCCTACTGCTGATTAGTGACAATGTTGGAAGTTGAATCATTTTTCTTTACTCTAAAAACTTTTTACAAAAAAAAAAAACGACAGACTTAAAAAAAAAACACTACAAAGTGAAAAATAACTTTAATTTCGGAAGTCGGTGTCTTTGGTTTTCAATTTTCGTTCTTTGTCACCGACTTCCGAAATTAAAGTTATTTTTCACTTTGTAGTGTTTTTTTTTTGAAGTCGGTTGTTTTTTTTTTGTAAAAAGTTTTTATTTTTCACTTTTTAGTTGTGGTACCTACCTCACACAAATTCGAATACCACTACCTGCTATGTAAATAACAGTGACAGGAAGTTATCATAATACGAGTATCATCCACATACTATGTGTAAAAAATACGTATTATTGAAGCTAACTCAAAAACTACCCAAGCAAAGTTAATAGAATTTATATGGGACCACCTCTGAAGTATGATCTACCAAACAAAAAAAGAATTATCAAAATCAATTCATAATTGGCGGAGTAATCGCGTAACAAACATACAAAATAAAAAAATAAAAAACATACAGTCGAATTGAGAACCTCCTCCTTTTGGAAGTCGGTTAAAAATAAGGCGATACTGATCATTTTGTATTAAGCGACATTTATCTTGGAACTCATAACTGCTTTTTTATTGAAAATTATACCAAAACATTAAGAGATCTTTTTGCAATAAAGATTTTCGATCCCCATTAAAGTAAGAGCAGTAGTTTTTTCATGACGATTTTTTTTCCAAATTTTGAATCTTTAATTGGCTCTCCTGTAAAGTTCGTAAAATGTCGCTTCAAACAAATAGCCTTTCATCCCTCGAAACTTTCTATCAGTCAAAGTATAAACAAATAAAACAGTTGAAATAAGAAAAACACTTTCAATAAAAAGAAACTCGTAAACGTTTTATGTAACTGTCATAAACGTGGGATACACATCCTGTGTATTGTATCAGATAACAACGTACAACATCATACCTTTGTATGCCTGTCCTTATTTTGTGTACAAATATAGGTAACTATGTATGTGTTTTCGTATGTCTTTCCGACAGACTGAGTTTTCCGGTTTTTCAAGCGAGGGGTGAGAACTTGTATGTATTCGACGTCAAAAGTTTATGGAAGTGTTTTATGAGTGAAATCTTGACGGTGATAAATATTTCGGTAAAAATAATCAAAAAACTTTTTACAAAAAAAAAAAACCGACCTCCAAAAAAAAACACTACAAAGTGAAAAATAACTTTAATTTCGGAAGTCGGTGTCTTGGGTTTTGTATTTTCGTTTTTTGCCACCGACTTCCGAAATTAAAGTTATTTTTCACTTTGTAGTGTTTTTTTTTGGTGGTCAGTTTTTTTTTTTTGTAAAAAGTTTTTATTTTTCACTTTTTAGCTGTGGTACCTACCCCACACACATTCGAATACGCTACCTGCTACCAGTGACAGAAACTAATCATATCATCTACATACTAAGTGGGAAAAAAATACGTATTTTGTAGCGCGACGAACATATAACCTCCTCCTTTTTGGAAGTCGGTTAAAAAGGAATTATATTAAGCATCTTAATAGAAGGGACATAACGAGTGTATGAGAAAATGGCCAAACCCATAGAGTCTATTTTGTCCTGTACCGCGAATTTGCGAGCGATAAGTAAATTTTTAACCGACTTCCAAAACGAGGAGGTTCTCAATTCGACTGTATGTTTTTTTTAATTTGTATGTTTGTTACGCGATTACTCCGCCGAATCTGTTTGGTAGGTTATACTTTAGAGGTGGTTCCGTAGATATTTTATTAACTTTGCTTTGGTAGTTTTTGAGGAAGCTTCAATATTACGTATTTTTTCCCACTTAGTATGTGGATGATATAATAAGTTCCTGTCACTGTTATTTACACAACAGGTAGTGGTATTCAAATTTGTGTAGGGTAGGTACCATAACTAAAAAGTGAAAAATAAAACTTTTTACAAAAAAAAATAACTTCCAAAGAAACACTACAAAGTGAAAAATAAATTTAATTTCGGAAGTCGGTGGCAAAAAACGAAAAATAAAACCAAAGACACCGACTTCTACACTACGTAAATTTTCAATTCTGACGTTATTATATAATGTAGTTAGCTCGTAGCTAAATAATAACAGGCGCACGGGTCGATCCATCAGGTTAAGGTTTGCTTGCCGGGATTGGTCAGTAGATGGGTGACCATCTTGACATACCGAGACGCCTCCGTACCTCGGAAAGCACGTCATTCCGTTGGTCGCGGCTGTCATTCATGAATTTTTGACAGTCGTTACGGGTCGTCAGAAGCCCGAAAGTGTGACAACCAGTCTTACCAAGGGGTCTTACCATATTACCCAGTTAATGGGTTGTGGAGGTCAGATAGGCAGTCGATCCATGTAAAATATTGGTATTCAACTGCATCCGGTTAGACTGGACGCTGACCCCAGCGTGGTTGGAAAAGGCTAGGCAGATTGATTATTATGTACTTATCCTCTTACACTGTACCTATATGACAAAAACCTGCAACCATTTTTTCAATCGTGACGAACAGTTGGCAAAATAGTGAGTTGCACTACACGAGTAAAATAAAATGTGCGGTTGGGGGACCCCCGTCAGGAACGAAGTTCTTTTTCACGTATGATTTAAAGCAAAAACATTTTTTTTACATTTTGATCTCACTATCGGCTTTAGCACCCTCGAAAAGTATGAAAACGACACCCATGACAAAAAATTGTACCCTTAGTAATATATGGCAAAACTTGAAATATTAAGGTTTTGAGTTTTTGTGTTAGATGGGCTCAATATCAACTGTTCTACCGTTCTTGGCTTTCACAGAAAGAGAAAAAAGACAATATAAAGCGAATACTGTAATTGTGTCTCTTTCACACCACCCTCTCCGTGGTAGAACAGTTGATATTGAGCCCATCTAACACAAAAACTCAAAACCTCAATAGTTCGAGTTGTGCCCTTAGGCGATTCGCACACTGCCCCGCATCACGCAGCGTAGCGCGCGGCAGCAGGTTTAACATTGTACCAGTTTGTATAGAAAACACAATATGCGCGCGCGACGCGCTCCCGCGCGCAGATTGTTTGCTATGGCCGCCCCGCGCTACGCTGCGTGATGCGGGGCAGTGTGCGAATCGCCTTATATTACTAAGAGTGCGAAATTTGAAAATTTTCAGAGCCGCCTTTATGGATTTTCATTTTCACCAAATTCACACTTTCTCTCTCTCTCTCTCCAGCATGTAGTGTACTCGGGCCGATGTGTATTTAATCCCACGACACTGTAATCACTTTACTGTTTTCTTTTGTTTTTTCTGCCGGAGTTCTCTCTATCTCTCTCTTTCTTTCTCTTTGAATTAGAAGAAGACAGTCGCAAGTATTAACACTTTTTAGCGTGACGATTTCTGAAAGCTTACAAGCCACGTTAAAGAACTTCGTTCCAAAAACTTGAAGTTACAACACATTTCTTTCCGTTAAAGAAAATTGTAAGTTTTACCTACTTCCATATATCTTAATATACATATATAAATTACGTGTCACGTTGTTTGTCCGCGATGGACTCCTAAACTACTCAACCGATTTTAATCAAATTTGCACACCGTGTGTAGTTTGATCCAACTTGAAAGATAGGGTAAGTAGGGTAGGTAGGGTAGTCAGTGATAAAGATGGTCCACCCCAAACATTTATATGGCAAAACAACGTTTGCAGGGTCAGCTAGTTAAATATAAAGAGTCAGGCAGCCGTAGCGATAATATTCAATAAGCCGACGTAATACTCGTAATATTCATCGTATTTTTGTAGTACCCTCATTTTCTTTCAGTATTTACCTTCTAGATGTAATATTGTAGGTAGTTGATAGATATTTGGTTCAAGTTTCTGGGTATATTTATAGATATTGGTGAAGTTTTTCTGTTTTTGTATTAACTTCATCCTAACTAATATTATTAATGCGAAAGTGAGTTTGTTTGTTTATTATGTTTTCACGCTAAAACGGCTGAACGGATTTGGAAGAAATTTGGCACATAAGTAAGATCATGACCTAGGTTAAGACATTATAAAGCTCGGCTCAAAGTTAAGATAGTGCAAAGTGAATTGCTACTGACATAGTCTAAGCTTTATTTATTAACACAAGTTTTTTTTTTATATTAAAATAAACATATTGCATTTCATAATTAATATTTTAGTTCCCTAGTTAGCCACATTTCTTAATTCCATACAGTATTATTGCTAAATTAATCAAAACAAGTAAATGTTTGACAGCTATTTACGACGTTACCAACTTCTAGGATAAACTCTCTTAAAACTTTCAAGAGAAAAAATATTCAATTTCGGGTAGTATTAAAAGCTCCGAAAAAAAATGTGCATATCCAAAATATGAAATTTACGGCTTTAAATACTAATTTTTCAATAACTTATATGCGAATACAAATAAAGAAATGACCGAATAAAATACTGAAATGACCGAATAAAATACTGAAAATTCCGAAAAATCAATACAGAATTTTGACGTAATATTTCAAACATGCAAATAAGCATACACCATACATGCAGCATGCAAGCGAGCATGCAATATAGAGCAGACATGGTTTCTGTCACGGCCCTGGCGCTGCGAGACTCCGGCGCGGCGGTCCCATGCGAGTTTATCGTCGCAGATGATTTTAACGCTCACCACCGCAGCTTCGGCTTGCTGCAGACTCAGCCGCGGGCGGTGAGCGTTACAAAACCACCTGCTCCTCAGCTCGCGGGCCGCCTCGCCCCTCCACGCCTACGCGGGCTTAAATTACACTCTAGGGATAGGGCAGGCAAGACTACGTGGAGTCGGTTTTGCAGCGATTCGTTTCTGTCACTAACTTTTGTAGCACAACATATTGACTTTTCGGAAACTTTGTATTTTTTTGCGGAAGTTTAGTATTTTTTTTGGAAATTTAGTATTACAGTCAACTACAGATTTTCGGAAGTTATTTTTTTTTCAGAAGCTTTATTATTTCCCTTTAATTTCTATGAAAGCCTAACTGTTGACTGTACATACAATATAATATTTCACGAAAACGTTCGGTATAAACAGAGCCCAAAGAGATGTAGATAAACAATTTCCAAACGAATAACAGAAATTAAATCCCTTATTTAAATTACGTACGAACAATGAATAAGTCTGTTCTAAAACAAGGATTATTGTATTGTGACTTGTTTTGTGTTTATAATCTTTGTTGTACACATACATCCTTAGATTACTCCTTTATCTTCGGCTGTGAGTGTGTTTTGTTTATTTTAATTTAATTTAATGTGATGTAAAGAAAATCTCGGGTTGGCTGATGGAGATTGTGTGGAATCAGAGATACTAAAATGTACACTAAAACAAGGGTTCCCAACCTTTTAACATACGCGCCCCCTAACTTTCTTTTGAAATCACTACGCCCCTGAGTTAATTTGTCGACATAAGCAGAGAAGCGTTAGAATGTAAAGTGAGCAAAAGTGAGTTCGAAAATGTTTGCACCCCCTTAAATAGGTTAGATTTTCTTTTGATCATTCAAACGGAAGTAGAAGTTACTTTATCAAGTTTTGCAGAAAAATTCAAAAATTATGAGAATGCATAATGTAAGCGAACTCTAAAATTCGTTCCATTTTTCTTTTGACCATCTCTACAGAAAAAGGAGTTAATTTAGTCGTTAAACTGAGCTCGAAAATTGTTGCACGTCCCCTCGGATAGGTTCGGTTTTCTTTAGTCCATTCATACAGACGTGGGAAAACTTATTTTTCTGACTTATGCAGAAAAGTTGAAGCAAATTTTTTAGTACCTACCTACAAGTTTATGAAACGCTCGGCTTTTTTAAACTAGCCGAGGCAACAATAACCTTTTCTAAATCAAGCATATAAAATTTAATAGATCTATGGTTTATTATTAGAGCTGCGGCACCCCCCCCCATTGTTCACTCTACGTCCCCCAAGGAGGGCACGCCCCACTGGTTGGGAACCCCTGCACTTAGAGATGTTACCTTATTTATTTAAAACATACGGGTATAAATAACCTTATGACGACGAGAGAAGGCATAAATATTAATATTATATTATTTATGGTGATGTAAAACTATTTAATGATACGATGGCGCAGTGGCTGCTTGATAAGGTCCGATTTTCGCTCGGAGCTTATATGTGCATAGCCTATAGATTCAGGTTTGTGCACGTAAAAAATTCTAAACGAACTTCTATTGTATACAAGTTGTATGTTAAAAAATATACACTATTTAATATTGTATTGGATTATTTTATTTTGTCGCAATCGTAGTGAAAAGTAGACTGTACCGTGTTTTACAATCTACTTTACGAGGGGCTAAAATAACCCATTATAACTCGGTTTCTATTTACTCCCTCGCTAAAGTTCGAGAGTAAAACTACCTCGTTAGAATGGGTTATTTTAGCCCCTCGTATAACAATCTACTCTTTGAACATATCTACAAGCGAAAACGAAATTTGCGCATTTACGATTCTTACCAAGTTACGTGCCGGAGACTACACCTAATATTAATATTTTGGATGAATTTAATAAACCTTTCTGCACTTGAAATGAACATTTATATTCCCTATTAATGAATTCTCCATCAAATATTTCATCAATTGAATGCCAAAATCATGCTGGATATAAATTAAACAGAGAAATGTTATCAATGGCGAATTAAAGGCTTTTCAATATCAATTAAATATATTATTCAAATTCTGACTTCGTATTCCGTAATACCTTTGTCGTTTCATTCTTTTGTTTAATAATATTAATACAGTAACAACAGCTGAAAATGGCTAGGCCGAATATTGTGTTTTACTTTTTTTATTTTGTATTGTACTACCGATTCTCATGAGGCAATAAAGTTGCTTAGGTAAAAAAAAGAACTATTTAGTCTGTCTTTCAGATAATAAAAAAATATTAGACACGTATTTTTTGCTTTATCATATTAATCAAAAATAACTTAGAAAACACGCATTAAAGTTGGGGAGTAGATGCTCGCTACGTCACAACACAGTATTAAATCTAGCAAGGCGTGACGTCTTGCCACATTTTAACTCAATGTATCGCCGTAATCTTTTGATTACGTCAAAAAAGAAAAAATACGTGTTCAATAATTTTTTTTAAATCTACAAGAGGAACAAAAAAATTGTTTTGGACACAAGCCTATTATTAATACGAAAAATAAATTCTAAATAAGTACATTTTATAAGCCGAATAACAACTTATACTACAGCTAGATTTTGCCTGCGGCTTCGCCTGCGTGGATGTCGGAATAATCCCACGGGAACATACTACCGAGAAAAAAGTATCCTATGTTTTAATCCAGGGTATAAACTATCTGTGTGCTTTTCATCCAAATCCGTTAAGCCGTTTTTGAGTAACAAACATCCAATTATTTAACCGTACAAGCATAACATAATATTATATTATAATTAATATTATATTATAATAATATTATTAATATATTAATATTATGCAATTATTAATATTATTCACATTAATAATATTATTAGTGGGATTAAAGATTGAATGATGATAACTAAATTATGTAAATACAAAAATAAAATAAAACTATAATTGACAGATCATATAATTATCTTCTTCGAATGTTTACGATTCTGAGCTGGACATAATTATCTATCCTATACTATTAAATGAGTAATATTTGTATATGTATATTTGTAATCAAGTTCTCGAAAACGGCTCTGACGATTTCTATGAAAATTGCAATTTTAGAGTTTACAGAGGCGAAAAATCGATCTAGCTAGGTCTCATATCTAGGAAAATTCGTTTTCTCCGTATTTTCACTCGAGCAGAGTTAGGTCGCCCAAAGTTTAGAACGAGATGATTTTTCGTTTTCGGCCATAAACTAGTCCAAGCTTCAGCCAAGTTTAAAATGTCGTGAATATTCGTGAATTGTCGTGCGTCATTCGGCCTACAATGTAAAGCTCGGCAATATGAAAGAAAAAGAAAGGATAAAAATGAAAAAAACGTTTATTTGCGGTAAACAAGACGCAAAAAAAATATTACAAAAATGAGAAAAAGTTGGAGGAAGCATGCATCCCATCCACGCAAATCGGCTATCGCTCAGCATTATGCTACCAGATGTATCAACGAATACGAATATCAGATGAATCAACGCAACAAGAAATATACGAAATTTTGTATCCTTTAATCTTTAAAAGCCTATAATTGCTCTTTTTCACCCTAGGTGTAAAAAAACAAACAAGAAATCAGTGTATAGGAGAAATATTAATTATTTTATAATGTCTCAATCATTTTCGTTATTGGCTTCGTTTGCGGCCGAAAACAAGACTAAGCCGAAGCTTCTTTTTCGTTTTCGGCTGATAATCCTCTTTTTGGTCAGACACTATGACTTTTAAAAACACCGCTATTCCACATCTTTATTTTATACCTTTAATCAGAATTCTATTAAACAAATTAGGTCACAAATTACACCCACAACCTACAACCTTTATTACTCTCCGTACAAAAGACTCCCTTGAGACGTAAAAAAATAAATCATCAAAGTACAAAGGTATTGAAAATTTCAGGACAAATCTTTATGAAGACGTTGTAATTTACAAAATTACGACGGAATTTATTACGTCGTAGGCGTTTCGTTTTGTCTTTGAATTTTCAGGTTAACGATATTAAAATGTGGGTGTAAGATACGGAATTTATTATGAAAATGGGATAGTGATGGAGTGTCTTCTATCGTCTTTTTTGTGAAAGGCGTTTTGTTTCGCAATAGGATGAAAACGGTAAAACGGAAAATGGTAATTGATGTAAAACGGAAAATGGTAATTGATGTAAAACGGAAAATGGTAAATGATGTAAAATGGAAAATGGTAGTTTATATACTTAAAACGAAAAATGGAACTTGGTGGAAATAGTTTTTATTTTTAGACGTATCTTTTCTCACAGTTTTACTAGTCAGTGATTTAGTTTAAAATGGCGTCAATGGCAACAGGCTCGCCCCCTATTATATGGGACTTAAACATAACTGGAAAAATGTTGGTGTACTTTAGTACACTTCTGCCTAACCCTTCGGAGATTACAGGCGTGATGTTATTATAGTAATAATGCTGGTGTCAGTGTTACCTTCAAGCTGAAAGAAGAAACTCAGAGGTCAAACAGCCTGTGCAGTTACCTTATACATTCTGAACGTTCTGTTTTGTTCAAAAACAGGAAAGATAAAAAAAATTGTCCATCAGCTTTAACCAACAGCTTTATCCTACATTATGAAAAAATATTAGACACGTATTTTTCCTTTTTTTTCATTATTAAAAGATTACGGCGATACATTGAGTTAAATGTGCCATGACGTCACGAGTATGTAGATTTTATACTTACTTGTGACGTAGAGACCCCCACTCCCCAACTTTAATGCGTTTTATCTAAGTCATTTTTTTATTAATATGTTATAGCAAAAAATACGTTTATGATATTTTTTTATTATCTGACTGACGGACTAAATAGAATTACTTTTTTTTGGCAAGTGACATATATTTGTGTATGTTATCGCATCTCTGAAACAGAAGTTTCACCAACGTGTAGGATATATTATAACATGTAACTAAATCAGCGGTGTACTGGTGATCCAACATAGCACAGCATCATGCTGTGTGGAATACTTTTTGTGACAGTCACGACGTGCAGCTGACGACTATTTCTGTTCTATGCTCGTGATTATAGATCTATTTTGTTTTTCTTTTTTTATTAGAGTTAATTATCTTAACCTAATTCGACTGTTTGTTTTTTGTATGTTTGTTACGCGATTACTCCGCCAATTATGAATTGATTTTGATGATTATTTTTTTGTTTGGTAGGTCATATTTTAGAGGTGGTCCCATTTAAATTTTATTAACTTTGTTTGGGTAGTTTTTGAGTTAGCTTCAATAATACGTATTTTTTCCCCACTTAATATGTGGATGTTATGATAAGTTCCTGTCACTATTATTTACATAGGAGCTAGTGGTATTCGAATTTTTGTGGGGTAGGTACAACAACTAAAAAGTGGAAAATATTTTTTTTTTTGTAAAAGTTTTATCTTACCTATATTTCTTTCTTTCTAACTTCTATTACAAGAATATTAACACATGAACTAAAAGTTCGTAGCATAAATTAATCCTGACAATCTAACACGTCTAGGTTGAAATCCAGGCTGAAGATTAAAACACAATGTCGTTAGAACTTTGTCTTTAAGATAATAAGAGAAGAAAAGTTTATAAAGGAAGGATAAACTTTACTCTCAAAATTCTTCACCCAGACGGAACTTCTATTTTGTTAATAGGTATTTAGAATAGACTTTGAATAATTCAATTGATTCATCAGTAAAGGGTTGTTTGAATACCGGTAATTATAGGAAGGTACTAAGTCCTGTAAAGGTTACATACAAAAGGCGACCTTATGTCTTACAGGCTGAATTTCAACAAAAATTAATAGATTTTGTTTCAGAAAATACGACAGTGTTAAAATAGACGCGTAGAAGAGTGCACGATTCTCTGAGATAAGATGACTTAGAAAATAAATACAAAGAAAGAAAGAAAAATTATTTATTGGGATTCGCACAGGAGATCACATATTAAACTTATCATACAGTGTGATTCTTCATGATGTGCACATATCGAAATGAGGGAAACTATGCTTAATTTTAACGACAGAAAAAATATTTAAAAAATCTAAATATTTTTTTTACTTAGATATACTTTTTATGCAATTAAAAAAAAAATTGTAACAAAACTGTGTAACTTTTAAACTGAATCAGCTATCGCGATGAAACAAACTCCATAATGATTGGAAGTAAGTAGACGTCCACATTAAATTAAAATTGAGAAAAAAAACTACCCTCAATAGAAAATAAACATGTTTTTTTTTGTAAAAATCTGTATTTTTTTCATCAATTTTTACAATAATTGTAAAATTTATAAATAAGATGCCCAAGAGAATAGAAAAATATTGATACAAAAAATTAAAAAAAAAAACAAAAAAAAAATTTTAACCATTTTTTCCGTCGATAAAATTAAGCACAGATTCCCTCATTTCGATATGTGCACATTATGAAGACTCACACTGTATTTAGAACAACTAAACATAAATAAAAAAACTAAAATAAAAAACAAAATGAAATGAAAGCAGAAAGTTCTGTATGAGGCCAAAAGGCTCCTATCTCAGCGTATGCTACGACATTTAAAAAATAAATGTCGCAGCGCTGGTAATCAAATAGAGCCCGCAGTGATGTCACGGATAAATACAGAAATAAACAAAATAATATAAAATCAATTATCATTCTACGCTCCCACATAATATTGCTATAGCAAGTGCCTTCAACTGCTGCAATACCTATTTTATCATAACATCTCGCTTATAATCTGAAGGGCTTGTGGCTAAGTAACAACAGCTGCACGGGTCGATCGATCAGGTTAAGCTACGCTTGCCGCGGTTGGTCTGTGGATGGGTGAACATCTTTACATACCAATACCCCTCCGTGCCTCGGAAAGCACGTTAAGCCGTTGGTCCCGGCTGTCATTTGTAGATCTTTGACAGTCGTTACGGGTAGTTAGAAGCCGAAAAAGTCTGACAACCAGTCTTACTAAGGGGTATCGTGTTACCTAGTAACTAGGTTGTGGAGGTCAGATAGGCAGTCGCTCCATGTAAAATACTGGTATTCAGCTGCATCCGGTTAGACTGGAAGCTGACCCCAACATAGTTGGGAAAAGGCTAGGCAGATGATGATCTCGCTTGTAATCCCCGAAGGGTTGGGCAGAGGTTTAAACCCACATTTCGCCAGTTATGTTTTGGTTCCATGTAATACGGGACGAGTCTATTGCCATCAACCGGGAACAAATCACAAATTTTACTCCACACTGCTACACCACTTACTACTTCAAAAACCAAAAGTAATTTATTCAAAAGCTGAGAAACAGTATTTTTTTGTCCTTCACCACTTCCAAATGCTCTATCTAGCTGGAAAAAAAAAGGGGCGCAACAAACTCCCCAGCAGCAAAACTGACTGATTAGTTAGAAGAACTCAATTTTATACAATAGTATCTTCTAAAACACAGAAATAAAGACATAACTCATAGGTACACAGATATAAGACACGTTTGACAGCTTCCGTACGCCAGATGGTTCAAATATGAGTACATGTAATCCAATAGCAATATCGTAAAAGCTTTGGCACTGCAGTATCGTATTTGATGTCTGTTTCGGCAATCTTTTTAAGATAGAAGAATAAACTTAATAGAACTTTTGGACACAGTTTCTCTGCAATGGAAATACCTATGTTTAATTGTTATTATGTTGTTTGTTGTTTTTTTTTAATTTAGGGGCATGAGGAACAGGGTGTAAAGTTCAATCATCCACCATAGAAAGGGGAGGATCCTCCGACCAGACGGGTGTTGTGTCTGGCGGGCAACTGCCCATAGGTTTGAAGTTGAAATCTTGTATGTATGTCGATCGCTCGGTAAACTCTAACTGCGCGATGCAGGATTTGTGTGACGTCATGTCTATGATGCGTAGTTCGTATGTGGCGGTGTAACCGCTACAGATGAAATATTTAATTTACCACAAATCAGCTATTAATTTGGATAGCTAGCAATGAGATGAATTATGCCTTTGAATAAAAAATAAAAAAGTGGCACTCCGGGAGTGCCGACAGAAGTGAAAACTTGAACAAAATCGCCTTGGAGGAAGAAAAATACTTATATAGAACATTGGTCCATAACCTTATAAAGAACACAATCGCTTTAGCAAAATCTTTGAAGTAAAATACTTGTATAGAACATTGATCCGTAACTTAATATAAATAAAGAGCACAATCGCGTTTAAAAATTCAAATTCAAATTCAAATTGTTTTAATTCAGACACAAAATATCCATATAGTGTTAGTAACATACAAAAAATAACTTATTACCTAGTGTTAGTAAAAATCAACCTCCGCACAAACTGCTGGACAATCGGAGAGCCGAAGCTCTCGGCTACAGTTTTCAGGATGCTGTTTTGACTGTCCCGCACTCTCCTCAGTAGCGACGCCGTTTTTTTGCGTATAATTGC
Source organism: Agrochola lychnidis (assembly GCA_963680765.1). NCBI lineage: Eukaryota > Metazoa > Arthropoda > Insecta > Lepidoptera > Noctuidae > Agrochola > Agrochola lychnidis. The sequence goes on from OY796869.1 coordinate 17,922,813, forward strand.
ATAAAAGCCGTCGGTGCGGGCTTGCGCAAACATTTCTGACGCGCTACAGTAACGAGGCAGCCTCAACAACATCCTGAAAGCATTGTTATACTGGACTCGCAGGGTATCCAGCGATCTCTTAGTATAATTGACCCATAGATTGCCCGTGTACAAACTTTGGCAATAAGCCTTGAAAAGTGTTATTTTCACTTGGTGTGTACACCGCGCAAATCTACGGGACAACATATTGCTCCGGACCGCTAGAGCCCTGCGCTCCCTCTCAATGTCCACATCGTCCTTGAGGTCAGCGGCAAGACAATGCCCTAGGTATTTAAAAGTTGACACCCTATTAATTGGTGACCCGTTCAAAAGCAACTCGGGTCCTTCTCCACGGCGTTTGCCGCTGACCTCAAAGACCATGTATTCACATTTATTTACATTATATTTTAATCCATGTGCGGCAGCGTAGGTCTCACATGTTTTAAGCATCTGACTGATTGCTCCCGCCGACGGACCCAGCAGCACCATGTCATCTGCATAGCTGATGTTGTTAATTCTAACCCCATCAACACTGCATCCGACACGCATGCTGCTGAGTGCGACTATCAGGTCATCCACGTAGAGGTTGAAGAGCCTGGGAGACGTCAGACCACCCTGTCTCACTCCGCACTCCAACCTATACGGCTCAGAGACTGTATCATCCCATTTCACCTGATTGACTTGGTTACCATACCAGTACTGGAATAGCCCACATATTTCCGCGGGTATACCCCTGTCTCCCATCTTTCTCCAGAGCACATCGTATGAGACAAGATCGAACGCCTTGGAGAGATCAAGGAAACAGGCATACACCGGCGTACCGCGATCTTGATTGAACGGTAATAATATTGAACGGTATGCTTGAGACTTAAAATAGCACTTTCAGTTGATAGTCCGGGGCGAAACCCGAACTGTGCATCATGAAGATGTATATAATTACTTAAGCAAGAATCAAGCAGACCGTCCAACACCTTGGCTATTATAGTCGCAAGAGAAATGGGACGATAGTTACCTCTGTCCGAGATGTCGCCTGTCCTGTTCTTCACAATGGGAACTACGGTGGTCTTCATTAGATCATCAGGTAGGTATGCATGACTAATACACATTGTGAAGAACATAGACAAGACTCGCGGTAAATGGACGCAAAATACTTTAAAGTAAAAATACTTTCATAGAACATTGATCCGTAACATAATTTAAATAAAGAGCATAATCGCGTTTACGAAAATGAGGTGTCGTTACAGTGTTGCGAAATCAATTGTTTAGTCCCATTTCAAAAATGCCCAACACGCCTGAAGAAGTTTTCATTTCAATAAGTAGAAAATATACAGACGGTGTTGATAACTTTTTGGAACACCTAAGCTCTGCCCAAACTAAAGCAAATCCCGCACGGGATACCGGACGAAATAGCTCGCTCCGATTTGTGTCAACTAACTTGAATAGAGGTGTTTAAACTGGCGCGAATAGGAATGATGACTAAAAATATTTTTGTAGTAAGAACTACTTAAGGCGCGTTGTTCATTTTTGAGATGGAAAAAAAAACAATCTCGTGACACCGTTACCGACCTCATTTTTCTAAACGCGATCGTGCTATTTATTTATATTACGTTACGGATCAATGTTCTATGCAAGTATTTTTACTTTAAAGGTTTTGGAAATATTTATTTTTTAGTTTTCACTTCTATGAGCACTCCCGGAGTGCCACTGTTTTTTTTCGTAATCAAAATATAACGGCGTTACAATAAGTTAAAATGTGCCATAACGTCACGAGTATATAGATTTTATACTTACTTTTGACCCCCACTCCAACTTTATTGCGTTTTATCTAAGTCATTTTTTATAATATGATAACGCAAAAAATACGTGTCTAATATTTTTGAAGTGAAAACTTTTTAGGCACGTTGGGCATTTTTGAGATGGGAAAAAACAACTGAACTCGCGACACTGTTACCAACACTTCATTAATTTTAGTTTTTGGCCATTAAAAAGACATCAACGCGCGATACATTTTCTTTGGGATTAATGACATTCCAAACATTGAAACATGACAACGACTTGATTGACATTTCCCTTTTTTTTACCGACTTTAAAAAAGAAAAGTATTTCCTGCACAGTAAAATTGTTCAAGTTTTCACTTCTGTGGGCACTCCCGGAGTGCCACTGTTTTTTTTTTATTTATTATTTGACTGACGGACTAAATAGAATTTCTTTTTTTTTACCCAGGCATCATCCTTATTGTCGTGTGACTTCCTAATTATTAAACCAATAGACAGTCAGCGGGGTAAATGCGTCACACACATAAAATTACAATTGATCGTATTTTCTTTCATTTTGACAGTTCAGTCACGTCCATTGCGTTATTTACGTTTTTGAACAGACGAATTTATTAAATCTATGAGATAGATAAAACATTTATTCCGTGCACACAAAAGACACATAAGCACAATTAAATGATAACAAATTACATGAATATATTTAAAAACATGATGCTTTTAAACAAAAAAGAAAAAAAACATACATATAGAAATGGAGTGACATTATGACAGACTTCGAAATAATCAAATATACAAAGATACGGTGTGCGTCTCAAGGTTGCACCAAATAAGAAGCAATGGATTAGAAATATCCTTCAAAACTCTCGGATTGTGATTGAAACTGTGTTACGCAATTAAGGTGCTGGTTCCGCGTCCCGTGCAAATTTGCCTTAGTTTGATCAGCCCTTTAGTAAATTTATATATTTATTGAAGCGGTATCTACACTACGCATCAAAGACCTGACGTCACACGAAGCCTGCATCGCGCAGTTAAAGTTTACCGCGCGAACGACATAAATATAAATATAACTATCCGACATCAATCGTTGCGCAGGTTCCCGCCAGACACGACACCCGTCTGGTCAGAGGATCCTCCCTTTTCTATAGAGGATGAGTGAACTTTGCACCCTGTTCCTCATACCTCTAAAATATCTTATAGTTTCCGCAACCAGACGTCAAGGTCAGGGTTCCTCGCAACTTCCACGGAATCACGACCACTTATTTATTATCCTTATCAACATCACTTCTAATAAATAAATATTCAGACTAATTGCCACATAAATTATCATAGTTCAGTATATTTTATAAAATGCAAATCAATTCATTTAAATTCAATCGGAAGCGAGTGTTGGAATTGCAATTTGCATTTTATTTCGAAACTAACTGAATTTTAACTTAGTTATTGTCAATCGGGAATTGTTACGGTTGATAAATTAAATTATTCTAAAAAGTCGCATTGCAAAAATAAAACATTGTTTCCTCTCACAATTATTATTTTTAATTAATTTATGATGACTTGCATGACACACTTAGAATAGTACATTTTGATGTTAGCAATTAACTATTTGTAGTATTATAGAACTGAGAGTTTTAGGCATAAAAATTGCAGATTTAAGGCATGATGGTTCATTGCTGAGATTTAAAAAAAGTCGCACGTCTCTCAGTAGTATTTCATCATCGGTGGCGTACTTTCCCGCACTAGTGCAGGAATGCAAACTAAAAAGCACGCACGTTCTACTGCATTATGAACTTTACTTTGATTTTTTCAAATAATAATAATGATAGTTTTGATTTAAGTAATGCCATAGCTCTAAAATAATAATCAAGAAGGCAATCGATGTAAAATGAACAGTGTAAGGTAAATAATATAATATCTAGACTATTTTGTGAATACGAAACTGTTTTGTGTTTTGACACCAGTAAAAACCAAAACAAGTAAATGTTAAAATATCAAACTGTCAGAAATAATGAACTGTCAAACTTGTTTGTTTTAACTTCAGCTGTAGCTGTTAAACATCATTATAACTAAGTTTTGATGTTATCCTAAAAATATTTAATAATTATTTAATCACTCACTACAGGGAATTAGTAACAAATTCATCTGTATTTACAAATTTATATCTCAACAGTTTTCCCACTAATAATTGAGTGAATAGCATTATTAATCTGTAATTAAAAAAACATTGACGACAGTTATTTGAAATCAAAATAAAGTTCATAATGCAGTAGAACACGCGTGCTTTTTAGTTTGCATTCCTGCACTAGTACGGGAAAGTACGCCACCAATAACTATGTCCTAGTCAGAGTCAGTGACGTTTAACCTGAAATGTCAATTGAAAAATGATTTAAAATCATCTATAAAGTGAATTAAAATTAGAATTTCGGGTATAAGTATAAAAATAATCCAATCAATGAACTCAATTTATAAGTAAAACTACAAATTAGCTTAATCAGTTTATTTTTATAATATATACAGTGTAAAATAAGTTCTACTAATAATTCTACTAAGTAATAATTTAACTAACTATATACAGAGGAAAAATAAAATAAAATATAGTAACAAATCATTGGGTATCAAAAAATTCATCCGAATCGCTGTCGGTGGGAAAGGTGCCCAAAAGGCTGGCAGCATTGCCACGTTGTATGGCAATGCTAATTCTTTGGCCTAAAAATTGGCCAACCCTTTGGTCACGTGAAGAGTCGACCAACCGCTTGGCGATGTCCCGGAATAATCGATGAGCACTCGGACCCCATGGCCCTAGTGTTTCAACCCCATACGGTTCAAAAATATAGCTACCGGTAAGGTTGTTATATTTGCGCCGTTTGAGGTTTTCTGCACCTGCAGCAGCCGCCCCAGCACAACTCGCCGTGCTAGGAAGATGGGATGGCGCGAGGGTGTCGACACAGGTTGCGTCCCACACCAAAGGCCTACCCAACTTTCAAGGCATTATGGTCATTCCGTCTGGCCTCTTCCCATCGTCGCGTACCAAGCCATTGGGTTCTAAAACCCGACGCCCGACGGATTATGTCATTAATGCTTGCGTGTCGTGCCAACCGACCGGCGCTCTTGCTGCAGGAAAGGCCATGGTGTCCGAGGCGGTCGACTGCTTCACCGCACTGACAGCGGTGCGGAGCCCCGCAAGGAGCGCCCAAACGCAGGCTTGTAGCGAGCCGGAAATTAGCTTCCATAGGTATATTTACTATTCAATTGTTTACATTTTCATCTCATACTTTTGGAACTGACAATACGTCAAAATCAATCTGTCTAGCCTTTTCCCAACTATGTTAGGGTCGGCTTCCAGTCTGACCAGGTGCAGCTGAATACCAATATTTTACATGGAGTGACTGCCTATCTGATCTCCACAACCCAGTAACTAGGTAAAACGATACCCCTTGGTAAGACTGGTTCTCAGAATTTCGCGCTTCTGACGACTCGTAACGACTGTCAAAGATCCACGAATGACAGATGAGACCAATGGCTTCACGTGCTTCCCGAGGCACGGAGGAGTCTCGGTATGTAGAGATGGTCACCCATCCACAGACCAACCCCGGCAAGCGTAGCTTAACCTGTTGGATCGACCCGTGCGTCTGTTAGTACTTAGCCACGAGCTTCTAAGTGATTACTTTAAGTGATTACCGCCATATCGATTAGTTTTACCAAGATTAAGAAAAAAGATTAAGTAAACGTTGTACAAGTAATAAAACCGGCCAACTGCGTGTTGGACTACGCACAATGAAGGGTTCCATAGTTGGGATGAATTTATCCCAAAAATAAACTTAACTTTGTAGTTGAAAAACATGTTCTCCGATACGGAATGTATGGGAAATTGGTCGATTATTACTCGTTAACTTGTAGAGCCTACTTAGCAGTGATTGTTTTCTTTTTAATTTCGTTATATAAACTACTGCTGTGATTTTTTTTACACGTCCAAAACCAACCATTTAGCTGGCAGGGGGGGGGGGGGACACTTGACTCTAACAAAAATTTGCACTTTAAATAAAGCTTAATATTTCGCAAACGAATCCCTGAATCCAAAAAACGTTTTCACATGCTCACAATTTTTTTTGAAGAACCTTTCCAATGATACCCCACACTATGGGATAGAAAATAAAAGTGTAGGGGAAGTAAACAAAAAAAAAATTTTTTTCATTATTTTATTTTACCAATTTGTCGACGTAATTAATATGTATACCCAAGTTAAATTACAGCTTTCTAGTACTAAGAGTCTCGGAGCTAGACCGCGGACAGACAGACAGACGGACATGACGAAACTATGAGGGTTCCTTGTTTACTACGGAACCCAAAAAATCGAACCTTTGAACCATCGTGTAATTTGAACAGAAATAATTAACTAGAAAGCGATGCTAAAATATTTACAACGCTGAAAAGTTAGCTTTATTTTTTCTTTTTCAATTTTCCAGCCACATCTGGTCCTACAGACTGGAGTCTGACCTCAATGTAGTTGTGTAATGGTGATTGATGTTCCTAATGACGGTGGAGCGTTTGCGTCCGGTTGCTGAGCTAAATCTGTAGCCAGGGTCCGGACAATATTATTTTTGACCCATTGATAAAGGCTGAATATTTACGTCTGAGTAATGAAAATTGAAATGGATTTTGAATAACCACATTTTTCAGTTTGTAATATTATGTTGTATTGAATTGTTTTCTTTAATGTTGGAATATTATTCATGTTGCATGCTGGCTCCAAGATTTGCGATCGTTTGAAATAAGCTACTGCTTATTTAGAGCTGACGCATATCATGAACAGTTAGTTTATTATTCCGATAGTTAAAAAAAAAACGTGTGGCATTCGGGGACTGCCGCGGTAAAGCTATTGCATAGCATTTGTAACTTCCATACTTTTTATTTGTCAACGCTACACTTGGGATGATGACGTGATGACATAAAACAAAAATTACGTTCCCATGACAACATCACGTTGTCATGGGAACCGTCATTACATGGTAGGCGGAGTGGGGGGTGTTAGGTTTTATTTTCGTTACGGAATTTTTTGATTGGGTCACCGCGCTCAAAACCCGCGATAAAAGCTATGCAATAGCTTAAAAAAAACAGTGGCACTCCGGGAGTGCCGACAGAAGTGAAAACTTGAAAAAAAATTGGCACCGTGATAATCAACGCGTTGATGTCTTTTAAATGGTCAAAAGCTGGTGTCGTCACAGTGTCGTGAAATCAATAGTTAAGTCCCATCTCAAAAATGTCCAACGTACCAAAACAAGTTTTCACTTAAAAAAATTGAATAACAGCAATCATCATCATCAGCCTATAAATGTTCCCACTGCTGGGACACAGTCCTCCTCTCTGTGAGAGGGAGTGGGCCGTAATCCACCACGCGGGCCCAGTGCGGGTTGGTAGATGTCACATGTCTTCGAATTTTCGGTTCTAGGACATGCCGGTTTCCTCACGATGTTTTCCTTCACCGTTTTGAGAGCAGTGGTGATGAAATAATTTACACAAAGTAAAGCGCCTGTCTGGGTTCGAACCTACGACCTACAACTCGTAAGTCGCGGCAAAAACAGCAATATCTAGAGGCAATAGACGGAAAACTGTAATGTTTCATGACCCTGTAATTACAACAGCCTCAATTTCCTTTAAACTAGAACACAACAACGCTGTTAAGTGGAAAAAAAATCCACAATTTTTTTGATATAATCCTTATTACTTTATAGAGGGTGTACAACTACATAGCACATTTATTTTGTGCGCTAGCATCAGCATTTTTACCTAATGTAAATGGATTTTTATAATTTGTTTTGAGTACTCTTTTGTCCGTTCTATTGGAAACACGTTGTTTTTTGAAGTGAAAACTTCTTTAGGCGCGTTGGGCATTTTTGAGATGGGACTAAATCATTGATTTCGGGACACTGTAACGCAATTTACCGACACGCATTAATTACCAACATCAACGCATTCATTACCGCGGTACCGATTTTTTTTCTAGTTTTCATTTCTGTCGGCACTCTCGATTGCCACTGTTTTTTGTTTTTGCTACTTTCGTCCCACTGCTGGGCAAAGGCCTCCCTACTCTTTTTCCACCTCTCTCTGTCCAGAGCTTCCAAGGACCAATCTTTATTGAAGGAGTCCAGCTCATCCCGCCATCTCCGTCTGGGCCTGCCGCGATGTCATTATTAATTGTAACACGTTCTTACAACAATTAATAAATTATTTATCAAGAAATCAACGCTTGCCGCGGTTGGTCTGTGGATGGGTGACCATCTTTACATACCAAGACCCCTCCGTGCCTCGGAAAGCACGTTAAGCCGTTGGTCCCGGCTGTCATTTGTAGATCTTTGACAGTCGTTACGGGTAGTTAGAAGCCCAAAAAAGTCTGACAACCAGTCTTACCAAGGGGTATCGTGTTACCTAGCACTAACTAGGTTGTGGAGGTCAGATAGGCAGTCGCTCTATGTAAAATACTGGTATCCAGCTGCATCCGGTTAGACTGGAAGCCGACCCCAACATAGTTGGGAAAAGGCTAGGCAGATGAGATGATGAAATCAATAAGATTCGTTTTTTTCCATCTCAACCTCACACGTTAAGGGGTATGAAGAACAGGGTGTAAAGTTCACTCATCCTTTATAGAAAAGGGAGGAACCTCCAACCAGACGGGTATCGTGTCTGGCGGGCAACTACCCAACGATTGATGTCGGGGAAGTTATATACAGCGTGGCGCTTTAATGGTGACATTAATTTAACACACGTATACGGATTAGCGTTTTCTTTTTATAGAGATATTTTAATTTCATTAAATGTTATTATTTATTTTCAATTTTATAAAGTAGCATCTTGGTGCAATCACTACTTAACAACTGTAGCGCAGAGGTCATTTACCGGGATCACGGATCATATGCGTCAATAATGGGTAGGTTGCGCGGAAGCTCCAACAGCATCCTGAAAACATTGGTCGACAAGGTGGACAACCCCTTTATTAGGCACTGGATGCAGAGGCACGTGCCAACATGTGTTGAGCCACGTAGTTATTAGTTGTTTGGTTAGTTTGTAAGTTTTACTAACATAGTTTCTAAGTCTTTGTTACTAATACTATATGGATTGTATGTACCTTTATGTGTGATCCGCAATAAATGAAATATATATAACATCGCATCAATGAAAATAAAACGAATATCGTGCAAAGAGAAGGCGAATTGAAGGAAAGGGAGAGCCATATGTCGGCGAGCGTTTAAAAAATTTAATTTTTATATTAACGATACATTTTTTCTTATTATATTTTTATGATTACTGGCCACTAACCCAACCCGTGTGTTAAAATAATGTCGCCATTGTAGCGACACGTTGTATAAGGTGTTCGCACGGTAAACTATAACTGCGCGATGTAGGATTTGTGTGACGTCAGGATTTTTTTGTGACGTCAGGTCTTTGGGGCGTTGTGCGTATGTGGCGATGTAGATGCCCACACATGTAATTAACAAGTGAGTGCTCGTACAGAGGGTTTAATCAGTATGACCATGTCACCTTTAGAAGAGTATTCTTAAGCATGAAGATAGTTACTAAGTGCATATGAGCACCATGTATCCGTCACATAATTATCTGTCGTTGCTTCATTTTTAATTCTTTTTACCTATTGTGTTATAGTAATTTTATTCTAGGTGTATCGGTTACACCGCCACATACAAACTACGCATCATAGACATGACGTCACACAAATCCTGCATCGCGCAGTTTGAGTTTACCGAGCGATCGACATACATACAAGATTTCAACTTCAAACCGATGGGCAGTTGCCCGCCAGACACAACACCTGTCTGGTCGGAGGATCCTCCCTTTTCTATGGTGGATGAGTGAACTTTACACCCTGTTCCTCATACCACCAAACATATAATTATTTTACTAATGTACTTGTTTGTACTACCGTACAAACTATTGTAAAACATTTTAAAAGAATAACGGTGGAGTTTCTTGCCCATTCTTTTCCATACCAAACTACCTTTTGGAAGGGGCGACTAGAATCAGTTCTACTAATTTGTAAATGTTGACGTTCAAAAGTGCCATACATGGGCCTATTTGAAATAAATGATTTGACTTTGACTTTGACATAATACTCTGAATGAACTCCTTTACAATAAGCTACTAGATTTTCACCACCAATCAACAAATCATATACCTAAATAATCTTCATTACATTAAAAGGAACCGCACTTCATACAACCCATCCCTAATTCTAAAGATAGAAACGCAAGCACTCTAGACGTCCCTTGATCGCGGGTTCAAAATTACCTTTTCCCACTCAAGTGATCTTTACCGACCTTAATCTTGGCTTTTTCATAGACTAAGAAAACCGTATAGAAGTGAAAATCATGTCTGTACTGCGTTCGATCGATACATTAGATACAGTATCACGAACAAAAACTCATTGCTCAACAGGCCGCGAATTTAATGATACAATTCCGAAGCCGATTGCAGCCGACTTCATAGAAATTCGATTCGATTTCATTGAAATACACAGAAACCAGAGTGTCGCACACTTCTACTACAGTCGGCTATGGATACAAATCCATAGTCGACTTAATAATGATAATTCTGTACCTTCAGTGAAAAGTGATGTAACTGGAAAATCATGATTTTGAGAAAATTAATGTTAAATTTTAAAAAAATCTGACTCTTTATCCACTTCACTAAAATGAGTACTAATTACTGACATTGGTAAACAATATCTTAGAGCACGATTTAGTGTAAGAAGTTTTTTTATAATTTAAAAAAAAGTCCAGTTGTATCACGTAACACAAAAATATTAAAGTCGTAGTACGTGTAAATTAATTTAAAATGACTTGAACCATTTTACACAATATTTATTTATTGGTTGGTGTTGGATGATTATGTGTAAATATCTGTGGCCCTAGTGAAAAGGGTATAAGTAATCGGACTTATACCCCTTTTCACTAGGGCCACAGATATATCAGTTTGTACTAATTCACATAGATCGCGTAATAAGAGTCACATACATTTGTATTAATATACATTAAGGTACTTGAAATATTGTTCAGTTCACTTTGATATTATTTAAAGCTTAGTTAGAGCACTTTACACCAAAATAAGCTTGCTCGATTTTAATTTTAGAGGGGTACCAAAAAATTGCATTTTTTTACTGTTAAACTTAGTGTAAGAATATTAAAACTGACATAGGTCAAGATATATCACTTTTCACTGAAGGTACAGAATTATGCACGTTAATAAGACTCCATTGCACCACAAATCACTTAATGCATTTATTTATTAAAACTTTATGAACAAGTAAAAAAAAATACTGTACAAAAGCGGACTTCATGCTTGAGGCATTTTCTACTAATCAACCTTAGGGTGATGCAGAGACAAAACATGACAGGTGCAACATTATTGATAGATAACTAGAAAATAATAAATACTAATACATAGATACATGCATACACATAAACAAAATAAACTTAGTCAGGAGAAATAACGATAGGTAGACGAGAAAACGAATCCAGCAAATCAGCGCTGGGATGATTCTGCCTACTTCTTATGCTTTAAAAGATAACCGACTGGTTGCGCTGACTAATGGGTAACCATTTTAAAACCAATCGATGCGCAGACACATGATCATACTTACAAAGATTGAAAACGAATCGAATGCAGTTATTGAGAAGGCGGTCTAGTTTATTGAGGAGATCTGCATTCAGGTCGTAATAACACACATCACCATAGTCAATTATGGGAAAGATTAGGGACTGTACAAGCATTGCCTTTATGTGTGATGGGAGAAGGTTTTTCAACCGATAGAGCGACCGCAACGTTCCGGTGACTTTTTTACTAACAGACCTGCTTTCGCCACTCAAGATAAAACATTTAGCACTAACAACACAACAACAACAACATTAAGCGCTAAACGAATTCAAAACATCGTTCTATTTCTGTCAATCGTTTGAAGATGATAGAGACAGAACAATGTTTTAAATACGGATTATTATCAACCAAAATATCGTACATAAAGTTCAATTATGTTTGTGATACATTTGGATATTTGTTATCAGCCGTCGGAGCAGATGTTAAAACAAATTCTCTTGAAGCTTGAAAATAAAGTAATTTTGTAATAGGTACAAAAATATCTTTTTTAATTATTATTCTTTTCCTTGCATCTATATAATACTCCATTTTAAATAAGATTAGACATTTAAATAAACCCTTTTTACAGTCCGTTCAAACGATTTTGACTTCTATTGCGTTGGTGGCATGAAAAATGGCAGCTGCCGTAAACAGTTGGTATTGTATCCACTTTTTTGCATTTAATGACATCCATAAGCCTACGGTATAGAAGTCAAAATCGGTTGAACAGACTGTAAAAAAGGTTTGTATAAATGTCCAATCTTATTTCAAATGGAATATAATGTATTCTTGATCTAAGAGTACTACCGAAATAATCATCAGCAACACCCTTCTACATAAGATCATAGTTATTTAGATCAAACGCAGCCGCCGGAAAAAATGACACAATCCTGACTGTTCTGAACGTGTTTAAGGGTTCCGTCTCCAAACGAAACCTTATTATTAAACCTACACTGTATCTGTCCGTACGTCACAAGGCTGTATCTTTTTGACAGTTAGTCAGTTGAAATTTTTACAGAGTACCTGCGTGTAAAGGCCCTGGATATGAGGAGCGCAGGACCGGTGGATGTGGTGACGCTTGGGGGAGGCCTATGTCCAGCAGTGGACGTCATTCGGCTGAAATGATAATGAGGACGACGTGTAACCTCTATCATGTCAATTATTTACGAAACTTAAAAAAAATACCGGCCAAGTGCGTGTCGGACCACGCACAATGAAGTTGGGATGAATTTATCCCAAATACAAACTTAACATTGTAGTAGAAATACATGTTCTCCCATACATTCCTACTGCAAATGTAAATTTATACGCACACCATTAAGAGATTTACCATGTTATTTTAAGACCATAGACTTTTTATATGTTTTCTTGTAATCTATGAGTAAAAAACCATTTTTTTTTTTTATCAAAATTTTAGGCTCAGTAGTTTTGAAGAAGAATGGAATGGTCAATTTTCATCTACTTATTTTCTTTAATATCTTTATTTAAGCCCTTTCATTTGATATGTCACACGGTACAGTTTCAAAAACTTTTTTTAAAATTTTCTTGTTTGCCCACCAAAGTGACCCCCATATTTTACCCGTAACACAGGTATTTTATGCCTTTTTCGGGCACCAGTCGCTCACAAATGTTAACCCAATTTTTAGATTAAGCATTTCCTGTACAAATCTGCATTTGTGATGAGAAAAAAAAAAAAAAAATATATATATATATTCAAAATTCATTTATTTACGCTACACGACCATGTTTGGGTCATAAAAATACATAAATGTGTACCAAATTTCAACTTTATCGGTCCATAAGTTTCGGAGCAAATTGGCTGTGACAGACAAACAGACACACGAGTGATCCTATAAGGGTTCCGTGTTTACCTTTTGAATTACGGAACCCTAAAAACAGATTTAAATTTATTATTAACTTGTTACAGGAAGAGTTGTACAGATCCCATATTGCCCTCATTGACCAATTTTACGCCCCAAAACTATAAGCTTAAAACATGTCGGTGAGTATCGCTTCTGTTCGTTATTATTCTATGCCATTGCCTTAGGCTCATCTTAAATTAAATTGATGTTTTTGTGGGATAATACATCTTAAATTTTCGAGTGGGTACGAGGGAAGAAGACAACCGGTAAATTGATAAAGTATCTTTTGCGAACACTTGAATATTTTATTGTTTGGGTACGAAATTTTAATGAGATTCGGTTTTTTTGCAAGTTTAATTAGAGTTCGTTTTTGCGTAACTACCATCATCCAACTTATCTATACATATAATAAAATCGTAGCGAAGTCAAAACTGTACATTGAATATTTTTGAAAAAAAGTAATTGCTACGAGGTCTAGGATCGATTCTAATGCCGAAAATATTTTTTTTAGAATTTTTGTCTGTTTGTCTGTTTGTCTGTATGTATGTTCCAGCATGACGCAAATTCTACCGGACAGATTCTGTTAAAATTTTGCATAGATATTCCCTGTGTGTCTGGTCAAACTATAGGGTATAAACTATCACGCTATTTACTATGGGGGACGAGCAATATTACATTATGTTGTATTTTTATGTTCTAGCATGACGCAAATTCTACCGGATAGATTCTGTTAAAATTTTGCATAGGTGTTCCCTATAAGTCTGGTCAAACTATAGGGTATAAACTATCACGCTATTTACTATGGGGGACGAGCAATATTATATTATGTTCGTATTTTTGGAAAAAAACGCGCCAAAATTTTAGGATATTGTAGATGGTTATCGATTAAACTTTTTAAATGATTATCATCACGCTATACCTTTATGGAACTAAGCAGTCAATCATGAAATATATAGGAACGGCTATTTTAGACAAGTTTCAACAAAGCAATTAGCTCAACGGTTGGGCGGTTGCTTTGCAAACATGGGGTTGTAAGTTCGATTCCCACCTACGGTTTTTTTTCTTTTTTTTCACATTTTGTAATACGATTTTTTTTTTTTTGATTATGTACCTATAATCTATAAATATAATAAAATCGTAGCGAAGTTAATTTTTTTTAAAGAAAGTTATTGCTACGAGGTATGGGATCGATTCTTATGCGGAAAATAAAGTTTTTAGAATGTTTGTCTGTACCAACTGTAGGGCATAAACTATCATGCTATTTGCTATGGGGGATGAGCAATATTACATCATGTTCGTATTTTTCTCTGCAAATTGTAAAAGGACGCGCCAAAAGGTTGGGATATTGTAGATAGGTAGTTACCGATTTAACTTTTTAAATGATTATCATCACGCTACCTTTTATATAGGAACGGCTATTTTAGCTAACTTCCAACAAAGCGAATAAGTAAGCGGTTGGACGAATGATTTGAAGTCCTGAGGGCCTACCACCAGCTCAAAAGCAGTATTATTTTAATATTACTTTAGTTTACTTCAGTGTGGGAAAGAGATGAAGCTCTACAGGATGTATAGCTCCATCTCTTTCTCCCACTGAAGTAACATTAAAATAACACTGCTTTATGAGCTGGTGGTAGGCCGCCCGGGGTAGTAAGTTCGATTTACATTTTTTTTTTAAACTCTTTTTGCAAAACGATTTTTTTTTTTGGATTGTGTCATCATCATCATCATCATCAGCCTATAAATGTTCCCACTGCTGGGACGCAGGCCTCCTCTCTGTGAGAGGGAGTGGGCCGTAATCCACCACGCGGGCCCAGTGCGGGTTGGTAGATGTCACATGTCTTCGAATTTTCGGTTCTAAGACATGCCGGTTTCCTCACGATGTTTTCCTTCACCGTTTTGAGAGCAGTGGTGATGAAATAATTTACACAAAGTAAAACGCCTGTCTAGGTTCGAACCTACGACCCAACTCATAAGTCGCGGCCGTTACCACTGTGCCACCACTGTTCTGTGGATTGTGTATGTTCATAGAATGTATTAATTCACAAAAAATGGAAAACTTCGTAAGCTATGGGAAACTACTAAGTTACAAGTACTTTACAGTCACAAAACATTCAAGGTTGTATTTTGATCATTTTAGAGCAAAAGACTGTAGGAATAAAATGTTTTTTTTACAGATTTTGACAGCAGATTTGTCCAAGCGATTTTAAAATATGTATGTGTGTGGATCTTCTGGAATCGCTGCCACACTGCTTCCTGGAGGCAAAACAGCGCACGTCATGTTTAAGATTCCCATCGATTTAGAGAGCAACGAAACGCCTGTTGCCGTGGGGTGTCACGCAACAGTAACAAGGGATTTGTGCTTAGGGGATTGCGCTTCGTCGTATGGGATGAATGCATTATGGCAAAAAGGAAAGCAGTGAAAACTGTAAACAGAACCCTGCAGGACATCCGCAGAAACCAAGATATGATGGGTGGTGTCACAGTTTTGACAAAAAAAGTGAATACTTCGTTGAAAAGGTCGACTCTATGGTCGAGAGTTCATAAACTGCGCTTGACCATCATCATACGAGCTCGGCTTGGCGGTAATTCAAATGCTCAAGTATTCTCCGATGTTCTTCTAAAATTTGGTGAAGGCACTCTACCAGAGACTCTTGGTAGAGTAGATCCCACTTTAGAAGATCTTTTTCGTCTGATATACGAGGATATCAGTCAAATACCGTACCAAGAGAATTCTTAGGCGTGTTTCCGTTTTAACTCCGAAGATGATCAAGCTGCAGCGATCAACCACAGTATTCTCTCACAAATTGAAGGGAGTGAAGTGATATACACCTCCATTAATACTGATGTGGAGGAAGATGATGCCAAATATCACCCCGTATAATTTCTCAATTCACAAATGGCAAGTGGACTTCCGGTTGTATATCTGTGTAACGGAAACCAGCTTAAAGTCATGTCTTTGCAGAGAAACTTCATCGAGGTGGAAATTCTAACAGGTTGTGGCGATGGTGAGACAGTGTTTATAGCGCGTATAAAGTACAAATTCCCCATAATTACCAGTTAAAGCGCGTGCAGTTCTCTGGGAGTGTATGCTTTGCGATCAACAAGTCACAGGGGCCGACACTGAAGGCTGAAGGCTGCGGGTGTCGACCTCAGGATAAGCTGCTTCTCACACGGACAACTGTTACGTCGTTTGCTCCCGAGTCACCATTCCTGACTCTTTGTATATTTTGGCTGCTGAGAATAAAACTACAAACGTAGTATACAGGGAAGTTTCATAAAAATATGGCTATTATTGTAGTATATTGTGATGTCTTACGATTTCCATGCGGACGAAGTCGCGGGCAGAAGCTAGTAATATTATAAACGTGAAAGTTTGTGAGGATGGATAGTTAAAGAAAGAAAGAAAAAGAAAAATAGGTTTATTTGTCACAGAAATACGTGCATACATAAAAGACAAGAGTAATCAGAGAACAACACAAAGTACATAACAAATCACGAGCATAGAACAGAAATTACTTAGGCGGCAGCTGCACGACATGTTGGATGGAGTTGGATGTTTGTTACTCTCTCACGCAAAAACTACTGAACGGATTGAATGAAATTTGGCACATAGATAGGTTATCACCTGGATTAACACATACTTTTTATCCCGAAATTCCCACGGGATCCAGAATTATGCAGGTGAAACCACGGTGGTTAACCTAGTTGCTCATGAAACAGATTATTATAATTTGACAACGATTTGCTATATCAGGAATTCAGGATAATTAAAAAGATATCTCTGAACTTCATTTTCGGATAATCGAAGTCACGGTATATAAATGTCGAACGCCGATTGGTTTATTTCAACTGTCAATAGCAGATGATATTCTGGTAATATACATTACTTATCCTAACTAACTGCAACCATTTTGAAGGATTTAAGGCTTAGCTAAGTTCCATTCAAACATTATCTCCAGTTTGCAATAGTTTCAAGACCGCAACGACTTATATTAAGACGTTTATGCCCTTGGGAGTATTCTGTTCAGCTCCATCCGGATTTAACGGAGTTCCAGACAGTGATTGAATATCTCTACGGCTGCAATATTGAAATTTCTCTCGCCAATATTGATAGTGACTTTAGCGCAATGTTGACTTTGTCTGGGCAATATTACTCATTTAGAAGATTGTTAGTGAAACAAGATATTAATATATAAGTAGACAAAGCTCTCTAGTAATGAAAGACCGATAGGTTAGATAGTAAGGAAGGCCGCAGGTCAATGGTTGAAATATAGCAATCATAGCCTAGTGATGTAACCATCGCACTGCCAAGTTATAGGTCTCGAGTTTGAACTCAAGGCACGCACCTCTTTGCCGTGTCCTCATGGAGGCGATCGGCGGCGGTGATCTCTCGCGTCCGGCCCTGGTTAAGGCCATGGTATGGAACGAGAGGAAATGGGAGGCTGTCACCTCCTTCTGCGAAACGCCCTGGGCGTCGGGAATCGCAGGCCGATTTCCGGTTACCGTAGGCGCGGGCTTGTGGACGGTGAGCAATGGGTAGTTTGCCGTCCGATAAGGACCAGACCTGGGTCGACGGCGTGTTGTGTTCAACGCGCGCCTCAGAGAAATGTCAGCAGAATTGACGGGGTCCGCTTGGGCCGATGCCTGCCGGGGTTGCGAAGAAAACCGAAAGGGAAATCGTGGCCCCCGGCAACATAGCAATCGAAAGAACAGGGGTGGGTTTTAGTCAGCATGATTCTGACACGCCTTCCCGCTCCGCCCAGAGCGGGAGAAGTTATTTGACAATTTCCCACCCAAAAACAAAAAAGCCACACATCTCTGACTTTTCGGATTCATGTGCCTACTACAATCTGTCATATACCATACAACTAATTGTTATTTTCTAAGATTTACTTTCTAGGTGATGCCTAAGATTTTTTTTTATACTGCATGCAGGATGGCATTGATACACACAAATTCCTTGCACTTATTAGAACTTAAATTTTGAAAGTCATGTCAAAAAAAAAGTCCCCCAGCCCCCATATCTCCGCCCCGTACATTTGGGGTCAATTCAAGACCCAGATTACCATTCGCCATCTGGTTGCCTCTCCGATTAAATTTTACGTGCCATTGCTTTAACTAAAAACTTTTTACAAAAAAAAAACAACCGACTTCCTAAAAAAAACACTACAAAGTGAAAAATAAGTTTAATTTCGGAAGTCGGTGTCTTTGGTTTTGTATTTTCGTTTTTGCCACCGACTTCCGAAATTAAAGTTATTTATCACAAGTTATATCCACACACATTCGAATACCACTACCTGCTACCAGTGACAGGAACTTATCATATCATCTACATACTAAGAGGGGAAAAAATACGTATTATTGTAGCTAACTTAAAAACTGCCCAAGCAAAGTTAATAAAATTTATATGGGACCAATTTGAGAGCATACCCTTTCAAACAAAAAAAGAATTTTCAAAATCGGTCTACAAGTAACGGAGAAATCGGTGGATATACATTTAAAAAAAAACAAACAAACATACGCTACGAACATATAACCTCCTCCTTTTTGGAAGTTGGTTAAAAAGTGTTACCACTGACGTGTGGCCGATTGTATGTAATTAGCTGAGAACATTAATTTTTTTTTTTAATTTTCTGGCATGTTTCTGGGGGATGTGCTGAGATAACACGACAAATTCAAATTTTCTTACGTTTTATGCAATTTGCTGGTCAGTATCAGGTTGTATGTTGATCAAAATTCGATTCGTGACCGTAAGAAATGTGTATTTAAAGAATTAAACTCATCAATACAACTCTCAAAGTCAAACATAAACGAACGATAATCATGCCCTCATATTAAGTACGTTTCCTACGCAATTTTCAACAAATTGCAATTCGTAAATTGTTTTAATTTAATTAAAATATAAACTAATATCCTAACATCCTAGTTTACAGCTGTTCTGAAACATTCTCGGCATAAGTGACAGTAAACTGGAACGTTGAGGCGGAAATTCCCGAGTTCGAACCTCAATAATTATGTTAGGGTTTAGTAGTTTGTTAAAGTGGTTTGGTTTTACAATGGTGCCGATTCCCTTGTTCACAAACTAAACTAAATTTAAGTTCAGTGCATCTTTTTCTTTCTATTTCATTAAGAAAAGGACAGAAGATAAATTTTAGTTTACTCCTGTCAAATTAATCAGCGCTTGACGTAAATTGACATAATTTTAGTAGGCAAGTTTTTAATCACGTCTAATCTTGTATGGAGTAGTGACAAGCACTGATTAATTTGACAGGACTAAACTAAAATCTTCTGTCCTTTTCTTAATGAAATAGAAAGAAAAAGATGCACTGAACTTAAATTTAGTTTAGTTTGTGAACAAGGAAATCAGCACCAATATTTGAGATTTTAGTTCTACCACAGACAACCAGTCAACCACGACATACAGCAGCTAGGTTGTTACAATAGATAAATGACAAAATGATTATGTTTTTTTTAAGTGAAAACTTCTTTAGGCGCGTTGGGTATTTTTAAGATGGGACTAAACCATTGATTTCGCGACACTCTAACGACACCAGCTTTTGACCATTAAAACGACATCAACGCGTTGATTACCGCGGTGCGTGGAGTAAAAAATATTGTTAGGTTTCAATTTATTAATACGTAATTGTTGAATATTGTACTGGCAACACCCAAAGATTCGATGTGTAAAAAAGTAGCGCGGGACGCCCTTCTGGGTCTTCTGGCAAAGAAATATAAATGACTGACAAATTATCTTGGTGTTTCATATTATTTTCCTTCCTATATGTGTTAAATATTGTAAATATGTAGTTTTATATTAAACAGTTTTAGATTATGATATTGTGGTAACGACTTTAAGATTCATTTAGGTATTAGTATCTATTTTGAGGTTAAATAATTATATTCGGAATTAAATCAGTTATTTTAGAGTAAGGATGGTTCTTATTTCAATATCAACGCATTCATTACCGCGGTGCCGATTTTTTTTTTTCAAGTTTTCACTACTGTCGGCACTCCCGGAGTGCCATTGTTTTTTTTTACCAATCTTTATCTAATTTTTATTTTATTTAAAATATCTATCTACTTTTTCTATTCTACTTCTTTATCTTTATTTTAGTGTAAGACATATTTTCCGTTTAACAAAACTAAAAACATAATATCGTAACCTAACTAAAACTATTAGCAAACTAAAATATGGCGTCGAAAAATTCCTCGACTGTTACAAACTGACCCAAGAGACGGCATTGCCACGTTGTTTGGCAATGCTTAGCCTTTTATTTCTGTAAGTAGGTTTGTACAAAGACTTTTACACGTCAATCATCTATACATATAATAAAATCGTAGCGAAGTCAAAACTGTACATTGAATATTTTTGAAAAAAAGTAATTGCTACGAGGTCTAGGATCGATTCTAATGCCGAAAATATTTTTTTTAGAATTTTTGTCTGTTTGTCTGTTTGTCTGTATGTATGTTCCAGCATCACGCAAATTCTACCGGACAGATTCTGTTAAAATTTTGCATAGATATTCCCTGTGTGTCTGGTCAAACTATAGGGTATAAACTATCACGCTATTTACTATGGGGGACGAGCAATATTACATTATGTTGTATTTTTATGTTCTAGCATGACGCAAATTCTACCGGATAGATTCTGTTAAAATTTTGCATAGGTGTTCCCTATAAGTCTGGTCAAACTATAGGGTATAAACTATCACGCTATTTACTATGGGGGACGAGCAATATTATATTATGTTCGTATTTTTGGGAAAAACGCGCCAAAATTTTAGTATATTATAGATGGTTATCGATTTAACTTTTTAAATGATTATCATCACGCTATACCTTTATGGAACTAAGCAGTCAATCAAAAAATATATAGGAACGGCTATTTTAGACAAGTTTCAACAAAGCAATTAGCTCAGCGGTTGGGCGGTTGCTTTGTAAACGTGGGGTTGTAAGTTCGATTCCCACCTACGGTTTTTTTTTCTTTTTTTTCACATTTTGTTATACGATTATTATTTTTTTTGACAATCTACCTATAATCTATAGATATAATAAAATCGTAACGAAGTTAATTTTTTTTAAAGAAAGTTATTGCTAAGAGGTCTGGGATCGATTCTTATGCGGAAAATAAAGTTTTTAGAATGTTTGTCTGTACCAACCGTAGGGCATAAACTATCACGCTATTTGCTATGGGGGATGAGCAATATTACATCATGTTCGTATTTTTCTCTGCAAATTGTAAAAGGACGCGCCAAAAGGTTGGGATATTGTAGATAGGTAGTTACCGATTTAACTTTTTAAATGATTATCATCACGCTACCTTTTATATAGGAACGGCTATTTTAGCTAACTTTCAACAAAGCGAATAAGTAAGCGATTGGACGAATGATTTGAAGTCCTGAGGGCCTACCACCAGCTTAAAAGCAGTATTATTTTAATATTACTTTAGTTTACTTCAGTGTGGGAAAGAGATAAAGCTCTACAGCCATCTCTTTCTCCCACTGAAGTAACATTAAAAAAATACTGCTTTATGAGCTGGTGGTAGGCCGCCCGGGGTAGTAAGTTCGATTTACATCTGTTTTTTTAAACTCTTTTTGTAAAACGATTTTTTTTTGGATTGTGTATGTAATAGTTCATAGAATGTATTAATTCACAAAAAATGGAAAACTTCGTAAGCTATGGGAAACTACTAAGTTACAAGTACTTTACAGTCACAAAACATTCAAGGTTGTATTCTGATCATTTTAGAGCAAAAGACTGTAGGAATAAAATGTTTTTTTACAGATTTTGACAGCAGATTTGTCCTAGCGATTTTATAATATGTATGTGGATCTTCTGGAATCGCTGCCACACTGCTTCCTGGTGGCAAAACAGCGCACGTCATGTTTAAGATTCCCATCGATTTAGAGAGCAACGAAACACCTGTTTGTGGGGTGTCACGCAACAGTAACAAGGGATGTGTGCTTAGGGGATTGCGCTTCGTCGTATGGGATGAATGCGTTATGGCAAAAAGGAAAGCAGTGGAAACTGTAAACAGAACCCTGCAGGACATCCGCAGAAACCAAGATATGATGGGTGGTGTCACAGTTTTGACAAAAAAAGTGAAAACTTCGTTGAAAAGGTCGACTCTATGGTCGAGAGTTCATAAACTGCGCTTGACCATCATCATACGAGCTCAGCTTGGCGGTAATTCAAATGCTCAAGAATTCTCCGATGTTCTTCTAAAAGTTGGTGAAAGCACTCTACCAGAGACTCTTGTTAGAGTAGATCCCACTTTAGAAGATCTTATTTGTCTGATATACGGGGATATCAGTCAAATACCGTACCAAGAGAATTCTTAGGTGTGTTTCCGTTTTAACTACGAAGATGATCAAGCTACAGCGATCAACCACAGTATTCTCTCACAAATTGAAGGGAGTGAAGTGATATACACCTCCATTAATAGTGATGTGGAGGAAGATGATGCCAAATATCACCCCGTAGAATTTCTCAATTTACAAATAGAAAGAAAAGAAAGAAAGATAGAAAAAACATTTATTTGGACACAGTTCGCGAAACACAAAACACAAATTACAGTGGAAATAAAAAATAGTGTTTTTAAAACAATAGTGTGTGCCTCACGGCTGCGCCAAAAAGGTTCATTTCAGCATTAAATGGCAAGTGGACTTCCGGTTGTATATCTGTGTAACGGAAACCAGCTCAAAGTCATGTCTTTGCAGAGAAACGTCATCGAGGTGGAAATTCTAACAGGTTGTGGCGATGGTGAGACAGTGTTTATAGCGCGTATAAAGTACAAATTCCCCACCATTACCAGTTAAAGCGCGTGCAGTTCTCTGGGAGTGTATGCTTTGCGATCAACAAGTCACAGGGGCCGACACTAAAGGCTGAAGGCTGCGGGTATCGACCTCAGGATAAGCTGCTTCTCACACGGACAACTGTTACGTCGCTTGCTCCCGAGTCACCATTCCTGACTCTCTGTATATTTTGGCTGCTGAGAATAAAACTACAAACGTAGTATACAGGGAAGTTTTATAAAAATGTGGCTGTTATTGTAGTATATTGTGATGTCTTACGATTTCCATGCGAACGAAGTCGCGGGCAGAAGCTAGTAATATATAAACTAGATAATATCGGCGTTTCCTATCTGTTTACTCTGAGAAGAATAGCTGAAAAAAATCAAAGGGGTTACAGTCTCTTTTAAAGTCCAGATATAATCTTGGTCAGATCATGTGAGGACCATGTAGATTGGTGCTGAAATGGTCTTTTGAGGAAACAACCACACAGATTGAGCGGACCTGTCCAGTCAGTGCACGGATTTGTCAGTTATCGTGCAGCTCAACTCAGAACTTAAGAAGCTCAACGATTCGACGAACCAAAGAAAGGACATTTGGGTAGGCCACATAAATTACTCAAATTGCCAGATCATGATTAAAACTAACTGAGAAAAAAGTAAAAAAATGGCATAATCAGCCTATAATGTTCCCTCTGCAGGGACACAGGCCTCCTCTCTGTGAGACGGTGTAGGCCATAATCCACCACGCGGGTCCAATGCGGGTTGGTGGATTTCACATGCCTTCGAATTTTTGGTTCTAGAACATGTTGTGTGCCGGGTTTCTCACAATATTTTCCTTCGCCGTTTTGAGAACAGTAGTGATGAAATTCATTACACTAAGTAAAGTGCCTGCCTGGGTTCGAATTCACAACCTACAATTCATAAGTTTTTTTCAGTTTTATTATTATTAATTTCTTTGTATACTAGATTTGTTTGTTATGTTTTCTTTAATTTTTATTCTTAGATTTTTACTGCGCCTTTTTGTTTTATTTTATTTCATTTGTAATTTGAAGAAAACTTTTTTTCACTTTTATCTACCTAACATTGTTTTAAAATAAAATAAACGTTTAAATGGTAAAACCTCCATATTGGTGCCCAAGATACAGGCTTGCCTAGTTTGGGGCCAATATAAACGCTTTGTAATATTTTTTCTAGCAATAAAGATTTTTATTTTATATTGGGTTTTTCCATCTGGAATTTCTCAGTAGTAGCCCGGAGTCTGGATTTGTGCCCGGTTGATGGCAATAGGCTCGCCTCCTATTACATGGGACTTAAACATAATTGGCGAAATGTGGGTGTACTATGGGTACACCTCTGCCTAACCCTTCGGGGATTACAGGCGTGATGTTATGTTATGTATATTTTTATATTTATAAGTCGGGGCCGTTACCACTGAGCCCCCACTGCTCTAGACTCTGTTACCTGTTACAATTTTAGGGGATAAAACAATAAGGGATAAGCGTCTGTCTGTCTGCCTTGTACCATATGTTTACTACCAACTAAAGTCAGTTTCAGTCTTTTCAGCGTTACATCAAGTTTGGTTGCAGTTACTTGGCTATTTAATATTGAGGTTCACTAAGAGAGCAATCACTATATTAGAGAGTTAAATAATATTTTTAAGAGCGCAAAATGGGAATTATTAGTGTGGCGGCATCTATATTGCCACATGTGAACTACGCATCATACTGACGTCACGCGAAATACTGCATCACGCAAGCGAAGTTTTTCTCTCATACCTCTATCAGAGGTTCGATTAAATACATTCCAATGGCAATATTTTCTTTCGGAAATTATTGTAACGACCAATTTTACTAATTCAACAACAATTTCATGATAGATGTAGCCTGCATACCTAATTTCTTTGCCACGTGTACTTCAACAGAAAAGAGCAGTCTTTATCCAATACTAGCTTTTGCCCGCGGCTGCGCCCACGTGCATGTCAGAATATATCCCAGGGGAACGTACTACCGAGATTAAAAATACCCTTTGTGTTAAATCCAGGTTATAATAAACTATCTCTGTTTTCTTATAAATCTATTGGTTTACGCGGCGCACGTAAAGCTTCAAGTTGGCATGATTTTTTTCTGACTTCATCAACAATCATCGTCATATTTCAGCCAATTTACACAAAACCTAATGAATTATACACCTGAACCTTCCTCATAAATCACTGTCCACTGATGAAAACCATATGAAAATCTGTTCAGTAGATTTTGAGTTTATCGCGTTTAGACAGACAGACAGATGCGGTGGGGGGACTTTGTTTTTAACCCCCGACGCAAAAAGAGGTTTGACCGCTATGTGTGTCTTTCTGTGTGTCCTACTGTGTGTCTGTCTGTGGCACCATAACTCTTAGGCAGGTGAACCGATTTGAATAAAGTTTTTTTTTATTTGAAAGCAGGTTTTGTAGCAATGGTTTTTAGACATGTTTTATCAAAATCGGTTCAGTCATTTGAAGATTATCAGCTCTTTTCTAGTTGATGGATGGATGTGAGTATCTTCCACAGGTCTGGTCGATTTGAAATTTGGTATTATTTTACTTCAATGATATTAAAAGAACATAATAACCTTGAACTGATGCTGCAGCATCACCTGAAATTTGCAGGATACCCAACTCCCTTACCAACTTACAGCACAGGTATCGTGTTTGGGCTCATTAGAATGGTCTCAATGAATAGGTTATAGATAGATTGTGAACAAGGTCTGGTGATGGAGTAGGAAAGAGAAATGAGGAAATGTTTGTATCAGGGGTTTTTAAAATTTTAACTGTTGAAATTATACTTGTGGAGGGGCTTGTGGCTAAGTAATAACAGCCGCACGGGTTGATCGATCAGGTTAAGCTACGCTTGCCGCGGTTGTTCCGTGGATGGGTAACCATCTTTACACATCGAGACCCTTCCGTGCCTCGGAATCTCGGCTGTCATTTGTAGATCTTTGACAGTCGTTACGGGTAGTTAGAAGCCCAAAAGGCGGACAACCAGTCTTACCCAGGGGTAACGTGTTACCTAGTAACTAGGTTGTGGAGGTCAGATAGGCAGTCGCTCCATGTAAAATACTGGTATTCCGCTGCATCTGGTTAGACTGGAAGCCGACCCCAACATAGTTGGGAAAAGGCTAGGCAGATGATGTTAAAATTGTACTTGTTTAATATGTAGTGATGTAGTCTTCATACCTAATTTCTTTGTCACGTGTACTACAACGGAAAAGAGCGAAGGTTTTTATCTAATACTATGCAAATTCAACCAGCGCTTTAGCAGTTTGTTTGGACATTAATAAATGTTTGCCGGCCTTCCATTGAATTTACTTGGAAAGTTTTCTTCAAGACTTTTAGCCTGCTTTGCATTTTGTGCTAAATTAAGTGGCGCTTGCATATTATTACTACCAGCTACATGATTGTGAGGTTAAGACCATTTTGACACGACTGTTTTATACTATCCGACTACCTGTAATATTTTTATAAATAGGTCCTGTACCCTAATTGCGTAATACAACACAATCACAATCTGTTTCGATTTGAAACAGATTGCTAATCCATTGCTTCAGAAGTTGGAAAAAAAGTCTGCTCAACAACGTAAATAACGCAATGAATGTTGTTTAACTGTCAAAATAAAACAAATTAGGCAAAATTGTCTACGAAAATAAGTTACGCAATTAGGGTACAGGTCGACCGATCTCTGCTCGGGTGAAAATAGGGAATGCTCATTTAATAGTATAGGATAGTACATACTGCAGCATTACACTGCATTATAAACCTTTTTTACGCGAACATAGGCCGTCTTATTTTTTCCTTTTTCATTTTGACACGAATTCAAAATTTTTGCAATGGAAGAGAAATATTGAATTTTTTTCTTGACAACCGTCAGTCGTCAGTAGAGCGTTGAGTTGTGAGAGCTATTTGATTGTTTCGCTGTGCGTAAAAATTTCTACGTCTTGATTGTGGCAGTTCTCGGGAGCAGTCGGGGATATTGTCCCCCAATACCCATTTGTTGATTCATTTATCCAGATACAAAGGCCGATTTTCGGCCCCACCCCCTGGGCCAGAGCCGGACTGCCGGTCGCACTCCTCACCAGCGTCCTCGGCGTCCGAGTTCGGTTAGCGGTCCAGGCCGAGTTAGCGGTCCAGGCCGAGTCAGCGGTCCAGGCCGAGTCAGCGGTCCAGGCTCAGTTAACGGTTCACGCTGAGTTAGCGGTCCAGGCGAGGCGTCCCTGGCACGATAACGTGATCGTGCTTAGCCGGGCGTCGGGACGGTGAACGGCAGTAAGCGGTCCTCGGCAAAGAGCCACCCTCCTGCGGACGTAGTTTTTGGTTTTCTTTTTTTTACTCTTATAGTATTTCAAAATTCAAAAAAATACTTCTTCTAGTATAAACATTTGGGCGTAATATATTGGCTTTAACCTCACCACACACTCATTTTTAAACTAATATATTTTCCGTAGGACACGTGTTACGTGTTACGTTATCTTAAAACCTGAATCTTTTTAAATTTTTAGTTCATAGTATACACCATTTAACCGTATGTAAAAAAATCTGGGAATTATTTTCTTCACGACTTTTCGGTACGCGTGCTTTACCCATTGCGACGGCTCGGTGTTTTGACGAATAGCTATTTGTCGGGAAGTCCGCGTCGTATCGCCTAACGCCTAAATTTCATTTTTCAATGGTCCTAAACCCTTTGGCTACTTAATTCCTGTTTTTATTTTTTTTATCTTTATTACAGTGTTCTTTTTTGTCTACCTTTTAAATATACAGTGTTGTTTTACCGCAATCATACTTTTCATTTCTTATCCTTACAACGCCCCGGGTTCGATTCCCGCGTGGCGTTGGACAAGTGGCAAGAAGACATAATATTTTTTGCTACAAACTGGCGCCCGAACACAAGTAAGTACACTTATTGTGAATAATAACTTACATATTTTTTTCGTTATTCCGTATGTGGTGTGCTCCCTAGTAGCACAAATTCAATTTCTACCTACTTGATTGGGTATATTTTCAGGTAACGAGACGTACACGAAGCCCTTCGGAGCTTGTTGGAAGGACAATCGACGCAGCCTGTGTCTTCTATGTTGAACATATTTAATGTCGTGTGATTGTTCATGTAATCTGTTTTAATAACAAATTCATGTAACCATATTCAAGAATTGACCTTTTATTTCGTCCCCGCAAATACATAATTGATCCCTGAATTTCATTCATCTCTTGTAGACATCGTTTTAGCTAGTACCCCGTAGTGTGTGTTTGGTGTGCGATTGTTTAGGGCGCAGCATAAGGTAAGCCTTTTTGAGTGGTGATTTTGCTAGATATCTAGTTTTTTAGTATCTAGTGCCACCTATTCCGTTATATTGCCGTTTTGTTGCTGTCGTCTCGCTCGGACATTGGATATAGGGTTTGGCTACACACGGCGAATTCCAATCGAAAACCTTTCTTTCAAATACTCTCCCACCTTAGGTCCAATAACCCCCCGTCTGTTAACCGATCTACAGGGATTCGATTAGGATAATAGTAATAGCGAAATATTTGCGTTAACAAAATTTACGTTTTCAAATTACGTAAATATTTGTTATCACGTTGTTCAAAATATAAAGGAGAATGACCATTCACTTTAGTGCTATTTGAAAGGACGTTGACCATTTTCATATATTGCCTTCGGTTCTGTAAACGTTGGTCGGTTGTACTTCGGGTCTTCAATCTTATCGTGTTTTTTATTTTTTTGTCTTGTTTCGTCGATTTGCATCAGTATGGAAGACGAAGATCTCCCTATTGCTTCAACTCCATTCCGAAACAGCCCCATAATTTCTAGGCCTCCTCCAATTCCACCCAGAACATCTAGAGCTTCAACGTCGTCTGTTATTCCATCTCCTATGAGGTCGGAAGATTGTCAACCGTATTTTAAAAAACAAATCTCTCTTTCAAAATGGAAGATTGATTATTCGGGAAATACATGTGTTCGCGAATTTTTCACCAACATCGATGAACATAAAGACGCGGATGACTTACCGGATTGCTATTTGCTTAAACGGTTTCATGAGGTTTTGTCCGGGGCCGCCTTAAAATATTTTAGATCGATTCGCCGATCCGACTTATCCTATCCAGAACTTAAACAATTGTTCATTAGAACATTCGGCCCGACAGATTTTGAATACAAAACCGAACAAGAGGTCAGAAACTATAAACAGAAGTCAGATCAACCTGTTAGAGATTTTATAATCCAAATTTCCTATTTGAACGATACTTTGAGCCGCCCGATTAGTAAACCCGACTTGTTGGAAATCGTAACCCATAACATGCACCCGAGATATTTCCCATGTCTATCTATCCATAAATTTACTGATTTCGATGCACTCATCGATACTGCTTCGCATTTTGAGAGTTTTCTACCCAAATCCACCAAAACTGTTTCGGTCGTGTCATCCGAAGCCCAATTGTGTCCCAAGTGTAGAAAAAACGGACACTCTTATCGTGTCTGTCCAGATTTTCCTGGTAGACTCTGTTTCAAGTGCCGGACTCCTGGCGTGATTACCCGGGATTGTCCAAATTGTAATCCAAAAAATGCATAAGCCACCGGCGACACGCCGCCTATTTCTCTCGTACAGTGTCACCGGTGATAGCGTCGGACTCTTCCGATAATAGACCGTTTATTGAGATTTGGTTGAAAGGTCATTTGGTTAAAGCATTACTAGACTCGGGAGCTCAGATGTCCCTTATTAGTGATAGTTTGGCCCGCGAGCTAAGAATCTCTATGACATCGAACAGTTCATGTCCCCGTGCCATTTCTGCTAATAACTCGCCCATTGATATTTTGGGAACTATTTACCTTCCGGTTCGATTCAACGATACTACTTTTGTTCACGAATTTTTAGTTGCGCGTAGTATGTCTTCTCCAGTTATCTTAGGAATAGAGTTTTGGAACAAATTTGGTCTAACCTCCGTTTTTAGTAAAGCATTTAACAATAATATCAAAGGAAACATGTATATTCCTGCTACCGGTCATTCCTCTCCCCAGGTTTCTTGTGTAACCGAATCCCGATACATTCATCCTCGTAATGTCTTATTACCTGACCAAGAGCGAAGTTTACAACAGGTCATTGATGAGTTTGAAGTCATCTCATCTGACAAGGTTGGGCTTGGAAAAACTACCTGGCTATCACACAAAATCAACACGACAGGACAGCCAATTAGGCAAAGGTTTTACCCTCTTTCACCCGTTAAATTAAAAGTTCTCAATGAGGAGATTGACAAGATGCTAGAATTGGGTGTTATCCGACCATCTCGTTCACCTTGGGCTAGTCCTGTAGTCATGGTCACCAAGAAAGACGGTTCCGTCCGCTTTTGCGTTGATAGCAGAAAGTTGAATAGTGTGACCATCAGAGACTCGTATCCCCTCCCCCGCATTCAAGATATTCTTGACAACCTTCGGGGCGCAAGATATATAAGCTCTCTCGATTTCAGGAGTGCCTTCTGGCAGATTCCTCTCGCGGACGATGAGAGTTGCAAAAAGACGGCATTTATAGTCCCTCAACGCGGTTTATTCGAGTTCGTCAGAATGCCATTTGGGCTCACTAACGCAGCCTCTGAA
This sequence comes from Agrochola lychnidis, assembly GCA_963680765.1. Taxonomy (NCBI): domain Eukaryota; kingdom Metazoa; phylum Arthropoda; class Insecta; order Lepidoptera; family Noctuidae; genus Agrochola; species Agrochola lychnidis. The sequence continues at coordinate 17,953,510 of OY796869.1, forward strand.
ATGCAGCGTCTTACCGATCTGATTGTCAACTTCGAATTCACTTCGACTAGCAACGACTGTGTTTTCGGCTACGTCGACGATCTCATTTTAATTTCCAAGGATTTCCACAGCCACCTCGCTCTCCTGAGGAAGGTGCTAAGCCGCCTCAAGGAGGCTGGTTTGTCCATTAACCTAAAAAAATGCGAATTTTGCAAAAGTGAGTTAAGGTACCTGGGTTATATTGTAAACGAGAAGGGTCTTCAGACCGACCCTAGCAAGCTTGATGCTATTAAGGACTATCCCACTCCTACCACCGCTAAATCATTGCGCGGGTTTATTGGGATGTGTTCATATTATAGGCGTTTTGTTAACGGCTTCTCCTCTATAATAGCTCCTCTCACTGCTCTTATTGGCAGAAAGAAGGGTCGGGACCCAATAAGCTGGGACGATGCTGCCGAACAAGCATTCGTTAAGCTAAAGACCGCATTAATTAACACTCCCGTGATGGCTTGCCCAGATTTTTCCAAGCCATTCCTGTTACAATGCGATGCATCAGCTGTTGGTCTCGGTTCCGTTCTTTCCCAAAAGTTTGATGGTGTGGAGCATCCCATTGCTTATTATTCCCGCCTTTTTTCCAAAGCGGAACGCAACTACAGTACCACCGAGCGGGAACTTTTGTCGGTGCTGGATTCTATAAAGCATTTCCGCTGTTATTTGGATGGAATGAAGTTTTCCGTTTTAACGGACCATATGGCCTTGAAATGGCTTCTCACGCTTAACAACCCTTCTGGTCGTTTGGCCCGATGGGCCACTATCATCTCCCAGTATACTTTCGATATAGTCCATCGCAAGGGATCACAGCATGTAGTTCCAGATGCCCTATCCAGGATCTACGCAAGCCCTGTAACGTTCGATCAGGGTCCCGAACAGACTAACGACAGATGGTACAAGAAGGTTTACTTGGGTGCTCGTGATTCACCCCAGATGTTTCCCGCATACGCCATCCAAAACGGCGTCCTCTTGAGACGCATGCCTGTCGCTAGTCCTCTGTCACCTGGTCCTTGGCGTATTGTTTTGCCAACAGAGAAGATTCCTCTAGCCATCTGGGAGATTCACAATAATTTCCCATCTATACACCCTGGGGTTATGAAGTCTTACCTTAAGATTAAAGAGCGCTTCTATTGGCCGAACATGTTTCGGGATGTTACCGAAACTCTAAAGCGATGCGAAATTTGCAAAGCGTATAAGATCGCTAACACACAGCCACGTGGCCAGATGTGCTACCCAAAAGAAGTTTCTTTGCCCCTACAAGTAATTTCTATTGATTTGATTGGTCCTCTACCTACCGCTTATTACGGTTATAAATATATCCTATCTATGGTTGATGTGTTTTCAAAGTATGTTTGGCTGATTCCCTTAAAAAAGGTGAATGCCGCTTCTGTAGTTAAAGCCCTAGAATCAGAAATATTTTTGAATTTCGGCGTTCCACGGGCTATTCTTTGCGATAACGCTACAGTCTTCCGTAGCAATCAATTTATAAACTTTCTTAGGTCTTTTCACATTGGCCCCCCAATTTATACGCCTTATTATACTCCACAAGCTAACACAGTGGAACGCTATAATCAAAGTGTTGTTACCTGCTTAAGTATTTTAGTCGGGGAAAATCAAAGAAACTGGTCGAAATTGCTACCCAAAGTTAAACTTTATCTCAATTCATGTATCAATTTAGCCACAGGTTTCACTCCAAACTTTCTTATGTTTGGGAGGGAAGTCCTTATGGATTTGACCCATGCCCAGGGGCAGACTCGAAGCGCCAATTTGGCTGAAAGTCGGTCTCGGCATGCGTCCAATCTGTCCTCCCTCACCGAGGTTTATGCTAAAGTGGCCGATAATCTCTCTATAGCCTTTCTCCGCAATTCCCGGTCTTACAACGCAAACCGTTCGGCTATCACCCTCAACGTCGGTGACACTGTGTGGAGGCGAAATTTCTCCAGGTCCTCTGGGACGGATTATTTCTCCGGCAAGCTTGCACCTCGCTTTGTAAAATGCCGGGTGACTAGGGTTATTTCTAGAACCACCTATGTCCTTCAGGACTGCGATTCTGTTCATTCTGGGTCATATCATATTAAGGATATACTGAAATAATGGTTTTTCTTGCCTGGCGCAAAACGTGATTTTTGGCAGTCTATATTTTACCCCCAAATTAATTTACAAAACGCTCAATTTGAAAATACACTGGGCATTCTTACTTGCTCCAGTTCTTCCGTTCCCTAAATTCGTTGTTTCTTTACGAGTATATGTATTTCCTACTTGCGTTAACTAATTCAAATGAATCAAACGTAGATATTAGTTTTACCCCTAATTATTCTCAAACTACGTAATTTTATAATATAAAAATTATCTAAAATAATCTGGTTACAAACTATTTTCAAACGGTCTTAGTATACGGCCTTATTTTTTCTGACTAACATTTTACTTCTTTTTACATTGACATTCTAATTGTCACCGTTCTATCAGAAATTATACATATTAAATTCATCTAAACATAAAAATATAAAACGCTTCACGCTAGGACAAAACGTGGTAAGCAGAACCCTTTATAATATATGTTTTAAATTTGCAATTTACGCTATGTTAGGCGCAGAACGCTGCAGAGCTTTTTCTCTTCCTCTACTAGGGCACTAGTGTCTTGTCGCCGATTTCATCTTACCCAACTACGACAAAGAGGGTGTTGTTGACCTCTAGGTATGCCCCAGAGGCACAACATCCCTCTCATGTTACCACTCATCCTGTTAGTCAGACTCTAGGCACCAATTAGGCCGAAAGTCGACTAGGATGCACACCTTACAGATAGGGTTACTTAATTGTCTCGTATTTGATTGGACTGAGGTAGTTTTTTGACTCAGGCTCATTTTCATAGCCTGATGCTCTTTTTTTTGGACTTGGTCTAATTTTTGACTTTAATGTTCTCGTCTTTTGACCTGAGTCTGTATTTTTTTTCCTAACTTCAATCGGTATCGTTTTCTTCTTTTATCGTTACTTCTTTTTTCCATCTTCTCTTTATTCTATGCTAATGTTTCCTCTTCTTTACCTTAGCTATTAGTATCTTTGTTTTATCTCGTAACTTATTCTTGTTAGTCTCTTTGTTTTATCTCGTAACTTATTCTTGTCTTAGGTAGGGTGTTTAGACTTTCGCGCATTTAATTTATTTGTAGGTTTAGTGGATACGTCTGGAGCTCGCATCGGTAACGTATAGGTTCGATCCGGTTCGAAGTTATTCTTTACCGGTTGCACTCCAATTGTCGTCCGGTAGGTTACTTTGGTTATTTTATTAGTCTAGGATTAGGTTCTATTTATCTTGTAGTTACTTATCGTTCAGCCTCCTCTCATAATACCCTTGGAGATATCATCTGACTCTAGTGATGCGACACTGTTTGGAATTTTTATCGATAGTATCGATTTTTTTTGTTAGAAAGGGGGTACTGCAGCATTACACTGCATTATAAACCTTTTTTACGCGAACATAGGCCGTCTTATTTTTTCCTTTTTCATTTTGACACGAATTCAAAATTTTTGCAATGGAAGAGAAATATTGAATTTTTTTCTTGGTTGACAACCGTCAGTCGTCAGCAGAGCGTTGAGTTGTGAGAGCTATTTGATTGTTTCGCTGTGCGTAAAAATTTCTACGTCTTGATTGTGGCAGTTCTCGGGAGCAGTCGGGGATATTGTCCCCTAATACCCGTTTGTTGATTCATTTGTGAGTATACCAATTATCTGTCGTATAACCCCGTATTTAATTTGGCCTTACTTTCTGGACTAAAACGCGGTTTATCTTAGATCCAGATACAAAGGCCGATTTTCGGCCCCACCCCCTGGGCCAGAGCCGGACTGCCGGTCGCACTCCTCACCAGCGTCCTCGGCGTCCGAGTTCGGTTAGCGGTCCAGGCCGAGTTAGCGGTCCAGGCCGAGTTAGCGGTCCAGGCCGAGTCAGCAGTCCAGGCCGAGTCAGCGGTCCAGGCTCAGTTAACGGTTCACGCTGAGTTAGCGGTCCAGGCGAGGCGTCCCTGGCACGATAACGTGATCGTGCTTAGCCGGGCGTCGGGACGGTGAACGGCAGTAAGCGGTCCTCGGCAAAGAGCCACCCTCCTGCGGACGTAGTTTTTGGTTTTCTTTTTTTTACTCTTATAGTACTTCAAAATTCAAAAAAATACTTCTTCTAGTATAAACATTTGGGCGTAATTTATTGGCTTTAACCTCACCACACACTTATTTTTAAACTAATATATTTTCCGTAGGACACGTGTTACGTTATCTTAAAACCTGAATCTTTTTAAATTTTTAGTTCATAGTATACACCATTTAACCGTATGTAAAAAAATCTGGGAATTATTTTCTTCACGACTTTTCGGTACGCGTGCTTTACCCATTGCGACGGCTCGGTGTTTTGACGAATAGCTATTTGTCGGGAAGTCCGCGTCGTATCGCCTAACGCCTAAATTTCATTTTTCAATGGTCCTAAACCCTTTGGCTACTTAATTCCTGTTTTTATTTTTTTTATCTTTATTACAGTGTTCTTTTTTGTCTACCTTTTAAATATACAGTGTTGTTTTACCGCAATCATACTTTTCATTTCTTATCCTTACAACGCCCCGGGTTCGATTCCCGCGTGGCGTTGGACAAGTGGCAAGAAGACATAATATTTTTTGCTACACTACGTATATCTGAAATTTTAATGTTGAAAGTGCTTCAGCAGCGCTTTTTAGGATTCCGTAGCTCAAAAGGAAAATACGGAACTCTTATAATATCACTCGTGTCTGTCTGTCCGTCTGTCACAGCCAATTTGCTCCGGATCTAATAGACCGATTAAGTTGAAATTTTGGTGCATATGTGTATTTCTGTAACCCAACTACGGACGTGTAATGAAAATAAGTGTATTTTAAATATGGGGGTCACTTTTACAAATAAGAAAACTTCAAAAAAAGGTTTTGCAAACTGTACCGTGTGACACATCAAATGAAAGCGCTTGTTGCGAGTATCTCATTTTTTTATAATTTTAAAATAACTGTTTTCATAGATTTATAAGAAAAATTATGAAAGTTGACCATTCTCCACCCTTATCTCCGAAACTACTGAGCCTAAAATTTAAAAAAAAAATACTGAGAATGGTTCTTTACTCATAAATAACAGGAATTATAAGAAGTCTATGGTCTTAAAATAACATGGTAAATCTCTCAATATTGTGCGTACAAATTTACATTTGCTGTTGGAATGTATGAGAGCATGTATTTCAACTACAATGTTAAGTTTTTGTTGGGATAAATTCATACCAACTACAGAACCCTTCATTGTGCGTGGTCCGACACGTACTTGGCCGGTTTTTTATAAATAATCTTTAACAGAAAAACAGGTCGCGACAAATTTTGCATCGAACTTAGCTTTCCATTGTTCCTTGTGTTACCAGATGAAATATTTTAGAGTCTATTTGCCCTTCCATTCTATTGGAATCTACGCTTTAAAACATGCATCAAACTTCTTTTTGTGAACGGTATATATTATAGAAATAAACGTCTCGATTGAGATTTTTTAAACAATTTTTTTGTTACACTTTATCACATTATTCTACCTGACAACTTATTTTCAATAAAAAACTTTACAAAATTTATTACACATCTGGCAACAAAACAAAAAACTTTAAGACGTCTTATCTTAAGGCAAAACCGTGCTTAAATAGCTTAACAAAACCACTTAGATCATAAATTACTTACAACTTAAGTACAGGCTTAAGAAACAAGGTCCTACTAGGCTAGAAGTTGTGGGGACCCCAAAAAAAGAAGAAAAAAAAAAGAAAGACAAAAAAAAATAGAAAAGTATGAAAGCCAAACATTGTATTACGCGTTCAGTCATTCATCACTGAATCAGGCACTTGACCCGGCCGCTAACGAGAGCCTCTTTAGATGTTGGTCGAGACTCTTGCCCATTAATAATAATTGTTTGGCATATCTTAAAATTCTGATTCTTTTCAGATAATATACTTAAACGTTAAGCCTTAATAGGGTAGTTTCATAGGTAAAAAAAATAAAATTCTATTTAGTCCGTCTTTCAGATAATAAAAAAATATTAGACACGTATTTTTTGCTTTATCATATTAATCAAAAATAACTTAGAAAACACGCATTAAAGTTGGGGAGTGGGGGCTCGCCACGTCACAACGTCGTATAAAATCTAGCACGGCGTGACGTCATGCCACATTTTAACTCAATGTATCGCCGTAATTTTTTGATTACGTCAAAAAATAAAAAATACGTGTCTAATATTTTTTTATTTTCTGAAAGACGGACTAAAAAAAAATTGGAAACAAGTCTATTAACGGTTATGACAGTTGTATCGTTTTTTGAGATTTTATTTTACTAACTTACACATTAAATAATATTAGTAGGATGTCTAATAATATGCCTCGTTGGTCCAGTGGTCGCAAGCGCTACTGCTGAGCATAAATAAGGTCCTGGGTTCTATTCCCAGGTAGGTATGTAAAACGGTAAAATTACCCTGGTATAAATGTTATTTTACGTAATTTACGGTGTTTTACGGAAAAATATGGTAATTTTCTGTAAAAAACGTATTAAACGTACTCACACAGTCATACCCACTACAAATACGGAAGTGAGTATGTTTGTGTGTATCATGTATATGTCACTACTTCACTATTAATGGATAAATGGATTTGAATGAAATTTCTCAGAGATATAAGCAGTACTGGAACTTAAAAAAAAAATATAGAAATCTGGGCTTGTACGACTCATGCGTACTAAAAATCCCTAAAACTTAATTCTCAAGTCAAGAATTCAAGATATGAATCACACCATGTCATGGATTATAATAATATCATCAATGTGCAGAGGCAGAGCAGAGGACAGCACAAATTAAAATTTAAAACTTCATAAGTCGCCGGTAATTTTACCGTAATTTATATAAATTAACGTAAAATACCCGTATTTTACCAGCATTTTCCGTAAAATTACGTAATTTTGCAACCCTATTCCCAGGTCGGAGAAAGTGTTATTTGGTTTTTCCGTCTGGGATTTCTCATTAGCAGCCGGGAGTCTGGATTTGTGCCCGGTTGATGGCAATAGGCTCGCCCCCTATTACATGGGACTTAAACATAACTAGCGAAATGTGCGTGTACTATAATAGGTGCACCTCTGCCTAACCCTTCGGGGAATGCAGGCGTAATGTTATGTATGTGCATGTATCTAATATCTTAAATGCGGCAAGAAACAAATGAATTCGCAGTTTAAAGCTTTGGCCACACTGAGGCCCGAAAAAATATTTTACGTAGGTGCCGTTCGGAGACCGAAAATAGTATCAATAAACTGTTCCACTGAACCGGACTTATCAAAATTTTGTTTCTGTGTGGTTAGTAGAAGGGCTCAGGTGCGGTACGGAGAAGTGTTGTTAAAATCCAGTACTCTTAGTGGAATACCTCCGCGTGGGACGAGTGACTGCGCGCGTTGATTGTTTTAAAGACTTGGAAATTCGCCTCAGCGCGGCCAGAGCTTTATTGACCCCATTCCGTTAATAAAAAAAAAAATGGTTATCTGTAAAGTTGGTTTACAGACGATAATTTTACGTGATAACGTCACAAGCCGAACGCTAAGGCCGATCGTGCCTGTCTATCGCTTGTTTCGCGCTCTCGCTTGCAGGCTCGGCTTAGGCGGAACGTGACACTTTTTCGTGCGTGCACCCAGCGTTCATCAATTTATAAGACGTTATCACGTCAAAAAACCGGCCAAGTGCGTGTCGGACCACGCACAATGAAGGGTTCCGTAGTTGGGATGAATTTATCCCAAAAACAAACTTATTTTTGTAGTTGAAAAATATGTTCTCTCATACGGAATGTATGGGAAAACATGTTTTTGCAACTGCAAAGTTAAGTTGGTCAATTATTACTCGTTAACCTGTAAAGCCTACTTAGCTGTGATAGTTTTTCTTTTAAATTCGTTATATAAACTACTGTTGTGATTTTTTTTATACACCCAAAACTAACCATTTAGCCGGCAGAGGGGGGGGACACTTGACTCTAACAAAAATTAGCACTTTAAAGCTTAATATTTCGCAAACGAATCCCTGAATCCAAAAATGGTTTTACAAACTCCCAATATTTTTGAAGGACCTTTCCAATGATACCCTCACCATGGGGTAAAAAAATAAACATCACCACTTTACGTGTATGAGAGGTACCCTAAAAAAAAATGTTTTTCATAATTTTGTTTTACCACTTTGTCGGCGTAATTAATATGTATACTTATGCTAAATTACACCTTTCTAGTACTAAGGGTCTCGGAGCTAGACCGCGGACAGACAGACAGACAGACGGACATGACGAAACTATAAGGGTTCCTTGTTTACTACGGAACCCTAAAAACAAAAAAAAATCTTACATGTGGTGCATATCGAGGGGTGAAAGGCTATTTGTTTGAAGCGACATTTTGGAAGATATTGAGTTATATACATATTCGGACTCAGCAAATTTTTCTGCGTTGGCTGAGCCGGGTTTCGTACAATTCTGAGCACTTTTATGGCACTTAATGCAATTTTAGTGCATAATTCTGAAACATGATGTATGATCCAACATCAAATTTGCCATATTTTTTTAGTATTTCATTTAAGCTGTACACAAAAACAGAGAATCGGAGCATAAGCCGTTATTCTCGTCCTAAAATTTCAGTTGGATGGCAGATAAATCGTTTTTCGATATAGCTAACTTTAGATGAAAAGTCGCTTCATACATTTTGCGGACGACTACTTACACTATGCAATGTCGCTTCAACCAATTTGCCGTCAGCCAAATTCATTAAGACATGTCGGTTCAACCCTTTTCGCTGCAACTGTTTTGCACTCTGTTTGGAGCTTCAAACAATATTTTTGTTCTCAAAACTGGCTTCCTTAGTCGCTTGAACAGTTTGTTAGTATCCACATTTTTTAAATACAATCATATCCTGAGACATCAAACAACTCATTAAGAATGTTCATCGTTGCTTAAGCAAACTTGCCTGTATCGTTAACAAAACCCAATTGGTATTTAAACAAAATAGCCTATTCCTATTATTATTGAGTAACGTCGATTCAATCATTTTGCTTTCTCCTGCATAATACTGTAAAGTCACTTAAACCATTTTGCCTACTGCTGATTAGTGACAATGTTGGAAGTTGAATCATTTTTCTTTACTCTAAAAACTTTTTACAAAAAAAAAAAACGACAGACTTAAAAAAAAAACACTACAAAGTGAAAAATAACTTTAATTTCGGAAGTCGGTGTCTTTGGTTTTCAATTTTCGTTCTTTGTCACCGACTTCCGAAATTAAAGTTATTTTTCACTTTGTAGTGTTTTTTTTTTGAAGTCGGTTGTTTTTTTTTTGTAAAAAGTTTTTATTTTTCACTTTTTAGTTGTGGTACCTACCTCACACAAATTCGAATACCACTACCTGCTATGTAAATAACAGTGACAGGAAGTTATCATAATACGAGTATCATCCACATACTATGTGTAAAAAATACGTATTATTGAAGCTAACTCAAAAACTACCCAAGCAAAGTTAATAGAATTTATATGGGACCACCTCTGAAGTATGATCTACCAAACAAAAAAAGAATTATCAAAATCAATTCATAATTGGCGGAGTAATCGCGTAACAAACATACAAAATAAAAAAATAAAAAACATACAGTCGAATTGAGAACCTCCTCCTTTTGGAAGTCGGTTAAAAATAAGGCGATACTGATCATTTTGTATTAAGCGACATTTATCTTGGAACTCATAACTGCTTTTTTATTGAAAATTATACCAAAACATTAAGAGATCTTTTTGCAATAAAGATTTTCGATCCCCATTAAAGTAAGAGCAGTAGTTTTTTCATGACGATTTTTTTTCCAAATTTTGAATCTTTAATTGGCTCTCCTGTAAAGTTCGTAAAATGTCGCTTCAAACAAATAGCCTTTCATCCCTCGAAACTTTCTATCAGTCAAAGTATAAACAAATAAAACAGTTGAAATAAGAAAAACACTTTCAATAAAAAGAAACTCGTAAACGTTTTATGTAACTGTCATAAACGTGGGATACACATCCTGTGTATTGTATCAGATAACAACGTACAACATCATACCTTTGTATGCCTGTCCTTATTTTGTGTACAAATATAGGTAACTATGTATGTGTTTTCGTATGTCTTTCCGACAGACTGAGTTTTCCGGTTTTTCAAGCGAGGGGTGAGAACTTGTATGTATTCGACGTCAAAAGTTTATGGAAGTGTTTTATGAGTGAAATCTTGACGGTGATAAATATTTCGGTAAAAATAATCAAAAAACTTTTTACAAAAAAAAAAAACCGACCTCCAAAAAAAAACACTACAAAGTGAAAAATAACTTTAATTTCGGAAGTCGGTGTCTTGGGTTTTGTATTTTCGTTTTTTGCCACCGACTTCCGAAATTAAAGTTATTTTTCACTTTGTAGTGTTTTTTTTTGGTGGTCAGTTTTTTTTTTTTGTAAAAAGTTTTTATTTTTCACTTTTTAGCTGTGGTACCTACCCCACACACATTCGAATACGCTACCTGCTACCAGTGACAGAAACTAATCATATCATCTACATACTAAGTGGGAAAAAAATACGTATTTTGTAGCGCGACGAACATATAACCTCCTCCTTTTTGGAAGTCGGTTAAAAAGGAATTATATTAAGCATCTTAATAGAAGGGACATAACGAGTGTATGAGAAAATGGCCAAACCCATAGAGTCTATTTTGTCCTGTACCGCGAATTTGCGAGCGATAAGTAAATTTTTAACCGACTTCCAAAACGAGGAGGTTCTCAATTCGACTGTATGTTTTTTTTAATTTGTATGTTTGTTACGCGATTACTCCGCCGAATCTGTTTGGTAGGTTATACTTTAGAGGTGGTTCCGTAGATATTTTATTAACTTTGCTTTGGTAGTTTTTGAGGAAGCTTCAATATTACGTATTTTTTCCCACTTAGTATGTGGATGATATAATAAGTTCCTGTCACTGTTATTTACACAACAGGTAGTGGTATTCAAATTTGTGTAGGGTAGGTACCATAACTAAAAAGTGAAAAATAAAACTTTTTACAAAAAAAAATAACTTCCAAAGAAACACTACAAAGTGAAAAATAAATTTAATTTCGGAAGTCGGTGGCAAAAAACGAAAAATAAAACCAAAGACACCGACTTCTACACTACGTAAATTTTCAATTCTGACGTTATTATATAATGTAGTTAGCTCGTAGCTAAATAATAACAGGCGCACGGGTCGATCCATCAGGTTAAGGTTTGCTTGCCGGGATTGGTCAGTAGATGGGTGACCATCTTGACATACCGAGACGCCTCCGTACCTCGGAAAGCACGTCATTCCGTTGGTCGCGGCTGTCATTCATGAATTTTTGACAGTCGTTACGGGTCGTCAGAAGCCCGAAAGTGTGACAACCAGTCTTACCAAGGGGTCTTACCATATTACCCAGTTAATGGGTTGTGGAGGTCAGATAGGCAGTCGATCCATGTAAAATATTGGTATTCAACTGCATCCGGTTAGACTGGACGCTGACCCCAGCGTGGTTGGAAAAGGCTAGGCAGATTGATTATTATGTACTTATCCTCTTACACTGTACCTATATGACAAAAACCTGCAACCATTTTTTCAATCGTGACAAACAGTTGGCAAAATAGTGAGTTGCACTACACGAGTAAAATAAAATGTGCGGTTGGGGGACCCCCGTCAGGAACGAAGTTCTTTTTCACGTATGATTTAAAGCAAAAACATTTTTTTTACATTTTGATCTCACTATCGGCTTTAGCACCCTCGAAAAGTATGAAAACGACACCCATGACAAAAAATTGTACCCTTAGTAATATATGGCAAAACTTGAAATATTAAGGTTTTGAGTTTTTGTGTTAGATGGGCTCAATATCAACTGTTCTACCGTTCTTGGCTTTCACAGAAAGAGAAAAAAGACAATATAAAGCGAATACTGTAATTGTGTCTCTTTCACACCACCCTCTCCGTGGTAGAACAGTTGATATTGAGCCCATCTAACACAAAAACTCAAAACCTCAATAGTTCGAGTTGTGCCCTTAGGCGATTCGCACACTGCCCCGCATCACGCAGCGTAGCGCGCGGCAGCAGGTTTAACATTGTACCAGTTTGTATAGAAAACACAATATGCGCGCGCGACGCGCTCCCGCGCGCAGATTGTTTGCTATGGCCGCCCCGCGCTACGCTGCGTGATGCGGGGCAGTGTGCGAATCGCCTTATATTACTAAGAGTGCGAAATTTGAAAATTTTCAGAGCCGCCTTTATGGATTTTCATTTTCACCAAATTCACACTTTCTCTCTCTCTCTCTCCAGCATGTAGTGTACTCGGGCCGATGTGTATTTAATCCCACGACACTGTAATCACTTTACTGTTTTCTTTTGTTTTTTCTGCCGGAGTTCTCTCTATCTCTCTCTTTCTTTCTCTTTGAATTAGAAGAAGACAGTCGCAAGTATTAACACTTTTTAGCGTGACGATTTCTGAAAGCTTACAAGCCACGTTAAAGAACTTCGTTCCAAAAACTTGAAGTTACAACACATTTCTTTCCGTTAAAGAAAATTGTAAGTTTTACCTACTTCCATATATCTTAATATACATATATAAATTACGTGTCACGTTGTTTGTCCGCGATGGACTCCTAAACTACTCAACCGATTTTAATCAAATTTGCACACCGTGTGTAGTTTGATCCAACTTGAAAGATAGGGTAAGTAGGGTAGGTAGGGTAGTCAGTGATAAAGATGGTCCACCCCAAACATTTATATGGCAAAACAACGTTTGCAGGGTCAGCTAGTTAAATATAAAGAGTCAGGCAGCCGTAGCGATAATATTCAATAAGCCGACGTAATACTCGTAATATTCATCGTATTTTTGTAGTACCCTCATTTTCTTTCAGTATTTACCTTCTAGATGTAATATTGTAGGTAGTTGATAGATATTTGGTTCAAGTTTCTGGGTATATTTATAGATATTGGTGAAGTTTTTCTGTTTTTGTATTAACTTCATCCTAACTAATATTATTAATGCGAAAGTGAGTTTGTTTGTTTATTATGTTTTCACGCTAAAACGGCTGAACGGATTTGGAAGAAATTTGGCACATAAGTAAGATCATGACCTAGGTTAAGACATTATAAAGCTCGGCTCAAAGTTAAGATAGTGCAAAGTGAATTGCTACTGACATAGTCTAAGCTTTATTTATTAACACAAGTTTTTTTTTTATATTAAAATAAACATATTGCATTTCATAATTAATATTTTAGTTCCCTAGTTAGCCACATTTCTTAATTCCATACAGTATTATTGCTAAATTAATCAAAACAAGTAAATGTTTGACAGCTATTTACGACGTTACCAACTTCTAGGATAAACTCTCTTAAAACTTTCAAGAGAAAAAATATTCAATTTCGGGTAGTATTAAAAGCTCCGAAAAAAAATGTGCATATCCAAAATATGAAATTTACGGCTTTAAATACTAATTTTTCAATAACTTATATGCGAATACAAATAAAGAAATGACCGAATAAAATACTGAAATGACCGAATAAAATACTGAAAATTCCGAAAAATCAATACAGAATTTTGACGTAATATTTCAAACATGCAAATAAGCATACACCATACATGCAGCATGCAAGCGAGCATGCAATATAGAGCAGACATGGTTTCTGTCACGGCCCTGGCGCTGCGAGACTCCGGCGCGGCGGTCCCATGCGAGTTTATCGTCGCAGATGATTTTAACGCTCACCACCGCAGCTTCGGCTTGCTGCAGACTCAGCCGCGGGCGGTGAGCGTTACAAAACCACCTGCTCCTCAGCTCGCGGGCCGCCTCGCCCCTCCACGCCTACGCGGGCTTAAATTACACTCTAGGGATAGGGCAGGCAAGACTACGTGGAGTCGGTTTTGCAGCGATTCGTTTCTGTCACTAACTTTTGTAGCACAACATATTGACTTTTCGGAAACTTTGTATTTTTTTGCGGAAGTTTAGTATTTTTTTTGGAAATTTAGTATTACAGTCAACTACAGATTTTCGGAAGTTATTTTTTTTTCAGAAGCTTTATTATTTCCCTTTAATTTCTATGAAAGCCTAACTGTTGACTGTACATACAATATAATATTTCACGAAAACGTTCGGTATAAACAGAGCCCAAAGAGATGTAGATAAACAATTTCCAAACGAATAACAGAAATTAAATCCCTTATTTAAATTACGTACGAACAATGAATAAGTCTGTTCTAAAACAAGGATTATTGTATTGTGACTTGTTTTGTGTTTATAATCTTTGTTGTACACATACATCCTTAGATTACTCCTTTATCTTCGGCTGTGAGTGTGTTTTGTTTATTTTAATTTAATTTAATGTGATGTAAAGAAAATCTCGGGTTGGCTGATGGAGATTGTGTGGAATCAGAGATACTAAAATGTACACTAAAACAAGGGTTCCCAACCTTTTAACATACGCGCCCCCTAACTTTCTTTTGAAATCACTACGCCCCTGAGTTAATTTGTCGACATAAGCAGAGAAGCGTTAGAATGTAAAGTGAGCAAAAGTGAGTTCGAAAATGTTTGCACCCCCTTAAATAGGTTAGATTTTCTTTTGATCATTCAAACGGAAGTAGAAGTTACTTTATCAAGTTTTGCAGAAAAATTCAAAAATTATGAGAATGCATAATGTAAGCGAACTCTAAAATTCGTTCCATTTTTCTTTTGACCATCTCTACAGAAAAAGGAGTTAATTTAGTCGTTAAACTGAGCTCGAAAATTGTTGCACGTCCCCTCGGATAGGTTCGGTTTTCTTTAGTCCATTCATACAGACGTGGGAAAACTTATTTTTCTGACTTATGCAGAAAAGTTGAAGCAAATTTTTTAGTACCTACCTACAAGTTTATGAAACGCTCGGCTTTTTTAAACTAGCCGAGGCAACAATAACCTTTTCTAAATCAAGCATATAAAATTTAATAGATCTATGGTTTATTATTAGAGCTGCGGCACCCCCCCCCATTGTTCACTCTACGTCCCCCAAGGAGGGCACGCCCCACTGGTTGGGAACCCCTGCACTTAGAGATGTTACCTTATTTATTTAAAACATACGGGTATAAATAACCTTATGACGACGAGAGAAGGCATAAATATTAATATTATATTATTTATGGTGATGTAAAACTATTTAATGATACGATGGCGCAGTGGCTGCTTGATAAGGTCCGATTTTCGCTCGGAGCTTATATGTGCATAGCCTATAGATTCAGGTTTGTGCACGTAAAAAATTCTAAACGAACTTCTATTGTATACAAGTTGTATGTTAAAAAATATACACTATTTAATATTGTATTGGATTATTTTATTTTGTCGCAATCGTAGTGAAAAGTAGACTGTACCGTGTTTTACAATCTACTTTACGAGGGGCTAAAATAACCCATTATAACTCGGTTTCTATTTACTCCCTCGCTAAAGTTCGAGAGTAAAACTACCTCGTTAGAATGGGTTATTTTAGCCCCTCGTATAACAATCTACTCTTTGAACATATCTACAAGCGAAAACGAAATTTGCGCATTTACGATTCTTACCAAGTTACGTGCCGGAGACTACACCTAATATTAATATTTTGGATGAATTTAATAAACCTTTCTGCACTTGAAATGAACATTTATATTCCCTATTAATGAATTCTCCATCAAATATTTCATCAATTGAATGCCAAAATCATGCTGGATATAAATTAAACAGAGAAATGTTATCAATGGCGAATTAAAGGCTTTTCAATATCAATTAAATATATTATTCAAATTCTGACTTCGTATTCCGTAATACCTTTGTCGTTTCATTCTTTTGTTTAATAATATTAATACAGTAACAACAGCTGAAAATGGCTAGGCCGAATATTGTGTTTTACTTTTTTTATTTTGTATTGTACTACCGATTCTCATGAGGCAATAAAGTTGCTTAGGTAAAAAAAAGAACTATTTAGTCTGTCTTTCAGATAATAAAAAAATATTAGACACGTATTTTTTGCTTTATCATATTAATCAAAAATAACTTAGAAAACACGCATTAAAGTTGGGGAGTAGATGCTCGCTACGTCACAACACAGTATTAAATCTAGCAAGGCGTGACGTCTTGCCACATTTTAACTCAATGTATCGCCGTAATCTTTTGATTACGTCAAAAAAGAAAAAATACGTGTTCAATAATTTTTTTTAAATCTACAAGAGGAACAAAAAAATTGTTTTGGACACAAGCCTATTATTAATACGAAAAATAAATTCTAAATAAGTACATTTTATAAGCCGAATAACAACTTATACTACAGCTAGATTTTGCCTGCGGCTTCGCCTGCGTGGATGTCGGAATAATCCCACGGGAACATACTACCGAGAAAAAAGTATCCTATGTTTTAATCCAGGGTATAAACTATCTGTGTGCTTTTCATCCAAATCCGTTAAGCCGTTTTTGAGTAACAAACATCCAATTATTTAACCGTACAAGCATAACATAATATTATATTATAATTAATATTATATTATAATAATATTATTAATATATTAATATTATGCAATTATTAATATTATTCACATTAATAATATTATTAGTGGGATTAAAGATTGAATGATGATAACTAAATTATGTAAATACAAAAATAAAATAAAACTATAATTGACAGATCATATAATTATCTTCTTCGAATGTTTACGATTCTGAGCTGGACATAATTATCTATCCTATACTATTAAATGAGTAATATTTGTATATGTATATTTGTAATCAAGTTCTCGAAAACGGCTCTGACGATTTCTATGAAAATTGCAATTTTAGAGTTTACAGAGGCGAAAAATCGATCTAGCTAGGTCTCATATCTAGGAAAATTCGTTTTCTCCGTATTTTCACTCGAGCAGAGTTAGGTCGCCCAAAGTTTAGAACGAGATGATTTTTCGTTTTCGGCCATAAACTAGTCCAAGCTTCAGCCAAGTTTAAAATGTCGTGAATATTCGTGAATTGTCGTGCGTCATTCGGCCTACAATGTAAAGCTCGGCAATATGAAAGAAAAAGAAAGGATAAAAATGAAAAAAACGTTTATTTGCGGTAAACAAGACGCAAAAAAAAATATTACAAAAATGAGAAAAAGTTGGAGGAAGCATGCATCCCATCCACGCAAATCGGCTATCGCTCAGCATTATGCTACCAGATGTATCAACGAATACGAATATCAGATGAATCAACGCAACAAGAAATATACGAAATTTTGTATCCTTTAATCTTTAAAAGCCTATAATTGCTCTTTTTCACCCTAGGTGTAAAAAAACAAACAAGAAATCAGTGTATAGGAGAAATATTAATTATTTTATAATGTCTCAATCATTTTCGTTATTGGCTTCGTTTGCGGCCGAAAACAAGACTAAGCCGAAGCTTCTTTTTCGTTTTCGGCTGATAATCCTCTTTTTGGTCAGACACTATGACTTTTAAAAACACCGCTATTCCACATCTTTATTTTATACCTTTAATCAGAATTCTATTAAACAAATTAGGTCACAAATTACACCCACAACCTACAACCTTTATTACTCTCCGTACAAAAGACTCCCTTGAGACGTAAAAAAATAAATCATCAAAGTACAAAGGTATTGAAAATTTCAGGACAAATCTT
This sequence comes from Agrochola lychnidis, assembly GCA_963680765.1. Classification (NCBI taxonomy): domain Eukaryota; kingdom Metazoa; phylum Arthropoda; class Insecta; order Lepidoptera; family Noctuidae; genus Agrochola; species Agrochola lychnidis. The sequence goes on from OY796869.1 coordinate 17,971,225, forward strand.
TATGAAGACGTTGTAATTTACAAAATTACGACGGAATTTATTACGTCGTAGGCGTTTCGTTTTGTCTTTGAATTTTCAGGTTAACGATATTAAAATGTGGGTGTAAGATACGGAATTTATTATGAAAATGGGATAGTGATGGAGTGTCTTCTATCGTCTTTTTTGTGAAAGGCGTTTTGTTTCGCAATAGGATGAAAACGGTAAAACGGAAAATGGTAATTGATGTAAAACGGAAAATGGTAATTGATGTAAAACGGAAAATGGTAAATGATGTAAAATGGAAAATGGTAGTTTATATACTTAAAACGAAAAATGGAACTTGGTGGAAATAGTTTTTATTTCTAGACGTATCTTTTCTCACAGTTTTACTAGTCAGTGATTTAGTTTAAAATGGCGTCAATGGCAACAGGCTCGCCCCCTATTATATGGGACTTAAACATAACTGGAAAAATGTTGGTGTACTTTAGTACACTTCTGCCTAACCCTTCGGAGATTACAGGCGTGATGTTATTATAGTAATAATGCTGGTGTCAGTGTTACCTTCAAGCTGAAAGAAGAAACTCAGAGGTCAAACAGCCTGTGCAGTTACCTTATACATTCTGAACGTTCTGTTTTGTTCAAAAACAGGAAAGATAAAAAAAATTGTCCATCAGCTTTAACCAACAGCTTTATCCTACATTATGAAAAAATATTAGACACGTATTTTTCCTTTTTTTTCATTATTAAAAGATTACGGCGATACATTGAGTTAAATGTGCCATGACGTCACGAGTATGTAGATTTTATACTTACTTGTGACGTAGAGACCCCCACTCCCCAACTTTAATGCGTTTTATCTAAGTCATTTTTTTATTAATATGTTATAGCAAAAAATACGTTTATGATATTTTTTTATTATCTGACTGACGGACTAAATAGAATTACTTTTTTTTGGCAAGTGACATATATTTGTGTATGTTATCGCATCTCTGAAACAGAAGTTTCACCAACGTGTAGGATATATTATAACATGTAACTAAATCAGCGGTGTACTGGTGATCCAACATAGCACAGCATCATGCTGTGTGGAATACTTTTTGTGACAGTCACGACGTGCAGCTGACGACTATTTCTGTTCTATGCTCGTGATTATAGATCTATTTTGTTTTTCTTTTTTTATTAGAGTTAATTATCTTAACCTAATTCGACTGTTTGTTTTTTGTATGTTTGTTACGCGATTACTCCGCCAATTATGAATTGATTTTGATGATTATTTTTTTGTTTGGTAGGTCATATTTTAGAGGTGGTCCCATTTAAATTTTATTAACTTTGTTTGGGTAGTTTTTGAGTTAGCTTCAATAATACGTATTTTTTCCCCACTTAATATGTGGATGTTATGATAAGTTCCTGTCACTATTATTTACATAGGAGCTAGTGGTATTCGAATTTTTGTGGGGTAGGTACAACAACTAAAAAGTGGAAAATATTTTTTTTTTTGTAAAAGTTTTATCTTACCTATATTTCTTTCTTTCTAACTTCTATTACAAGAATATTAACACATGAACTAAAAGTTCGTAGCATAAATTAATCCTGACAATCTAACACGTCTAGGTTGAAATCCAGGCTGAAGATTAAAACACAATGTCGTTAGAACTTTGTCTTTAAGATAATAAGAGAAGAAAAGTTTATAAAGGAAGGATAAACTTTACTCTCAAAATTCTTCACCCAGACGGAACTTCTATTTTGTTAATAGGTATTTAGAATAGACTTTGAATAATTCAATTGATTCATCAGTAAAGGGTTGTTTGAATACCGGTAATTATAGGAAGGTACTAAGTCCTGTAAAGGTTACATACAAAAGGCGACCTTATGTCTTACAGGCTGAATTTCAACAAAAATTAATAGATTTTGTTTCAGAAAATACGACAGTGTTAAAATAGACGCGTAGAAGAGTGCACGATTCTCTGAGATAAGATGACTTAGAAAATAAATACAAAGAAAGAAAGAAAAATTATTTATTGGGATTCGCACAGGAGATCACATATTAAACTTATCATACAGTGTGATTCTTCATGATGTGCACATATCGAAATGAGGGAAACTATGCTTAATTTTAACGACAGAAAAAATATTTAAAAAATCTAAATATTTTTTTTACTTAGATATACTTTTTATGCAATTAAAAAAAAAATTGTAACAAAACTGTGTAACTTTTAAACTGAATCAGCTATCGCGATGAAACAAACTCCATAATGATTGGAAGTAAGTAGACGTCCACATTAAATTAAAATTGAGAAAAAAAACTACCCTCAATAGAAAATAAACATGTTTTTTTTTGTAAAAATCTGTATTTTTTTCATCAATTTTTACAATAATTGTAAAATTTATAAATAAGATGCCCAAGAGAATAGAAAAATATTGATACAAAAAATTAAAAAAAAAAACAAAAAAAAAATTTTAACCATTTTTTCCGTCGATAAAATTAAGCACAGATTCCCTCATTTCGATATGTGCACATTATGAAGACTCACACTGTATTTAGAACAACTAAACATAAATAAAAAAACTAAAATAAAAAACAAAATGAAATGAAAGCAGAAAGTTCTGTATGAGGCCAAAAGGCTCCTATCTCAGCGTATGCTACGACATTTAAAAAATAAATGTCGCAGCGCTGGTAATCAAATAGAGCCCGCAGTGATGTCACGGATAAATACAGAAATAAACAAAATAATATAAAATCAATTATCATTCTACGCTCCCACATAATATTGCTATAGCAAGTGCCTTCAACTGCTGCAATACCTATTTTATCATAACATCTCGCTTATAATCTGAAGGGCTTGTGGCTAAGTAACAACAGCTGCACGGGTCGATCGATCAGGTTAAGCTACGCTTGCCGCGGTTGGTCTGTGGATGGGTGAACATCTTTACATACCAATACCCCTCCGTGCCTCGGAAAGCACGTTAAGCCGTTGGTCCCGGCTGTCATTTGTAGATCTTTGACAGTCGTTACGGGTAGTTAGAAGCCGAAAAAGTCTGACAACCAGTCTTACTAAGGGGTATCGTGTTACCTAGTAACTAGGTTGTGGAGGTCAGATAGGCAGTCGCTCCATGTAAAATACTGGTATTCAGCTGCATCCGGTTAGACTGGAAGCTGACCCCAACATAGTTGGGAAAAGGCTAGGCAGATGATGATCTCGCTTGTAATCCCCGAAGGGTTGGGCAGAGGTTTAAACCCACATTTCGCCAGTTATGTTTTGGTTCCATGTAATACGGGACGAGTCTATTGCCATCAACCGGGAACAAATCACAAATTTTACTCCACACTGCTACACCACTTACTACTTCAAAAACCAAAAGTAATTTATTCAAAAGCTGAGAAACAGTATTTTTTTGTCCTTCACCACTTCCAAATGCTCTATCTAGCTGGAAAAAAAAAGGGGCGCAACAAACTCCCCAGCAGCAAAACTGACTGATTAGTTAGAAGAACTCAATTTTATACAATAGTATCTTCTAAAACACAGAAATAAAGACATAACTCATAGGTACACAGATATAAGACACGTTTGACAGCTTCCGTACGCCAGATGGTTCAAATATGAGTACATGTAATCCAATAGCAATATCGTAAAAGCTTTGGCACTGCAGTATCGTATTTGATGTCTGTTTCGGCAATCTTTTTAAGATAGAAGAATAAACTTAATAGAACTTTTGGACACAGTTTCTCTGCAATGGAAATACCTATGTTTAATTGTTATTATGTTGTTTGTTGTTTTTTTTTAATTTAGGGGCATGAGGAACAGGGTGTAAAGTTCAATCATCCACCATAGAAAGGGGAGGATCCTCCGACCAGACGGGTGTTGTGTCTGGCGGGCAACTGCCCATAGGTTTGAAGTTGAAATCTTGTATGTATGTCGATCGCTCGGTAAACTCTAACTGCGCGATGCAGGATTTGTGTGACGTCATGTCTATGATGCGTAGTTCGTATGTGGCGGTGTAACCGCTACAGATGAAATATTTAATTTACCACAAATCAGCTATTAATTTGGATAGCTAGCAATGAGATGAATTATGCCTTTGAATAAAAAATAAAAAAGTGGCACTCCGGGAGTGCCGACAGAAGTGAAAACTTGAACAAAATCGCCTTGGAGGAAGAAAAATACTTATATAGAACATTGGTCCATAACCTTATAAAGAACACAATCGCTTTAGCAAAATCTTTGAAGTAAAATACTTGTATAGAACATTGATCCGTAACTTAATATAAATAAAGAGCACAATCGCGTTTAAAAATTCAAATTCAAATTCAAATTGTTTTAATTCAGACACAAAATATCCATATAGTGTTAGTAACATACAAAAAATAACTTATTACCTAGTGTTAGTAAAAATCAACCTCCGCACAAACTGCTGGACAATCGGAGAGCCGAAGCTCTCGGCTACAGTTTTCAGGATGCTGTTTTGACTGTCCCGCACTCTCCTCAGTAGCGACGCCGTTTTTTTGCGTATAATTGCATAAAAGCCGTCGGTGCGGGCTTGCGCAAACATTTCTGACGCGCTACAGTAACGAGGCAGCCTCAACAACATCCTGAAAGCATTGTTATACTGGACTCGCAGGGTATCCAGCGATCTCTTAGTATAATTGACCCATAGATTGCCCGTGTACAAACTTTGGCAATAAGCCTTGAAAAGTGTTATTTTCACTTGGTGTGTACACCGCGCAAATCTACGGGACAACATATTGCTCCGGACCGCTAGAGCCCTGCGCTCCCTCTCAATGTCCACATCGTCCTTGAGGTCAGCGGCAAGACAATGCCCTAGGTATTTAAAAGTTGACACCCTATTAATTGGTGACCCGTTCAAAAGCAACTCGGGTCCTTCTCCACGGCGTTTGCCGCTGACCTCAAAGACCATGTATTCACATTTATTTACATTATATTTTAATCCATGTGCGGCAGCGTAGGTCTCACATGTTTTAAGCATCTGACTGATTGCTCCCGCCGACGGACCCAGCAGCACCATGTCATCTGCATAGCTGATGTTGTTAATTCTAACCCCATCAACACTGCATCCGACACGCATGCTGCTGAGTGCGACTATCAGGTCATCCACGTAGAGGTTGAAGAGCCTGGGAGACGTCAGACCACCCTGTCTCACTCCGCACTCCAACCTATACGGCTCAGAGACTGTATCATCCCATTTCACCTGATTGACTTGGTTACCATACCAGTACTGGAATAGCCCACATATTTCCGCGGGTATACCCCTGTCTCCCATCTTTCTCCAGAGCACATCGTATGAGACAAGATCGAACGCCTTGGAGAGATCAAGGAAACAGGCATACACCGGCGTACCGCGATCTTGATTGAACGGTAATAATATTGAACGGTATGCTTGAGACTTAAAATAGCACTTTCAGTTGATAGTCCGGGGCGAAACCCGAACTGTGCATCATGAAGATGTATATAATTACTTAAGCAAGAATCAAGCAGACCGTCCAACACCTTGGCTATTATAGTCGCAAGAGAAATGGGACGATAGTTACCTCTGTCCGAGATGTCGCCTGTCCTGTTCTTCACAATGGGAACTACGGTGGTCTTCATTAGATCATCAGGTAGGTATGCATGACTAATACACATTGTGAAGAACATAGACAAGACTCGCGGTAAATGGACGCAAAATACTTTAAAGTAAAAATACTTTCATAGAACATTGATCCGTAACATAATTTAAATAAAGAGCATAATCGCGTTTACGAAAATGAGGTGTCGTTACAGTGTTGCGAAATCAATTGTTTAGTCCCATTTCAAAAATGCCCAACACGCCTGAAGAAGTTTTCATTTCAATAAGTAGAAAATATACAGACGGTGTTGATAACTTTTTGGAACACCTAAGCTCTGCCCAAACTAAAGCAAATCCCGCACGGGATACCGGACGAAATAGCTCGCTCCGATTTGTGTCAACTAACTTGAATAGAGGTGTTTAAACTGGCGCGAATAGGAATGATGACTAAAAATATTTTTGTAGTAAGAACTACTTAAGGCGCGTTGTTCATTTTTGAGATGGAAAAAAAAACAATCTCGTGACACCGTTACCGACCTCATTTTTCTAAACGCGATCGTGCTATTTATTTATATTACGTTACGGATCAATGTTCTATGCAAGTATTTTTACTTTAAAGGTTTTGGAAATATTTATTTTTTAGTTTTCACTTCTATGAGCACTCCCGGAGTGCCACTGTTTTTTTTCGTAATCAAAATATAACGGCGTTACAATAAGTTAAAATGTGCCATAACGTCACGAGTATATAGATTTTATACTTACTTTTGACCCCCACTCCAACTTTATTGCGTTTTATCTAAGTCATTTTTTATAATATGATAACGCAAAAAATACGTGTCTAATATTTTTGAAGTGAAAACTTTTTAGGCACGTTGGGCATTTTTGAGATGGGAAAAAACAACTGAACTCGCGACACTGTTACCAACACTTCATTAATTTTAGTTTTTGGCCATTAAAAAGACATCAACGCGCGATACATTTTCTTTGGGATTAATGACATTCCAAACATTGAAACATGACAACGACTTGATTGACATTTCCCTTTTTTTTACCGACTTTAAAAAAGAAAAGTATTTCCTGCACAGTAAAATTGTTCAAGTTTTCACTTCTGTGGGCACTCCCGGAGTGCCACTGTTTTTTTTTTATTTATTATTTGACTGACGGACTAAATAGAATTTCTTTTTTTTTACCCAGGCATCATCCTTATTGTCGTGTGACTTCCTAATTATTAAACCAATAGACAGTCAGCGGGGTAAATGCGTCACACACATAAAATTACAATTGATCGTATTTTCTTTCATTTTGACAGTTCAGTCACGTCCATTGCGTTATTTACGTTTTTGAACAGACGAATTTATTAAATCTATGAGATAGATAAAACATTTATTCCGTGCACACAAAAGACACATAAGCACAATTAAATGATAACAAATTACATGAATATATTTAAAAACATGATGCTTTTAAACAAAAAAGAAAAAAAACATACATATAGAAATGGAGTGACATTATGACAGACTTCGAAATAATCAAATATACAAAGATACGGTGTGCGTCTCAAGGTTGCACCAAATAAGAAGCAATGGATTAGAAATATCCTTCAAAACTCTCGGATTGTGATTGAAACTGTGTTACGCAATTAAGGTGCTGGTTCCGCGTCCCGTGCAAATTTGCCTTAGTTTGATCAGCCCTTTAGTAAATTTATATATTTATTGAAGCGGTATCTACACTACGCATCAAAGACCTGACGTCACACGAAGCCTGCATCGCGCAGTTAAAGTTTACCGCGCGAACGACATAAATATAAATATAACTATCCGACATCAATCGTTGCGCAGGTTCCCGCCAGACACGACACCCGTCTGGTCAGAGGATCCTCCCTTTTCTATAGAGGATGAGTGAACTTTGCACCCTGTTCCTCATACCTCTAAAATATCTTATAGTTTCCGCAACCAGACGTCAAGGTCAGGGTTCCTCGCAACTTCCACGGAATCACGACCACTTATTTATTATCATTATCAACATCACTTCTAATAAATAAATATTCAGACTAATTGCCACATAAATTATCATAGTTCAGTATATTTTATAAAATGCAAATCAATTCATTTAAATTCAATCGGAAGCGAGTGTTGGAATTGCAATTTGCATTTTATTTCGAAACTAACTGAATTTTAACTTAGTTATTGTCAATCGGGAATTGTTACGGTTGATAAATTAAATTATTCTAAAAAGTCGCATTGCAAAAATAAAACATTGTTTCCTCTCACAATTATTATTTTTAATTAATTTATGATGACTTGCATGACACACTTAGAATAGTACATTTTGATGTTAGCAATTAACTATTTGTAGTATTATAGAACTGAGAGTTTTAGGCATAAAAATTGCAGATTTAAGGCATGATGGTTCATTGCTGAGATTTAAAAAAAGTCGCACGTCTCTCAGTAGTATTTCATCATCGGTGGCGTACTTTCCCGCACTAGTGCAGGAATGCAAACTAAAAAGCACGCACGTTCTACTGCATTATGAACTTTACTTTGATTTTTTCAAATAATAATAATGATAGTTTTGATTTAAGTAATGCCATAGCTCTAAAATAATAATCAAGAAGGCAATCGATGTAAAATGAACAGTGTAAGGTAAATAATATAATATCTAGACTATTTTGTGAATACGAAACTGTTTTGTGTTTTGACACCAGTAAAAACCAAAACAAGTAAATGTTAAAATATCAAACTGTCAGAAATAATGAACTGTCAAACTTGTTTGTTTTAACTTCAGCTGTAGCTGTTAAACATCATTATAACTAAGTTTTGATGTTATCCTAAAAATATTTAATAATTATTTAATCACTCACTACAGGGAATTAGTAACAAATTCATCTGTATTTACAAATTTATATCTCAACAGTTTTCCCACTAATAATTGAGTGAATAGCATTATTAATCTGTAATTAAAAAAACATTGACGACAGTTATTTGAAATCAAAATAAAGTTCATAATGCAGTAGAACACGCGTGCTTTTTAGTTTGCATTCCTGCACTAGTACGGGAAAGTACGCCACCAATAACTATGTCCTAGTCAGAGTCAGTGACGTTTAACCTGAAATGTCAATTGAAAAATGATTTAAAATCATCTATAAAGTGAATTAAAATTAGAATTTCGGGTATAAGTATAAAAATAATCCAATCAATGAACTCAATTTATAAGTAAAACTACAAATTAGCTTAATCAGTTTATTTTTATAATATATACAGTGTAAAATAAGTTCTACTAATAATTCTACTAAGTAATAATTTAACTAACTATATACAGAGGAAAAATAAAATAAAATATAGTAACAAATCATTGGGTATCAAAAAATTCATCCGAATCGCTGTCGGTGGGAAAGGTGCCCAAAAGGCTGGCAGCATTGCCACGTTGTATGGCAATGCTAATTCTTTGGCCTAAAAATTGGCCAACCCTTTGGTCACGTGAAGAGTCGACCAACCGCTTGGCGATGTCCCGGAATAATCGATGAGCACTCGGACCCCATGGCCCTAGTGTTTCAACCCCATACGGTTCAAAAATATAGCTACCGGTAAGGTTGTTATATTTGCGCCGTTTGAGGTTTTCTGCACCTGCAGCAGCCGCCCCAGCACAACTCGCCGTGCTAGGAAGATGGGATGGCGCGAGGGTGTCGACACAGGTTGCGTCCCACACCAAAGGCCTACCCAACTTTCAAGGCATTATGGTCATTTCGTCTGGCCTCTTCCCATCGTCGCGTACCAAGCCATTGGGTTCTAAAACCCGACGCCCGACGGATTATGTCATTAATGCTTGCGTGTCGTGCCAACCGACCGGCGCTCTTGCTGCAGGAAAGGCCATGGTGTCCGAGGCGGTCGACTGCTTCACCGCACTGACAGCGGTGCGGAGCCCCGCAAGGAGCGCCCAAACGCAGGCTTGTAGCGAGCCGGAAATTAGCTTCCATAGGTATATTTACTATTCAATTGTTTACATTTTCATCTCATACTTTTGGAACTGACAATACGTCAAAATCAATCTGTCTAGCCTTTTCCCAACTATGTTAGGGTCGGCTTCCAGTCTGACCAGGTGCAGCTGAATACCAATATTTTACATGGAGTGACTGCCTATCTGATCTCCACAACCCAGTAACTAGGTAAAACGATACCCCTTGGTAAGACTGGTTCTCAGAATTTCGCGCTTCTGACGACTCGTAACGACTGTCAAAGATCCACGAATGACAGATGAGACCAATGGCTTCACGTGCTTCCCGAGGCACGGAGGAGTCTCGGTATGTAGAGATGGTCACCCATCCACAGACCAACCCCGGCAAGCGTAGCTTAACCTGTTGGATCGACCCGTGCGTCTGTTAGTACTTAGCCACGAGCTTCTAAGTGATTACTTTAAGTGATTACCGCCATATCGATTAGTTTTACCAAGATTAAGAAAAAAGATTAAGTAAACGTTGTACAAGTAATAAAACCGGCCAACTGCGTGTTGGACTACGCACAATGAAGGGTTCCATAGTTGGGATGAATTTATCCCAAAAATAAACTTAACTTTGTAGTTGAAAAACATGTTCTCCGATACGGAATGTATGGGAAATTGGTCGATTATTACTCGTTAACTTGTAGAGCCTACTTAGCAGTGATTGTTTTCTTTTTAATTTCGTTATATAAACTACTGCTGTGATTTTTTTTACACGTCCAAAACCAACCATTTAGCTGGCAGGGGGGGGGGGGGACACTTGACTCTAACAAAAATTTGCACTTTAAATAAAGCTTAATATTTCGCAAACGAATCCCTGAATCCAAAAAACGTTTTCACATGCTCACAATTTTTTTTGAAGAACCTTTCCAATGATACCCCACACTATGGGATAGAAAAAAAAAAGTGTAGGGGAAGTAAACAAAAAAAAAATTTTTTTCATTATTTTATTTTACCAATTTGTCGACGTAATTAATATGTATACCCAAGTTAAATTACAGCTTTCTAGTACTAAGAGTCTCGGAGCTAGACCGCGGACAGACAGACAGACGGACATGACGAAACTATGAGGGTTCCTTGTTTACTACGGAACCCAAAAAATCGAACCTTTGAACCATCGTGTAATTTGAACAGAAATAATTAACTAGAAAGCGATGCTAAAATATTTACAACGCTGAAAAGTTAGCTTTATTTTTTCTTTTTCAATTTTCCAGCCACATCTGGTCCTACAGACTGGAGTCTGACCTCAATGTAGTTGTGTAATGGTGATTGATGTTCCTAATGACGGTGGAGCGTTTGCTTCCGGTTGCTGAGCTAAATCTGTAGCCAGGGTCCGGACAATATTATTTTTGACCCATTGATAAAGGCTGAATATTTACGTCTGAGTAATGAAAATTGAAATGGATTTTGAATAACCACATTTTTCAGTTTGTAATATTATGTTGTATTGAATTGTTTTCTTTAATGTTGGAATATTATTCATGTTGCATGCTGGCTCCAAGATTTGCGATCGTTTGAAATAAGCTACTGCTTATTTAGAGCTGACGCATATCATGAACAGTTAGTTTATTATTCCGATAGTTAAAAAAAAAACGTGTGGCATTCGGGGACTGCCGCGGTAAAGCTATTGCATAGCATTTGTAACTTCCATACTTTTTATTTGTCAACGCTACACTTGGGATGATGACGTGATGACATAAAACAAAAATTACGTTCCCATGACAACATCACGTTGTCATGGGAACCGTCATTACATGGTAGGCGGAGTGGGTGTTAGGTTTTATTTTCGTTACGGAATTTTTTGATTGGGTCACCGCGCTCAAAACCCGCGATAAAAGCTATGCAATAGCTTAAAAAAAACAGTGGCACTCCGGGAGTGCCGACAGAAGTGAAAACTTGAAAAAAAATTGGCACCGTGATAATCAACGCGTTGATGTCTTTTAAATGGTCAAAAGCTGGTGTCGTCACAGTGTCGTGAAATCAATAGTTAAGTCCCATCTCAAAAATGTCCAACGTACCAAAACAAGTTTTCACTTAAAAAAATTGAATAACAGCAATCATCATCATCAGCCTATAAATGTTCCCACTGCTGGGACACAGTCCTCCTCTCTGTGAGAGGGAGTGGGCCGTAATCCACCACGCGGGCCCAGTGCGGGTTGGTAGATGTCACATGTCTTCGAATTTTCGGTTCTAGGACATGCCGGTTTCCTCACGATGTTTTCCTTCACCGTTTTGAGAGCAGTGGTGATGAAATAATTTACACAAAGTAAAGCGCCTGTCTGGGTTCGAACCTACGACCTACAACTCGTAAGTCGCGGCAAAAACAGCAATATCTAGAGGCAATAGACGGAAAACTGTAATGTTTCATGACCCTGTAATTACAACAGCCTCAATTTCCTTTAAACTAGAACACAACAACGCTGTTAAGTGGAAAAAAAATCCACAATTTTTTTGATATAATCCTTATTACTTTATAGAGGGTGTACAACTACATAGCACATTTATTTTGTGCGCTAGCATCAGCATTTTTACCTAATGTAAATGGATTTTTATAATTTGTTTTGAGTACTCTTTTGTCCGTTCTATTGGAAACACGTTGTTTTTTGAAGTGAAAACTTCTTTAGGCGCGTTGGGCATTTTTGAGATGGGACTAAATCATTGATTTCGGGACACTGTAACGCAATTTACCGACACGCATTAATTACCAACATCAACGCATTCATTACCGCGGTACCGATTTTTTTTCTAGTTTTCATTTCTGTCGGCACTCTCGATTGCCACTGTTTTTTGTTTTTGCTACTTTCGTCCCACTGCTGGGCAAAGGCCTCCCTACTCTTTTTCCACCTCTCTCTGTCCAGAGCTTCCAAGGACCAATCTTTATTGAAGGAGTCCAGCTCATCCCGCCATCTCCGTCTGGGCCTGCCGCGATGTCATTATTAATTGTAACACGTTCTTACAACAATTAATAAATTATTTATCAAGAAATCAACGCTTGCCGCGGTTGGTCTGTGGATGGGTGACCATCTTTACATACCAAGACCCCTCCGTGCCTCGGAAAGCACGTTAAGCCGTTGGTCCCGGCTGTCATTTGTAGATCTTTGACAGTCGTTACGGGTAGTTAGAAGCCCAAAAAAGTCTGACAACCAGTCTTACCAAGGGGTATCGTGTTACCTAGCACTAACTAGGTTGTGGAGGTCAGATAGGCAGTCGCTCTATGTAAAATACTGGTATCCAGCTGCATCCGGTTAGACTGGAAGCCGACCCCAACATAGTTGGGAAAAGGCTAGGCAGATGAGATGATGAAATCAATAAGATTCGTTTTTTTCCATCTCAACCTCACACGTTAAGGGGTATGAAGAACAGGGTGTAAAGTTCACTCATCCTTTATAGAAAAGGGAGGAACCTCCAACCAGACGGGTATCGTGTCTGGCGGGCAACTACCCAACGATTGATGTCGGGGAAGTTATATACAGCGTGGCGCTTTAATGGTGACATTAATTTAACACACGTATACGGATTAGCGTTTTCTTTTTATAGAGATATTTTAATTTCATTAAATGTTATTATTTATTTTCAATTTTATAAAGTAGCATCTTGGTGCAATCACTACTTAACAACTGTAGCGCAGAGGTCATTTACCGGGATCACGGATCATATGCGTCAATAATGGGTAGGTTGCGCGGAAGCTCCAACAGCATCCTGAAAACATTGGTCGACAAGGTGGACAACCCCTTTATTAGGCACTGGATGCAGAGGCACGTGCCAACATGTGTTGAGCCACGTAGTTATTAGTTGTTTGGTTAGTTTGTAAGTTTTACTAACATAGTTTCTAAGTCTTTGTTACTAATACTATATGGATTGTATGTACCTTTATGTGTGATCCGCAATAAATGAAATATATATAACATCGCATCAATGAAAATAAAACGAATATCGTGCAAAGAGAAGGCGAATTGAAGGAAAGGGAGAGCCATATGTCGGCGAGCGTTTAAAAAATTTAATTTTTATATTAACGATACATTTTTTCTTATTATATTTTTATGATTACTGGCCACTAACCCAACCCGTGTGTTAAAATAATGTCGCCATTGTAGCGACACGTTGTATAAGGTGTTCGCACGGTAAACTATAACTGCGCGATGTAGGATTTGTGTGACGTCAGGATTTTTTTGTGACGTCAGGTCTTTGGGGCGTTGTGCGTATGTGGCGATGTAGATGCCCACACATGTAATTAACAAGTGAGTGCTCGTACAGAGGGTTTAATCAGTATGACCATGTCACCTTTAGAAGAGTATTCTTAAGCATGAAGATAGTTACTAAGTGCATATGAGCACCATGTATCCGTCACATAATTATCTGTCGTTGCTTCATTTTTAATTCTTTTTACCTATTGTGTTATAGTAATTTTATTCTAGGTGTATCGGTTACACCGCCACATACAAACTACGCATCATAGACATGACGTCACACAAATCCTGCATCGCGCAGTTTGAGTTTACCGAGCGATCGACATACATACAAGATTTCAACTTCAAACCGATGGGCAGTTGCCCGCCAGACACAACACCTGTCTGGTCGGAGGATCCTCCCTTTTCTATGGTGGATGAGTGAACTTTACACCCTGTTCCTCATACCACCAAACATATAATTATTTTACTAATGTACTTGTTTGTACTACCGTACAAACTATTGTAAAACATTTTAAAAGAATAACGGTGGAGTTTCTTGCCCATTCTTTTCCATACCAAACTACCTTTTGGAAGGGGCGACTAGAATCAGTTCTACTAATTTGTAAATGTTGACGTTCAAAAGTGCCATACATGGGCCTATTTGAAATAAATGATTTGACTTTGACTTTGACATAATACTCTGAATGAACTCCTTTACAATAAGCTACTAGATTTTCACCACCAATCAACAAATCATATACCTAAATAATCTTCATTACATTAAAAGGAACCGCACTTCATACAACCCATCCCTAATTCTAAAGATAGAAACGCAAGCACTCTAGACGTCCCTTGATCGCGGGTTCAAAATTACCTTTTCCCACTCAAGTGATCTTTACCGACCTTAATCTTGGCTTTTTCATAGACTAAGAAAACCGTATAGAAGTGAAAATCATGTCTGTACTGCGTTCGATCGATACATTAGATACAGTATCACGAACAAAAACTCATTGCTCAACAGGCCGCGAATTTAATGATACAATTCCGAAGCCGATTGCAGCCGACTTCATAGAAATTCGATTCGATTTCATTGAAATACACAGAAACCAGAGTGTCGCACACTTCTACTACAGTCGGCTATGGATACAAATCCATAGTCGACTTAATAATGATAATTCTGTACCTTCAGTGAAAAGTGATGTAACTGGAAAATCATGATTTTGAGAAAATTAATGTTAAATTTTAAAAAAATCTGACTCTTTATCCACTTCACTAAAATGAGTACTAATTACTGACATTGGTAAACAATATCTTAGAGCACGATTTAGTGTAAGAAGTTTTTTTATAATTTAAAAAAAAGTCCAGTTGTATCACGAAACACAAAAATATTAAAGTCGTAGTACGTGTAAATTAATTTAAAATGACTTGAACCATTTTACACAATATTTATTTATTGGTTGGTGTTGGATGATTATGTGTAAATATCTGTGGCCCTAGTGAAAAGGGTATAAGTAATCGGACTTATACCCCTTTTCACTAGGGCCACAGATATATCAGTTTGTACTAATTCACATAGATCGCGTAATAAGAGTCACATACATTTGTATTAATATACATTAAGGTACTTGAAATATTGTTCAGTTCACTTTGATATTATTTAAAGCTTAGTTAGAGCACTTTACACCAAAATAAGCTTGCTCGATTTTAATTTTAGAGGGGTACCAAAAAATTGCATTTTTTTACTGTTAAACTTAGTGTAAGAATATTAAAACTGACATAGGTCAAGATATATCACTTTTCACTGAAGGTACAGAATTATGCACGTTAATAAGACTCCATTGCACCACAAATCACTTAATGCATTTATTTATTAAAACTTTATGAACAAGTAAAAAAAAATACTGTACAAAAGCGGACTTCATGCTTGAGGCATTTTCTACTAATCAACCTTAGGGTGATGCAGAGACAAAACATGACAGGTGCAACATTATTGATAGATAACTAGAAAATAATAAATACTAATACATAGATACATGCATACACATAAACAAAATAAACTTAGTCAGGAGAAATAACGATAGGTAGACGAGAAAACGAATCCAGCAAATCAGCGCTGGGATGATTCTGCCTACTTCTTATGCTTTAAAAGATAACCGACTGGTTGCGCTGACTAATGGGTAACCATTTTAAAACCAATCGATGCGCAGACACATGATCATACTTACAAAGATTGAAAACGAATCGAATGCAGTTATTGAGAAGGCGGTCTAGTTTATTGAGGAGATCTGCATTCAGGTCGTAATAACACACATCACCATAGTCAATTATGGGAAAGATTAGGGACTGTACAAGCATTGCCTTTATGTGTGATGGGAGAAGGTTTTTCAACCGATAGAGCGACCGCAACGTTCCGGTGACTTTTTTACTAACAGACCTGCTTTCGCCACTCAAGATAAAACATTTAGCACTAACAACACAACAACAACAACATTAAGCGCTAAACGAATTCAAAACATCGTTCTATTTCTGTCAATCGTTTGAAGATGATAGAGACAGAACAATGTTTTAAATACGGATTATTATCAACCAAAATATCGTACATAAAGTTCAATTATGTTTGTGATACATTTGGATATTTGTTATCAGCCGTCGGAGCAGATGTTAAAACAAATTCTCTTGAAGCTTGAAAATAAAGTAATTTTGTAATAGGTACAAAAATATCTTTTTTAATTATTATTCTTTTCCTTGCATCTATATAATACTCCATTTTAAATAAGATTAGACATTTAAATAAACCCTTTTTACAGTCCGTTCAAACGATTTTGACTTCTATTGCGTTGGTGGCATGAAAAATGGCAGCTGCCGTAAACAGTTGGTATTGTATCCACTTTTTTGCATTTAATGACATCCATAAGCCTACGGTATAGAAGTCAAAATCGGTTGAACAGACTGTAAAAAAGGTTTGTATAAATGTCCAATCTTATTTCAAATGGAATATAATGTATTCTTGATCTAAGAGTACTACCGAAATAATCATCAGCAACACCCTTCTACATAAGATCATAGTTATTTAGATCAAACGCAGCCGCCGGAAAAAATGACACAATCCTGACTGTTCTGAACGTGTTTAAGGGTTCCGTCTCCAAACGAAACCTTATTATTAAACCTACACTGTATCTGTCCGTACGTCACAAGGCTGTATCTTTTTGACAGTTAGTCAGTTGAAATTTTTACAGAGTACCTGCGTGTAAAGGCCCTGGATATGAGGAGCGCAGGACCGGTGGATGTGGTGACGCTTGGGGGAGGCCTATGTCCAGCAGTGGACGTCATTCGGCTGAAATGATAATGAGGACGACGTGTAACCTCTATCATGTCAATTATTTACGAAACTTAAAAAAAATACCGGCCAAGTGCGTGTCGGACCACGCACAATGAAGTTGGGATGAATTTATCCCAAATACAAACTTAACATTGTAGTAGAAATACATGTTCTCCCATACATTCCTACTGCAAATGTAAATTTATACGCACACCATTAAGAGATTTACCATGTTATTTTAAGACCATAGACTTTTTATATGTTTTCTTGTAATCTATGAGTAAAAAACCATTTTTTTTTTTTATCAAAATTTTAGGCTCAGTAGTTTTGAAGAAGAATGGAATGGTCAATTTTCATCTACTTATTTTCTTTAATATCTTTATTTAAGCCCTTTCATTTGATATGTCACACGGTACAGTTTCAAAAACTTTTTTTAAAATTTTCTTGTTTGCCCACCAAAGTGACCCCCATATTTTACCCGTAACACAGGTATTTTATGCCTTTTTCGGGCACCAGTCGCTCACAAATGTTAACCCAATTTTTAGATTAAGCATTTCCTGTACAAATCTGCATTTGTGATGAGAAAAAAAAAAAAAAAATATATATATATATTCAAAATTCATTTATTTACGCTACACGACCATGTTTGGGTCATAAAAATACATAAATGTGTACCAAATTTCAACTTTATCGGTCCATAAGTTTCGGAGCAAATTGGCTGTGACAGACAAACAGACACACGAGTGATCCTATAAGGGTTCCGTGTTTACCTTTTGAATTACGGAACCCTAAAAACAGATTTAAATTTATTATTAACTTGTTACAGGAAGAGTTGTACAGATCCCATATTGCCCTCATTGACCAATTTTACGCCCCAAAACTATAAGCTTAAAACATGTCGGTGAGTATCGCTTCTGTTCGTTATTATTCTATGCCATTGCCTTAGGCTCATCTTAAATTAAATTGATGTTTTTGTGGGATAATACATCTTAAATTTTCGAGTGGGTACGAGGGAAGAAGACAACCGGTAAATTGATAAAGTATCTTTTGCGAACACTTGAATATTTTATTGTTTGGGTACGAAATTTTAATGAGATTCGGTTTTTTTGCAAGTTTAATTAGAGTTCGTTTTTGCGTAACTACCATCATCCAACTTATCTATACATATAATAAAATCGTAGCGAAGTCAAAACTGTACATTGAATATTTTTGAAAAAAAGTAATTGCTACGAGGTCTAGGATCGATTCTAATGCCGAAAATATTTTTTTTAGAATTTTTGTCTGTTTGTCTGTTTGTCTGTATGTATGTTCCAGCATGACGCAAATTCTACCGGACAGATTCTGTTAAAATTTTGCATAGATATTCCCTGTGTGTCTGGTCAAACTATAGGGTATAAACTATCACGCTATTTACTATGGGGGACGAGCAATATTACATTATGTTGTATTTTTATGTTCTAGCATGACGCAAATTCTACCGGATAGATTCTGTTAAAATTTTGCATAGGTGTTCCCTATAAGTCTGGTCAAACTATAGGGTATAAACTATCACGCTATTTACTATGGGGGACGAGCAATATTATATTATGTTCGTATTTTTGGAAAAAAACGCGCCAAAATTTTAGGATATTGTAGATGGTTATCGATTAAACTTTTTAAATGATTATCATCACGCTATACCTTTATGGAACTAAGCAGTCAATCATGAAATATATAGGAACGGCTATTTTAGACAAGTTTCAACAAAGCAATTAGCTCAACGGTTGGGCGGTTGCTTTGCAAACATGGGGTTGTAAGTTCGATTCCCACCTACGGTTTTTTTTCTTTTTTTTCACATTTTGTAATACGATTTTTTTTTTTTTGATTATGTACCTATAATCTATAAATATAATAAAATCGTAGCGAAGTTAATTTTTTTTAAAGAAAGTTATTGCTACGAGGTATGGGATCGATTCTTATGCGGAAAATAAAGTTTTTAGAATGTTTGTCTGTACCAACTGTAGGGCATAAACTATCATGCTATTTGCTATGGGGGATGAGCAATATTACATCATGTTCGTATTTTTCTCTGCAAATTGTAAAAGGACGCGCCAAAAGGTTGGGATATTGTAGATAGGTAGTTACCGATTTAACTTTTTAAATGATTATCATCACGCTACCTTTTATATAGGAACGGCTATTTTAGCTAACTTCCAACAAAGCGAATAAGTAAGCGGTTGGACGAATGATTTGAAGTCCTGAGGGCCTACCACCAGCTCAAAAGCAGTATTATTTTAATATTACTTTAGTTTACTTCAGTGTGGGAAAGAGATGAAGCTCTACAGGATGTATAGCTCCATCTCTTTCTCCCACTGAAGTAACATTAAAATAACACTGCTTTATGAGCTGGTGGTAGGCCGCCCGGGGTAGTAAGTTCGATTTACATTTTTTTTTTTAAACTCTTTTTGCAAAACGATTTTTTTTTTTGGATTGTGTCATCATCATCATCATCATCAGCCTATAAATGTTCCCACTGCTGGGACGCAGGCCTCCTCTCTGTGAGAGGGAGTGGGCCGTAATCCACCACGCGGGCCCAGTGCGGGTTGGTAGATGTCACATGTCTTCGAATTTTCGGTTCTAAGACATGCCGGTTTCCTCACGATGTTTTCCTTCACCGTTTTGAGAGCAGTGGTGATGAAATAATTTACACAAAGTAAAACGCCTGTCTAGGTTCGAACCTACGACCCAACTCATAAGTCGCGGCCGTTACCACTGTGCCACCACTGTTCTGTGGATTGTGTATGTTCATAGAATGTATTAATTCACAAAAAATGGAAAACTTCGTAAGCTATGGGAAACTACTAAGTTACAAGTACTTTACAGTCACAAAACATTCAAGGTTGTATTCTGATCATTTTAGAGCAAAAGACTGTAGGAATAAAATGTTTTTTTTACAGATTTTGACAGCAGATTTGTCCAAGCGATTTTAAAATATGTATGTGTGTGGATCTTCTGGAATCGCTGCCACACTGCTTCCTGGAGGCAAAACAGCGCACGTCATGTTTAAGATTCCCATCGATTTAGAGAGCAACGAAACGCCTGTTGCCGTGGGGTGTCACGCAACAGTAACAAGGGATTTGTGCTTAGGGGATTGCGCTTCGTCGTATGGGATGAATGCATTATGGCAAAAAGGAAAGCAGTGAAAACTGTAAACAGAACCCTGCAGGACATCCGCAGAAACCAAGATATGATGGGTGGTGTCACAGTTTTGACAAAAAAAGTGAATACTTCGTTGAAAAGGTCGACTCTATGGTCGAGAGTTCATAAACTGCGCTTGACCATCATCATACGAGCTCGGCTTGGCGGTAATTCAAATGCTCAAGTATTCTCCGATGTTCTTCTAAAATTTGGTGAAGGCACTCTACCAGAGACTCTTGGTAGAGTAGATCCCACTTTAGAAGATCTTTTTCGTCTGATATACGAGGATATCAGTCAAATACCGTACCAAGAGAATTCTTAGGCGTGTTTCCGTTTTAACTCCGAAGATGATCAAGCTGCAGCGATCAACCACAGTATTCTCTCACAAATTGAAGGGAGTGAAGTGATATACACCTCCATTAATACTGATGTGGAGGAAGATGATGCCAAATATCACCCCGTATAATTTCTCAATTCACAAATGGCAAGTGGACTTCCGGTTGTATATCTGTGTAACGGAAACCAGCTTAAAGTCATGTCTTTGCAGAGAAACTTCATCGAGGTGGAAATTCTAACAGGTTGTGGCGATGGTGAGACAGTGTTTATAGCGCGTATAAAGTACAAATTCCCCATAATTACCAGTTAAAGCGCGTGCAGTTCTCTGGGAGTATATGCTTTGCGATCAACAAGTCACAGGGGCCGACACTGAAGGCTGAAGGCTGCGGGTGTCGACCTCAGGATAAGCTGCTTCTCACACGGACAACTGTTACGTCGTTTGCTCCCGAGTCACCATTCCTGACTCTTTGTATATTTTGGCTGCTGAGAATAAAACTACAAACGTAGTATACAGGGAAGTTTCATAAAAATATGGCTATTATTGTAGTATATTGTGATGTCTTACGATTTCCATGCGGACGAAGTCGCGGGCAGAAGCTAGTAATATTATAAACGTGAAAGTTTGTGAGGATGGATAGTTAAAGAAAGAAAGAAAAAGAAAAATAGGTTTATTTGTCACAGAAATACGTGCATACATAAAAGACAAGAGTAATCAGAGAACAACACAAAGTACATAACAAATCACGAGCATAGAACAGAAATTACTTAGGCGGCAGCTGCACGACATGTTGGATGGAGTTGGATGTTTGTTACTCTCTCACGCAAAAACTACTGAACGGATTGAATGAAATTTGGCACATAGATAGGTTATCACCTGGATTAACACATACTTTTTATCCCGAAATTCCCACGGGATCCAGAATTATGCAGGTGAAACCACGGTGGTTAACCTAGTTGCTCATGAAACAGATTATTATAATTTGACAACGATTTGCTATATCAGGAATTCAGGATAATTAAAAAGATATCTCTGAACTTCATTTTCGGATAATCGAAGTCACGGTATATAAATGTCGAACGCCGATTGGTTTATTTCAACTGTCAATAGCAGATGATATTCTGGTAATATACATTACTTATCCTAACTAACTGCAACCATTTTGAAGGATTTAAGGCTTAGCTAAGTTCCATTCAAACATTATCTCCAGTTTGCAATAGTTTCAAGACCGCAACGACTTATATTAAGACGTTTATGCCCTTGGGAGTATTCTGTTCAGCTCCATCCGGATTTAACGGAGTTCCAGACAGTGATTGAATATCTCTACGGCTGCAATATTGAAATTTCTCTCGCCAATATTGATAGTGACTTTAGCGCAATGTTGACTTTGTCTGGGCAATATTACTCATTTAGAAGATTGTTAGTGAAACAAGATATTAATATATAAGTAGACAAAGCTCTCTAGTAATGAAAGACCGATAGGTTAGATAGTAAGGAAGGCCGCAGGTCAATGGTTGAAATATAGCAATCATAGCCTAGTGATGTAACCATCGCACTGCCAAGTTATAGGTCTCGAGTTTGAACTCAAGGCACGCACCTCTTTGCCGTGTCCTCATGGAGGCGATCGGCGGCGGTGATCTCTCGCGTCCGGCCCTGGTTAAGGCCATGGTATGGAACGAGAGGAAATGGGAGGCTGTCACCTCCTTCTGCGAAACGCCCTGGGCGTCGGGAATCGCAGGCCGATTTCCGGTTACCGTAGGCGCGGGCTTGTGGACGGTGAGCAATGGGTAGTTTGCCGTCCGATAAGGACCAGACCTGGGTCGACGGCGTGTTGTGTTCAACGCGCGCCTCAGAGAAATGTCAGCAGAATTGACGGGGTCCGCTTGGGCCGATGCCTGCCGGGGTTGCGAAGAAAACCGAAAGGGAAATCGTGGCCCCCGGCAACATAGCAATCGAAAGAACAGGGGTGGGTTTTAGTCAGCATGATTCTGACACGCCTTCCCGCTCCGCCCAGAGCGGGAGAAGTTATTTGACAATTTCCCACCCAAAAACAAAAAAGCCACACATCTCTGACTTTTCGGATTCATGTGCCTACTACAATCTGTCATATACCATACAACTAATTGTTATTTTCTAAGATTTACTTTCTAGGTGATGCCTAAGATTTTTTTTTATACTGCATGCAGGATGGCATTGATACACACAAATTCCTTGCACTTATTAGAACTTAAATTTTGAAAGTCATGTCAAAAAAAAAGTCCCCCAGCCCCCATATCTCCGCCCCGTACATTTGGGGTCAATTCAAGACCCAGATTACCATTCGCCATCTGGTTGCCTCTCCGATTAAATTTTACGTGCCATTGCTTTAACTAAAAACTTTTTACAAAAAAAAAACAACCGACTTCCTAAAAAAAACACTACAAAGTGAAAAATAAGTTTAATTTCGGAAGTCGGTGTCTTTGGTTTTGTATTTTCGTTTTTGCCACCGACTTCCGAAATTAAAGTTATTTATCACAAGTTATATCCACACACATTCGAATACCACTACCTGCTACCAGTGACAGGAACTTATCATATCATCTACATACTAAGAGGGGAAAAAATACGTATTATTGTAGCTAACTTAAAAACTGCCCAAGCAAAGTTAATAAAATTTATATGGGACCAATTTGAGAGCATACCCTTTCAAACAAAAAAAGAATTTTCAAAATCGGTCTACAAGTAACGGAGAAATCGGTGGATATACATTTAAAAAAAAACAAACAAACATACGCTACGAACATATAACCTCCTCCTTTTTGGAAGTTGGTTAAAAAGTGTTACCACTGACGTGTGGCCGATTGTATGTAATTAGCTGAGAACATTAATTTTTTTTTTTAATTTTCTGGCATGTTTCTGGGGGATGTGCTGAGATAACACGACAAATTCAAATTTTCTTACGTTTTATGCAATTTGCTGGTCAGTATCAGGTTGTATGTTGATCAAAATTCGATTCGTGACCGTAAGAAATGTGTATTTAAAGAATTAAACTCATCAATACAACTCTCAAAGTCAAACATAAACGAACGATAATCATGCCCTCATATTAAGTACGTTTCCTACGCAATTTTCAACAAATTGCAATTCGTAAATTGTTTTAATTTAATTAAAATATAAACTAATATCCTAACATCCTAGTTTACAGCTGTTCTGAAACATTCTCGGCATAAGTGACAGTAAACTGGAACGTTGAGGCGGAAATTCCCGAGTTCGAACCTCAATAATTATGTTAGGGTTTAGTAGTTTGTTAAAGTGGTTTGGTTTTACAATGGTGCCGATTCCCTTGTTCACAAACTAAACTAAATTTAAGTTCAGTGCATCTTTTTCTTTCTATTTCATTAAGAAAAGGACAGAAGATAAATTTTAGTTTACTCCTGTCAAATTAATCAGCGCTTGACGTAAATTGACATAATTTTAGTAGGCAAGTTTTTAATCACGTCTAATCTTGTATGGAGTAGTGACAAGCACTGATTAATTTGACAGGACTAAACTAAAATCTTCTGTCCTTTTCTTAATGAAATAGAAAGAAAAAGATGCACTGAACTTAAATTTAGTTTAGTTTGTGAACAAGGAAATCAGCACCAATATTTGAGATTTTAGTTCTACCACAGACAACCAGTCAACCACGACATACAGCAGCTAGGTTGTTACAATAGATAAATGACAAAATGATTATGTTTTTTTTAAGTGAAAACTTCTTTAGGCGCGTTGGGTATTTTTAAGATGGGACTAAACCATTGATTTCGCGACACTCTAACGACACCAGCTTTTGACCATTAAAACGACATCAACGCGTTGATTACCGCGGTGCGTGGAGTAAAAAATATTGTTAGGTTTCAATTTATTAATACGTAATTGTTGAATATTGTACTGGCAACACCCAAAGATTCGATGTGTAAAAAAGTAGCGCGGGACGCCCTTCTGGGTCTTCTGGCAAAGAAATATAAATGACTGACAAATTATCTTGGTGTTTCATATTATTTTCCTTCCTATATGTGTTAAATATTGTAAATATGTAGTTTTATATTAAACAGTTTTAGATTATGATATTGTGGTAACGACTTTAAGATTCATTTAGGTATTAGTATCTATTTTGAGGTTAAATAATTATATTCGGAATTAAATCAGTTATTTTAGAGTAAGGATGGTTCTTATTTCAATATCAACGCATTCATTACCGCGGTGCCGATTTTTTTTTTTCAAGTTTTCACTACTGTCGGCACTCCCGGAGTGCCATTGTTTTTTTTTACCAATCTTTATCTAATTTTTATTTTATTTAAAATATCTATCTACTTTTTCTATTCTACTTCTTTATCTTTATTTTAGTGTAAGACATATTTTCCGTTTAACAAAACTAAAAACATAATATCGTAACCTAACTAAAACTATTAGCAAACTAAAATATGGCGTCGAAAAATTCCTCGACTGTTACAAACTGACCCAAGAGACGGCATTGCCACGTTGTTTGGCAATGCTTAGCCTTTTATTTCTGTAAGTAGGTTTGTACAAAGACTTTTACACGTCAATCATCTATACATATAATAAAATCGTAGCGAAGTCAAAACTGTACATTGAATATTTTTGAAAAAAAGTAATTGCTACGAGGTCTAGGATCGATTCTAATGCCGAAAATATTTTTTTTAGAATTTTTGTCTGTTTGTCTGTTTGTCTGTATGTATGTTCCAGCATCACGCAAATTCTACCGGACAGATTCTGTTAAAATTTTGCATAGATATTCCCTGTGTGTCTGGTCAAACTATAGGGTATAAACTATCACGCTATTTACTATGGGGGACGAGCAATATTACATTATGTTGTATTTTTATGTTCTAGCATGACGCAAATTCTACCGGATAGATTCTGTTAAAATTTTGCATAGGTGTTCCCTATAAGTCTGGTCAAACTATAGGGTATAAACTATCACGCTATTTACTATGGGGGACGAGCAATATTATATTATGTTCGTATTTTTGGGAAAAACGCGCCAAAATTTTAGTATATTATAGATGGTTATCGATTTAACTTTTTAAATGATTATCATCACGCTATACCTTTATGGAACTAAGCAGTCAATCAAAAAATATATAGGAACGGCTATTTTAGACAAGTTTCAACAAAGCAATTAGCTCAGCGGTTGGGCGGTTGCTTTGTAAACGTGGGGTTGTAAGTTCGATTCCCACCTACGGTTTTTTTTTCTTTTTTTTCACATTTTGTTATACGATTATTATTTTTTTTGACAATCTACCTATAATCTATAGATATAATAAAATCGTAACGAAGTTAATTTTTTTTAAAGAAAGTTATTGCTAAGAGGTCTGGGATCGATTCTTATGCGGAAAATAAAGTTTTTAGAATGTTTGTCTGTACCAACCGTAGGGCATAAACTATCACGCTATTTGCTATGGGGGATGAGCAATATTACATCATGTTCGTATTTTTCTCTGCAAATTGTAAAAGGACGCGCCAAAAGGTTGGGATATTGTAGATAGGTAGTTACCGATTTAACTTTTTAAATGATTATCATCACGCTACCTTTTATATAGGAACGGCTATTTTAGCTAACTTTCAACAAAGCGAATAAGTAAGCGATTGGACGAATGATTTGAAGTCCTGAGGGCCTACCACCAGCTTAAAAGCAGTATTATTTTAATATTACTTTAGTTTACTTCAGTGTGGGAAAGAGATAAAGCTCTACAGCCATCTCTTTCTCCCACTGAAGTAACATTAAAAAAATACTGCTTTATGAGCTGGTGGTAGGCCGCCCGGGGTAGTAAGTTCGATTTACATCTGTTTTTTTAAACTCTTTTTGTAAAACGATTTTTTTTTGGATTGTGTATGTAATAGTTCATAGAATGTATTAATTCACAAAAAATGGAAAACTTCGTAAGCTATGGGAAACTACTAAGTTACAAGTACTTTACAGTCACAAAACATTCAAGGTTGTATTCTGATCATTTTAGAGCAAAAGACTGTAGGAATAAAATGTTTTTTTACAGATTTTGACAGCAGATTTGTCCTAGCGATTTTATAATATGTATGTGGATCTTCTGGAATCGCTGCCACACTGCTTCCTGGTGGCAAAACAGCGCACGTCATGTTTAAGATTCCCATCGATTTAGAGAGCAACGAAACACCTGTTTGTGGGGTGTCACGCAACAGTAACAAGGGATGTGTGCTTAGGGGATTGCGCTTCGTCGTATGGGATGAATGCGTTATGGCAAAAAGGAAAGCAGTGGAAACTGTAAACAGAACCCTGCAGGACATCCGCAGAAACCAAGATATGATGGGTGGTGTCACAGTTTTGACAAAAAAAGTGAAAACTTCGTTGAAAAGGTCGACTCTATGGTCGAGAGTTCATAAACTGCGCTTGACCATCATCATACGAGCTCAGCTTGGCGGTAATTCAAATGCTCAAGAATTCTCCGATGTTCTTCTAAAAGTTGGTGAAAGCACTCTACCAGAGACTCTTGTTAGAGTAGATCCCACTTTAGAAGATCTTATTTGTCTGATATACGGGGATATCAGTC
Organism: Agrochola lychnidis; assembly: GCA_963680765.1. Classification (NCBI taxonomy): domain Eukaryota; kingdom Metazoa; phylum Arthropoda; class Insecta; order Lepidoptera; family Noctuidae; genus Agrochola; species Agrochola lychnidis. Next base: position 17,998,324 of record OY796869.1, read on the forward strand.
AAATACCGTACCAAGAGAATTCTTAGGTGTGTTTCCGTTTTAACTACGAAGATGATCAAGCTACAGCGATCAACCACAGTATTCTCTCACAAATTGAAGGGAGTGAAGTGATATACACCTCCATTAATAGTGATGTGGAGGAAGATGATGCCAAATATCACCCCGTAGAATTTCTCAATTTACAAATAGAAAGAAAAGAAAGAAAGATAGAAAAAACATTTATTTGGACACAGTTCGCGAAACACAAAACACAAATTACAGTGGAAATAAAAAATAGTGTTTTTAAAACAATAGTGTGTGCCTCACGGCTGCGCCAAAAAGGTTCATTTCAGCATTAAATGGCAAGTGGACTTCCGGTTGTATATCTGTGTAACGGAAACCAGCTCAAAGTCATGTCTTTGCAGAGAAACGTCATCGAGGTGGAAATTCTAACAGGTTGTGGCGATGGTGAGACAGTGTTTATAGCGCGTATAAAGTACAAATTCCCCACCATTACCAGTTAAAGCGCGTGCAGTTCTCTGGGAGTGTATGCTTTGCGATCAACAAGTCACAGGGGCCGACACTAAAGGCTGAAGGCTGCGGGTGTCGACCTCAGGATAAGCTGCTTCTCACACGGACAACTGTTACGTCGCTTGCTCCCGAGTCACCATTCCTGACTCTCTGTATATTTTGGCTGCTGAGAATAAAACTACAAACGTAGTATACAGGGAAGTTTTATAAAAATGTGGCTGTTATTGTAGTATATTGTGATGTCTTACGATTTCCATGCGAACGAAGTCGCGGGCAGAAGCTAGTAATATATAAACTAGATAATATCGGCGTTTCCTATCTGTTTACTCTGAGAAGAATAGCTGAAAAAAATCAAAGGGGTTACAGTCTCTTTTAAAGTCCAGATATAATCTTGGTCAGATCATGTGAGGACCATGTAGATTGGTGCTGAAATGGTCTTTTGAGGAAACAACCACACAGATTGAGCGGACCTGTCCAGTCAGTGCACGGATTTGTCAGTTATCGTGCAGCTCAACTCAGAACTTAAGAAGCTCAACGATTCGACGAACCAAAGAAAGGACATTTGGGTAGGCCACATAAATTACTCAAATTGCCAGATCATGATTAAAACTAACTGAGAAAAAAGTAAAAAAATGGCATAATCAGCCTATAATGTTCCCTCTGCAGGGACACAGGCCTCCTCTCTGTGAGACGGTGTAGGCCATAATCCACCACGCGGGTCCAATGCGGGTTGGTGGATTTCACATGCCTTCGAATTTTTGGTTCTAGAACATGTTGTGTGCCGGGTTTCTCACAATATTTTCCTTCGCCGTTTTGAGAACAGTAGTGATGAAATTCATTACACTAAGTAAAGTGCCTGCCTGGGTTCGAATTCACAACCTACAATTCATAAGTTTTTTTCAGTTTTATTATTATTAATTTCTTTGTATACTAGATTTGTTTGTTATGTTTTCTTTAATTTTTATTCTTAGATTTTTACTGCGCCTTTTTGTTTTATTTTATTTCATTTGTAATTTGAAGAAAACTTTTTTTCACTTTTATCTACCTAACATTGTTTTAAAATAAAATAAACGTTTAAATGGTAAAACCTCCATATTGGTGCCCAAGATACAGGCTTGCCTAGTTTGGGGCCAATATAAACGCTTTGTAATATTTTTTCTAGCAATAAAGATTTTTATTTTATATTGGGTTTTTCCATCTGGAATTTCTCAGTAGTAGCCCGGAGTCTGGATTTGTGCCCGGTTGATGGCAATAGGCTCGCCTCCTATTACATGGGACTTAAACATAATTGGCGAAATGTGGGTGTACTATGGGTACACCTCTGCCTAACCCTTCGGGGATTACAGGCGTGATGTTATGTTATGTATATTTTTATATTTATAAGTCGGGGCCGTTACCACTGAGCCCCCACTGCTCTAGACTCTGTTACCTGTTACAATTTTAGGGGATAAAACAATAAGGGATAAGCGTCTGTCTGTCTGCCTTGTACCATATGTTTACTACCAACTAAAGTCAGTTTCAGTCTTTTCAGCGTTACATCAAGTTTGGTTGCAGTTACTTGGCTATTTAATATTGAGGTTCACTAAGAGAGCAATCACTATATTAGAGAGTTAAATAATATTTTTAAGAGCGCAAAATGGGAATTATTAGTGTGGCGGCATCTATATTGCCACATGTGAACTACGCATCATACTGACGTCACGCGAAATACTGCATCACGCAAGCGAAGTTTTTCTCTCATACCTCTATCAGAGGTTCGATTAAATACATTCCAATGGCAATATTTTCTTTCGGAAATTATTGTAACGACCAATTTTACTAATTCAACAACAATTTCATGATAGATGTAGCCTGCATACCTAATTTCTTTGCCACGTGTACTTCAACAGAAAAGAGCAGTCTTTATCCAATACTAGCTTTTGCCCGCGGCTGCGCCCACGTGCATGTCAGAATATATCCCAGGGGAACGTACTACCGAGATTAAAAATACCCTTTGTGTTAAATCCAGGTTATAATAAACTATCTCTGTTTTCTTATAAATCTATTGGTTTACGCGGCGCACGTAAAGCTTCAAGTTGGCATGATTTTTTTCTGACTTCATCAACAATCATCGTCATATTTCAGCCAATTTACACAAAACCTAATGAATTATACACCTGAACCTTCCTCATAAATCACTGTCCACTGATGAAAACCATATGAAAATCTGTTCAGTAGATTTTGAGTTTATCGCGTTTAGACAGACAGACAGATGCGGTGGGGGGACTTTGTTTTTAACCCCCGACGCAAAAAGAGGTTTGACCGCTATGTGTGTCTTTCTGTGTGTCCTACTGTGTGTCTGTCTGTGGCACCATAACTCTTAGGCAGGTGAACCGATTTGAATAAAGTTTTTTTTTATTTGAAAGCAGGTTTTGTAGCAATGGTTTTTAGACATGTTTTATCAAAATCGGTTCAGTCATTTGAAGATTATCAGCTCTTTTCTAGTTGATGGATGGATGTGAGTATCTTCCACAGGTCTGGTCGATTTGAAATTTGGTATTATTTTACTTCAATGATATTAAAAGAACATAATAACCTTGAACTGATGCTGCAGCATCACCTGAAATTTGCAGGATACCCAACTCCCTTACCAACTTACAGCACAGGTATCGTGTTTGGGCTCATTAGAATGGTCTCAATGAATAGGTTTTAGATAGATTGTGAACAAGGTCTGGTGATGGAGTAGGAAAGAGAAATGAGGAAATGTTTGTATCAGGGGTTTTTAAAATTTTAACTGTTGAAATTATACTTGTGGAGGGGCTTGTGGCTAAGTAATAACAGCCGCACGGGTTGATCGATCAGGTTAAGCTACGCTTGCCGCGGTTGTTCCGTGGATGGGTAACCATCTTTACACATCGAGACCCTTCCGTGCCTCGGAATCTCGGCTGTCATTTGTAGATCTTTGACAGTCGTTACGGGTAGTTAGAAGCCCAAAAGGCGGACAACCAGTCTTACCCAGGGGTAACGTGTTACCTAGTAACTAGGTTGTGGAGGTCAGATAGGCAGTCGCTCCATGTAAAATACTGGTATTCCGCTGCATCTGGTTAGACTGGAAGCCGACCCCAACATAGTTGGGAAAAGGCTAGGCAGATGATGTTAAAATTGTACTTGTTTAATATGTAGTGATGTAGTCTTCATACCTAATTTCTTTGTCACGTGTACTACAACGGAAAAGAGCGAAGGTTTTTATCTAATACTATGCAAATTCAACCAGCGCTTTAGCAGTTTGTTTGGACATTAATAAATGTTTGCCGGCCTTCCATTGAATTTACTTGGAAAGTTTTCTTCAAGACTTTTAGCCTGCTTTGCATTTTGTGCTAAATTAAGTGGCGCTTGCATATTATTACTACCAGCTACATGATTGTGAGGTTAAGACCATTTTGACACGACTGTTTTATACTATCCGACTACCTGTAATATTTTTATAAATAGGTCCTGTACCCTAATTGCGTAATACAACACAATCACAATCTGTTTCGATTTGAAACAGATTGCTAATCCATTGCTTCAGAAGTTGGAAAAAAAGTCTGCTCAACAACGTAAATAACGCAATGAATGTTGTTTAACTGTCAAAATAAAACAAATTAGGCAAAATTGTCTACGAAAATAAGTTACGCAATTAGGGTACAGGTCGACCGATCTCTGCTCGGGTGAAAATAGGGAATGCTCATTTAATAGTATAGGATAGTACATACTGCAGCATTACACTGCATTATAAACCTTTTTTACGCGAACATAGGCCGTCTTATTTTTTCCTTTTTCATTTTGACACGAATTCAAAATTTTTGCAATGGAAGAGAAATATTGAATTTTTTTCTTGACAACCGTCAGTCGTCAGTAGAGCGTTGAGTTGTGAGAGCTATTTGATTGTTTCGCTGTGCGTAAAAATTTCTACGTCTTGATTGTGGCAGTTCTCGGGAGCAGTCGGGGATATTGTCCCCCAATACCCATTTGTTGATTCATTTATCCAGATACAAAGGCCGATTTTCGGCCCCACCCCCTGGGCCAGAGCCGGACTGCCGGTCGCACTCCTCACCAGCGTCCTCGGCGTCCGAGTTCGGTTAGCGGTCCAGGCCGAGTTAGCGGTCCAGGCCGAGTCAGCGGTCCAGGCCGAGTCAGCGGTCCAGGCTCAGTTAACGGTTCACGCTGAGTTAGCGGTCCAGGCGAGGCGTCCCTGGCACGATAACGTGATCGTGCTTAGCCGGGCGTCGGGACGGTGAACGGCAGTAAGCGGTCCTCGGCAAAGAGCCACCCTCCTGCGGACGTAGTTTTTGGTTTTCTTTTTTTTACTCTTATAGTATTTCAAAATTCAAAAAAATACTTCTTCTAGTATAAACATTTGGGCGTAATATATTGGCTTTAACCTCACCACACACTCATTTTTAAACTAATATATTTTCCGTAGGACACGTGTTACGTGTTACGTTATCTTAAAACCTGAATCTTTTTAAATTTTTAGTTCATAGTATACACCATTTAACCGTATGTAAAAAAATCTGGGAATTATTTTCTTCACGACTTTTCGGTACGCGTGCTTTACCCATTGCGACGGCTCGGTGTTTTGACGAATAGCTATTTGTCGGGAAGTCCGCGTCGTATCGCCTAACGCCTAAATTTCATTTTTCAATGGTCCTAAACCCTTTGGCTACTTAATTCCTGTTTTTATTTTTTTTATCTTTATTACAGTGTTCTTTTTTGTCTACCTTTTAAATATACAGTGTTGTTTTACCGCAATCATACTTTTCATTTCTTATCCTTACAACGCCCCGGGTTCGATTCCCGCGTGGCGTTGGACAAGTGGCAAGAAGACATAATATTTTTTGCTACAAACTGGCGCCCGAACACAAGTAAGTACACTTATTGTGAATAATAACTTACATATTTTTTTCGTTATTCCGTATGTGGTGTGCTCCCTAGTAGCACAAATTCAATTTCTACCTACTTGATTGGGTATATTTTCAGGTAACGAGACGTACACGAAGCCCTTCGGAGCTTGTTGGAAGGACAATCGACGCAGCCTGTGTCTTCTATGTTGAACATATTTAATGTCGTGTGATTGTTCATGTAATCTGTTTTAATAACAAATTCATGTAACCATATTCAAGAATTGACCTTTTATTTCGTCCCCGCAAATACATAATTGATCCCTGAATTTCATTCATCTCTTGTAGACATCGTTTTAGCTAGTACCCCGTAGTGTGTGTTTGGTGTGCGATTGTTTAGGGCGCAGCATAAGGTAAGCCTTTTTGAGTGGTGATTTTGCTAGATATCTAGTTTTTTAGTATCTAGTGCCACCTATTCCGTTATATTGCCGTTTTGTTGCTGTCGTCTCGCTCGGACATTGGATATAGGGTTTGGCTACACACGGCGAATTCCAATCGAAAACCTTTCTTTCAAATACTCTCCCACCTTAGGTCCAATAACCCCCCGTCTGTTAACCGATCTACAGGGATTCGATTAAGATAATAGTAATAGCGAAATATTTGCGTTAACAAAATTTACGTTTTCAAATTACGTAAATATTTGTTATCACCAACATTGTTCAAAATATAAAGGAGAATGACCATTCACTTTAGTGCTATTTGAAAGGACGTTGACCATTTTCATATATTGCCTTCGGTTCTGTAAACGTTGGTCGGTTGTACTTCGGGTCTTCAATCTTATCGTGTTTTTATTTTTTTGTCTTGTTTCGTCAATTTGCATCAGTATGGAAGACGAACATCTCCCTATTGCTTCAACTCCATTCCGAAACAGCCCCATAATTTCTAGGCCTCCTCCAATTCCACCCAGAACATCCAGAGCTTCAACGTCGTCTGTTATTCCATCTCCTATGAGGTCGGAAGATTGTCAACCGTATTTTAAAAAACAAATCTCTCTTTCAAAATGGAAGATTGATTATTCGGGAAATACATGTGTTCGCGAATTTTTCACCAACATCGATGAACATAAAGACGCGGATGACTTACCGGATTGCTATTTGCTTAAACGGTTTCATGAGGTTTTGTCCGGGGCCGCCTTAAAATATTTTAGATCGATTCGCCGATCCGACTTATCCTATCCAGAACTTAAACAATTGTTCATTAGGACATTCGGCCCGACAGATTTTGAATACAAAACCGAACAAGAGGTCAGAAACTATAAACAGAAGTCAGATCAACCTGTTAGAGATTTTATAATCCAAATTTCCTATTTGAACGATACTTTGAGCCGCCCGATTAGTAAACCCGACTTGTTGGAAATCGTAACCCATAACATGCACCCGAGATATTTCCCATGTTTATCGGTCCATAAATTTGCTGACTTTGATGCACTCATCGATACTGCTTCGCATTTTGAAAATTTCTTACCCAAATCCTCCAAAGCTGTTTCGGTCGTCTCTTCCGAAGCTCGATTGTGTCCCAAGTGTAGAAAAAACGGACACTCTTATCGTGTCTGTCCAGATTTTCCTGGCAGACTCTGTTTCAAGTGCCGGACTCCTGGCGTGATTACCCGGGATTGTCCAAATTGTAATCCAAAAGAATGCATAAGCCACCGGCAACACGCCGCCTATTTCTCTCGTACAGTGTCACCGGTGATAGCGTCGGACTCTTCCGATAATAGACCGTTTATTGAGATTTGGTTGAAAGGTCATTTGGTTAAAGCATTACTAGACTCGGGAGCTCAGATGTCCCTTATTAGTGATAGTTTGGCCCGCGAGCTAAGAATCTCTATGACATCGAACAGTTCATGTCCCCGTGCCATTTCTGCTAATAACTCGCCCATTGATATTTTGGGAACTATTTACCTTCCGGTTCGATTCAACGATACTACTTTTGTTCACGAATTTTTAGTTGCGCGTAGTATGTCTTCTCCAGTTATCTTAGGAATAGAGTTTTGGAACAAATTTGGTCTAACCTCCGTTTTTAGTAAAGCATTTAACAATAATATCAAAGGAAACATGTATATTCCTGCTACCGGTCATTCCTCTCCCCAGGTTTCTTGTGTAACCGAATCCCGATACATTCATCCTCGTAATGTCTTATTACCTGACCAAGAGCGAAGTTTACAACAGGTCATTGATGAGTTTGAAGTCATCTCATCTGACAAGGTTGGGCTTGGAAAAACTACCTGGCTATCACACAAAATCAACACGACAGGACAGCCAATTAGGCAAAGGTTTTACCCTCTTTCACCCGTTAAATTAAAAGTTCTCAATGAGGAGATTGACAAGATGCTAGAATTGGGTGTTATCCGACCATCTCGTTCACCTTGGGCTAGTCCCGTAGTCATGGTCACCAAGAAAGACGGTTCCGTCCGCTTTTGCGTTGATAGCAGAAAGTTGAATAGTGTGACCATCAGAGACTCGTATCCTCTCCCCCGCATTCAAGATATTCTTGACAACCTTCGGGGCGCAAGATATATAAGCTCTCTCGATTTCAGGAGTGCTTTCTGGCAGATTCCTCTCGCGGACGATGAGAGTTGCAAAAAGACGGCATTTATAGTCCCTCAACGCGGCTTATTCGAGTTCGTCAGAATGCCATTTGGGCTCACTAACGCAGCCTCTGAAATGCAGCGTCTTACCGATCTGATTGTCAACTTCGAATTCACTTCGACTAGCAACGACTGTGTTTTCGGCTACGTCGACGATCTCATTTTAATTTCCAAGGATTTCCACAGCCACCTCGCTCTCCTGAGGAAGGTGCTAAGCCGCCTCAAGGAGGCTGGTTTGTCCATTAACCTAAAAAAATGCGAATTTTGCAAAAGTGAGTTAAGGTACCTGGGTTATATTGTAAACGAGAAGGGTCTTCAGACCGACCCTAGCAAGCTTGATGCTATTAAGGACTATCCCACTCCTACCACCGCTAAATCATTGCGCGGGTTTATTGGGATGTGTTCTTATTATAGGCGTTTTGTTAACGGTTTCTCCTCTATAATAGCTCCTCTCACTGCTCTTATTGGCAGAAAGAAGGGTCGGGACCCAATAAGCTGGGACGATGCTGCCGAACAAGCATTCGTTAAGCTAAAGGCCGCATTAATTAACACTCCCGTGATGGCTTGCCCAGATTTTTCCAAGCCATTCCTGTTACAATGCGATGCATCAGCTGTTGGTCTCGGTTCCGTTCTTTCCCAAAAGTTTGATGGTGTGGAGCATCCCATTGCTTATTATTCCCGCCTTTTTTCCAAAGCAGAACGCAACTACAGTACCACCGAGCGGGAACTTTTGTCGGTGCTGGATTCTATTAAGCATTTCCGCTGTTATTTGGATGGAATGAAGTTTTCCGTTTTAACGGACCATATGGCCTTGAAATGGCTTCTCACGCTTAACAACCCTTCTGGTCGTTTGGCCCGATGGGCCACTATCATCTCCCAGTATACTTTCGATATAGTCCATCGCAAGGGATCACAGCATGTAGTTCCAGATGCCCTATCCAGGATCTACGCAAGCCCTGTAACGTTCGATCAGGGTCCCGAACAGACTAACGACAGATGGTACAAGAAGGTTTACTTGGGTGCTCGTGATTCACCCCAGATGTTTCCCGCATACGCCATCCAAAACGGCGTCCTCTTGAGACGCATGCCTGTCGCTAGTCCTCTGTCACCTGGTCCTTGGCGTATTGTTTTGCCAACAGAGAAGATTCCTCTAGCCATCTGGGAGATTCACAATAATTTCCCATCTATACACCCTGGGGTTATGAAGTCTTACCTTAAGATTAAAGAGCGCTTCTATTGGCCGAACATGTTTCGGGATGTTACCGAAACTCTAAAGCGATGCGAAATTTGCAAAGCGTATAAGATCGCTAACACACAGCCACGTGGCCAGATGTGCTACCCAAAAGAAGTTTCTTTGCCCCTACAAGTAATTTCTATTGATTTGATTGGTCCTCTACCTACCGCTTATTACGGTTATAAATATATCCTATCTATGGTTGATGTGTTTTCAAAGTATGTTTGGCTGATTCCCTTAAAAAAGGTGAATGCCGCTTCTGTAGTTAAAGCCCTAGAATCAGAAATATTTTTGAATTTCGGCGTTCCACGGGCTATTCTTTGCGATAACGCTACAGTCTTCCGTAGCAATCAATTTATAAACTTTCTTAGGTCTTTTCACATTGGCCCCCCAATTTATACGCCTTATTATACTCCACAAGCTAACACAGTGGAACGCTATAATCAAAGTGTTGTTACCTGCTTAAGTATTTTAGTCGGGGAAAATCAAAGAAACTGGTCGAAATTGCTACCCAAAGTTAAACTTTATCTCAATTCATGTATCAATTTAGCCACAGGTTTCACTCCAAACTTTCTTATGTTTGGGAGGGAAGTCCTTATGGATTTGACCCATGCCCAGGGGCAGACTCGAAGCGCCAATTTGGCTGAAAGTCGGTCTCGGCATGCGTCCAATCTGTCCTCCCTCACCGAGGTTTATGCTAAAGTGGCCGATAATCTCTCTATAGCCTTTCTCCGCAATTCCCGGTCTTACAACGCAAACCGTTCGGCTATCACCCTCAACGTCGGTGACACTGTGTGGAGGCGAAATTTCTCCAGGTCCTCTGGGACGGATTATTTCTCCGGCAAGCTTGCACCTCGCTTTGTAAAATGCCGGGTGACTAGGGTTATTTCTAGAACCACCTATGTCCTTCAGGACTGCGATTCTGTTCATTCTGGGTCATATCATATTAAGGATATACTGAAATAATGGTTTTTCTTGCCTGGCGCAAAACGTGATTTTTGGCAGTCTATATTTTACCCCCAAATTAATTTACAGAACGCTCAATTTGAAAATATACTGGGCATTCTGTACTTGCTCCAGTTCTTCCTTTCCCTAAATTCGTTGTTTCTTTACGAGTATATATATTTCCTACTTGCGTTAGCTAATTCAAATGAATCCAACGTAGAAATTATTTTCAAACTACGTAATTTTATAATATAAAAATTATCTAAAATAATCTGGTTACAAACTATTTTCAAACGGTCTTAGTATACGGCCTTATTTTTCCTGACTAACATTTTACTTCTTTTTTACATTGACATTCTAATTGTCACCGTTCTATCAGAAATTATACGTATTAAATTCATCTAAACATAAAAATATAAAACGCTTCACGCTAGGACAAAACGTGGTAAGCAGATCCCTTTATAATATGTTTTAAATTTGCAATTTACGCTATGTTAGGCGCGGAACGCTGCAGAGCTTTTTCTCTTCCTCTACTAGGGCACTAGTGTCTTGTCGCCGATTTCATCTTACCCGACTACGACAAAGAGGGTGTTGTTGACCTCTAGGTATGCCCCAGAGGCACAACATCCCTCTCATGTTACCACTCATCCTGTTAGTTAGACTCTAGGCACCAATTAGGCCGAAAGTCGACTAGGATGCACACCTTACAGATAGGGTCACTTAATTGTCTCGTATTTGATTGGACTGAAGTAGTTTTTGGACTCAGGCTCATTTTCATAGCCTGATGCTCTTTTTTTTGGCCTTGGTCTAATTTTTGACTTTAATGTTCTCGTCTTTTGACCTGAGTCTGTATTTTTTTTTCCTAACTTCAATCGGTATCGTTTTCTTCTTTTATCGTTACTTCTTTTTTCCATCTTCTCTTTATTCTATGCTAATGTTTTCTCTTCGTTACCTTAGCTATTAGTATCTTTGTTTTATCTCGTAACTTATTCTTGTTAGTCACTTTGTTCTATCTCGTAACTTATTATTGTCTTAGATAGGGTGTTTAGATAGATAGATAGGACTTTCGCGCGTTTAATTTATTTGTAGGTTTAGTGGATACGTCTGGAGCTCGCATCGGTAACGTATAGGTTCGATCCGGTTCAAAGTTATTCTTTACCGGTTGCACTCCAATTCTCGTCCGGTAGGTTACTTTGGTTATTTTATTAGTCTAGGATTAGGTTCTATTTATCTTGTAGTTACTTATCGTTCAGCCGCCTCTCATAATACCCTCGGAGATATCATCTGACTCTAGTGATGCGACACTGTTTGGAATTTTTATCGATAGTATCGATTTTTTTTTTTTTGTTAGAAAGGGGGTACTGCAGCATTACACTGCATTATAAACCTTTTTTACGCGAACATAGGCCGTCTTATTTTTTCCTTTTTCATTTTGACACGAATTCAAAATTTTTGCAATGGAAGAGAAATATTGAATTTTTTTCTTGGTTGACAACCGTCAGTCGTCAGTAGAGCGTTGAGTTGTGAGAGCTATTTGATTGTTTCGCTGTGCGTAAAAATTTCTACGTCTTGATTGTGGCAGTTCTCGGGAGCAGTCGGGGATATTGTCCCCCAATACCCATTTGTTGATTCATTTATCCAGATACAAAGGCCGATTTTCGGCCCCACCCCCTGGGCCAGAGCCGGACTGCCGGTCGCACTCCTCACCAGCGTCCTCGGCGTCCGAGTTCGGTTAGCGGTCCAGGCCGAGTTAGCGGTCCAGGCCGAGTCAGCGGTCCAGGCCGAGTCAGCGGTCCAGGCTCAGTTAACGGTTCACGCTGAGTTAGCGGTCCAGGCGAGGCGTCCCTGGCACGATAACGTGATCGTGCTTAGCCGGGCGTCGGGACGGTGAACGGCAGTAAGCGGTCCTCGGCAAAGAGCCACCCTCCTGCGGACGTAGTTTTTGGTTTTCTTTTTTTTACTCTTATAGTATTTCAAAATTCAAAAAAATACTTCTTCTAGTATAAACATTTGGGCGTAATATATTGGCTTTAACCTCACCACACACTCATTTTTAAACTAATATATTTTCCGTAGGACACGTGTTACGTGTTACGTTATCTTAAAACCTGAATCTTTTTAAATTTTTAGTTCATAGTATACACCATTTAACCGTATGTAAAAAAATCTGGGAATTATTTTCTTCACGACTTTTCGGTACGCGTGCTTTACCCATTGCGACGGCTCGGTGTTTTGACGAATAGCTATTTGTCGGGAAGTCCGCGTCGTATCGCCTAACGCCTAAATTTCATTTTTCAATGGTCCTAAACCCTTTGGCTACTTAATTCCTGTTTTTATTTTTTTTATCTTTATTACAGTGTTCTTTTTTGTCTACCTTTTAAATATACAGTGTTGTTTTACCGCAATCATACTTTTCATTTCTTATCCTTACAACGCCCCGGGTTCGATTCCCGCGTGGCGTTGGACAAGTGGCAAGAAGACATAATATTTTTTGCTACAATACTAATTCCATGCTGTCATGATAGTAGGTACTTACTAATTCCACGCTGCCATGTCATTATTCTAAGGTAGCCATCTTGTTCTAAACTTTGGGAGACCGAGCTCAGCTCGGGTGAAAATACGGAGAAAACGAATTTTCAAAGATGCTAGCTAGATCGATTTTTCGCCCCGTAAACCTATCGTAACTTTTATCGAAATCGTTAGATCCGTTTTCCAGAACGTGATTATATATTATAAGTATATACATATTGCTAGTTTAATAGTTTAGGTTTTAGTTAAGTTTACACATGTTTTTATTACCTAAACTAAAATCTGATCGATCAATAAAACAGTTTCTAACAACCGGTTAGTAAAATTAGCATTTATTGCTGGTTTTACAATGATTTTTCTATACCTACATTTTTTTTTTCGTGCAGTGCACTTTTTTAAACAGCTTGTCCTTTGATAATGACCTCCTCTAATGAGTTCCATCTCTCTCTGTCGCTCGCTCTCTGATTCAACTTTTGACCAGCTACTCTTTTGACGTCGTCTTCCTAAAATTTCCCTTTTCGTTTTTGCTCCCTTTTTCCATCCCTTGGGTAACACTGTTATAAATTTAGTCCATTTCTCTTTTTCCTCTTTTAAAACATAAGTCCTACCCATCGCCATTTTTTGTTTTTTCACACTTTTTTGCATATGTAAACTTAGTTAAAGAAAAAACAGTGGCACTCCGGGAGTGCCGACAGAAGTGAAAATTTGAAAAAAATAATCGGCACCTCGGTAATCAACGCGTTGATGTCTTTTTAATGGTCAAAAGTTGGTGTCGTAACAGTGTCGCGAAATCAATTGTTTAGTGCCATCTCAAAAATGCCCAACGCGCCTAAAGAAGTTTTCACTTCAAAAAAAAATAAAAAGGAGATGTCCGCTTTTTGTACGGACGTTGGTTTTTTATTCCGAGAAAAATCTAACCAGCAGCAAACTACATCTAAATAAAAACGACAGAATATGGAACTAGGAACCACTGAAATAATATTTTTAGATCCCTCCATTTAAGAGAAAAATTATTAACTATTTAAAGTACAAATATTTTATTTGTTGATGGCAACTATGATAAATATGATATAAATTGACACTTGGTACAGTCATTACTGTCAATCAATTGACAGTGATGAAGTTAAGTTAGTTGAGTTAGTGGTCAAGTTTACTATTTTATGGGGTGTGTTCACTATATTATCCTACATAATTAGAAAGGTTTGTTCGTTTTAGGAGTAAATTCTTACTAAAATAAAAATCGATTTTTCTCAAAATTGGAGGTCTTTAAAAATGTATGATATAGTTAGAACTACTAGTTTTTGGGATGTCTATCCAAATATATTTAACTTATTCTGGTTAGAATTATTGAATAATAAAAAACCATTTTAGGACATGCCCTTTATTGAGTTGTTGATTGTGTTGTGTTGTATTGTTGGTTTTAGTTATACTTTTTAATCTTACTTTGTCTCTTCTCTTGACTCCGATTACACTTATTTCTATACCGTAAACTGTTAGGAGAAGCACAATAATTATTTAAAAGACTAATTAAGGCGATAGTTAAACGACAATGGACATAATTCAAATGCCCAAAGAGTTTCTTTTTAACTGACTTCAAATAGGAGGAAGTTCTCAATTCGACTGTATGATTTTTTTTTTGTGTTTTTGTTACGCGATTACTCCTCCAATAATGATTTTGATGATTCTTTTTTGTTTGGAAGGTCATATGATACTTCAGAGGACGGTGGTTCTATATAAATTTTAATAACTTTGCTTCGGTAATTTTTGAGTTAGCTTCAATAATATTTATTTCTCCCACTTTGTATATGGGGATGATGCTATAATAAGTTCCTGTCACTATTATTTATATTCTCAAAACTTCTAAGTTTAATGAAGGCTCATACACGAATAAATATTCCTATTAAGTACCTACCTGCAGACATAATTATTATAAATCAAGTATTTTCCATAAAATTTTCGAAATACTAACTTGTTTAGGTCAAAAAGTTTTAAAATGTAATTGAATTTGTATGGAAATGAACACATTATTATAATTGCTTCAATCCAATCGAATGCTGAGGTCACAAACCTGATTCCAAACACACGATTTAAGGTCAAATAATACAGTACAAATCAAGTTTTACTCAATAAATAAACACATACCTACATTTCTTTTGATATTTACATACACACAAACAAACTAATACTTTTTTATTGCGAGTATAACAAAGTCATTTTGTGGGGAAAAATACATCTAAATAGTATCCTGTACGTATTCAAAGTATATGGTCGAACCTTGAAGAAACTATCAAGTTAAGCAAGCCAAAGATATAAAAGTATTTTGTTGCTTTGACTATCAAGCAATAATCGTGCAAACAAGTATAGTGCCTTTATTGATATGTTTTTTGTACTAGTAATATTTTTATGTATTTTCATGTTGCCTGTAAGTAATTATTACATTTATAAACGTACTACTAAGGAAATTATTTTACATGTATTGTGTAAACAATAGGTCTGTGTCCAAAAAATTATTTTTTTTGTCCGTCTTGTAGATTATTAAAAAATATTGAATACGTATTTTTTTCTTTTTTGACGTAATCAAAAGATTACGGCGATACATTGAGTTAAAATGTGGCATGACGTCACGCCTTGCTAGATTTTATAAGACGTTGTGACGTAGCGAGCCCCCACTCCCAACTTTAATGCGTGTTTTCTCAGTTATTTTTGATTAATATGATAAAGCAAAAAATACGTGTCTAATATTTTTTTATTATTTGAAAGACGGACTTAATAGAATATCTTTTTTTACCTAGACAACTACCCAATTGTTGGTTAACTTAAATAAATAAATGTTTGCGAGTAGAGTTAAATATTTTAACTTATTATGATTGTACTTGTGTTGTTGTCTGAATTTGTGTCCGGTTGAAGGCAATAGGCGCGCCCTCTATTACATGGGACTTAAGCCGTAGATATTTATGACAGTGACCTTGAATGGTTAGCTTGCGTCTTCTGTACTGAGCTCACGCAACGCGTCGTACGTCCAGCCAGTAATAGGACTCGCCCATCAAAGAGCGCTGTCCCAAATTAGACGCATTATTAATTTATTACACGTAAAAAAAGGTATTTTAATAAAAAAAGTATACTAAAAGATTAATAATTTAATAATCTTTAAAATATTGAAGTTTTCAGAAAAATACGCTTGATAGATTTTGCGTCATTCTCAGTTTTTTATCCGCGTTAGATATAATTTTTGAAATTAATTTCACTATGTAATATAAACATAATCAAAAGTATGCCTATATTAAAATATTAAAAAAATGCTTTTATTTAACATATATTTTTTCCAAATCACTAACACTATTCGTTTAGACGTCATCTTCAGTATAAAATCATTAAAATTCAGTTATCGTCCCCTTAAACATACATAACTGGCGAAATGTGGGTGTACCTACTATGGGTACACCTGTGCCTAACCCTTCGGGGAAACAAGGCGTAATGTTATGATATGATTGTACAAATATTTGTATGCTTTTAATTTTATTAAGTGGCTTGATGGCAATTGACCAGCGCGCTGCAACGTATGTAAACATCTGCAATACCAGGGGCATCGCTGGGGTGATCGTGATGCCATCCTAATTGTATCTACAACCTAAAGCTAAAACATACAGAGCTTACTATCACTAAACATATTACACATGAAATATCCAGTGTACCTTATAGATCAAACAATCTGCCTAGCCTTTTCCCAACTATACTGGCGGCTTCCAGTCTAACCAGATGCAGCTGAATACCAGTATTTTACATGGAGCGACTGTCTATCTGACCTCCACAACCCAGTTACTGGATAACATACTTAGTAAGACTGGTTGTCAGCCTTTTGGGATTCTAATTACCCGTAACGACTGTCAAAGATCTACAAATGACAACCATGGACTTAACGTGCTTTCTGAGGCACGAAAGGGTCTCGATATATGTAATGGATGGTCACTGATCCACGAAACGACCACGGCAAGCATACTTTTTAACCTTCGATTGACCCGTGCAGCTGTTATCATTTAGCCACGACCTTATCCCGAGTCACGAGCCGAGAGTACCTAGTAGGTATCCGGGTAATATTCAGAATACCTACATTACACCATATTATAACCACCACCACCATATTATTATTATAATTGAAAAGCGTATGCTGAGATGGTTTGGGCATATTGAGAGAATGAATGAAAGGCGACTAACAAAATGTATTTACAAGGCTGATGTAAAGGGAAAGGCCGGGTGGGGACGCCCTAGGAGGACATATACTGACCTTATTGGTGATGTTCTTCAGAAAGGCCAGGTGCGTAGTACTCGCAACCGGCGTGCGTGTATGACCAGATGTATGAACGTAAACGAAACAAAAGGAGTATGTAAGGATCGTAGCAGGTGGCGTTCTGTAGTTTCTGCCTACCCCCTTGGGAAGTAGGCGTTAGTTTATGTATGTATGTATAACCCTCATAGTTTCATCTCTCTACAGCGTGTTTGATGTCCCATAAATCTAATGTACCAATAATACAAAAAGAACAAGTGTTCCAAAAACACATAGTTTCAAAGATAACAAAATATTAGACTCTCGATGTGTGTATCTAAGTTTCATTGATACGTACGAGTAAATCCTTTTCATTCAAACCAATCATTCATTACCGGTGAAATTAATGATCTAGCATTACCGGTTTCAAAACTATCCATTTTCCATTGAGGCCCGTATGTAATGTGTATTAAGATTTTTAATAAACTACCGAAGACATAAAGAAATAAAATTAAACAATTTATTTAAAACAAAATTGTTCACTCGTTTGAACCAGAAATGCTACTACACATTGCAAGAGTTTTTTGAGAAAAAAGTATAATTTAATTGAATTTGTTAATAAATAATTAGAAAGTAATGACATAAATAGCTGATCATTGACGATTATTTGTATACATACCAAAATATTTAATTTATTTGTGTTCATTAATTTTATTTTTGATTGAATTTATTCTTATTCACTCATAATAAATAATATAATATAATTCGATAGCTACAGTAATAATTAACAATAATTATTCTATTATATTGATTTGAAGCATGTTTTGTAATGTAATGAAATGTAATTTATTAATTTTATTTTGTTTTGTTTTGTTTTCAAACATGCACCCTGTAAGGGCACCCCTTACAGGATGCATGTTTGAAACTAATTAATCTTATTCTAACCTCTGTACAACATGTTTGCAATAATTTGATTTGATTTCATAATATACAGGTTGACTGAAGTCAACCTGTATATTATGAAATCAAATCAAATTAGTTATGAAAGAATTAGTTATGTGAATTTGTTATGGTGACCCACCATAACAAATTCGCATATAGAAGAGGTCATTTGCTAATTATTATTAGACCTTACTTTCCCTAGCTAAAGTTTTATACTTTAGGAGATATCACAATTTTTATATTTTTCTAAAATTTGACATTTAAGCATTCATAACTTTAGTTTTTTCATTATTTTAGTATTTTTTTATTATTTGTTGGTAGTCATAAACATTTGTGGTTAAAATGCGTCTGAACTTCCCTCAAAATAGGGTTAAAAAATAAGATATTATGCTAAAAAAAATTAAAAATACTTAAAAAATATTTAACGATTAAATTCGATATAAAAAAATTACGGTGTTTCAATAATTAATTTTAATCTGAGTAAAGTAGCTAAAATTGACATATCTCCTAAACTATAAAACTCTAGCTAGAGAAAGTAAGGTCTAATAATAATTAGCAAATGACCTCCACTATATGCGAATTTTGCTATGGCGGATCCAGATCCAGTCACCCTGTATAATGCTAAGAAAATGCGATGTAGTCATATATTTTTTATGAACAAAAATAGTTTGAATTCAACGTTTTTAATTTTATTTCACGTAACAAGGCTGTTTTACATAAACAATCGTGATTTTGTCGAATTATCTTATGTGAAAAATGAAAAAAAAATAAAACATGCCAGTTGATTCTTTGACATGGTCTGATTAATACCCTAGAGTTATGGAATATCAAAAGAATACCTTACCTCATAAGAAATAATAAAGAATATAAAGAAATAATAAAGAATACCAAGAAATATTACCTTACCTTACCTCATAGGCTTTCTGCGAAATTTATTTGTCTAACAATAGATTCGAACTAAAAAAGAAAACTCTTCATTTTGCAGAAACACGGCAGTACACGTGTAAGGCTCTTTATTTTGCAGAAACACAGCGGTACACGTGGAAGGTGTAACTACACGTGTCACTTGTTTACATAAGCACATGTAAATTTCATCGTGTTTCGGCGTCACAGCAGCAGGTAAATTCAATTAAATATCTTTTACCTATTGGCTTAAATTTTTACATAACTACATGTTACGTTGTTTGTTAGAAAAATAAATAATATTGATAAATGATAAATGATTTTATTTCTGTAAGTAGGTTTGTACAAACACTTTTACACGTCAATCATATTTTAAAAACTAGATGAGGTCGGCGTTTCCTATCTGACTACTCTGAGAAGAAAGGCCGAAACAAACTCAGAGGTCACAGTCTCTTTTAAAGTCCAGACATAATCTTGGTCAGATCATGTGAAGGCCATGTGGATTGGTGTCTGAAGTGGTCTTTAGAGGTAACTTCGATAAATTAAACAAAGAAGAACAAAAAGTGTTTGACTGAATGTGCGGTTTTATAATTTCTGATATGACGATATTATCGCGTCCATAAAATGTATTGAAATACGTGCACGTTATAACGGGCATGTTTGCGGAGGCGCGCACCGACTGTTTTCACGCCACCATGCGCAAGCTGTGCGCGTCCTTAGTGCGCAGGGTGCGGGCCAGCTCCAATACTGTCCTGAAAATGATCGCTGAGCGATTTGACTGTCCCTACATACGACAATGCTGTAACAGACATGTATAGCCAGGGCACTTAATCTGATTGACACTGACCTATATTATTATTAATGACTTGTTTGACGAAATCTATAATTTTTTAATTTAATATTAATTCTGTGATTAATTCTGTGTAATTCTACATATCATTTTAATTTCAATTCTGTGACCCTATAATTTGTATTACTCATTCGTTTATTTTAATTGAATTTGACATTTTATTTTTATTTGAATTCTTTGATCTTTATAATGTGTACCTATTTTAATTGCATTGACATAATTTTTATTATGTTGGTTTTGTTAGATTGTGTGTTGCAGTATAGTTAAATTTTATTTGATGTGTGTGGGTTTTGCCTGAATTAAATGAATTTTAATTTTTTATAACGTCATCGTGGACGGAAATTTAAAAACGTCTTCATATTTTACATTTCCATACAAAATCCTTCCCAGTTGTAATGGCTAGGGTTGCGCAGGCCGTTAACGGATAGTTAGGTAGTTGTAGGATAGTGAATAGAAACAGCTGGATAGATTTATAGGTATGATTTAGATAGTAAATAATAATAAAATGTTTATTTGTATAGTTAGAAAAACACACATAAGTACACAAGGATTATATAAATATTGTTCAATAGAGTCACATTATAGGGCAAACTGCTGCCTCCTAAACTAGGCCAGAAGCTTGTGCTTTAGGAGCTAAGTTCCTCCAGGTATAATGGCATACAGTTGATACTGAGTGTCGTGCAAGTACTTACTCGTAAAAAACAACATAAATGAAACAAAACAATGCCTTAATTTAAATACCGTATAGATAAAATATTCTTTATTATGTACACCATAAAAATTACAGACATTAAAATAGAAATTTTACATTGGGTAACACAAAGGGCGGTCTTATCGCTAAAAGCGATCTTTAACAGACAACCTTTGGATGGATTTAGATGGAAAAGGAGAGACAATACTGCAGGTAGTCAGTGGTGTACCATTTACATATACAACAGAATACACAGATTACTCCACCATGAATTGATTTTAATGAATTTTTTTGTTTGGTAGGTCATACTTCAAAGGTGGTCTCAATAATTTTTTATAACTTTGCTTGGGTAGTTTTTGAGTTAGCTTCAATAATACGTATTTTTTCCCACTTAGTATGTGGATGATATGTTAAGTTCCAACTTGTGTGGGGTAAATACCACAACTAAATAATGAATAATGAAAATTTTTTTTTACAAGACGAAGTCGGTTGATTTTCTTTTTTGTAAAAAGGTTTTTAAATATAGCAGCCTTTGCTGAGATAGGAGCCTTTTTGGCCTCGCACAGGTCGATTATTACTATTTTTTCCTTTCGGTAATTAAAAAAAAAATTGTTAGTTTTAGATGCTCCTTTTTAGGGTTCCGTAGTAAACAAGGAACCCTTATAGTTTCGTCATGTCCGTCTGTCTGTCTATCCACGGTCTAGCTCCGAGACCCTTAGTACTAGAAAGCTGTTATTTAGCATAGGTATACATATTAATTACGCCGACAAAGTGGTAAAACAAAATTATGAAAAATATTTTTTTTTTAGGATACCTCCCATATACGTAAAGTGGTAAAAAATTTGTTTGTTTTTTTTATCCCATGGTGTGGGGTATCATTGGAAAGATCTTTCAAAAACATTATGAGTTTGTTAAAATTATTTTTAGATTCAGGTATTCGTTTGCGAAATATTAAGCTTCAAAGTGCTTGTAGCGGTTACACCGCCACATACAAACTACTCATCAAAAGACATGACGTCACACAAATCCTGCATCGCGCAGTTAGAGTTTACCGAGCGATCAACATACATACAAGACTTCAACTTCAAACCGATGGGCAGTTGCCCACCAGACACAACACCCGTCTGGTCGGAGGATCCTCCCTTTTCTATGGTGGATGAGTGAACTTTACACCCTGTTCCTCATGCCCCTAAATTGGTGACCCCCCGAGTATGAACGTCAACGCAGCCTTCGTGCAAATACTTCGGCGTGACGTCATCATCATCATCACTCCCGCAAGCTTTCGTGAGGCGACTCACACAGCCGGCCAGCATCCACGGCTTCAACGGGTATCCTGACCACCAGCATGCAGCGAACGCGCATTCCTGGTCATCACCCTCAGCCTCATCACCCCGACTCACTGGGGAATAACCCCGACTCACTGGGGAATCACCACAAACAGTTCCGACTCACCGCGAACTATGTGGCACCCGATTCCGACTCACTGGAACCACAGCTGGCACTGTGAAGCATCGCAAGATTCAGCCCACTACTATTGACCTCCGGTCTCCGGAGGGGAGTGATGTAGCGGTTACACCGCCACATACAAACTACTCATCAAAAGACATGACGTCACACAAATCCTGCATCGCGCAGTTAGAGTTTACCGAGCGATCAACATACATACAAGACTTCAACTTCAAACCGATGGGCAGTTGCCCACCAGACACAACACCCGTCTGGTCGGAGGATCCTCCCTTTTCTATGGTGGATGAGTGAACTTTACACCCTGTTCCTCATGCCCCTAAATGCTAATTTTTGTTAGTTTCAAGTGTGTGTCCCCCTGCCAGCTAAATGGGTGGTTTTGAATGTGTGACAAAAATCACAGTAGTATTTTATATAACGAAATTAAAAGAAAAACTATCACAGCTAAGTAGGCTCTACAAGTTAACGAGTAATAATCGACCAACTTAACTTTGCAGTTGCAAAAACATGTTTTCCTATACATTCCGTCTGGAAGAACATGATTATCAACTACAAAGTTAAGTTTGTTTTTGGGATAAATTCATCCCAACTACGGAACCCTTCATTGTGCGTGTCCGACACGCACTTGGCCGGTTTTTTAGTTGTTATTACTGTTTGCATTTTCTGTGCGTGTCCCAAATAAAATAGTTTTCTTTGTTTTCTTTCTTTCACTACCCCGTCTAAACGCTCTTCTCATGCTACCGAATAATGTGTAAACTAAGTAGGTACTATCGCAGACAGACATATTTGTACTCCGTTAGTCCTGCTTGCAGCGCTCGGCCGCTACAGTAACACTTACGTACCTACAAAATAAAGGGGCGCTAAACAGATGTGGTCATCGTGTGCACGGGATTTTGTTTTCAAAGTGGTTAGATATGATACCGCGATAGTACATACAGTATAGTAGTATATAGTAGTACATACCCACATGGCAAGCACAATGTACTTCCCAAAATCAATATCCTAAAACCCCTCTGCATCTTAGTGTTCATCCGTCCACTGCACAGAGTTTGCTCTACCCGTTCACATAATCCTTAAACACTTAAACTACCCTCGAACTGAACCATTTAGAAAGTTCTATCCCAACTGTTTTCACAGGTGGTCCAACTGCGCGTTCAATTTAAGTAAACGCCATCTATTGATGGCAAACGGCACTAATCCATGCAAGCGAGGAAACTTTTAATTTAATCTAGCAGAATGGTAATAGTTTTGGGTTTATTTCTAGTTTAGTATTTGTGTGGGTTTTGATTAAAATAAGGAATATTTTATGATATGACACGAGTTTAGGTCAGTTCGTAGACGCTCCGGTCGAGTACGAAAGTAAATAACATTTTCTTTTATAATGATAAGCAATTAACTAGTAAATATAATGAACATTAATATTTTGTAACAAAATTTATTAACATTTTGCAGTCGAAATGATGATGATGATGATGATGATGAACAAAATATATTTACATCCTGCAGGTATAGTGTTGGTTGGATTTAAAAAAATATTTTTGCATAGTATAGCCCAATTCTTGAGGAGGGCTAGAACAAAGTCACAGGCAGAAGCTAGTCATTCCTTAAATTTTAAATTATGATTAGTATCTACTCATTCACTAATTAGCAATTTAATAGGAAGGAAGGTACTTTACCCAAATGTTATCTATTCAGAGTTAGTAAATTGATACGGAAATCAATAGGTCCATTAGTGGCATTAATACTATAGAATTCAAAGCCGCATAATACATACGTAGATACCTGCAGAAGGTTGGCTTCATACAATGAATGGAAACTGACGCACGCACACATAGACGCGCACGTACAGGGATCTCAAATTATCTCAAACAAATACCAGTCGCGAGTACGCTTGCACTCGCTTTACATAAGTCGTGTGTTTTACTTGTGGTTATCAAGTGTACAACGACGCTGTGAATGTCTGTGTAAGCGTAGGAGCTCTCGATACCGGTCTAGACAATGGCGAAATCCGAAGTGCGTGAGTGTGTGCGTGCGTGTGTTATGTGCTGACGCTATCACACTACTTGTCTTCACGCACACGTTCACAGCGTGTTTGTACACTTAGTTACCACAAGTAAAGCGCGCGTCGCTTCGTAGATAAAAATACTGTAACTATTTAGTGTCATTTCAAAGGTTAAACTGATGAAATTGAAGCGTTTCCATCGAAAGTGGGTCACCTTTACGAGAATCAGGTCATTTATTTTTAAAAGGTTCTACTTTCCGAATTGGTTTTCCAATTTAAGTCTAACAGGCTCTTAAAAATATTACGATTATTTTTTCACGGTGTAATAAGATTGATCTTTTGTTGGATGTTGTCCTTAACGAATACTTTATGTAAGAAAAAAGAAGTTAAATATATGTGTTTACGTTTCACACAATATTGTAATGTTACTCCAAATGATATTAGTTTTTATAAAAAATAGTACTGAGATACCTAAACCGAAGATTTAAATTGTTAGATTCGCCCTACCGCGTAAAAGATAGTCGCGTTTCTGTTTCGTTTTGACACACGACGCAGTAATTTGACTCGATTGTCATAAATTGTAATGGAAACGCTATTTAATAATGTGTGATTTTTTAATTTATTTTTTAGGTAGGGCATATCGTAGTTGACCTCTGAGATCATGACTACTTAACCGGGCTTTTCTGTGGGTGCCTTAAGCTACTACACTTAAAACCTCCAGCCAGGGGTTATTCAACTATGCTAATTAAAACTATGTGAACGCTCGCTAAGGGCACCCCCTGTGGGGTACGAACCTCGGCTTAGGGCGTCAACCGGAGGGAGGACATCAAAGCTGGGACGAGCTGGATAAAAGTTTTGATCATGATTATTAGTCGGGGAGTTTAAAGCTACGTGCTCAGCTGCAACAACTGCTGGCACCTCGTTATCGAGCAAGGGTCGGGGGGGGTATCATTTACTCGGGGACGCGGTCGCGATCGCAAAGGACCTCGGCGGCGAGGTTAGAATGAAATAATGTATGTTTTTTTTTTTAGGTCGTGCATCTCGTAGTTGACCTCAGAGATCATGACTACTTAACCGGGCTTTCCTGTGGGTGCCTTAAGCTACTGCACTTAAAACCTCCAGCCTTTTATAATGTGTGAGGTCAATCTTCTCAGTATGGAAACTTTTTCGCGTGACTAAGTACGGTGATGGCAGATCAAGCGATTTAAATTTTTGACCGAAATGTAGTTCTGTTCATAAAGTTTTCATCTTGTTTAAGAACCTTTAAAAAGAACAATGTATATTGGTGAATGTTACAGTTAAAATAGGCTAATTACTTTGCAGTAGGTATTGAAGTGTAGTTGTGTAATACCAGTATTTCAAATACCCTTAATTAGTTGGATAAGCTTCAGGCAATGCACACCTGTCCTATTGTTTGCCGCTTTATGCTTTGTGGCTTAACTATTGTACAACTCTCGACGGCTTACAACCAATCGGTATCAGAAAGAGCATTCGATTTATCTTTTGTATAGATTATTTTCTATTTTGTGAATAATTTATTTATTTTCTCATCACAAATGCAGATTTGTACAGGAAATGCTTAATCTAAAAATTGGGTTAACATTTGTGAGAGACTGGTGCCCGAAAAAGGCATAAAATACCTGTGTTACGGGTCACCAGGCCCCACAATACTTAAAAATGTACATATTAATTTAGATTAATTAGCAAACGCAAGTGATGAAGTTAAATTATTTCCTAGGTACAGTAACAATATAAAGAAAAAATAAATCTAGGCTGGACATTCATATATGTGGTTTAAGTGTGTGTACGTATGTGTGTGTGTGTGGGGGTGAATGTGAGAATGCTGTAGGCTTAGTGGACTCTGTTGACAATTTTCTATTTTATTAAGCACCTGGTACTTATTGAAAGACCTACACTGTCCTCCCATACCTAGTAACACTGTTATTTGAAAGTATTGTAAAAACCAATTATATTATTTTTAAAAGAGTAACCTTGCCGGCTCTTCTCCATAGGAAGCGATCAATTGGAACCATGCACCTAGTTTCTGATGTTTCATAAGTGCCCTTGTAGGTTTGTGTGTTTTTTTTTTTAATTTTGCCTATGTGTATGAACTAGATTTTAGATTATGTTTCTAATCTCGATAAAAGCTCGAATGAGAGGCTCGTGGCTAAATAATAATAGCCACCTGGATTGAAGGTTAAGCTACACTTTCACCATTACATATCGAGAACCTTCCGCGCCTCGGAAAGCACGCTAAGCCGGGTCGCGCTGTCATTTTTGTTTGTTTATAATCTCGGCTACACTAGGAAGGAAGTTACAAGACATAAATGTGTCGCGATTTATTCTGGTAAAAACCAGCAACATTTTTGTTTAATTCCTTAAAGATTTAAATCGTTAGATTCGCCCTACCAAGTCAAAAAAATAAAATAAAATATTTTTATTGTTCAACTAGGACTAGATCACAAGGCAAGGCAATATATAAAGCACAAGCATAAAGATTCTTAATCTAGTTAATGGGTGCCGTTAGATCCTAGATAGGTTACAAAATAACCTGTGTTTAGGAGAAAGTTCCGATCCCCGTCATAAATGGTTGACTTATTAATAGCACATTGTAAATATTGTGTGTAAATTAATCATTAAGCAAGCTACAAAATGAGATAAATTAAGGTAAACTTTAAATCTACAAAATAGCAATTTTGGAAAAGACAAATTTATGAATAAAAATGTTGTCACGTTAATTTCTGATTCATTTTGACAGAAGTGACTGTCATAGAAACGCAATATTTATTTGAAATGAGAATAAAAATATCGCAATATACTTCATAATAACGTTATAATTAATTTTCATTCATTTATAATAATTCATCTACACAATGAAAGTCACATTTCTAGCTACGTTAGAATTTGTTAAGTTGTTAGAACACTTCCTATTGGCACGAGAGAGCATTTGAACAGCTGTTTGTGATGGCTTTACCGAAAACAATGAAATTTCTCAGGCGTCTCTCACTCATTGTTTACTATGGTCGAATAATTCGGGATGTGTTAGCTCACTTAAGTCATAATTGACAGTTCTCGCGTGACATAAGTAGGTACCTACGTTGAAATGTGTGAGGGCAAATCTAACGGTTTTAAAACTTTGTAGGTAATTCTTGATAAATAACCCTGCTTAGACAAATAATTATGTTAAGGACAGAATGTGGCCGGAGGGTTGGAGCTAAGAAAATTCTTGCACGAACAGTGATTAACGTCTACAACTGCCTTTTATACAGGGAAAATACATCAGTGTATGGCGTCACTTCGTCGAAAACTTTTACTTTTACACATAATAAACTTATTTTCTCCAAAACACCACTGGCTGACTTCATTCCTTTGTCTTGCTTCTACATAAAAACAAGGAAAAGAAAAACAAAACAAACATTCTATTCTTGAAATTAAAATAAGAACACCGTTTCAGAACTGTCTTAAGGTCGCTGCATACTGGACGGCAGCGTTAGGACGTGGACGGGGTGGAGACAGAACTTGGTGTTATAAAAACACGGACGCATGTTTAATGCATACGCACCGCGACACTAACGAGTAACTAGAACAGATGGGCTGGACTGCGACCGAAGTGACTGTGTATACGCGGCTGAATCACGGAGAGGACGAGGCGCGCGCCTTGCGGCACATGCTAAACGTCGTTACCGACGATATTTTTCCTATCCCTTAGGTGCCATATCGCCGTCTTGTCCGTGCACGCGTGACGAATGCTCTTTCGTATATGTCGTGGCCAGATCTTAGAATTGATCAGTTCATGAAATGATCGACCATTTCATGAAATAGAATATCGACCGCTGGCCACATCATGATGTGGTCTGGCCAGATCATTGAATACTTAAAGTTTGAAGATATGAACAGTTAAACGCACGACCACTTCATGATGTGGCCAAACATTGGTGATCATATCAAAAAAGTGTCATAGCATGTAATAAAAGTTATTACATGTTATGACACTTTTTTTGCCGGGGGGCGATATCGTAAAATAGTTAGATTACCCACCGGTAGAGTGACATCGCGTTGATGTCACTTTGTTTGTGTTGTGTATTATGGCGGCGAACGATAATTCGATTGGAAAAACAATTATAAACATGCAAATGGAAGATAAAAGTTCAGTGAAGAATCGTTATACATTTACACTCATGGACAAATTTAGGGTAACGCAAAAAAAGAGTATAATTTCTCCTGTTATAATTAACGTGTGTACTGGCCACAAACATTAATTAGTAAACGCTATTAAAAAAAAACAAAGTTTTGGAATGTTTTTTTTTCAAATTTCATTTGTTTTATGTAATTATTGCATAATATTGCGTCCTTTCATAATGCGAAAAAAAAATCCTACTTTTGAGTTTGAGTTTAAATTTAGGTTTTGTTTAAATTTTTGCTTTGGCTGCCCTGTTTATCGTGTTAAGTGTGAATTGTTACTGCAAATAAACTGAGAATGCCAGATCTAAACACCACTCAAGTTGCGAAGGCTGTTACTTTAATTGAAACTGGGAACACCTACAAACATGTCGCCCAAACATTACGAGTATCAAAATCTGTGGTACACCAAGTTGTCAAGAGGTATCGACAAACCGGACAGTATACGAGACTCGCAAGACAGGGACGTTAACGGAAAACTGTGCCAGATATAACCAGTTCATTGTTATTCACACTTTTTTTCCGTTCCTCTAAATTTGTCCATGAGTGTATACCAAGCTACGTGACTATTATGAAATCCACTCGAAAAACGAGCGCTACCTTAAACAACCATGGAGTTAGGAACGTATTTCACATGTTATTATTTAACTATTTTAATGCGGGAACATTAAATTGCGTTTATTATACTTAACAAACTAATTACACGACAAACTTATATAACATCGCGAGTGTCGCGGAGGATGTCTGTACTGTGTAGGACATAGGTACGTCCTTTCCCGTCGGTGATCGGAACTTCCATCTTTTGCCCGCGACGATGGCGTGCTTTTATATCTGTAGGAATGTAGGTACTCCTAGTAGCGCAATCCTTTTGGTGTTGTAGCCTGACGACGTGATGTCCAACATCCCCCACCCGATCAACGGACCAATAGGCGATTTTCTAAGCTAGCGAGCGATCCCGTAAGTAGGTTAAACAATAGGAGCGAGCGAGATAGAGAGCCGTACTCTTCTAAGCCGTGGTAAGGCTTTTGGAACAACTTTATTTAATTTATTTAGTTTGTTAGAGTTTTCTCGTGTTACATCCTCCCCCACTAGCCTAACTAAGTGACCCCACAGTTTGGCTAGTCTAAATACCTACGTGGCCTACCCCGTTTACGCTTCTCCCTAACTGGAGGTTCTACCTGACCAGCGAAAGGCGTGAGGTTCGAAACGTGATATTTCCCTACGTTTCTCTCAGTCTGAATATTCTCCAGACCGTAGGTGGTTGGGCTTATTATCTTCCCTATTTTATATGGGCCGTCACGGCGTGGGATGAACTTCGCAGATTGTCCTCGTCCTGCGTCGTTCGGTCCTTGTGTCTTAAGTAAGACGAGTTCACCTACCTTATAGTCTGGTGGCGGCCTTCGTTTCTGATCAGCGTTACCTTTCTGAACAGCCTGTGCCTTCTCGTGAGTGTCCCTGGCCTCATCCAGGGTTTCAGACATCTTCTTCAAATAAGGAGTAATGCTAGGCACGAAATTATCGCATTCTACGACAGCCCTCATATCTGTCGCAGAATCGGAGGGAGCTCGCAGCTCTCTCCCAAAGGTGAGATATGCCGGCGAAAACCCTGTGCTACTGGTAATCGCAGAGTTCATAGCAAACCTAATCGCAGCGAGGTGTGAATCCCAGGTGGCATGGTCGCTACCTACAAGTATAGCCAATTGGGGTTTGAGGTCCCTGTTCTTGCGCTCTATAGGATTGGCTTCAGGATGGTAATAAGGTGTGAGTGATTGGCTGATCCCCAAAACATGACACACTTGCTGCATCATTTCGCTCACGAACTGCACGCCATTATCACTTATGAGGCGGCGTGGTATACCATACCTGAGGAAAACCTCGTTGATCAGGGTCTGAGCACATTCGACGCTGGTGGCACTCTCTAACGGGAACAATTCCACCCAGCGTGAGCAGACATCTTCGACGATGAGTACCCACCTGTTCTTCCTAGGGGTCTCAACGAGAGGACCGAATAAGTCCACAGAAATTACCTCGAATCTCCTTGACACAGCAGGGGTTTGCAGCAGTCCTGCTGGTTTGCGGTTGTCAGCTTTGTACCTCTGGCAAGGCACACACTCCTTTATATAATTTGTAACATAGGTACGCATGCCAGGCCAGTAATACCTGGCGCGAACGCGGCTTAGCGTGCGCTCTACGCCGAAATGGCCAGCTGTCGGTGCATCGTGAAGGTCAACCATGACTTGCCTGCGTTCGTGCTCGGGCACAACTAGGCAGCAGTCCTCGCCGTCATCGGATTCCAAGCTGTACCTGTATAGAATACCGTCGGATATGGTGTATCCGCGGTCAGACCAAGGTCTCCCCCTAGAGGGTTCGTCGGACTCCATGTCCTCAATGATCTTACATACCTCTGGGTCTAATAGCTGATTGCTGCGGATATCACCACTATTCCTCTTCGGCATATCAATGACTGTCATACATAGCTCACATTTATCCTCGTCCTGCGAGCAAACGGGTCGCGACAGCGTGTCTGCAACGACGTTTGATCGACCGGGTGTGTACTCTATGCTAAGGTCAAACTCTTGTAATGTTAGGGCCCACCTAGCCAGTCGACCGCTGGGCGACCGTTGACTCATCAGCCATCGCAGGGGTTGGTGGTCCGTCCTAACTATCACCTTTGCGGCCTCTACATAGCCGCGGAACTTACCTAGTGCCCACACGACAGCAAGGGCTTCTCGTTCTGTCGTGGAGTAGTTCTTCTCAGCACTGTTGAGAAGTCGACTAGCGTATTCGATAGGTCTCTCATCGTGTCCCTCCCCCTGCATAAGAACAGCCCCGAGGCAATATGCGCTACTGTCGGTGCAGAGAACGAACGGCTTCGACTCATCTGCTTGACGCAATATTGGAGCAGACACAAGAAGAGCCTTAATGCGATCGAAAGCCTCCTGTTGCTCGGCGTCCCATCGCCAAACACTCGACTTCTTCAGGAGGTTCGTGAGGGGTCTCGCTATATCCGCGTAATTATTAATGAAACGTCGGAACCAACTCGACGTTTGTAGGAAGCACTTTAAATGTTTTACGTTCTGAGGGACGTCTATTTTATCGATAGCGGCAGTCTTGTCAGGGTCCACTTGGATTCCACCTGGCATGATGACATGGCCTAGAAATTTGACAGACTCCCTCGCAAAGAAACTCTTTTCCCTATTGACCCTCAGTTTAAACATGGCCAGGCGATCGAAAACTGCTTCCAGATCAGCCAGGTGTCTCTCGAAAGGTCCTGGCGACAGCAGGATCAGATCATCAAGATATGCCAGGAGTTCCACTCCTTTTAGGTTGGAACGGAATCGATCCATCAACCTTTGAAATGTGGCTCCAGAATTCCGCAATCCCATGGGCATCCGCTTAAATCTAAAGGTACCAAGTGGTGTTGTGAACGCCGTCTTATCTTGGTCCTCTGTGCAGACGCTGACCTGATGGTAGCCTGATCGAAGGTCTAAAGTGGTCATATACTCACTGGTTTTGGCTGCGTGTAGGATGTCCTCAATTCGTGGGAGTGGGTACCGGTCCGGCTCGGTCACCGCATTAAGCTTCCGGTAATCAATACATAGCCGTATACTTCCGTCTTTCTTACCTACAAGTACAACGTTGGAGGCCCAAGGGGACTCGCACTCCTCAATAATGTCATCTTGCAGCAGCTTATCGAGCTCCTTCTGCAAGGCTTCCCTCCTATTCTGTGACATCCTGTATGGTGGACAAGCGATAGGTTCCTGGTGTGGACTCACCTTTATTCGGTGCGTGGCAAATTCTGTAGCCGGTCCGCTGCGCGCGAACTGTGACGCGCGGTCTTCAATAAAGACGTTAAGCGTACGCCGCTGCTCGGGGGTTAACTTAGTACCTTCATCAGGACGCAACGGTACCTCCGTGGATGAGGCTTGCATGATGTTCGCATCCGATGGGCTAAGCGTGTAAGAGTGCACAAAAACATAAAAGTGCCCGGGGCTATCCGAGAATGACCAGATTCCCTGAGCGACATCTATAATCATTCCGGCTCGTACCAAAAAGTCTACACCTAAAAGCGTCCTATTATCACTGCCAGGTAACACTAACAGCTGACACATCACCTTACGATTTTCAATAATAATATCTACCTCGGCTGTCAACAGGTTTCTCCAACCTTGTGTTCCATCAGCCAGGTGTATAAAACGTTTAGTCTCACTAAACTTAACTCCAGAGTCTACCAAGACTCGGTATAACAGCGGGCTCGCGATGCTATGCGACGCGCCGGTATCTACAATCGCCACGCCGCTGCGACCCATAACATTAATATTTACCATCGGGTAGGATTCGCGTGCACTCATATTTGCTATCTGTACGCACGAAGTGCCACCCGTACTAATGTTACCATTACAACAGAAATCTAAACCTAAATGCACACTATTGAATGAAATCTTATCGTCTAGTTTCGACGATGTCGTCGCGCAAACATCACATTTCGACCTTACTACGCCCTCTTTACCACAACCGTAACATCTTAAAACCCTTTGAGTATTTTCGCTTTTCGCGCCTTTATTACTATTACTACTGTCTTTATCGCGATTACGACACTCGTCACTAACATGTCCAAAAATTTTACAATGACTACAGCGCGGTCTATTCTTATTATTATTACTACGCCCCGTAGTCGACGCTTTCGTGGCAGGGGATGTTGATCGCGTAAGTTTGCGGTCATTGACCACATTATTACTACTGATAACAGAATTTTTTACCTTATATTCATTGTATGCATCCTCTGCGATCTTCGTTTTACACATAAGGTCGTCTAAACTACGAATGGTATCACGCGGCACTCTTTTTATCACTCGCCTGTGTAACAACCCGTAACAGACGTCGATTTGTACCACTTCATCAAGCTTATACGGTAGCTTGGCTATTAACGCGCGCACTTTACACAAAAATGTCTCGGCACGTTCGTCGTCGCGTTGCTCGGCGGCGTAGATCTCACGCAGGACCTTGTAGGCGGGCTGCGCCCTGCCGTACATAGCGCGGAAGCTGGCGACCGCGTCGGACCACGTAGTTACCGACGCTTTGATGCCGCGCCACCATACCGCTGCACCACCTTCCAGCAACATCGGCAATCCTCGGAGGGCATGCTCGTCTCTTACGGATGCGCACTCCTTGAATATCTCGACGTCATCCAGAAAAGCTTCCAGGACCTCAGCGTCCTGGGATGTTCCGTTGAATCGCGCCGTGCACTTTACAAAGTTTGCACTCGAGCTAGAGCTAGCGGCACTTCCGCTGTTCGCGCTCGTCGATGGAGGCACCCTGACTGGGGTGGAAGTACCAAAATCACCGTTGGACGTCATCAGCGAATTTATAAGACATCTATTCGCTTCTGCTTGCGTGCGCGTGATCGTCTCGATCAGCGTGGACAGGAACTGTTCTGTGTGGAGCTGGAACGCTGCTGGTTGTTGTGTCGACCTCGTGTCGACACTCACAGGTTCGTCGGCGCGGTCGCGCTCGACAACGTTGGCCTCCGCTTCGGTGAACGTGCTGACGTCGTCATCCTCTTCTCGTCGTTCACGGAGCGCTTCTCCTTGACTTCTCGTTATCGGCATCTTCACGCGTGTGATGATAACGAGTACGGTAGAATGTCCGTGCTTTTCAGACAAGGTAGATACCTACGTACAGTTCGTCACGTAAACACCGGATCACAGTTCGGACTATCACTGGTTACGCGGCGCGCGGTTCGGGCCACAAGTATGGGCGCCAGTTTAATGCGGGAACATTAAATTGCGTTTATTATACTTAACAAACTAATTACACGACAAACTTATATAACATCGCGAGTGTCGCGGAGGATGTCTGTACTGTGTAGGACATAGGTACGTCCTTTCCCGCCGGTGATCGGAACTTCCATCTTTTGCCCGCGACGATGGCGTGCTTTTATATCTGTAGGAATGTAGGTACTCCTAGTAGCGCAATCCTTTTGGTGTTGTAGTCTGACGACGTGATGTCCAACATCCCCCACCCGATCAACGGACCAATAGGCGATTTTCTAAGCTAGCGAGCGATCCCGTAAGTAGGTTAAACAATAGGAGCGAGCGAGATAGAGAGCCGTACTCTTCTAAGCCGTGGTAAGGCTTTTGGAACAACTTTATTTAATTTATTTAGTTTGTTAGAGTTTTCTCGTGTTACACTATTCAAATCTTATGAATTATTATTTTTCTTCTGCAATGAAAGCTATTTAAAAAAATATATTTATCCATTGACCCAGATTACTAATAGTTAATGAATGCCAGTAATATTTGCATGGATACCCTACTTAATGATATGGCCAAACGTCGACTGACATATCATTAAACGTTGACGTTTGAACGATATGGTCAATTTTAGCTGCCCATTTCATGAAACACAACCATTTCATGAAATGGTCTATCAATTAATGAAATGATCAATTCGAAGATCTGGCCACGACATACACATTATCTATGAAATTATGATTCCAAAAATTTTCATCCCGTTTTGTCGGAGTTAACACGTTACCTACGGTTGCAGCGACCTTAATTTTAAAAATAAAACAGTTCGTTCTTTGTTTAAAATAAACAAAACCAGGGAATAATGGAATACTAGAGTTCCATTTGTGAACTAAGAAGTAAATAAACAAAGATACGATTTTGAAGTAAGATCCTGATAAACAATTCATACACTTCGGTACACTTATTGAATGAATTTGAAAGTAATTAACTGGTGCCAGATTAAGAAATTAAGAATTTATTTACTTTGCCCGTTCGTTTCGTTATTGACCTATTTTGTATAAAACTTTATTACCTAAGCAATAATAAAAACAGTATTTTTATTTTCTTAGGTTTTATAGAAATGAAAACCAGTCTTACCAAGGAGTATTATATTGCCTTGTAACTGGTTTGTGAGGGTCAGAGATACAGTCGCTCCATGAAAAATACTGGTATTCAGCTGCATTCGGTAAGATTGGAAGCCGACCACAATATAGTTGGGAAAAGGCTAGGATAATGACCGCAAGGTTAATACTGACGAGTAAAAAGTCTTGAGTTCGAACCCTACCCAATGCAATTTTAAATTGAACCTTTATAATTCAAATTAAAAGCATAATGACTGCCTCGTTGGTATAGTGGTCGCAAGCGCTACTGCTGAGCATGAGGTCCTGGGTTCGATTCTCAGATCAAGTCAAAGTGTTATTGGATTTTTCTATCAGGAATTTCTCAGTAGCAGCCAGAAGTCTGGATTTGTGCCCGGTTGATGGCAATAGGCTCGCCCCCTATTACATGGGACTTAAACATAACTGGAAAAATGTGGGTGTACTGTAGGTGCACCTCTGCCTAACCCTTCGGGGATTACAGGCGTGAAGTTATGTTAATGTTATTACCTTGGCTAATGAGTATTTACGTTAACTTGTAGTTACATCAAACCCATGTTATTAGAAATTCAACTTTATATTACAGTCTTGAGGACGATTTCCACCAAACGACTCGCATCGCATCGGATCGGTACGGATTTTACAATCTTTAAACGATATTAAATCGTGTACACAGTATTTAAAGTCTATATTACCAAGCCGCACAGCAGCTTGACCGCGATCATAGCCGAAAGTGTGGTGCGACGCGCAATCGGTTGCGTTCGCCTGTAGCCAACAATACTACGTCAACTTCAATCATTTTCAAAAATTAGAACACGTCAACATGGTAGGAATGAAACTATTTGACTAGACATAGAAACGGATACGTTTGCAAGCGACGGTACAGAGCCGATCGTATGCGTCGACATCCTGCCGGACGCGATCGGCCGTCGCCGCATCCGTTCGTATCCTTTCCGATCCGATGCGATGCAAGCCGTTTGGTGGAAATCATCCCTTACAATTCCACTGCCCTAGATTTTAATCACCAAAAATAAATGACCACTTAAAAAGTAGTCAAGTATTCAATTACATATTTAAATACTTAAGCGAGTAATTAAATTAACTGTGAAAAAAGTAATTAACGGTCACTGGGTTAGGGAATTAAGAATTCATTCGACGGTCAACAAACTGACGTGGCCGACGACCCGTTTCAGGTTATTTTCGAAAAGCGGTCGAATTTACCAGTTCCTACGTGATTAAAAATTTAATTTGAACTTTGACGGGAGCGGGAAAATGTACCTTATGTGATTATAAATATTGTTGACATCCGTATACCTATACCTATCTATATTATTCAGAATCAAAATTGAAACCTTATTAAACTGCAAAAGTATTAACGTATTCCTGTATCTGTATGTATGTACATTTCGTGATCTATACATATAATAAAATCGTAGCGAAGTCAAAACTGTACATTGAATATTTTTGAAAAAAAGTAATTGCTACGAGATCTAGGATCGATTCTAATGCCGAAAATATTTTTTTTAGAATTTTTGTCTGTTTGTCTGTATGTATGTTCCAGCATGGCGCAAATTCTACCAGACAGATTCTGTTAAAATTTTGCATAGATATTCCCTGTGTGTCTGGTCAAACTATAGGGTATAAACTATCACGCTATTTACTATGGGAGACGAGCAATATTACATTATGTTGTATTTTTATGTTCTAGCATGACGTAAATTCTACCGGATAGATTCTGTTAAAATTTTGCATAGGCGTTTCCTATAAGTCTGGTCAAACTATAGGGTATAAACTATCACGCTATTTACTATGGGGGACGAGCAATATTATATTATGTTCGTATTTTTGGAAAAAAACGCGCCAAAATTTTAGGATATTGTAGATGGTTATCGATTAAACTTTTTAAATGATTATCATCACGCTATACCTTTATGGAACTAAGCAGTCAATCATGAAATATATAGGAACGGCTATTTTAGACAAGTTTCAACAAAGCGAATAAGTAAGCGGTTGGAAAGCTATTAGCTCAACGGTTGGGCGGTTGCTTTGCAAACATGGGGTTGTAAGTTCGATTCCCACCTACGGTTTTTTTTTCTTTTTTTCACATTTTGCTATACGATTATTATTTTTTTTTGATTATGTACCTATAATCTATAGGTATAATAAAATCGTAGCGAAGTTAATTTTTTTTAAAGAAAGTTATTGCTACGAGGTATGGGATCGATTCTTATGCGGAAAATAAAGTTTTTAGAATGTTTGTCTGTACCAACTGTAGGGCATAAACTATCACGCTATTTGCTATGGGGGATGAGCAATATTACATCATGTTCGTATTTTTCTCTGCAAATTGTAAAAGGACGCGCCAAAAGGTTGGGATATTGTAGATAGGTAGTTACCGATTTAACTTTTTAAATGATTATCATCACCCTACCTTTTATATAGGAACGGCTATTTTAGCTAACTTTCAACAAAGCGAATAAGTAAGCGGTTGGACGAATGATTTGAAGTCCTGAGGGCCTACCACCAGCTCAAAAGCAGTATTATTTTAATATTACTTTAGTTTACTTCAGTGTGGGAAAGAGATGAAGCTCTACAGGATGTATAGCTCCATCTCTTTCTCCCAATGAAGTAACATTAAAATAATACTGCTTTATGAGCTGGTGGCAGGCCGCCTGGGGTAGTAAGTTCGATTTACATCTGTTTTTTTTAACTCTTTTTGTAAAACGATTTTTTTTTTGGATTGTGTATGTTCATAGAATGTATTAATTCACAAAAAATGGAAAACTTCGTAAGCTATGGGAAACTACTAAGTTACAAGTACTTTACAGTCACAAAACATTCAAGGTTGTATTCTGATCATTTTAGAGCAAAAGACTGTAGGAATAAAATGTTTTTTTTACAGATTTTGACAGCAGATTTGTCCAAGCGATTTTAAAATATGTATGTGTGTGGATCTTCTGGAATCGCTGCCACACTGCTTCCTGGTGGCAAAACAGCGCACGTCATGTTTAAGATTCCCATCGATTTAGAGAGAAACGAAACGCCTGTTTGTGGGGTGTCACGCAACAGTAACAAGGGATGTGTGCTTAGGGGATTGCGCTTCGTCGTATGGGATGAATGCATTATGGCAAAAAGGAAAGCAGTGGAAACTGTAAACAGAACCCTGCAGGAAATCCGCAGAAACCAAGATATGATGGGTGGTGTCACAGTTTTGACAAAAAAAGTGAATACTTCGTTGAAAAGGTTGACTCTATGGTCTACCATCATCATACGACCTCGGCTTGGCGGTAATTCAAATGCTCAAGTATTCTCCGATGTTCTTCTAAAAGTTGGTGAAGGCACTCTACCAGAGACTCTTGGTAGAGTAGATCCCACTTTAGAAGATCTTATTCGTCTGATATACGAGGATATCAGTCAAATACCGTACCAAGAGAATTCTTAGGCGTGTTTCCGTTTTAACTCCGAAGATGATCAAGCTGCAGCGATCAACCACAGTATTCTCTCACAAATTGAAGGGAGTGAAGTGATATACACCTCCATTAATACTGATGTGGAGGAAGATGATGCCAAATATCACCCCGTAGAATTTCTCAATTCACAAATGGCAAGTGGACTTCCGGTTGTATATCTGTGTAACGGAAACCAGCTCAAAGTCATGTCTTTGCAGAGAAACGTCATCGAGGTGGAAATTCTAACAGGTTGTGGCGATGGTGAGACAGTGTTTATAGCGCGTATAAAGTACAAATTCCCCATAATTACCAGTTAAAGCGCGTGCAGTTCTCTGGGAGTATATGCTTTGCGATCAACAAGTCACAGGGGCCGACACTGAAGGCTGAAGGCTGCGGGTGTCGACCTCAGGATAAGCTGCTTCTCACACGGACAACTGTTACGTCGCTTGCTCCCGAGTCACCATTCCTGACTCT
This sequence comes from Agrochola lychnidis, assembly GCA_963680765.1. Lineage (NCBI taxonomy): Eukaryota > Metazoa > Arthropoda > Insecta > Lepidoptera > Noctuidae > Agrochola > Agrochola lychnidis. The sequence goes on from OY796869.1 coordinate 18,037,152, forward strand.
CTGTATATTTTGGCTGCTGAGAATAAAACTACAAACGTAGTATACAGGGAAGTTTTATAAAAATATGGCTATTATTGTAGTATATTGTGATGTCTTACGATTTCCATGCGAACGAAGTCGCGGGCAGAAGCTAGTTAGTAATAATAATAAACTCTTTATTCACAAAAAACATAAACTTTGACAATAGATAGGTATACAGAAAGGTAAGGGAACTTATGTACAAAAGTGAGGTCGAAAGTCCAAGAAGAATATGTACCCTGCCCCCAAACTAGGAAAATCCTGTATCTTGGGCGGCAGTGTCTTCGCGTAGATACTATAAGATCGAGCGATTATTATGAGCATACAAGTTGATTTAGAGTTAGAGAATTGTCATAGATAAGGTTATGTAGGTACTAGTGACAAGAAAAAATAATAATAATAATAATGGTGGCCGAAAGCCTCGACCAACATCTCTCGAGGCTTTCGTTAGGCGGTTGGATCAAGCGCCTAATTCAGAAGGCAGTACTCCTCGATACAGCTCGCATTGTGAGGAGGTTCCTGTCTCTGCAGCCCTAACCACCGGTAGCTTGGACCCTGCTCCCGACACCGGCTGACCTCTATTTTTTTTATTTTTAAATGTTTTTTTAATTCTTTTATTTTAAGAAATATTTAAAAATGTAACCTAATAGGAACCAAAATGAATAAACGAATAATAATAAGACGTTGGTAAGTCTGCAGATGTGTATGTTAATATGATTTGGTGTTTGGTAATGACTGTATTTACGTATGTAAAAAAAAAAATAAGACGTTGGTAAGTGCAGATGTGTATGTTAGTATGATTTGGTGTTTGGTAATGAATGTAATTATGTATGTGTTTGTGTGTGTGAGTGTGTGTGTGTGTTGTTAGTAATAGTTTATTGTGGTGATAGATCAACGAGAGTGCCGTGCAATGATTGTTGATATCGCTGTCCCTCATGATGAGAGTCTCGCGAAAGCTGAGAATGATAAAAAAATCAAGTATCTTGACTTAGTACACGAGGTTGTCGACATGTGGGACGTGGACTCTGCAATCATTGTACCGATAATCCTAACGGTTAATGGCCTAATAGCGGAGAACTTCGACCAACACCTCAGTCATTGCGCGGCTGGGTCAAGGACTGGATTCAGAAAACAGTACTCCTAGTCTCCTGGACACGACACACATGGTGAGGAGGTTCCTCTCTCTAGAGCCCTGACCACCGGCAGCTTGGACCCTGCTCTTGATGCCGATAGGCCACAATTTTTATACGTACGTGAATGTAATAAAAGGAATAGTTAATAGTATTAAATTATATCGATACGATAACTTTTATTCAATTTTATTTTTATATAATTCCAATACGAAGTAAGTTAACTGCAGAAGAATTGTGTACAGTATAAATTACTATTGAAGTACTTCATAATTAAATTGTACTTATAGTTAATCAATTTTCATACTGACATAGTTTATCATTATTCATTACTAGCTTCTGCCCGCGACTTCGTTCGCGTGGAAATCGTAAGACATCACAATATACTACAATAATAGCCACATTTTATAAAACTTCCCTGTATACTACGTTTGTAGTTTTATTCTCAACAGCCAAAATATACAGAGAGTCAGGAATAGTGACTTAGGAGCAAACGACGTAACAGTTGTCCGTGTGAGAAGCAGCTTATCCTGAGGTCGACACCAGCAGCCTTCAGCCTTCGGTGTCAGCCTCTGTGACTTGTTGATCGCAAAGTATACGCTCCCAGAGAACTGCAAGCGCTTTAACTGGTAATGGTGGGGAATTAGTGGTAGGTATACGCGCTATAAACACTGTCTCACCATCGCCACAACCTGTTAGAATTTCCACCTCGATGACGTTCCTCTGCAAAGACATGACTTTGAGCTGGTTTCCGTTACACAGATATACAACCGGAAGCCCACTTGCCATTTGCGAATTGAGAAATTCTACGGGGTAATATGTGGCATCATCTTCCTCCACATCAGTATTAATGGAGGTGTATATCACTTCACTCCCTTCAATTTGTGAGAGAATACTGTGGTTGATCGCTGCAGCTTGATCATTTTCGGAGTTAAAACGGAAACATGCCCATGAACGCCTTGGTACGGTATTTGACTGATGTCCCCGTATATCAGACGAATAAGATCTTCTAAAGTGGGATCTACTCTACCAAGAGTCTCTGGTAGAGTGCCTTCACCAACTTTTAGAAGAACATCGGAGAATTCTTGAGCATTTGAATTTCCGCCAAGCCGAGCTCGTATGATGATGGTCAAGCGCAGCTTATGAACTCTCGACCATAGAGTCGACTTTTCAACGAAGTATTGACTTTTTTTGGCAGAACTGTGACACCACCCATCATATCTTGGTTCCTGCGGATGTCCTGCAGGGTTCTGTTTACAGCTTCCACTGCTTTTCTATTTGCCGTAATGCATTCATACCATACGATGAAGCGCAATTTAGGGATTGCGCTTCATCGTATGGTATGAATACACACATCCCTTGTTACTGTTGCGTGACACCCCACAAATAGGCGTTTCTATGCTCTCTAAATCGATGGGAATCTTAAACATGACGTGCGCTGTTTTGTCACCAGGAAGCAGTGTGGCAGCGATTCCAGAAGATCTACACACATACATATTTTAAAATCGCTAGGAAAAATCTGCTGTCAAAATCTGTAAAAAAAAAACATTTTATTCCTACAATCTTTTGCTCTAAAATGATCAGAATGCAACCTTGAATGTTTTGTGACTGTAAAGTACTTGTAACTTAGTAGTTTCCCATAGCTTACGAAGTTTTCCTTTTTTTGTGAATTAATACATTCTATGAACTATTCCATACATAATCCAAAAAAAAAAATCGTTCTACATAATGTAAAAAAAAGTTTTAAAAACACAGATGGAAATCGAACTTACTACCCCAGGGGGCCTACCACCAGCTCAAAAGCAGTATTATTTTAATATTACTTCAGTGGGAGAAAGAGATGGAGCTATACGTCCTGTAGAGCTTCATCTTGTTCCCACACTGAAGTTATACTTCAAATCATTCGTCCAACCGCTTACTTATTCGCTTTGTTGAAAGTTAGCTAAAATAGCCGTTCCTATATAATTATGTCATGATTGACTGTATAGTTCCATAAAGATGTAGCGTGATGATAATCATTTAAAAAGTTAAATCTGAAAGTTAGCTAAAATAGCCGTTCCTATATAATTATGTCATGATTGACTGTAATCATTTAAAAAGTTAAATCGGTAACTACCTATCTACAATATCCCAACCTTTTGGCGTGTCCTTTTACAATTTGCAGAGAAAAATACGAACATGATGTAATATTGCTCATCCCCCATAGCAAATAGCGTGATAGTCTATACACTACAGTTGGAACAGACAAACATTCTAAAAACTTTATTTTCCGCATAAGAATCGATCCCAGACCTCGTAGCAATAACTTTCTTTTAAAAATTTTAACTTCGCTACGATTTTATTATATGTATAGATTATAGGTTATAATCAAAAAAAAAAAAAATTGTACAGCGAAATGTGAAAAAACAAAAAAAAAACCGTAGGTGGGAATCGAACTTACAACCCCATGTTTACAAAGCAACCGTTCAACCGCTGAGCTAATTGCTTCGTTGGAATTTGGCTAAAATAGCCGTTCCTATATATTTCATGATTGACTGCTTAGTTCCATAAAGGTATAGCGTGATGATAATCATTTAAAAAGTTAAACCGATAATCATCTACAATATCCTAAAATTTTGGCGCGTTTTTTTCCAAAAATACGAACATAATATAATATTGCTCGTCGCCCATAGTAAATAGCGTGATAGTTTATACCCTACAGTTTGACCAGACTTATAGGGAACACCTATGCAAAATTTTAACAGAATCTATCGGGTAGAATTTGCGTCATGCTAGAACATAAAAATACAACATAATGTAACATTGCTCATCCCCCATAGCAAATAGCGTGATAATTTATACCCTATAACTTGACCAGACACACAGGGAATATCTATGCAAAATTTTAACAGAATCTGTCCGGTAGAATTTGTGCCATGCTGGAACATACATACAGACAAACAGACAAACAGACAAACAGACAAAAATTCTAAAAAAAATATTTTCGGCATTAGAATCGATCCCAGACCTCATAGCAAAAACTTTTTTTCAAAAATATTCAATGTACAGTTTTGACTTTGCTACGATTTTATTATATGTATAGATGTTACTTAACATCTCTAGTGTATTTTTTTGTACTTTTGCATGCCTTTTGGTTAAATATGGCTGTTGCTAATTATATTTTTTATGTCACCGAGTTTTGTACTTACCCATATTTGAAAAATAAATATCTTATCTTATCTTACGTTTTGTATCTATAGTCTATTTTGAGTCAATTTGCAAAAGAAAACTTCATGTTGACTTCAAAATTTTGCGTCAGATGTTTAGTCGAAATAATTGATTAAAAATAAAGGTCTAAACATAAAAGTAAGGCAATCATCTATAGAATAGGAAGTATCCTCCGACCTGACAGGTATTGTGTCTGGTGGGCAACTGCTCGAGGATTGATTTCGGGATGTTGTATATATATCGGTCACGCGGTAAACCTTGCTTGCGCGATGCAGAACTTGAGTGACGTCAAGTCTTTGATGCATAGTTCACATATGACGTTGTAGATGCCACCACAGCCTAATTGAAACAAATATTTTAAGTTTGATGTTTAAATACCCAACGACAGCTATAATGATATAAATAAACACACCATCATTCCCACCCCTCCCCCGCCTCCTTCCTCACTATCTCCCGATAGGAATTAGCTTCATTAAGGAGGGACTCGACAGGTCGCTCCTCGAGGGGGCCTGATACCTCTATTAGTAGAGGTTACTGAACTATTGATGTTGTTAGGTGATTAAAGTATTTGTATTTATTTAGGTTTGGGTACTTAATGGTAAGCCAATAGAAGACAGAATACTAAACTGCGGTGGAAAAAAAAAGGAAAGGTGTTAACGTAAATTGTATATAGGTATATTCTGGTTCGGATACTTAATAAAAAGTGTTAATACTTGCGACTGTCTTCTTCTTATTCAAAGAGAAAGAAAGAGAGAGATAGAACGCCAGCAGAAAAAAACAAAAGAAAAAAGTAAAGTGATTACAGTGTCATCGGAGAAAATTATACACATCGGCCCGAGTACACTGCAAGAAAGAGAAAAAAAGTGTGAATTTGGTCAAAATGACACTCCAAGATGCGGCTCTGAAAATTTTCAAATTTTTCATTTTTCATGGGTATAGTTTTTATGATTTTCGAGGGTGTTAAAGCCGATAGTGGGGTCGAAATGTAAATCCAAGATGGCGGCTGCGAAAATTTAAAAAAATTTCATCATGGGTGTCGTTTTCATAGTTTTCAAGGGTGCTAAAGCTGACATTGAGGTCAAAATGGTGGCTGCAAAAATTTTGTTTTTATTTTAAATCATACATGAGAAAGAACTTCGTTCCTGACCGGGGTCCCCTGACCGCACACGTTTTTTTTTTTTTCATTCAGCATCTTTTACTCGAAGTGAAACGTTTGGACATAAAATATATCAACAGTAAAAAAAAATTTTGTGTCTGACATTTGTCGGGACTCCGGAATCCCGAAGCTTTGGAAGGCGTACGAAGGGCTGAAGCAAACCCGCAGAAGCCCATGAGACGTTTTTAATTAAATGAGATACCAACCCACGATTATCCCTGCATGCATTATGCAAGTGCACCCAAGGACAACCTGCGGTTGATGTAGGAGTATTGCAGGATATGGAATATATTATAAAAAATATTATTCAAGTATCTCACCTGTACAACATCCTCTCCTGCCTCTCAGCCTCTAAGTAGATCCTGTAGTACATATACAGCATGATGACACCCGGGATCCAAAAACTAACACTACTCGACACCACAGCATACACTTTGTTCACAGTGAAACTACACACATTTGGGAACCTCTTCCTAAAGTTCAAATGATCTTCCGTTGTATACCAGCCCATGAAGATTGGGAGAAAGGATACTAAAGCTGGACTGCACCAGACTACAGCCAACATGATTCCGAGTTTGGCTGTTGTCATTATTAAGGGGTAATCCAATGGCTGGACTATAGCGTAGTATCTATCAACACTGATGCAGCAGAGGTGGAGAATTGAGGCTGATGAGAAATAAACGTCCAAAGAGTTCCAAACATCACACATAAAGTACCCAAACAACCATTCCCCGTTAGTTATTTCTACACTGAAGTTAAAGCACATGGCCCAGATGGCAACAAGCATATCAGCCAGGGCTAAAGACACGACGAAATAGTTCGTGATCACTCGTAGTTTTCTGTGCCTCATGACAGACACTATCACTAACAAGTTTCCGAATATTGCTGCCAGTATTATAAACAGCATTATCAAACATTTTAGTATCACTAAAAACACTATTAGAGGATCATCTTCGAATTGATTTGAGTAGACCAAGTCGTTGGTCGTTTCATTGACTTCCAAAGTCTTGTTCACATATATATCTGTCAGATACATTGAGGTTGATAAGTCAGCGAGGTCCAAAGTAAAATTGTCAGGTTCAAGGACGATTTCAAGTTTCATGTTTCACATTTTTTCAGGTCGCGTTAACTTTTAGTTTGTAAGCGTTGGTGTGTGATTCCGTGGAGGTGATTTCCATTGTCGGTACCTGAAAAAGAAAAGGAATGTTAAGTTTTTCTTTTGTCCCCTAAATGGTAAAGGTTTTTTGTAAGGGGTGCCACACACTTCTTCAGCTTGGCATTATTTGGCACAGCCAGGCGGAAAAACAAAAAAAAAAAATGCTTAATGCTGTGGAACATACATTAAGAAAAAAAGACAAACAGACAGAAATTCTAAAAACTATATTTTCGGCATTAAAATCGATCTCAGACCTCGTAGGAATTACTTTTTTCAAAAATATGTATCGTACTGTTTTACGATTTTATTATATGTATAGATGCAGATACAAGATAAAGAAAAGCTGCTCGGCTTAGCTCGCATTGTACCAAGCCGATCCTAACGTGATTCAGCAACTTAGGTAGATGATGAACGGAGTTTACCGATCATCACGAGCCGAATAAAATCCAAATATGTGTAGTAATTGCTTCGGGTCGAATCCGCCGAATAGAATGTGCCGATTTTCTTAGTCCTATTGTAGTAGATATTATTATAGTAATTTTATTCTAGATACATCCTCTTTACATATACTTATATGTATGTCGGAGACTGGTATGTGACTCTTCCGTTATTATCAGCGATATTTTAACTACTGTGGGCGTAGTGTGGGTAGTGTTGATTAATGCGCAATAGAAAAACAGTTTGCAGTTCAGATCACATTATAACTTACTATCATATTAATCACACTAGCTAAATTATACACACATTGGGTGCTACGGCGTTTATTAAAATCACCAATTAACATAATGATCTCAAATTACGACTAACACAATAACTGAGCACCACGAATCGAGAACAGTTCCGCGACGTCTGAACTCCGATGCGATCAGAGGCTGAATCCCTCCTTGCCGTGGCCTTAAAATATCACGACTCTGTAGAAGTACGCTTTTGGTGTGGGTAGATCACTTGAGGTCGCCAATGGCGCGGTTACGATTCGTTTCGTGTCCGTATTAATGACCGGATCCGACATGTATAATTAATGTATACAAAACATTGATAAACATTTTAAAAGAATAACTATGGAGCTTCTTGCCCTTGCCCATTCTTCTTCATACCAAACTAACATTTGAAAGGGGCGACTACAATGAATTAATTTTTTTTTTTAAGTTTTGACGTTAAAAAGTGCCTTTTATGTGCCTAATTGAAATAAAAAATTATTTGACTTCCACTTTGACTTTGACGGACCCGAATACGTGCGTAGCACCCCTAAGGTACGTTTTACGCCATTTTGACATCAAACAGTTTTTGTGCGTGTTCTTGATCAAAGGGAAATCCGCGCTTTCTTTTCAAGAGAACTGTAGCGCTCTGTTCCATTGTGTGATATGTGAACGTGAGGAAATGTTACAAAATACTTTGTATATTTTCTGGAAAGGTTACCTCCTACTGGTTTTTTGGAGTCGATGTAATTTAATATGATGTAAATTGGTGTTTAATAAAAACGAAAAAAAGATTAAAAGCCGGCCAAGTGCGTGTCCACATGATAAGAAACAAGAGAAATAAATGGTCTAAAGATGTCACAATGTGGTACCCTCGAGATGGAAAAAGAAGCAAAGGGCGTCAAAGAGTGAGATGGGAGGATGAAGTTAAAAAGACGGCAGGATCGACATGGAGAAGAAAAGCCACAAATAGAAAATTATGGCAAACCCTAGGGGAGGCCTTTGCCAAAGGGCAAGCTGATACTAATGTTACCGATGTCAATGATTAATAATAATTTAACAATAATGAATGAAACCAAAAAATGTACAACAATATTTATTAGAATTTAGATAATAATAATATAATTAACTGCATGAAATGTGAATGAATGAATCAATTAAAATTAAATCGGGCAAAACTTGTAGTAATGTAAGTAAATAACAATTTGTTTTATATGATGGAAATGTAATTGCATGTACAGTATCAGAAATAAAGGCTAATTGAAATTGAAATTGAAAAGTGCATGTCGGACTACGCACAGTGAAGAGTTCCGTGTTTGGGATGAATATTTCAGCATGCACATTATTGTTTTTATAGACCGCTAAAATAAGTTTGTATTTTGAAAAAATCTACAAAACCATAGTTATTTTTGTGGTTGTAAACGAAAATATCTCAAGATCTATTGACTTGAATAGCAAAATCTGTTGGGGTTGTAATGCCCAACAGTGAAAATGTTATGTGCTTGTTATGTAAACTTTTTTTTTTTTTTTTTTTTTTTTTTAGAGTTTCCTTTATTTATTTATTTATTTATTCACAAGGCAACTACAACAGGTAACAATCACAATATATCACTAGGTTCACATTATAGGTTTCGACCTGATTATCACCCAAAGCGTAATCGCACAACATGATTAGCAACAATAATAATAAAAAATAACAACTACAGTAAAAAGCTTAGTTCACAAAGTTACAGCTAGGTCTATGTGTGTCTGCCCTCCAACACACTTCTGCTTAGGCAAGGAATGTGTAGGAGACCAAACACACCAGGTATAGTACATAAGTGACACAACGTTACACTATTTAAAGCGTTACAAGATTAATAAAAAAATTAAAAAGAAAGAGTACGCACATGTCTTTTGAAAGCAGCGGCACGAGAATCGAAGATGTCGATACTGTTATTGTCCCTTGTAATTTCATTATAAAGTCGACACATTCTAACAATAGGGTTGTAATAAGAGGTATTATTTGTAAAGACCAAAAGTGCAAAAGTTTTCGGTGTTCGGGTGTTATACCTAGTATTGATGTTGATGAGGGACAGCAGAGTCGAAGAGTCCAGCATGGAATGCAAGATCTTATGTAGGTTTAATAAGTCTTGGTGTTTGCGACGAGCATGCAAAGGTTCCAAGTTGAATTTCACAAGGCGTTCGGAATAGCTTTGTAGCGTAAACTTATTAGGTATGTTATGTAATGTAAATGAGTAGACGAATGATTCTCTTGAATGTGGGTGTACCTGCTACAGGGACACCCACATGATGTTATGTTATGTTCTTTCACTTAAATGCTATGTTAGAGAAGTGCACAGCTAAACAATGTCGATGTGCATTATTGAGTATGACGTACAAACTACCACAAAGGTCATTGTACAGCGTAGCTCGTACAAAATCACACACACACACCATAATATTTTTAATTATGGAAACCAACAACACTGCGTTACGCTTATATGCCGCTCGATCCTCTTTACTTGTACCTACCCCGCAAAGGAAAGCGTAAACATACATGTCTTAAACATAATTATAACTTACCCACTTTTTATGTACACACGGCTACACATCAAGCTATACCTTTCCAGTTTACGTTGATCTCGCACTGCACTGCAAGGATTTCCGTACAATGCGAGGTCAGCTTATACTGGAACTATATAGCTTGATGTGTAACCGTTTGTACCAACGAATAAATGTCTTTGTCTAAAGTTATAGTAACAATAATACCAGCCTATTAATGTCCAAAGGCAAAGCCTTCTTCATAAACAAAGAAGGCTCGATGGGAGCATAGTAATCAATCTACCTAGTCTATTCTTCTGAATACCAGTATTTTACAAGGAGTGACTACCTATCTGACCTTTACAACCCAGTAACTGGGTAATACGATACCCCTTTGTAAGACTGGTGTCAGAGTTTCGGGCTTCTGACGACCCGTAACGACTGTCAAAGATCCACGAATGACAGCCGGGATCAACGGCTTAACGTGCTTTCTGAGGTACGGAGGCGTCTCAGTATGTAAAGATGGTCACCCTTATACGGACCAACTCCGGCAAGTGTAGCTTAACCTGATGGATCGACCCGTGCGGTTGTTATTGCTTAGCCACGAACTCCGGGAGCATGGGTGCATAGTAGTAGTGCATTTATGTACTTTCAATTATTAATAATGAAACTAGAATCTGAGGCGGAGCGACTGCCTATCCGACCTCCACAACGCAGTGCCTGGGTCATACGACTTCTTGGTAATACTGGAACAAAATATTAAAACACACGGTGTCTATGTCACCGTAGAATTATAAACTTCGTTAATTTATAATCGATCGGTATTATTTCCGTTAGATTATAAACTGTCGAAAAATTGTGAACTGCGACAAATCATTTACAATTTAACGTATTATTTTTCGATAGTTTATAATGTATCCATGAAAAACGAGCGTAGTGAGCGCTGCTGCTGCCGCGGCAGCGCTCACTACGCCCGCTCGGCTTGCGCGGTTGGTCACAGTTCAAACCCAACCTAACCCATTTCACCCAGTTCACAATTTTTCAACAGATTATGATCTAACGGAAATAATACCGACAGATTATAAACTAACGGTGTTCTCAATCTTACGATGACATCTACATCTTTTTTATCCTCTGTCCTATCGCAAGTATGCCGGAAGAGATTTCTTTAGAAATAAGCATCACCTTTGTACATATTTTTTCTGTTCTTTTCTTCTTGTCTTTTTATATACTATGTACATAAACGGTTACATAAATAAATAAAATACGAACATTGGAGAACTACCTTTTTGATTTTGCGTGGGTTGGATTTTGATAGACTCCCGCCTACAGGTAGATAAACCCACGCTGCTTATAAATACATATCTACTAGACTTCATCTAATTACTTCTCGTGACTGTAACTGTCTTATTCATTTTAAATGGTATCGTGTAAATAATTATAACGTGACGTCAAAATATATTATATAATCTACTCTCTTATCGTAAAATTCGAATTATAAACTTCAAAACGAGTTTATACTGACATACAGTTCGTACCATTACTGAACTCTGGCGGAAAATAAAATTTTTAAACAATTAATAAAAAAAATGCAATTTGATGCCATGATAGACACTAGTGGCGCGGATTCTACTTTATAAACACAATACCGAAATTTAAAAATATAATCATATTGTAACACTTTTTCTCTAACAAAATAATATTATATAAAACAATTTCTTTACCATTACGATACAAGGCAAATCTAAGAAATTAATATCACCAAGGCGTTTCCATCTTTTTTTTTTTAATGGAACGCTGCGGGTCAATTTTATAACATTACAATAAAATATTTCTTACTCTTTTAACTTTTATCATTTATTTAGGAGGTTCAATCCCAATATATGAGAGTAGATAGAGTAGTGTATGAAACTGCACATAACTAGGTATTAAAACACTCATGTGATACTATAAAAAACCTCGCCTACGGCTCGGTTCTTAAACACGCACTCGCATTTTAATACACCTCATTATGCAACAGTTTCATAAGCTACTATTGTCAATTAAAAAAAAATATCCCGGCGTATTGAGAACCTCCTCCTTTTTTTTGAAGTCGGTTAAAAGTCACACATCATTTAATATTATTCAAAAATAGAAAAACGTAAATAACTTTAAAAAAAAATTATTAAAATATTTTTATTTTCTCTTCACAAACTATGACATCTTATAATTTAGACAGACTTGAAAACCTGTGACAATAGTATGTGAGAGACTGGTGTCTGCTCTAGGAATATCTGTATCGCACAGATGTGATGTTACAGAAGTGATGTTATGTTTTGTGGTTTAAACAATTAAAAACCCAACTTCTTTTTCATTCACTGCTTCGAAAACCTAACAATTAAGTTCTTAAATGAATATTTAATCGTTTCATTCCGAAAACATGAAACATACACACACACACATGCACACACACCCCCACACACACACACAAATACACGACACACAAGTACATATCACACGGGTCATAATTCAGTCAGCTCACAATAAACTCAACATAACAGTCGTTCTCATGAATATGTAAACTTCTCTTTGACATGACCTCCGCATGTTTACATACGCACAGATTTTAAAAATTGCCTCGAATCAGTGGAAACCTACGGATTTGGGGGATGAGCGGAGCGATTAGCGGATTGTGGAGTAATGTTGTATTATTTATTTATTTCATATTTCAAGCACACAAATGTGCAGAGGCGAACTTAATGCCAAAGGCATTTTCTACCTGTCAACCTTTGGGTGAAGCAGAGACAAACAGTGGTACATGTAATAGCGAGAATTGATGAATAAATATTTATTTAAATATAAAGATATACATAAATGTATACTCCCAATTATATATAAGTATAAGCAAAAATAAATTCACTTAAAATACTAAAACAAATAAGACAAACAATGGGAAAACATTACTATTGTGATAATACTGCCAGCTTGTTGTAAATGTGGTCGCGAACTTTAATTTTAAAAGATAATCGGCTGGTTGCCATCTTAATTTCCTCGGAGAGCGCATTCCACAGAGAGATAGACTGAACGAAGAAGGAAGAGAGAATGAAGTCTGTGCGGTGAGTGGGACATTGAAGAAGACGATTGTGTGATGAACGTACATTTTATTGTGGTTGGCGCAAATGTACTGAAAGTGCGGGGCTAGATAACTAGAGGAAGAGGGAGAGTCAAGAAATGAAAACAAGGTGGTCAGCGCCCTTTGCTCTCTGCGCTGGCGTATGGACAACCACTTTAGAAGCGACCGATGCGCAGAGACATGATCATATTAACGCAGATTGAGAACGAATCGAATGCAGTTATTGAGAAGACGGTCAAGTTTGTCGAGGAGATCTGCATTCACGTCATGTTGTAATACGTCTTTAGCAGTCAATGAAATAAATATATGTTTATTCAAAGGAGATATTTTGTGTGCAGTCCTATGCTTGAATTCAATATTACTTAATGCTATTTGATTGTAAGCATAGAAATCTATGAAATAAAATACTTTTTACAGTAGTACTAATGAAGAAGTGGATAATCTCACAAATTTAACTAAATAATACTGATGAGCGGTTGAGTATAGATACTTATTTTCTGAATTTACATCTCCAATTCGAGTGATTTAAAACGATAACATATTTTGTAGATTATACCTGATTTATATAGACTGGTATTCATTGAAAAAGTTCTTTAAATTTAATAAAAAAACAACTAACTCGAATCAGCCCTAGCAACCTGCTACACTACTACGAAATTCGCTACGCTACTACGCCATCCGCCACGCTGCTACGCGGTCCGCTACACCGCTACAAAGTCGTAGGTCTAACCACACAACCTTCTATACCTATACAGAGATTATAAAATGCGAAGGTAGGCAGTACCGGTGTGCCCTGATAAGCAAATAAAGCCTTTTTTGAAAAGGATTGTATAATAATGGTCATTGTGTTAAATGAGGCCAAAGAAATTCAGGTAAAGGGGTATAAAAATATATTTCAATACTGATTTCTTTCATGCCGCAGCCAAAGTAAGGGTTTTTTCTGAGGACTAAATCTTTAATTCAGGAAAGGAGATACGAGGTTATGATCCTTCCAGTAGTCTTGTTAAAAAATCAATCTGCCTAGCCTTTTCCCAACTATATTGGGGTCGGCTTCCAGTCTAACCGGATACAGCTGAATACCAGTATTTTACATGGAGCGACTGCCTATCTGACCTCCACAACCCAGTAACTGGATAATACGATACCCCTTGGTAAGACTGGTTGTCAGACTTTCGAGCTTCTGACGACCCGTAACGACTGTCAAAGATCCACGAATGACAGCCGGGACCAACGGCTTAACGTGCTTTCCGAGGCACGGAGGAGTCTCGGTATGTAGAAATGGTCACCCATCCACGGACCAACCCCGGCAAGCGTAGCTTAACCTGACAGATCGACCCGAGCGGCTATTAGTATTTAGCCACGAGCTCCTCGCTAGTGTTGTTAATGATCTGAAAGTATCCCTCGTTGGTATAGTGGTCGCAAGGACTACTCCTATATTGGGTTCAATTTCCGGGTGAGGAAATGTGTAATTTTGTTTTTTGACTTGGAGCTCGTGGCTAACTAATAGCAGTCGCACGGTTCGATCCATCAGGTTAAGCTACACTTGCCGAGGTTGGTCTGTGGATGGGTGACCATCTTAACATACCGAGACTCCTCCGTGCCTCGGGAAGCACGTTAAGCCGTTGGTCCCGACAATCATTCGTGGATCTTTGACAGTCGTTACGGGTAGTCAAAAGCCCGAAAGTCTGACAACCAGTCTTACCAAGGGGAATCGTATTATCCAGTTACTGGGTTGTGGAGGTCAGATAGGTAGACGCTCTATGTAAAATACGGTATTCAGCTGCATCCGGTTAGACTGGAAGCCAACCCTGTGTTTTTTGTCTGTGCTAAATAAATGTATTTTCTTTCTTACTTCTTTCAACCCCAACATAGAAAAAGGCATATTGATTGACTAAGAAATACTCAGACCAGCCAGCAACTTCCCCGTTGACAAATACATGTGTAGCGGTTGTATTAATTAACTTTGAAACAAATGCATGTTAATTACGAAGCAGCGTATTCTAAAAAAGATAACAAAGTACGACACAACTTAGATAAAGATAATTTGATTTGTATAAACATGCGTATACATGCAAATTAAGCATGCAGGATGTCACAATATTGATATTTTGTCCGTACATGTTTCACCCGTAAGGCATACAAATTTATAAAATTTACAAAAAATAATAAACTAAATTACAAAATAAAACTTAATTCTACAGGCACTTTAATCCAAGTATGGTAGTGTCATTCAAAAAATCACTTATATTATAACATATATGTCAGAGATGGGTATGTGATTTTCGTTATTATCAGCGATATTTTAACTACTGTGGGCGTAGAGTGGGTAGTGTTGGTTAATGCGCAATAGAAAAACAGTTTGCAGTTCAGATCACATATAATTCACTATCAAATTTATCACACTAACTAAATTATACACACACTGGGTGCGACGGCGTTTATTAAAATCACCAACTAACACAATGATCACAAATTACAACTAACACAATAACTGAGCACCACGAATCGAGAACAGTTCCGCGACGTCTTGACTCCAATGCGACCAGAGGCTGAATGCCCCCTCGCCGTGGCCTTAAAACATCACGACTCTGTAGAAGCGCGCCTTTTTTGGTGTAGGTAGATCACTCTTGATGTCGCCAGTGGCGCGCTTGCGATTCGTTTCGTGTCCGTACTAATGACCGGATCCGACATATATATTATTATTACTTACATTACTACTTACACTTGACTTATATTACTTGATGTAACATGAATTTAAAAATTTGCCTTCGTTCATTTAAATTTTACGAACGTATTTGGTTATATGACTTTACAAGTTATTGCGTTTATGACATCATCTGCCTAGCCTTTTCCCAACCATGTTGGGGTCGGCTTCTAGTGTTACTGGATGCAGCTGAATATCAGTATTTTACATGGAGCGACTGCCTATCTGACCTCCACAACCTAGTTACTAGGTAACACGATACCCCTTGGTAAGACTAGTTGTCAGACTTTTTGGGCTTCTAACTACCCGTAACGACTGTCAAAGATCTACAAATGACAGCCGGGACCAACGGCTTAACGTGCTTTCTGAGGCACGGAGGGGTCTTGGTATGTAAAGATGGTCACCCATCCACAGATCAACCGCGGCAAGCGTAGCTTAACCTGATCGATCGACCCGTGCACGTGCAGCTATTGTTACTTAGCCACAAGCCCCTCCAAGTTATTGCGTTTATGTAAAGATCATTTTCACCTACAGTAGTAATAAAGATCGTAGATTTTGAAGGCGAGTTCAGTTCGGACGGTGATCGGTTTTACGAATTTTGCCGATGTACTGTACATCTACTTTAATTTTCAGGTGATAGATTACCGTACGAGTCATGTATCGTACATGGCACGCGCGCATTGCATGCATCAGCACTTTTCCGTCAACTTACACAAATTATAGTGCAACGCGACAGTACACAGTCAGCGTTCATAATAAGCTGTACTCATTCACACAACATTCATATAACATTAGTTACGTGGTAGTTAAATATCTATACATATAATAAAATCTTAGCGAAGTCAAAACTGTACATTGAATATTTTTGAAAAATAGTAATTGCTACGAGGTCTAGGATCGATTCTAATGCCGAAAATATTTTTTTTAGAATTTTTGTCTGTTTGTCTGTTTGTCTGTATGTATGTTCCAGCATGGCGCAAATTCTACCGGACAGATTCTGTTAAAATTTTGCATAGATATTCCCTGTGTGTCTGGTCAAACTATAGGGTATAAACTATCACGCTATTTACTATGGGGGACGAGCAATATTACATTATGTTGTATTTTTATGTTCTAGCATGACGCAAATTCTACTGGATAGATTCAGTTAAAAATTTGCATAGGTGTTCCCTATAAGTCTGGTCAAACTATAGGGTATAAACTATCACGCTATTTACTATGGGGGACGAGCAATATTATATTATGTTCGTATTTTTGGAAAAAAACGCGCCAAAATTTTAGGATATTGTAGATGGTTATCGATTAAACTTTTTAAATGATTATCATCACGCTATACCTTTATGGAACTAAGCAGTCAATCATGAAATATATAGGAACGGCTATTTTAGACAAGTTTCAACAAAGCAATTAGCTCAACGGTTGGGCGGTTGCTTTGCAAACATGGGGTTGTAAGTTCGATTCCCACCTACGGTTTTTTTCTTTTTTTTTTCACATTTTGTTATACGATTATTATTTTTTTTGATTATGTACCTATAATCTATAGATATAATAAAATCGTAGCGAAGTTAATTTTTTTTAAAGAAAGTTATTGCTACGAGGTCTGGGATCGATTCTTATGCGGA
Source organism: Agrochola lychnidis (assembly GCA_963680765.1). Lineage (NCBI taxonomy): Eukaryota > Metazoa > Arthropoda > Insecta > Lepidoptera > Noctuidae > Agrochola > Agrochola lychnidis. Next base: position 18,054,475 of record OY796869.1, read on the forward strand.
AAATAAAGTTTTTACAATGTTTGTCTGTACCAACTGTAGGGCATAAACTATCACGCTATTTGCTATGGAGGATGAGCAATATTACATCATGTTCGTATTTTTCTCTGCAAATTGTAAAAGGACGCGCCAAAAGGTTGGGATATTGTAGATAGGTAGTTCCCAATTTAACTTTTTAAATGATTATCATCACGCTACCTTTTATATAGGAACGGCTATTTTAGGTAACTTTCAACAAAGCGAATATGTAAGCGGTTGGACGAATGATTTGAAGTCCTGAGGGCCTACCACCAGCTCAAAAGCAGTATTATTTTAATATTACTTTAGTTTACTTCAGTGTGGGAAAGAGATGAAGCTCTACAGGATGTATAGCTCCATCTCTTTCTCCCACTGAAGTAACATTAAAATAATACTGCTTTATGAGCTGGTGGTAGGCCGCCCGGGGTAGTAAGTTCGATTTACATCTGTTTTTTTAAACTCTTTTTGTAAAACGATTTTTTTTTTTGATTGTGTATGTAATAGTTCATAGAGTGTATTAATTCACAAAAAATGGAAAACTTCGTAAGCTATGGGAAACTACTAAGTTACAAGTACTTTACAGTCACAAAACATTCAAGGTTGTATTCTGATCATTTTAGAGCAAAAGACTGTAGGAATAAAATGTTTTTTTTACAGATTTTGACAGCAGATTTGTCCAAGCGATTTTAAAATATGTATGTGTGTGGATCTTCTGGAATCGCTGCCACACTGCTTCCTGGTGGCAAAACAGCGCACGTCATGTTTAAGATTCCCATCGATTTAGAGAGCAACGAAACGCCTGTTTGTGGGGTGTCACGCAACAGTAACAAGGGATGTGTGCTTAGGGGATTGCGCTTCATCGTATGGGATGAATGCATTATGGCAAAAAGGAAAGCAGTGGAAACTGTAAACAGAACCCTGCAGGACATCCGCAGAAACCAAGATATGGTGGGTGGTGTCACAGTTTTGACAAAAAAAGTGAATACTTCGTTGAAAAGGTCGACTCTATGGTCGAGAGTTCATAAACTGCGCTTGACCATCATCATACGAGCTCGGCTTGGCGGTAATTCAAATGCTCAAGTGTTCTCCGATGTTCTTCTAAAAGTTGGTGAAAGCACTCTACCAGAGACTCTTGGTAGAGTAGATTCCACTTTAGAAGATCTTATTCGTCTGATATACGAGGATATCAGTCAAATACCGTACCAAGAGAATTCTTAGGCGTGTTTCCGTTTTAACTCCGAAGATGATCAAGCTGCAGCGATCAACCACAGTATTCTCTCACAAATTGAAGGGAGTGAAGTGATATACACCTCCATTAATACTAATGTGGAGGAAGATGATGCCAAATATCACCCCGTAGAATTTTTCAATTAACAAATGGCAAGTGGACTTCCGGTTGTATATCTGTGTAACGTAAACTAGCTCAAAGTCATATCTTTGCAGAGAAACGTCATCGAGATGGAAATTCTAACAGGTTGTGGCGATGGTGAGACAGTGTTTATAGCGCGTTTACCTACCACAAATTCCCCATCATTACCAGTTAAAGCACGTGCAGTTCTCTGGGAGTGTATGCTTTGCGATCAACAAGTCACAGGGGCTGACACTGAAGGCTGAAGGCTGCGGGTGTCGACCTCAGGATAAGCTGCTTCTCACACGGACAACTGTTACGTCGCTTGCTCCCGAGTCACCATTCCTGACTCTCTGTATATTTTGGCTGCTGAGAATAAAACTACAAACGTAGTATACAGGAAAATTTTATAAAAATATGGCTATTATTGTAGTATATTGTGATGTCTTACGATTTCCATGCGAACGAAGTCGCGGGCAGAAGCTAGTATTCAATAAACAAACATCTTATGTGCTATTCCACACAAGACTGCGCTATATTCAAAAAGCTTTTTAGGAATGGCACCCAAAATATATAACAAGATACCCAATCCAATAAAAGATCTCGACATACACCATTTTAAAAAGGCTGTTCTTAATTTATTAAATATAAAAGCTTATTACACAGTCAATGAGTATCTGGACGACAATTTTTATTTTTTTGTCATTTTGATTTTTTTGTTCGATATTTTTAATTTGTTAATTAATTAAATGCTTATTAAAAATGAATTTTAATGTTTTAATGTAATTTAATGTATTGTATGATAAATAATGATAATTGAATGAAATAACAATGAGTAATGTTTTTAAGTATCTATTAATTTTTAATTGTTAAAATTTTGTTTTATTTGTTAATGTAAATGTTTTGTTTAATTTATTACTAATTAATTTATAATCAGAATATTTGTGCGCCGTTGACGGCAAGACATAGCGTTCATTTTTATTATTATTAACATCTGTACTTTTTTTATTTACCCATGTTCTACAAATAAAAATATTTGAATTTTTGAATTTGAATTTTAATCTTTGGCGTGACTTATCACTCAAGCTATCACCCAAGGTTTGTGCGACCCGTTCAGCAGAGCATACAATTACTATTAACCTTTTACTAAATGATGCCCCAGGGATGGGATGTTATGATTTTACTATCCCAACCTTTACCTCAACTATTTATTTTTTATCTATATACCAAGTATCGGGATGTAGGTAGTAAGGTTCGGAAACACCGTTATTTAATATCGTCCGAAACCCTGTTTGGGAAAATTTCTTAGGTAAAACGATTTTGTAGACGTGTGCAGCATCCATGTGTTTCATTTTCTTTTACACCGAAAATTGCAAAAAATATAAAGGAAATAAAGAAAATACGTTTATTTGCGGTAAAACGTAACAAACAAGAAGAACAAGTTGAGGGAAAATATGCTTCAAATCCACGCAAAACGGGCATCACTCAGCATATACTATGACCCTATGCAAGACAGAGCCACATCGCTGCTTTTCAACGACAGCTGGCGTTGAAGTGATGAAGTCAACCAATGCAGCATAAAATGAGATAAATACACAATAAAAGTTATAAATCTTTAAATAAATATTATATTTAAATGCCAACATTCCGCCGCGCCCGGCTTAAAGTTGCGTTATGCTACAATAAATTTGAGCAATATTATGACTGAACCTCCCTTTGCACCACAGCCTTGCACTCAAACGATCAATTATGTTCACGCAATATCATTGACGGCCCATAAGCTTTAATCTTTTCGAGTTAACAAGACTAGACAGTACAATATTGCACAATACAGGGAGGCTAAAACGGCCACTTTGGCAGAATTATAATATGATAATATTATGAATCACACAAACTGTCACAAACTGACAATTCATAATATTACTCGTATCTACGTTCAATTGATATTACGCAATTCATCTGTTTGACAGTTTTGTATCATAATTAAATTAAACAACATATAAACTGTAAAAAAAAAATATCCGGTAAAGTTACGGTCTTAATTTTTTCATGCATTGCATTTGGTGTAAATATTGCCATTTACACCAAATACGATTCTGATATGAATTGTACTGAATATGATTCAGCTAAAATATGTGTCATCATAGAGGAATTGCTGGGAATCCAGAAAAAGAATTGCTTTTAGAGGAATTGCTTGATGTGGCTGTTTGAGACCCGCTGATCCTACATGGTAGAAAGCCCACTCATATCTTATATTTCTTTCTTTAAAAGATAATCTCAGACACTATGTGCATGGATCTCACATGGCCAAACCAAGTCACTAACGGCCAGCCGACCTTTTCCGTAAAAATCTCATCGTGAGCTTAAAGTGACCTTGAAGATTGCTTGAAGTGACCTTGAATTGAGCTTAAAGTGACCTTGAAGTTTGCTTGAAGTGACCTTGAATTGAGCTTAAAGTGACCTTGAAGTGAGCTTAAAGTGACCTTGAAGTGAAATTGAAGTGAGCTTAAAGTGACCTTGAAGTGAGCTGTCAGTAGTGTCGATCCCAAGCATCAGGTGGAATGACAGCTCACTCAAACTCACCTAAGTTTTCACGGTGAGATTTTCACAGAATATTTATAATATTTTCACCAGCTGAACAGAGGAGACGGATTCAACAAATAAATAGGTCGCAGTCAAAAAAACAAAGTAACACTACATGTTGCGCGAGTAAAAGGAAATTGCTCCATTTTCTCACAAAACTCTTTGAGTTCTCATCTCGTTTGGTGAGCAAACAATGTCTTTCAAAGTTTGCAGCAAAATAATGTTACAAATAATCTCGCAGCAAGCGGTTACTGAAGTACGTAAATGTTATGTTTTGGCTTTCTGTTTGTACGGTCTTCTTTTGTTACCCGACTACGGCAAAGCCAAAAGGAAGGGTTATGATTTTAGCAGTCTATGTATGTATGTTTGTATGTTTATATATGTTTGTATGTATGTATGTATGTATGTTTGCTTTTACGTGTGTTCCACCGTAGCGCCTAAACTACTGAACCGATTTTGATGAATGAGGTATCAATAGATTTGTAATAATAGTCCGGGTGACATAGGCTATATAAATTTTCCCTAAATTTAATATGGTGGATTTTACACGTAAATTTCTAACCTCGAAAAAAATTAAAATGAGATGATCATGACATGTTTGGTACCAAAAGAAAGGTCTTGACGAGCACATTACAAATATGTAAATAATGTTATACTTTCAAAGTAAATAAATATGTTTAAATTGTTAAAAACAAGCAAAAGTGAGACTGTGCTACGCAAGATGATACCAACGTGCAGTTAATCAAATCTTAATAAATAGTAACGGTTTGTAATTCCATCCTCAATTCCTCTATGAAGAAAAACAAGTACACACGGCTACACATCAAGCTATACATTCCCAGTTTAAGCTGATCTGGCATTGTAAAGGATTTCCGTACAATGCGAGGTCAGCTAATACTGGAAATTTATAGCTTGATGTGTGGCTACACATCTGTGTACAACGAAATATTAATATTAATACATGGGGCACTCAGAAAATTTTGCGATTGGTAATAAAAAAATATACTACAGGTTATAATTTTTTTATTAAATCTTTTCAAATAACTCTCCATTGGCGTCTATACACAGTTTCATGCGTCTTTAACCAATTTTCATTACACATTTTCCAGTCCGCATCAGACACCTCTTTAATCCCTGTTTTCCCTTGAGTTGATTTTTTATTTTGGGGAACAAAAATGACAAATCCATGATTCATCACCCGTAATGAAATCGTAAACGCGCCGAGACGAGCCTGCTTCAAATTTTGCTATCATGTCTCGGCACCATTCTACCCAAACCTCCTGAGCCTGCGTTAGATTGTGCGGTAACCAGCGTGAATTATCTTCCTTACCTGAAGATGCCCGTGTAGAATTTCATGTACACTTCCCGATCCAATCTGCAGTATATGCTGAATCTCTTCATATGTAATTCGCCTATTCTCTTAAATTTAATTTCTCACAGCCAGCACGTTTTCTTATGTAACAGCCGTCATAGCCCTATGACGGCCACTTCTTTCTTCGTCCGCCAAAGTTACTTGACCACGTTTAAATTCGTTGAACCAGCAGAAAACAGTCGCTTTAGAAGGGCTTTTGTCTATGAACATCATTCGAAGTCTTTCAAATGATTCTTCTGGTTTTAGTCGACATTTGAAATCGTACAAAATCATCGCGGGAAAATGTTCTCGTTGTAAATTCAATTTTCAGTGAGACAGAGGAGTATTTTGATTTTGCTCGTAAAAAAATGTGGCGGGAATTTTGAATTTGGAATATTGTGTTTTTTTTTAAATAAATAGTCATAGTTTTAATCGACATCAAAACTAGCCAGTGTCTCATAGACAAAAACTGTTGCAAAACTTTCTAAGTATGGTGTTGGCGTCGAAATAAATCGCGCTATAGTTTCGTCTAAAGCACTATGCACTGCTATTGGAATTTAAAATAGGTTAATTACTGACCTATTGAATTACTCTTATTTACGTTGTTGTAACGTTTAGCAAGTGTAAAAACGGAAAAGTATAAAATAAAAAATAAAGTTTAATAAAAAACTGTAACCCGACTACGGGAAAAATGATCTAAAAAGTACGAAACAAGCAAATATTTCAGACAGAAATCAAGACATAGGTACAAAAATGGTCAAGGTAAAGCCGTTGTCGCATGCCATTATAATTTTGTAGGTGTTTCTGGCACCCACATGGCATACAGGCATGCGACCACGGCTTTACCTTGACCATTTTTGTACCTGTCTTGATTTCTGTCTGAAATATTTGCTTGTTTCGTACTTTTTAGATCATTTTTCCCGTAGTCGGGTTACAGTTTTTTACTAAACTTTATTTTTTATTTCAGACTAGCTTTTGCTCACGACTTCGTCCACGTAAAATTTCTTGTTTTAACATAATTATTCATTTGATATGTCACACGGTACAGTGTGCAAAACCTTTCTTTTTAATTTTCTTAGTGACCGCAAACGACAACTTAAAAGGCTTGCAATTTTTAAGCTGTTGCATAGCTTTTATCGCGGGCTTTGAGCGCGGCGACCGAATCAAGAAGTAACGTAAAGAAAATAAAACCTAACACCCCCCACTCCACCTACTATGTAATGACGGTTCCCATGACAACGTGATGTTGTCATGGGAACATCATCATCCCAAGTGTAGCGTTGACAAATAGGAAGTATGGAGGTTACAAATGCTATGCAATAGCTTTACCGCAGCAGTCCCCGAGTGCCACACATTTTATTTATTTATTTAATTTGACAACATTGGTCCAATGGTTAGTGCAAAAAACAAACTTATCAATTAAGGGTTCGCATTTATTTAATGTATATATAATTATTGTTCATCCCTGTCACACGAGCAACTTGACAGAGTGTCTTAGTATTAGTGAATCATGCTGTTCAGCTAAGGTTTTCAAAATACTGTTGCTACTAGCCCTCATTGTGCTTATTAAGGATGCGGCCTTCTTCCTCATAATAGCATAAAAGTTGTCAGTTCGTGCTACAGCAAACATGCTAGACGCGCTGCAGAACCGGGACAACTTCAACAGCACCCTGAAGCCATTATTATATTTCACACGCAGAGCATCTAGAGCCCTCTGCGTACCGTTGACCCACAAACTGCCCGTGTAGAACCCTTAACAATAAGCTTTAAACAGAGTTATTTTGACCTCATTACTACAACGAGCAAATCTGTGAGCCACCATGTTGCACCTAGCTGCTAGTGCCCTGCGCTCACGATCCATATCTACCCGATCCTTGAGGTCCTCGGTGTCATAATGTCCCAAGTACTTAAATTGGGCGACCCTTCTAAGTGCTCGTCGTGCTCGCAATAACAGACCTATCAAGCTAGACTATTATACCCTGCAAGTCTAATGCAAATAAATAGAATTCTTAATGAAGAAATTACTCTGCAAAGCCCTAAGTACTTACTCTACATATGCTCATAGTTGACTGACTGCAAATCAAAATAGTAAAAAAAATTGTATTAAAAAAATTATATTCAAAATTTACGTAACACGTCGGTGTTTGGGTCACAGAAATTGATATGTGTATCAAAAAACTTGGCCAGTCCATTAGATTAGGAGCAAATTGGCTATGACAGACGGACAGACACATAAGTGATCCTACAATGGTTCCGTTTTTCATTTGGACATACGGAACGCTATAAATACATAAACATAACACCTGTAATCTCCGAGGGTTAAGCAGAGAAGTACCTAGTACACATTTCTCCAGTTTTGTTTATGTGTAATAGGGGGCGAGCCTATTGCCATCAACCGGGCAAAAATCCAGACACTGGGCTTCTACTGAGAAATTTCAGATGGAAACACCCATTAAAACTTTCCCCGACCCGGGGATCGAACCCAGGACTTCATACTCCGCAGTACCGCTTGCAATCACTAAACCAACGTGGTATACAGGAAATATCGTAATTTAATATTTAGCTTCCTCACATCCATTCATCAACTAGAATAGAGCTGATAATCTTTAAACAAATTCCATAATACATGTCTAAGACCCATCACTAGAAAAACTGCTTTCAAATAAAAAAGAAACTGCATTTAAATTGGTTCAACCGTTTAAGAGCTACGGTACCACAGACGGACACACACATAGCGGTCAACCTTATAACATCCCTCTTTTTCGTCGGGGGTTAAAAAGTTGGGGGAAAACATGAGTCATGTTCACGCAAAACTGCCATCGTTCAGCATAAAGAACGAAGAAAGAAAGAAAGAAAATACATTTATTTAGCACAAACCAAAAAAGCACACAATATAATTAACAGCTGATAAAAAAATAAAAATCAAATAATAAGTGTAAAGAGCGATGTAAGAAATTAGCAGGAGAGTGTGCCTCACGGCTGCGCCAAAAAGGCCCATTTCAGCAAAAATGCCAGACAACAATAAGTGCCTGACGCTGGTTTTCAACTGGACTTGAAAGTGTGATGTGACGGATTTAAATCAGTTTTATAATGTAACGTGTATATGTATACTTAAATAAAATAAATTTGTGTCAGATAAAATAACGAATATGTAGGTACAAAAATAGTGTGATTGTGCATAAAATTGCAAAACAAAACAAAAAAAGACTGACAAATAAATGAGTATGTGAGACGGACGCATGATAGACCATTGTATACTTAAATAGAGATATCCTTCGAAAATGAGCCTGAACAAAAAAAAAACAAATGCATAATGCTATGATATGACCTGATTCTGATTCTTAGATGTCCTCGAAGTGAAACATTATCGAATTCAATGAATGGGTCGTAAGAGGTTTACTAGTGCACATGTATAGTATTGGCACAGGGTATTAAGTTCATGTGCCATCTATAGATATGTCTATGAATATGGCTGGCTGCTACATGTATGATTTTGCATATATGTAGTTGAGAAATCCATATTCAGAGGATCTTGCAAGAACGCGCGACGTAAACGTACGGTTCGGACGATTTTTAAATCGGAAATAACACAGAAACAGCCAACCGTTAGTATTTTTTGATTTTTTTTTTGACAGAAAAGCACAATTAATATACCCATAGATATGAATAAAGTCTTAAGGCAAAAGCGTCAAAGTACCCCGCGAAATTAAAATTTAACAACCTGACACTGACCTGCAAATGGCAAAAGTCTAAATAAAATTTTACCGTCCGCAAGTCCGCGCCTACGGTGGCCGGAAATCGGCTCGCGATTCCCGCCCCGAGCGTCTCCTTCTATTGCGGCGGTTAGGGGCGTGAGGGCGCGAAATTTGCCTCTCCCTCACGCGTTCCGCCTCCTCCTTCGCGAGCATTACCGCTTCGCAGAAGGAGGTGACGGCCTGCCATTTCCTCTCGCTCCGTACCATGGCCTGAACCAGGGCCGGACGCGAGAGATCACCGCCGCCGATCGCCTCTACGAGGACACGGCGTTGCTCCGCCCAAGCCGGGCAGACCTCCACCGTATGCTCCACCGTGGCCTCAGGCCGATCCACACTTCGTACTAGGCCTTATGTGGTTTACAGATTTATTACAAGATATCATTTTGTCCTACGCGAGAATCAAACTTACCACCTCAAAAAATTATTTGTGTAGCAGAGCCTTAATGTTTGTGTTTATGACTAGCCCTTAAGCGCAGCGACGGGAGACAATACTCCCGCCAACACCCTCGCGCCCCGCCTTCAGACAGTGGACGAAAGAACTCGAAAGCGTACGTCACGACTCGCGAAACGCTCGTGTTAATTTTAGTTTAAAGATTGTTTTACCCGTTGTGCTTTTTATACTGTGTTTCTCTATATTCTATTATATACCTTTTACTGTTAATGTGCGTCGAACTCATTTAAAGACCCACCATATACCCTGAGAGAACATTCCTTTACACTTGTCTATTTTTAAACAAAAAAGCATGTCACAAAATGATATTTCATCATCTATGCGAGGATTGATCGCCGCGACAACCCCATGGGAAATCTACTGGTGAAGTTTATTGCCTTTATAAGCGGGTAAAACGAGCAAAATGGCGATTTTTGCTGAACAAGGACCGTCACGATATCCCCAGCGTGACGTCAGCAGAGTTTATAGTTGTAGGTATCTTTCAATTTGAGAAGATAATTTGAAAACAAGTACAAACCGTATGCCCGATGGGGTTACACATCGACAACTTCTCAAGAATTTTAGGGGACGAATTTCTAGAAACAATTATACGACTAACCTTTACATATAAGCAGAAGTCAGCATCAACTTCTTCATTTCTAACTTCAAAAAAAAATTATCCAAAAAAAAAGCAACTGACTTCCAAAAAAAAACCCTACTAAGTGAAAAATAACTTTATTTTCGGAAGTTGGTGTCTTTGGTTTTAAAATTTCGTCTTTCATTTTTTGTCTGTTATGTAAATAATAGTGACAGGAACTTATCATATCATCAAATTCAAATTCAAATTCAAACTTCAAAAATTCAAAATATTTTATTTCACATAAACCTACAAGGGCACTTATGAAACGTCAGAAGCTAGGTGCACGGTTCCAATTGGTCACTTCCTATGGAGAAGAGCCCGCAAATAACTCCATGGTTACTCTTTTCAAAATAAATGGACAAAAAATACATATTATGGACCAACTCGAGAGCATAACCCTTTTAAACAAAAAAAGAGTTTTCAAAATCGGTCCACAAATGACGGAGAAATCGGTGGACATACAAAAAAAAAAACAAACATACATACGCTACAAATATATAACCTTTTCCTTTTTTAAAACGACGAACGTCCATATTTCATTACATATATAACCCCATCAGGAGGTGAATTTCAAAAAATCCTTCCTTAGTGCTCACCTTTGTCATATATACATATACAGGTTGGCAGGATCATCGACGCCACCCTGTATAAGGAACTTTTGTTCGAAATTTCATACTTCTAGACCCAGCGGTTTGCGTTGTGCATTGTCTGTCAGTGAATGATTTTAGATTTTTATTAAGTGAGATTAAATCTTAGACAAACCTGGAAATAACGACGCCGCAGTCTTGTGACATACATTCATTTAAAACCGAAGCCACAAGGGTAAACGCACACGAGCCACCAGCCACAACCTCCGTGGCTGTCGTCACTTGCTGCGGTGTTCAGTACAGCTGTAGCGGGTAGTCGCCACCGGCCCCACGTGTGCGACCAATCTATACAAAACGTATGAAAAAGGATAAGAAAGTGCTTGTCGCTAGGCTGCCGGTGTCTGTGGCCGGTGGCTCGTTAGCGCCCAGCCTAAGAGTTAGCATACTGCTTTTTGGGAGAGTAATTAATTGTCAGGGACCGCTCTGTCCTGCCGGGGTTGCCGTTTTGTCCGAAAGGGATACCGTGGCCCCTGGCAATACAGGCAACTGAAGGAACACGGGTGGGTTTTAAGCCAGTAAGAGTCTGACACGCCCTCCCACTCCACCCAGAGCGGGAGAAGTTATTTGATAAATTTCCACCCAAAAAAAGGGACCGCTCTGTCCCCAACTGTCGCTATTAAGCGACAGTCGGGGCCGACACGACCGTCAAGCCCCACTGTCGCCAAATGGCGACGGTGACTCACGCAGCTTAGATCACTGTTTTTTGTGTTAAAAAAGGGCTAATATAGTCTGTGGGTAGTTTCACACTATGGCCGCACGAATTCTCATCAAATAAATGATTTAAAACCAAAAATATCGAGCGGTTTTTCGCGATTTCGGGACCTAACTCACATTCACTGTTTGACTTGCAAACCTAGTTCAATTAAACTTTCAAATAGATAATAAAACTTTTTATTTTTCTTTCACTCCAGATTATCTAGAACCAATGGACTCTTTGACCCGTCATCATTTAACACTTCATCTGCAAGAAAGATCTATCTACTAATATTGCACCTTAAAGTAAAGTATGCAAAGGTCTGGTGATTCAAAGTTGAACACAGACAAACCATCGCCAAGGAGTATGTCAAAGACAAACATACGAAGTTTACCTATCAAAGTAGGTTTAATTACATAAGTTTTGAGAATGTAATCAGGATCGGTATCCGAGAGTATGAATATGACAAGCTGTCAGGAGCGGCAAGTATTGAATGTCACCGCAACTCGCAGGTTGAACATTGAACCGGGAAGTTGGTACGTGCAAAATTGATCACTGATGTTTTCAACAAGTTCATTTGGTTGAAATTAGAACAGCCTTAGACAACTAATGCCCGTTTTCACCTTCATAGTGCATTGTTGGATTTTCAACTCTTAGCGCTAAGTCCTAGAACCAAAAATTCGAAGATATGTGACATCTACCAACCCGCACTGGGTCCGCGTGCTCGATAACGGCCCACCCTCTCATAGAGAGGAGGCCTGTGTCCTAGCAGTGGGAACGTTATAGGCACATTATGCATCTAATAATCGTCTTACACGATTTCTGAAAAACATATCACAATCTGGATTTCCTTCCAAAGTACTGCGGAGAATTTGCATGCGCTACAGCAGCGGTTGCATAAAACAAGTTTGCTGCATAAAAACAATCTATAGCTAGTCACATTCATACGTTGATGTCAATAACATAAATTCGTAATATCACTTTGTACACGTATAAGTCATTAATGTTATCAAATTATTTCGGAATCAAAGTAATTCAGTATTGGAAACTCGTTAGGCTATACATATAAAAACACGAACAAAGTTACGTGAAGTTCACGTATATTTCTAAAGGCATGGTTAGTACCTAGAACTATACATAGTAATACACATAAATGTACTTAATGATTTTAGTATTTGATAACATAACATCACGCTTTGTTTCCCCGAAGGCTTGGGTAGAGGTGTATATTTTCTTAATGTCCCTCGGGTATCATCGCCTTTCCGAATACAAACGAATACTAATTTCCATGTCCATCAATTATTAGATTTATCGTGTATAATAATTTGAATTCAGAACTAAGTACTTTATTGTTGTTTTGTTTTGATTTCCGTGTGAACTACATAGAGCTGTAAAACTATTTTCCTATCTGTCGTGCCTGCGACTTTGGCAACTTTCCTCCCAATAAATTACATTAAGTTAAAAGAGTGTTAACAGCTCTATATATTTCCAAGTCGATTAAGAGCGTCCGGTCTGTACCAAGTACAAAGGACAACTAAAAGAAATCCGACGACTGACGAAACACGACATTAAGAAAATAGAAATACTGTGCCAATAATACTAGTGCTACAGTCCCCGTCACGAGAAGCTATAATTTTTGTAAATAAAGAACTTCTACCAAGTTACGTAGCGACAATTTAATCAACAACAAATAATCCCAAATTCGATGAAGTCAAAGTAACGTACGTGTTATACGAAACTAATGAGCAATTTCACTTGATCGGGTTATATTTTAGCGAAATAAAGCGCTGTCATCTAAGGTTTTGTAGTACTGGAACGCATCTGATTCATGGAACGTAAACATTTGGGCCACGATTTTGAAGTAAGTTCACGCTGACGTTGTCTCTGCTGTCTTTCGAGTTTCGAATGCGTTATATTGTTTGTTTGTAATTAGATGTGTGTGTTAATATAATTATATCCCTGTAAAAAAATAGTACAAAACTGTTTTTATTTTATTTTACCCAAAGATTGCAAACCCCTGAATGTGTGTTTACAAAATTTATAGCTTCTCGTGATGGGGACTTTATGCGAGCATGGCTGTCATTGTGAGCAATACGCACAGTAGTGATATAGTTTAGTAGTGTGCGTGCCTGGTTACTTAACTCTTGCTTTGTGTACACCCATTTCGTCAGTTATGTTTAAGTCCCATGTAATAGGGGGCGAGCCTATTGCCATCAACCGGCCGTACAAATCCAGACACCGTGCTGCTACTGAGAAATTCCAGATAGAAAAACCTAATAACACTTTGCCCGGACTGAGAATCCAATCCAGGACCTCACGCTCAGCAGCAGCGCCTGCTACCGCTAGGTCAGGGGTTCCCAAACTAATTTTTTCTTCTGCAAACTTTGAGAATAAATAATTTTATAGCGCCCCCATTTTTTCACCTACTTAAAAACCACTATACTAGATGAAATTACAAATCGCCCCCCAAGCCTCTACACAACGCTCCCATTTTTTTTCTGGGTCTCTTACCGCCCTCCCCCCTTTAAGCCTGCAGCGCCCATAGCGGCCCAGCGCGGGAGCGTTATCGCCCACTTTGGGAAAGAATACACTAGATCAACGAGGCAGTCACACAGTCAGTCAGTTTACTTAAGTAATTATTTTAGAATTTTTTTCACCTAATAATTCAAAAATATTCCGACGAACTGAGAACCTCCTCCTTTTTTGAAGTCGGTTAAAAAATTAATCTCTATCTAAATCTAAACTATCTTTACTAATCCTTCCTTCCTTACTATTAAATAAGTGCGAAAGTAAGTTTATTTGTTACGCCTTCACGCTAAAATGGCTGAACGGATTTGGATGAAATTTGGCACATATATAGATGATGCCCTGGAAAAGAACATAGGATACTTTTTTTTTCCCCCGGGGTCGAGACTTATGCGGGTGAAACCGCGGGGCGCAGCTAGTATTTTATAGAAAAAAAAATTGATTTTTTTGTATGTTTATTTGTGACGCTTTCACGCTAAAACGGCAAAACGGATTTAGATGAAATTTGGCACATGGGTAGACCATGACCTGGGTTAGGACATAATACTTTTTATCTCGATATTCCCACGGAATCGAGACTTATACGAGGCACAGCTAGTGAAATATAAACTTACATCATTGACAAAAGAAAAACGCAATCAAAAAAAAAATTCGTTTACATCACTTTTGAAATACATAGGTACTAAAGGTATCAACATCAAACCCACGCAGGTGATACATAATTAAATTTAGTACATTTAAGATTGTCAAATCATAGTCAAGTCAAAATTTAATGCCAAGTCTGAAAGAATCTTCATGTTTTATCTCATCATTTTAATAAATTGAAAGTTCAAAGAAATTAAAGTTCAAGTTTTCGAAATCTTGTTTTAATAAAGAAAACACGAGGACCTCTTTTAAATGCTTTGTCAAAGATATTTTAAAGTTCAGAGATAATGGAATTTAGATCAAAGACAATAGATGCTAGATGCTATTAAATATGACATGTAACTTAACCATTTGACATCTATTTAGAAATTGATTGTTTACATTTTTTTTCTTTTGATATGCTATGCCTATTTATAAATTTTATAACTGACGTGAAAGTTGATATAATTTCACCAATTTGTTATTTTAAAACTTAAACAATTATATTTGTACGCCTTTTTTTTTTGGGTGGGAAATTATCAAATAACTTCTCCCGCTCTGGGCGGAGCGGGAGGGCGTGTCAGACTCTTACTGACTAAAACCCACCCGTGTTCCTTCGGTTGCCCTGTTGCCGGGGGCCATGATGTCCCTATCGGTTTTCTTCGAACCCCCGGCAGGCATTGGCCCTAACGGACCCCGTCAGTTCTGCTGACATCTCTTACCTATTTATAACACCTCACACTATGTGTAACTTGACCTATGTTCACAAATAAAGCTTTCTGATTTCTGATTTCTGAATATGTCTATCTAGCAAAAAACAAAAGTACAGTTAAGAATACTTTATCAAATTGACTACGTCAGTTTGCCGTGCTATTGCCATTTCATACAATTGTCGAAAAATTGCGCTTGTGATTGGAATATACGGCTATTTAAGTTGGTAGCCAATGTGATAAACAATTAATTTCTCTTCTTCTTCTTCTCGTGTGGTTAGGTTGACAAACCTGTACCCTAATTGCGTTACTTATTTTAGAAAACGACGCAGTTGCGTGTATATTACGGCGCCACTTATTTATAATTCAATTCCAAATTTTATAACTGATCTTCCTTACAGAAAATTCTGCGTAGTACTAAAAAAATGGCTCATTTCACATAGTTATTATTCAATAGGTGAATTTCTAAAAAAAACTTCTTGTCGGTCCTATCATTACAGGAATGCATTGTAGAACAAACTAGAATATATTCAAATCTATGATTGTAGATGTATTTTGTCCTGTTATTTTGTGTTGTGCCAAATGTATCATATATATTATTTTTTAATTAGTAGTGTTGTGTAAATTCAGGATTAATTTACTTTAATTTCATGTCTAAATCACATTTTCAACTTTAGTTGGAGATAATTGCTTTTTAGCCTCAACATAATATTTGCATGCCAAAATATGGCGAAATGTGTCATCGCACAAGAATACTTAATTAACACCTTTGTAACCGCATTTAAAGCAAATAAATTACTTTGACTTTGAAAAAAAAAATTGCCTAATTTGTTTCATTTTGACAGTTCAGCAACATTCATTGCGTTATTTACGTTGTTAAGCAGATATTTTTCCAACTTATGAAGCAATGGATTAGAAATCTGTTTCAAATCGAAACAAATTGTGATTGTGTTGTATTACGCAATTAGGGTACTGGTGTTAGAGTTTTAAAGCCTCTGGCTAGGCTTCACATGCCGTCGAGAATTTCTCTGACTTTACCAATTTAACAATTTTGAAATACATTGATCTCCCTGGAGACACACGTATTTTTCCTTTTTGGTGCAGCCGTGAGGCATACACTATAGTTTTTAAAAACATTATTTTTTATTTTCACTTTGTTATTTGTGTTTTGTTTCACAAACTGTGTCTAAATAAAATAAATGTTTTTTTTTTCTTTCTTTCTTTTATTTTCTGGCTATCTCGGTCTAGTTTGCCGTAACCACGGGTTAAGGCGAACTTATATCAACAAGTTGACCTTTTGTACACATGTGGGGAACACTTTTCTTCTCTGACATCGTCACAAGCTATACGATACCAAAAGGAGAGGGTGTTTTGGCGCTGGTAACCCAATCCGTTTTTTTTTATAAATGGCGGACCGTAGATAGGTCTCATACAAAACTGTTGAAACCGCTCTGTGCTGATATTGTAAAAGGCTTAAGTACCAACTTAAGATAAGACAATTTTTTTTTTAAACTTATTACTTAGATTTTGCTTTGAGGTAAGTAGAACTCTTAGATACTGAAACACCGATGCTTTATATAGTAGGTACCTACATTTTAAAAAACACATTGGACCGCAGTTATCTTCCTGTATCCTTTACTACATTTATATTAGTTACAATTAAAGCCAACCTTTTGAAATCATCATCTGCCTAGCCTTTTCCCAACTATGTTGGGGTCGGCTTCCGGTCTAACCGGATGCAGCTGAATACCAGTATTTTACATGGAGCGACTGCCTATCTGACCTCCACAACCTAGTGACTAGGTAACACGATACCCCTTGGTAAGACTGGTTGTCAGACTTTTTGGGCTTCTAACTACCCGTAACGACTGTCAAAGATCTACAAATGACAGCCGGGACCAACGGCTTAACGTACTTTCCGAGGCACGGAGGGGACTTGGTATGTAAAGATGGTCACCCATCCACGGACCAACCGCGGCTAGCGTAGCTTAACCTGATGAAGCCAACCTTTTGAAATGGAGCTCAAAAATCAAATATCAACGGCAAGGTCACATAATTATTCTATTAAACTGAAAATAAAATAACAGAACATTCTGTTTTATTTCATTCTCTCATACATTTTAAGTATATACGAGTACCTTTCAAATATTTTTCGAGTTCGTGGGATAAGGTTGGGTTATATCCTAATCGAGTTATATTTTTCAGACCAACAAAATATCATGAACCTGATACACATCAGTCCAATTAAAATTCATACCCAAAATCCTAAAAACTTTCCTCAAAACAAATGAGCCCCAGTTGTCTAACACTGACAACTGGGACAGTATAACTCAAAAATAGTTCCCTTCAAATCCGTGTGTGGCGCTAGTTTTATGATAACACATCCCCGGGCGAGAAACTTTGTGGTTCGACGTGAGTAATACAGCTACTGGTGGTTAGGGTTGCCGCGAAAAAAAGCTGTGCTCAGTTGATGGCAATAGGTTCGCCCCTATTACATAGGACTTAAAACTCCTACAAAATGGTTGAGTTGGATGGTGCTGATCCACGCGTCATGTTCGAAAACGGGCGCCGTCTGTTGAGACTGGTCATCTCTTATCTGCCAGGGCCTATTTTTAATCTTATACTTTGAATTGATGTTGTTTTTTACAATTTTCTCACACACAGGGTGGTATCGACGCGAAAACTGTTTTCAGTACATGATTCTGAACCCCCCTACGTTGTAATTTTTCGTCAAATATTTAAAAAAAAATCGCGGTCAAATGTAAGGAACAGCAGAATTTAAAAAATATAACCGACGAAAAATTTCAACGTCCCTGCGTTCAAATTTTTCAAAATCATGTACTGAATCCATGGTAACAGTTATCGCGTCGATGTCCCTGGCACCCTGTATACATACATAGAAGCAATCTGAATAATGTACCCAGGATTTTATAATACCTATATTTAAAAGAGTGCCCTTGGAGTTTCTTGCCCGTTCTCCTCCATAGAGATCTACTTTTTGGAATGGGCAACCAGCTTCAACTTTCTGACTAACTGAGTGATTCTTTGACAGTTCAAAAGTGCCTGTAAATGGTTAATTTGAAATAAATGCTTTGAGTTTGAAATATAACTGACGAAATGTGGGTGTACCTCTGCCTAACCCTTCGGGGAATACAGGCGTGATGTTATGTGTTATTTTGTTCATAAACACATAATGGTGAATCTTATCATCACTTTACATAACCTTATAATTATTTAGAAAATGCTTTTATAAATTACTACTTCATGAAAATGTCGTTTAAGAAAGTGATTTACCTACCTACCGGAAATTACTCAAACTTAAAGTACGTCATATAACATAGGTACTTTAAGTTTGAATAATTCCCGGCCTTTATTTCTTTAAATATGATTGTTTTTCTTTTGTGTATATTGTCACCATGTTTTTATATAATATGTATGTCGGAGACGGGTATATGACTTTCGTTATTATCAGCGATATTTTAACTACTGTGGGCGTAGTGTGGGTAGTGTTGGTTAATGCGCAATAGAATTTAATATCAAATGAATCACACTAGCTAAATTATACACACACTGGGTGCGACCGCGTTTATTAAAATCACCAATTAACAAAATGATCACAAATTACAACTAACACAATAACTGAGCACCACGAATCGAGAACAGTTCCGCGACGTCTTGACTCCCATGCGACCATAGGCTGAATGCCATCCTCGCCATGGCCTTAAAACATCACGACTCTGTAGAAGCGCGGTTGGTAAAGTCAGAGAAATTCACAGGTCTCCAGTTCGAACCCAAGACCTTTGACTTTTCGGATTCATGTGCGTATTGTCCGTACGTACTCCATTTCTATAAGTATGTTTTTTCTTTTTATGTTTTTGTAATTTGTTATCATTTAATTGTGTTTATGTGTGTCTTTTGTGTGCACTAAATAAATATTTTATCTATCTATCTATCTATTGTATAATTGCTTCAAAAACGGCGAAAGAAAACATCGTGATGAAACCTGCCATGCCTGAGAGATATTTCTCGACGGCATGTGAAGCCTAGTCAGAGGCCCATGGGTGGCTTTAAAACTCAACACCAGTACCCTAATTGCGTAATACAACACAATCACAATCTGTTTCGATTTGAAACAGATTGCTAATCCATTGCTTCATAAGTTGGAAAATAATCTGCTCAACAACGTAAATAACGCAATGAATGTTGTTGAACTGTCAAAATGAAACAAATTAGGCAATTTTTTTTTTTTTTTCTAAAATACGTAACGCAATTAGGGTAC
Source organism: Agrochola lychnidis (assembly GCA_963680765.1). Taxonomy (NCBI): domain Eukaryota; kingdom Metazoa; phylum Arthropoda; class Insecta; order Lepidoptera; family Noctuidae; genus Agrochola; species Agrochola lychnidis. The sequence continues at coordinate 18,074,077 of OY796869.1, forward strand.
CGGTTCGTCACTAACCACACGAGTTTGAAAGGGTGTGCTCTCGAATTGGTCCCATATAAATTTTATTAACTTTGCTTTGATAGTTTTTGAGTTAGTAAATACGTATTTTTTTCCCACTTAGTATGTAGATGATATGATAAGTTTCTGTCACTGGTAGCAGGTAGTGGTATTCGAATGTATGTGGGGTAGGTACCACAACTAAAAAGTGAAAAATAACTTTAATTTCGGAAGTCGGTGGCAAAAAACGAAAATACAAAACACAAGACACCGACTTCCGAAATTAAAGTTATTTTTCACTTTGTAGTGTTTTTTTTTTTTGGAGGTCGGTTGTCTTCTCTGACATCGTCACAAACTACATGATACCAAAAGGAGAGGGCGTTTTGGCGCTGGTAACCCAATCTGTTTTTTTTTTTTAATAAATGGCGGACGGTAGATAGGTCTCATACAAAACTGTTGAAACCGCTCTGTGCTGATATTGTAAAAGGCTTAAGTACCAACTTAAGATAAGACAATTTTTTTTTAAACTTATTACTTAGATTTTGCTTTGAGGTAAGTAGAACTCTTAGATACTGAAACACCGATGCTTTATATAGTAGGTACCTACATTTTAAAAAACACATTGGACCGCAGTTATCTTCCTATATCCTTTATTACATTTATATTAGTGACAATTAAAGCCAACCTTTTGAAATGGAACTCAAAAATCAAATATCAACGGGAAGGTCACATAATTATTCCATTAAACTGAAAATGAAGTAACAGAACATTCTGTTTTATTTCATTCTCTCATACATTTTAAGTATATACCTTTCAAATATTTTTCGAGTTCGTGGGATAAGGTTGGGTTATATCCTAATCGAGTTATATTTTTCAGACCAACAAAATATCATGAACCTGATACACATCAGTCCAATTAAAATTCATACCCAAAATCCTAAAAACTTTCCTCAAAACAAATGAGCCCCAGTTGTCTAACACTGACAACTGGGACAGTATAACTCAAAAATAGTTCCCTTCAAATCCGTGTGTGGCGCTAGTTTTATGATAACACATCCCCGGGCGAGAAACTTTGTGGTTCGACGTGAGTAATACAGCTACTGGTGGTTAGGGTTGCCGCGAAAAAAGCTGTGCCCAGTTGATGGCAATAGGTTCGCCCCCTATTACATGGGACTTAAAACCCCAACAAAATAGTTGAGCTGAATGGTGCTAATCCACGCGTCATGTTCGTAAACGGGCGCCGTCAGTTGAGACTGGTCATCTCTTATCTGCTAGGGCCTATTTTTAATCTAAATACGATTGTTTTTCTTTTGTGTATATTGTCTCATTGTTTTAATTTAATATGTTTATTCATGTAATTTCTTATTATTTAATCGTGCTTTTGTGTGTTGTCCTTTATCTTTATCCTTTATCTGTCTATCAAACAAAAAATATATAAACCTACAAAAATTACAAAGGGAACAACCCTACACTTTCCTCAAGTGCCAGATTTAGGACGTAAACTCAATATTAATAAATTCTCCAGAGTATTCTGACTACAGAACTTTCACAACTTTCTGATGTGCGTGTAAGTTGTGTTAGAAAAGATAAAGATTGACGTTTAAGTAAAAAAGAAAGAAAGACATATATTGCGGTAATGTTAGATGAAGGTTTGTAATGTCAATCAGAGATGATTGTTGGAAATCTCTTTATTCGTATTCGTAGAGCATTTCATTTTTATTATTAATTCGTTGTTCGTTGGTTTAGTGGTCGCAAGCACTACTGCTGAGCATGAGGTCCTGAGTTCGATTCCCGAGTCGAGCAAAGTGTTATTGGGTTTTTCTATCTGAAATTTCTCAGTAGCAGCTCGGAGTCTGGATTTGTGTCCGGTTGATGGCAATAAGCTCGCCCCCTATTACATGGGACTTAAAAACATAACTAGCGAAATGTGGGTGTACCTGCTACCTTTACCCAACCCTTCTGGGAAACAAGGCGTGATGTTATGATGATGATGTATTAATTCTGTTTCAAGAAAAGTTTTTCTCAGAAATTGGTAAGTGATACTGGGTAGTAATTTAGGTACAGTATAGGTCACACGCAGTGGTAAAACTTTGACCTTGAACTGGTCTAGCGTAGTACGGAGTTTGAATAGTGTAAGGCTATGCGCAAATAGGCCACCGACCACAGCCATTGGTGGTTGTCGCGCGCCACGTAGGGATGTAAAACGGTAAAATTACCATGACATAATACGGTAAAATAAGAATATCCTTAATAAAGACCTTTACGAGATTGCAAAAAAAATACGTCACCATAACGTTATCAATAATTTTATTTTCCTTTTCTATGGAAAGATAAATGTAACAAGCCACTGCCGGGGAAAGGCCGTCTCATGCGACAAGCATAGATTACACATAATTCTAGCTCTAAGGCCTCGGGGTTGAAGTCAGCGGGCAGCGCGGCGGCAGCAGCGGCGGCGCGTTCAAATGCATAGATTTTTATGGAACTGTTCTCGTGCCGCGGCGCCGCTGCCCCACTACCCTCTGACTTCGTATCCATAGCCTTAACCGCAACAAAAATTAATGGTTTCTCAAAAATATATATTGAAGCTTACCAGGTTTTAAATCCACAACCGGTTTCTCAAAAAACGTGTATTTAAAACCAGGGAAAAACATCTATTATACCAACAAACAAAATAATAATAAACACTGTAATAAATTAACTAGGTACGCAGCCTTCCCTATTTTCCCTGTGCGTGGGATATAAATAATAACTACATTATTATTATTATGAGAGTTTCTACTTTCTACCCACTGTGTTGAACGTTTCCATTGGGACTTATTAAAGTCGAAACAACTCCTATTTTTACAGTTTTTTTACTCAGAAATTAGAATGGAAAACACTGGGGAACCTGGATTGGGGCCTCTAAGCGAACAGTTTATGCATGTTGTGTGTTTTAACAACTAAGCTGTTGAATTTTTGTTAAAATGTTTATCCACACCCATGCTATAAATCCTCTATAAAATTTTCTGAAACAGTTAGCTTATTGCCAACATTGAAACAGCCAGTGTCATTGTAACCATAATATCATCCAAATGAGTGTTATAATGTTGTACTAAATTTCATTACGCAACTCGTTTCAACGTTTAAGTGGGGGACAGCAGCACCCGCTGCACGCATGTGCGGTGATGTGCTGCTGCAGGCGACATTCATCCGTGCAGTTGTACTGAATTTCGTGGGATTTTTTTATTCTTGATCTTGAATTACAAACACCCAATGGTTTCGGAACCTTTTATATAGGATTCATATCATGAGTGTAGATAAAGTCTTGTATGCAACTGTATATAATTAGGTATTAAACAACAGTTGCATAAATAACTATTGAATTTTACTTTAGTTTATAAGCAAATTCTATACAATGTTTTAATTCCTTAAATGTTATGTACACCTATAATATTTGTGTATACATTAGTAGTAATTAAAAGGTACCTTTCTTAATTATCATTATTATTTTTAAACAAATTGTTGAATGCATATGCTGTTGGTGTTCTTTAATAAATAAATAAGCGAAGATAGTTAATTGATTCAGGCGTGACCTTGCGGAAATCCATTATAAAATACAATAGACGCGGATATATTTAGTAACCTGTTCCGCTTAGCTATTTCTCTGCGTTTAGCGTTCGGTGTGGCAACTTGCCGTGTTCGGGTTCGTGACAAGTCAATCGTCATCCTGAGGATGCCTCGTTGAGAGGTGAAACATGTGTCGATTTCTTTCAGGGTTTTTTATGGCTCTTTAGAAATAGCTAAGCGGAACAGGTTACTAAATATATCCACGTCTATTTTATTAAATAAGCGAAGTTAAAATTACGTTTTTTGCAATTGGCAGTTCAGTGTCAAATTGTATGTTGATTAAATATGATATGCAACCGTAAAAAATATGGTATTACAGAATTATAATCATTAGAATCAGTAATACAACTCCTTGAGTCAGAATAATCCTCAAATGACATGATTTCATGAAATAGTCATTCAACAGGATTACTTGAACTTAGAGAGTTATATGATTTTTATGATCATAATTCTATAAATAAATGTTTAATATAGAATTTTATTTAGATCAACATACAACTGCTACTGACCGGCAAATTGAGTAAAATGGAAAAAAAAAGAATTTCGCGTGCTACCCTGACGTTTTCGCCTTAAGATCATGCACTCCAAACACAATTTTCACGCAAACTCCGCCCCATGTACCCCACCACTCCACTATTTGCTAAACGCTAACACATCAGTAATAAAGTTGAACATCGCGTGCACTCTTTGGCCGTGTTCAAGTATGGAACTAAATGTCGTAAATCTCAATTCTTATTTCGTTTATAACTAAAATAATAATTGATCTAGAGAAAAAAACCTTATATTTGGATTATAAACTATATTTTCTTACTGTCAATAATTATTTTAAACATAAAAGCCGATTAATCTTGTTTTTGTTTCAAATAATCTTTAAAAAGAGACACATGATTTTCGAATAAAAAATGAATCGATCGAAAATGTTTCAATTACATTACTGTCTTTATTTGGAAAGAAAAATATCCAATAAATCATATTCTAAAGTTCCATTTTGATTGCATGCGTAACTTTTTCAGAATATTAATGCAAATTAACATACAATTTAGGGAGCCTCCTCTTAAAACGTTATAACATTAGGAGTGGGGCTAAACCGGGTGACATCTATGTTTGAATTGTACCTTAGTGCTTTTTAGGTCTAGTTGTCGTAGGCTTGACCGCTGAGCGTGGAGTTCTAGGTTCGATTCTCAGGTTGGGCAAAGGGTTTTTTCTGTGTTTAAAGTCTCAATAGCAGCCCGGAATCTAGATTTTTGCCCGGTTTATGACAAGACTGGCCTACTTACATGGAACTTACGTCTGCCAATCCTTTGGGGAAAATCCGTTGTTCAGAAATATAAAAATCCATTGTAAACATAACACCACGCCTTCATCATCATCATTTCAGCCGAAAGACGTCCACTGCTGGAGATAGGCCTCCCCCAAGTACCGCCACTTCGACCGATTCTGTGCTTTCCGCATCCAGCGGATTCCTGTGGCCTTCACAAGGTCATCGGTCCATTTTGTGGGAGGCCTTCCAACGCTACGTCTTCCGGTACGTGGTTGCCACTCTAGAACCTTTCGACCCCATCGGCCATCATCCGTTCTGCGAGCAATGTGCCCTGCCCATTGCCACTTAAGTTTGGCAATTCTTCGGGCTATGTCGGTTACCTTGGTTCTCCATCACGCTTTGTGTTTCCTCAAAGGTTTGGGCAGAGGTGTACCTTTAGTATGCCCACATTTTGCCAGTTATTTTTAAGTCCCATATAATTTGCCATGAACCGGGCATAATTTACTCTCCGGGCTGTTTCTCAAAAATTCCAAATAGAAAAACTTGCTCAACCTGGGAATTTAACCCTCCATTGTTAAATGAACGAATATTAACTCACTTTTTAATTAAGAGTGCCTACAGCTTATCGTCCCCGCTGTTTTCCGAGCTCACGGAAACAGCGATGAGTGCAAAAAGTTTTAATGAACGGAGGATAATGGTCGGCGGTATGAAACAACGCTTATTTTCTGCCCACCAGCTGATTCATACTGAAACAGTTAATTAGGGTGAAATGAAGGCATTTGGTTTATTTGGACTTTGAAACAAAAGGGAGGTACAGTATTTCTATTTTCTTAATATTCCTCGGGTATCATCGGATTTCCGAATACAAACGAATGCTAATTTCCATGTCCATTTGTTATTAGATTTATCGTGTTTAATAATTTGAATTCAGAACTAAGTACTTAATTCTTGTTTTGATTTCCGAACTATTTTCTTGTCTGTCGTGCCTGCGACTTTAGCGGCTTTCCTCCCATTTTTTTAAATAAATTACATTTAGTTAAAAGAGTATTAACAACTCTATATACTTCCAAATCGATTGAGAGCGTCCGATCTGCACCAAGTGCGAAGGGCAACTGATAGAAATTCGACAACTGACGTAACACGAGATTTGCCGAGGGACATTAAGAACATAGTTTGTCTGTAAATCATGTTTAATAATCAGTTTTTTTTTTGCAGGAATATTAAAGATTATTGAGGAAGTTTTTGGTAAACTATATTTCAACGGACGGAGGATCAGATTGGTCAACGATGTTCGCTCGTTAGTACCTAATAGATAAATATTTTGCTTACGCCTTCGTTGAAATTTTATTAGTTATTTCCAAATATTTACTCAAGTTGTTTATATTCTCTAAATTATGCAGTCGATGATTTTAGTGTACCATAAAACTCTTATGAGTTTATGTCGGCACCAACTTATATGTATAAAATCTATACGTACTACTGAATAAATAAAAAAAAACAGTGGCACTCCGGGAGTACCGACAGAAGTGAAAACTTGAACAAGATCACCTTTGGTGGAAGAAAAATATTTGCATAGAACATTGATCCGTAACGCAATATAAATAAAGAGCAAAATCGCGTTTACAAAAATGAGGTGTCATCACAGCGTCGTGAAATCAATAGTTTAGTCCCATCTCAAAAATGCCCAACGCGCCTAAAGAAGTTTTCACTTTAATAATAATAATAACACTCGACGTCATATTTTTTTGATGTGTTTTAGTCATAAATTACCCTTAATAATTCCCAGTCGCATGCTTATTTTGCTTTGATGTAATTAAGAAAACTTTAGCAAAAGTCATTTGTTAGTGTTATGTATTAAATTTACACTTTAAATAAATATACACTATTAAATTTACCAGTTACAACCAGCGCGCGCTCGTACTAATTATGGCAAAAAAACAATATTGGTTGAAGGAGCACGGCTGTTCAACAGTTTACCGGAGGATATAAGAAAATGTGACAATATAAACACATTCAAGCGCAGATTAAGGCAATACACCACAACATTTGAAATAACATAAAACAGACTATGCTAAATATACTAATATAATGGTGCCGATTCCCTTGTTCACAAACTAAACTAAATTTAAGTTCAGTGCATCTTTTTCTTTCTATTTCATTAAGGGGACGATAGCTGACTTTTAAAGATTTTATACTGAAGATGACGTCTGAACGAGTAGTGTTAGTAATTTGGAAAAAATATATGTTAAATTAGAGCATTTTCTTAATATTTTAATATAGGCATATTTTTGATTATGTTTATATTACATAGTGAAATTAATTTGTAATTTATATCTAACGCGGATAAAATACTGAGAATGACGCAAAATCCATCAAGCGTATTTTTCTGAAAACTTCACCATATTGAAGATAATTTAATTACTGATCTTTTAGCATACGTGTTTTATTAAAATACCTTTTGTTTTACGTGTAATAAATTAATAATGCGTCTAATTTGGGACAGCGCTCCTTGATGGGCGAGTCCTATTACTGGCTGGGCGTACGACGCGTTGTGTGAGCTCAGTACAAAACACGCAAGCTAACCATTCAAGGTCACTGTCATATATCTGCGTCTTAAGAAAAGGACAGAAGATAAATTTTAGTTTAGTCCTATCAAATTAATCAGCGTTTGACGTAAATTGACGAAATTTTAGTCGGCATGTTTTTAATCACGTCTAAGCTTGTATGGAGAGTGACAGGTGCTGAATAATTTGACAGGACTAATCTAAAATTTATCTTCTGTCCTTTTCTTAATGAAATAGAAAGAAAAAGATGCACTGAACTTAAATTTAGTTTAGTTTGTGAACAAGAGAATCGGCACCAATGTCTCCAACACCCTGGAGGTAACTAACTAATGTTAATAGTACTATATAAAATCACTTTGTATCTCGTTATAAGCGAACGAGTTTTTAAGTTCTTATGAGAAATAAAGTTCTTTAAACCCAAATCTTGTCATGATAGTCTGAAACATTTACCACTTAAATCTAAATGATTTAATCTAAAAGTAAGAAGCGAATAAAAACGCAAACAAAAAAAAAACGTGTGGCACTCGGGGACTGCCGCGGTAAAGCTATTGCATAGCATTTGTAACCTCCATACTTCCTATTTGTCAACGCTACACTTGGAATGATGACGTGATGACATAAAACAAAAATTACGTTCCCATGACAACATCACGTTGTCATGGGAACCGTCATTACATGGTAGGCGGAGTGGGGGGGGTGTTAGGTTTTATTTTCGTTGCGTTACGGAATTTCTTGATTCGGTCGCCGCGCTCAAAGTCCGCGATAAAAGCTATGCAATAGCTTAAAAATACAAGTATTTGTTACAAAGATAGATACAGATTTATTTATTTCTGATTTAGGTTCTGAAACTGATACCCAAACTAAGCCAGGGCTCGTATTTTGGGAGTCAGTCCATCTGACATTAGTCATCAGTAAACATCTCATACATTATTTTACTCTACAAAAACGGGTTAATTGTTGAACGGCCAACAAATTCGTGTAACATCACATATTATTCCTATCTGATCTGCTTATTCAACTATCTCGCACTAGGACGACCGCTCACGGCCACGTCTGATCTGTTAATGACGTTATCGCTTCCCCCACCCCTCGGCCTAACGAGAGCACGACGTACCCACATTATGGTAAAGCTATTTACTTATTTATCTTCAAACTAGGGTTGTACAGGAACCTCATAAATGCGGAACTTCAGTAAGAAACCAGACCTCCGCTTTCGCTCTCGCCTCCGCAGGAAAATCTTGAAACTTCGTTATACATTACGAATGTCTAAGAAAGAAAATCAACTCCAACTAACCGAATACCCTTTAGCACTTTTGACTCCACCCATTTTTCATAGAGCTAATACGGCATGCCGCCATACATATTACAAGTCGACTCCAGGAGGGTCACCGGCATTACGTTTGCGCTAAAGTTAACCCTCGAGGAGTGTCACTAGCATTAGGTTTGATATCTTCGTAAAATATTTAACTGATTTTATTTTCACAGTTTATTATGCCGAAAACGCTAAGAAAAACCTACATTTAAAATTAGCTCTCCGCGAGGGCTCCCGGCATCCCGTAAGCGACTTGAGTGAACCCTCCAGGAGTGCTCCCGGCACTGAACGTGTTAAGGCATATTAAGATTTAAGCGATAGCGCTGTCGAGCTCGGTAGCGATACTGGTCCGCCTTCTGGTTAGTCAATTTGAACCAGTATCGCTACCGAGCGCGACACCAATATCTCTCATATCTGAATAGGCCTTTAATATAGTGGATATGTTGCAGCCAACTAGCTTAACTAGCCTTTTAGACTAGCCTAGCCTTAGCCTTTTTGACTTGTCGCGAACACGAACATGGCGTGTTGCCACACCGAGCGCTGGAAGCGGGTATCTGTCAATCGTCATCCTGAGGATGTCTCGTTGAGAGATGAAACACGTGTCGATTTCTTACAGGGTTTTTTATGGCTCTCTAAGAATAGTTAAGCGGAACTGGTTACTATACTGCCGTCCTCACGAAAAGTACAATAACTCGAGTTTTGCGCCGAATTGAGATAAGTAAATATTCAGAATTTGCAGAACGAGATATATATTATTTTTAGACTCTTTTTACGTATCTATGACGAATTTGCCTTGTGTTGGAGATACCTACAAACAAAATGAAATTAAAATCTTTATCCGCGTTTTTCTAGAAATCAGGTTTAACCTAGTTATTGCACTTTTCGTAGAGACGGCAGTATATATAACAATGTCTATTGTATTTTATAATGGATTTTCGCAAGGTCACGCCTAAATCAATTAACTACCAAGATCATTTTAATTTTCTTTCATTTATCTTATTTTTGTATAATTTCCACCTCCGCTTCCGCTAAGATGGCCTCGGTTACATCCCTACTTCAAACCAAGTCTCTGGAGGGTAAATGGGAATACATGGAATAGCTTTTATTGGTTTCCTTACGAAAATATATGGAACTGTAGTGTGTTTTGCAAAGAACATGCATTATTTAGTGTGATCGCAATATGATATGGTTTTCCTATATCGTCGTTCCGTGCATTTTCCAAACTAAACAAAAATATTGTCGGTAGAATAACATACGGTTAATATGAAATATGATATCAAATGCATTAACTTTTAATGCACTATAGTGCACTATATTTGCTGTGGTTGTACGAGTATGTTAGTTGTTCCTTGAGAATATGATTGATTGCAAGGTTGATTGCCAAACATGAGTTTTTGTGTTCGAGTTCATAGTAGGTCAAATGGTTATTATGAATCACTAGCTACGCTCAATTCCGTAAGTGTATCGGAATAAAAATAATTCTATGCCCCCTGGGCTAAGAGCCCAGGGGGCCTACCACCAGCTCACAAATCAGTATTATTTCAAACTCAAACTCAAAGTATTTATTTCAAATAAACCAATTACAGGTACTTTTGAATTGTCAAGGGGTCGGTCAGTCAGAAAAATGAAGCTAGTTGCCCATTCCAAAGCATAGTAGGTACCTATCGAAAAGAACGGGCAAGAAACTCCACGGACACTCTTTTAAATCAAAATATTGCTTCAAAATATTGGTTACATCATTTACATTTTAATATTACTTCAGTGTGGGAAAGCTATGAAGCTCTACAGGACGTATGGCTCGATCTCTTTCTCACACTGAAGTAATATTAAAATAATACTGCTTTTCAGCTGGTGGTAGGCCCCCAGGTCATGGTCTACCCAGGTGTCAAGTTTTGTCCAAATCCGTTCAGCCGTTTTAGCATAACAAACTCACTTTCGCATTTATACCTAATATTAAATTAATCCCTCTAATCGATTCCCGTGTTGCTTTTACAGTTGACAAATCTTTTTTTGCTGAACGTCGTCGTCATCATTCTCTTAACGTCGTGATTGACAATACAATACGTAAAAAAACCCCATGTGCGATCCGAAAGGGGCACATAGAGCAATAACATTAGCAAAAAGTTTTTTTTAATTATTATTGAAAATAGAAAAGTTATTGCTATTTAAAATTCACCGCAAATAATCTACACGCACCGCCGCAAACATCCCTGACGCACTGCAACGCCATGGCGACCCCATCAGTTTTCTGATCGCAAGATTAAATTGAACACAAAGGGCTCCATACGATGGTGGAAATCTGCCCGGCTTGGGCGGAGCAATGCCGCGTCTTCATAGAGGCGATCGGCGGCGGTGATCTCTCGCATCCGGCCCTGGTTCAGGCCATGGTACGGAGCGAGAGGAAATGGCAGGCCGTCAACTCCTTCTGCGAAGCGGTAATGCTCGCGAAGGAGGAGGCGGAACGCGTGAGGGAGAGGCAAATTTCGCGCCCTCACGCCCCTAACCGCCGCAATAGAAGGAGACACCCGGGGCGGGAATCGCGAGCTTATTTCCGGCCACCGTAGCCGCGGGCTTGCGGACGGTAAGCAATGGGTAGCTCGCCGTCCGATAAGGACCAAGTCCGGGTCGACGGCGCGTTGTGTTCCACGCACGCCTCAAAGAGATGTCAGCAGAATTGACGGGGTCCGCTAGGGCCAATGCCTGCCGGGGGTTCGAAGAAAACCGATAGGGAAATCGTAGCCCCCGGCAACAGGGCAACCGAAGGAACACGGGTGGGTTTTAGTCAGTAAGAGTCTGACACGCCCTCCCGCTCCGCCCAGAGCGGGAGAAGTTATTTGATAATTTCCCAAAAAAAAAAAAGGGCTCCATACGATGCTCGCGAATACTTCTCCTACAAGCTGCATGTGTAGAAGGTGGTACAGAATGCTCTTTATTAATGTAGCGTATTACTTAACCACAAGCCCCTATAATACACCCCGATCAATAGACTGCAATAGTCCACCTTTGCTTTCCCCATCAAAAAGTATTGAAATATGGGATTCGAATTTGTTTTTTCTCAAACAGTCTCATAAACTTGACTACCTCATTGGTCTAGTAATCGCAAGCGCTACTGCTGAGCATGAAGTCCTGGGTTCGGTTCCCAGGTCGGGCAAAGGGCTAAGTGTTAGAAATCCCTATTCTCAGTAGCAGCCCGGAGTCTGGATTTATGCCCGGTTGATGGCAATTGGTTCACCCTCTATTACATAGAACTTAAACATAACTGGCAAAATTTGGGTGTACCTTCTATTGGTACACCTCTGCCTAAATCTGTTATGCTTCATAACTGGACTTAAAACTTCCAATGACATATCTATTCAATCTAGACACATCACTGACCGACATAAGCCCGTCCCATAAACACCATAAACATATCTATAGCCAAAAAGCGGACAAACGTTTCTATATCGATGTCGATCAATATCAATTAGGTTCAAGGAAGGTTATTTAACAACATGATTGATCGTTTTCATATGAAATGAAGTGACGAAGGTGAAGTCAACGTTTATGGGCAGTTGATACGGTGTATTCAACGATTTGTCGCGGCTGCAACGACTATAAATGTCAGTACTAGTAATAACAGGTTCTGTTGAAAACCATTCTCAGGCAGTCTGGAATTTTTGCTGAACTGAGTCTTTTTGGCGCAGCCGTGAGGCATACTTTCCTGGTAATTTCTTACATCGTACTTCATACTTTTCATTATTTCTTTTTTTTTATCTACTGTACATTATACTGTGTGCCTTTTAGTCTGTGCTAAATAAATGAGATTTTCTTTTTTCTACTTTCTTTTCTTTTTCTTTCTTTCTTCTTTCCTTCTTCTTTATAATATTCATGCCCACGCTAAGACACGAGTGTGAGCTTTTCATTGAGTGCGCTGAACGCAAATTCGGTTGTCACATGCATGGTCAAAATATTCAGAGGCCGTCAATTTTTATGACTAAAAGGGGACGTTCGCTGACATGATTGGCTTGTATGGACATGTTGACAATACAGTCTCTAGCAGCGTCCCCCGAGGCGTCTCAAAACCAACTAAGGCGTGCAATTGAGTTGGCCTCATCTATAGTGGCACTGCCTTAAGCTGATGATGTCAATTTATCCAACAATTCAAAATGCTTATTAAGAAAAATTTCATAAAAAATCGATAAAAACTTTCAAAACGGTGAAAGAAAACATCGTGAGGAAACCGGCATGTCCTAGTACCAAAAACATCGACGACATGTGTCATCTAGCAACGCGCCCTGGGCCCGTGTGGTGGATTACGGCTCACGACCGAGAGGAGGAATATGTCCCAGCAGTGGAAACATTATAGGCTGATTATGTATTCTATTTCAACAACATAAAAGACACATTTGACACGTAACATAATAATGTCAAAAATATTTCACACACATTTTGTAAATGTAGCTCCAACGAACAAGTTGAAATATATATGAATATATTTTCTCATAATGAGATGGTTACAACACCTTATCATTAGAGTGTAGGTGTAATGAAGATAGGTACGCTCCCGTAGAATTTGTTAATTTTGTTTTATGTTTTCTGTACCCAGTAACTGGGTTGTGGAGGTCAGATAGGCAGTCGCTTTATGTAAAACTAGCTTTTTTCTACAGCTTAGCTTGCGTGGAAGTCGGAAATTATCTCATGGAAACGTACTACCGGGATATAAAGCATCCTTTGTGTTAATCCAGATCATAAACTATTTATCTGCCTCATCTGAATCCTATTAGTAGGTTAACAAAATTATTGAATACTATCGTGAATTCATGCAAGCCTAGTACTTTTTATGCCCAGTTTTAAATTTATTACACAAGGAAGAAAAAAATTCATACAAATTTTCGCACTCTTAAATGTGAAATTCTCAAAAAACGTGTGGCACTCGGGGACTGCCGCAGTAAAGCTATTGCATAGCATTTGTAACCTCCATGACAACATCACGTTGTCATGGGAGCCGTCATTACATGGTAGGCGGAGTGGGGGTTTTAGGTTTTATTTTCGTTACGTTACGGAATTTCTTGATTCGGTCGCCGCGCTCAAAGCCCGCGATAAAAGCTATGCAATAGTTTAAAACCTCTTCTTGGTTCTCCCCTACATTATAAAAGGAAGCTGTGTGCTAAATTTCACGTTCTTAGTCCTAATAGTTTCAGCTCTGCGTTGAAATGACAGTCAGTCAGTCAGTTTCTCCTTACCGGTAGTCAGCTACGGTTGGATTGAAAGCCGTCCCAATTTAGTTAAGAAATGGCTAAGCAGATACTGATTCTTAGTTTTGTAGGATAGTTGACAATTAATTGATTCAGGCGTGGCCTTGCGAGAATTCATTATAAAATACAATAGAAGTGTATATATTTAGTAAATTGTTCTGCTTAGCTATTTTTAATAAGTCATAAAAAACGCTGAAAGAAATTAATACGTGTTTCACCTCTCAACGAGGCATCCTCAGGATGACGATTGACCGTCGCGAACCCGAACAGAGCGCTGAACGCAGAGTCTCTGCGTTCAGCGCTCGGTAAAATATATCCACGTCCATTGTAGGATAATGGATATAAAAAACAAAAACGCATTGTCAACGATAGAACAAAAGAAACTAGAGAACACGAACATGAAATACCGAGTATCAACTCTCTGCTTCTGATTTCCTTACATATTATAAAACAAAGTCCCCCGCCGCGTCTGTCTGTCTGTCTGAACGCGATAAACTCCAAAACTACCTAACGGATTTTCAAACGGTTTTCACCAATGGACGGAATGATTCATGCGGAAGGTTTTAGTGTATAATTTATTAAGGTTTTATGCAAATTGGCTGAAATATGACGATTATTGTTGAAGAAGTCGGAAAAAATCATGTCGACTGGGAGCTTAACTGGCGTGCGCTGCGTTAACCGGAAAAGATACATCAAATTTATGTTCTACGGTATTGTTTATCTTAAAAAAAAGGTCAACAAAAAAGTCCGCGATGGCATATGTCTATTTTCTAAGGATGACCCCACAATAACCATGTTTATTTTTCAGAATTAGATAAAATTTTATTGTTAGTTCGGAAACTTTTTTGACCGGTATAATATTAATCCTTATCCAAAAAAATATTTTATTTAAATTGGGCATTTAATTAAGATTAAAATATGCCTTCAAATCATCTAATATAAATAATTAGTTCAAAAGATATCACAGTTTCAAAATTACGCTGAGCAATGCGGGCGCAGCGGTAGGAGTCAATGACGTTTTCCTCTGTTATAAGGTATGAAATCTCGGTAGTACGTTCCCGTGGGATATTTTCCGACATCCACGCGGGCGAAGCCGCGGGCAAAAGCTAGTACAAAGTGATCTCATAGATTTAATTTAATCGCCAGGAAGACATATCTACCGTTTTACATAAATTTACCCTCTCGAGAACGAGTCAATATTGAGTCTTCTTAATACAATGCCATTACAGAAAATTAACACTGTTAATGGAGACTGTTCTTTATTCATGAACTTTATTAACCGATCCTGTAACGAATAATTAGGTCAGCGGCTACAAAGAATATTGGCAATATACCAACCTAAAGTAACAGGTATTTACAGTGAGTTATTTATAGCCACTTGTTTTTAAACCAAAACCAGTGAATAGTAACAGTTTCTAAAATAAAAAAGAGCCTCCATATAGCGTTAGGTCGCATTCATGAAGAACGCTAATAACCATCGCTGATATGTCAGCGCTTGTCGGGGTCGGGGTCGCGGGAAAATCCGAAAAGGATACCGTAGCCCTTGGGAACATGGCAACTGAAGGAACACGGGTAGGTTTTATTCAGTAAGAGTCTGAAACGCCCTACAGCTCAGGAGAAGTTATTTGAAAATTGCCCAACAAAAAAAAAAGTTTGACAAAGTTATCCCCTAGTCGGCCCTGACCCCGACAAGCGCTGGCATATCGGCGCCCGTTACCAATTTTTAATAACTAAATTCTTTAATAATATCAATGAATACATAAATGACAAATTTTAATTGACATGTTTTATACTTATTTTATTGTTAAATTTATTTAAATACTACCTATCAAATTTGTTTTAGATTTAATTTACATACATACATAAACTCACGCCTTCTTCCCATGGGGGTAGGCAGAAACTACAGAACGCCACCTGCTACGATCCTTACATATTCCTTTTGCCTCGTTTACGTTCATACATCTGGTCATACACGCACGCCGGTTGCGAGTACTACGCACCTGGCCTTTCTGAAGAACATCACCAATAAGGTCAGTATATGTCTTCCTAGGGCGTCCCCGCCCGGCCTTTCCCTTTACATCAGCCTTGTAAATACATTTTGTTAGTCGCCTTTCGTTCATTCTCTCAATATGCCCAAACCATCTCAGCATACCCTTTTCAATTTTTGTCACTACATCTTCTTTTAAATCACACCGCTGTCTTATCACATCATTCCTCAGCCTATCATTCATAGTCAGGCCACACATGCTTCGCAAGGAACGCATTTCCACAGCATTTATTCTACTTTCATGTTGTTTTTGCCACACCCAATATTCACTACCATACATAATTTAATTTAATAAGATTTAATTTAGTTTTTTGTAATTTTAGTTTTATCCTCAAGCTGTGCCCTTACAGGGTCCATATTTTTGTATCTAGCTTTATGCCTTATGTAACATCTTTTCTACAAATGCGGCCTTACAATGTTGTTTTGACGCGTGGCCAAAATCGGAACTAACGCCGCCATCTTGCTTTTTCAATACATTTCAAGTGACATTTCACAAAACAATTGCACAAATGTTTACCGACAGCGCCCCCCTGTCAAAGTCATTCTAGCGCCAAAAGATCCTTGTAGCAGTGTATATGACACTCCTAGTGGTAGAAAAATAGAAAGGAGGGGCTTGTGGCTAAGTTACAACAGCTGCACGGGTCGATCAATCAGGTTAAGCTACGCTTGCCGAGGTTGGTCTGTGGATGGGTGACCATCTTTACATACCAAGACCCCTCCATGCCTCGGAAAGCACGTTAAGCCGTTGGTCCCGGCTGTCATTTGTAGATCTTTGACAGTCGTTACGGGTAGTTAGAAACCCAAAAAGTCTGACAACCAGTCTTACAAAGGGGTATCGTGTTACCTAGTTACTAGGTTGTGGAGGTCAGATAGGCAGTCGCTCCATGTAAAATACTGATATTCAGCTGCATCCGGTTAGACTGGAAGCCGACCCCAACATGGTTGGGAAAAGGCTAGGCAGATGATGAGTGGTAGAAAAATAGAAAAACATTAACTGTTTTCCTTGTAGTTACTTAGTGTATCATCAAAACAGTATAAAACAGTCTTCTCATTACCATTACACTTAACATAATACACACATAATCACTCAAATATTTTATAACAAACATCTTCCACACGTATTTCGTATATTTCCGGATCGGTATTATTGTAAACGTGTTCGTAAAATTAAGTGCCTAAAAGAAAATTAAACTGCATACATAAACTCTCACTTTTTCCCATGGGGATAGACAAAAACCAACTGCTGCGGTCCTTGCATACTCTGTTTGCTTTGTTTACTTTCATACATCTGATCATACACGCACCTGACCTCTCTGAACCACATCACCAATCAATCTGCCTAGGCTTTTCCCAACTATGTTGGGGTCAGCTTCCACTCAAACCGGATGCCGCTTAATACCAGTATTTTACATAGAGCAACTGCCTATCTGACCTCCACAACCCAATAACTAGGTAAAACGATAACTCTTGGTAAGACTGGCTGTCAGACTTTCGGGCTTCTGACGACCCGTAACGACTGTCAAAGATCCACGAATGACAGCTGGGACCAACGGCTTAACGTGCTTTCCGAGGCTTCTCTTCTCGGTATGTAGAAATGGTCACCCATCCACGGACTAACCCCGGCAAGCGTAGCTTAACCTGATGGAACGCCCCGTGCGGCTGTTAGTACTTAGCTACGAGCTCCTCACCAATAAGGTACGGGAAGCACATCACCAATAAGGTCTATAAATATCCTTCTAGGGCGTTTGTTTCGTATTTAATCTTGTTATTTATTTTGGTACAAAGCTGGCAAACATTGGTGCCGATTGCCTTGTTCACAAACTAAACTAAATTTAAGTTCAGTGCATCTTTTTCTTTCTATTTCATTAAGGAAAGGACAGAAGATAAATTTTAGTTTAGTCCTGTCAAATTAATCAGCCCTTGACGTAAATTGACGTAATTTTAGTTGGCAAGTTTTTAATCACGTCTAAACTTGTATGGAGACTGTCAGGTTTGACAGGACTAAACTAAAATTTATCTTTTGTCCTTTTCTTAATGAAATAGAAAGAAAAAGATGCACTGAACTTAAATTTAGTTTAGTTTGTGAACAAGGGAATCGGCACCAGTATCTCTCATTATTATCGATATCAACGAATCTAAACTAAAGACATAATCCTATACTATTAAACGAGCAATATTTGTTTATTTATTTATTTCAATATCTGTATGTTTGTATATAGATTTGTACTCACGTTCTCGAAAATCGACTCTAACAATTTCGATGAAAGTTGCAAGTATAGGGGTTTACGGGGGCGCAAAATCGATCTAGCTAGGTCTCATATCAGGGAAAATTATTAGTTTTCTCCGTATTTTCACCCGAGCAGAGCTCGGTCGCCAAAAATTTAGAACATGATAATTAATAATGACATGAGAATAATAACATTAGAATAATGAAATTAGAATAATTACATTGGAATAATGACATTAGAATAGTGACATTAGAATAATGACATTAGAATAGTGACATTAGAATAATGACATTAGAATAGTGACATTAGAATAATGACATTAGAATACGTAGCCGACCGCAGGCGGCAACTGCAGGCGACGTGTCGCCGCGACAAGACTGGTTTCTATGAAATACCTTCCGTAGCTAGCGACACGTCGTTGGCAGCTACGGGCGAGTGACAGGCGACACGTGCAGCCCGACTGCAGACCAGTAGTGTCACCAACGCTCGAGCGATAGTCACGTTTTTCTATCTTCTATCTACCGATTGGAATACGGGTAGTTGCCGCCTGCGGTGTTGCCGCAACATGACGCCGCGACACGTCGGCTACAGTTGCCTCCTGCGGTCGGGTACGGAATGGTACCTTTAGAAAGCTATGGTACTCGTAACAGCAATCGTTTTCTATACACAGTGCCATTTTCAAAGATTTGACCCAATTCTAACTAGACTTCATTTAAATTAAAGTTCTAGCGTTCGTTAATAACACTACCAAACAAAAAATAATAAAGTTTTGCATGTTAAATCCTAAGCTTTGAAACGGTAGGATTGACTCAAAAGCCGCTTACTCAGTTTTTAGTTAAACCGGAACATGAAATGGAAAAAAAATTGTTTAAAAGTTCTCGGACTAAAACAACAAAAATATTTACAGTTGTAAAAGTTGAAATATTTTTAATCAAACAAAGCCTGATTTAGAACGTTTCGATTTCACATAGAATTTATTGGAAATCACTGTACTAGAATATAATGATTTACTCGTATAATAATTCGTACCTAGAGTGCGCGCCAGGAAAGTAAGCCCGCAGAAAATTCTAGAACTACATTTTCATTTCAGCGCTTGACGTAAATTGACGTAATTTTAGTAGACAAGTTTTTAATCACGTCTAATCTTGTATGGAGTAGTGACAGGCGATGATTAGTTTGACAGGACTAAACTAAAACGTATCTTCTGTCCTTTTCTTAATGAAATAGAAAGAAAAAGCTGCACTGAACTTAAATTCAGTTTAGTTTGTGAACAAGGGAATCGACATCAATGTCTTTTTTTTAAGTGAAACCTTCTTTAGGCGCTTTGGGCATTTTTGAGATGGGAAAAAACCATTGAACTCGCGACCTGTTACCGACACCTTGGAGTAAAAGACATCAATGCGTTGATTACCGCGGTGCGTGGAGTAAAAGACATCAACGCCTTGATTACCGCGGTGCCGATTTATTTTTCAAGTTTTCACTTCTGTCGGCACTCCCGGAGTGCCACTGTTTTTATTTTTAATGCAATGTGATGCAATGGCACAGACTCTAGCGCCATGTCAAATGGATTTCAGTGGTGGCGCGAACTCTAGCTATGTCATAATGTAAATTTATTTTTATTTTTACCATCTACATGAAATTCGTTGAAAAAAAATCAAATATGAATATAAAAGTCTCGTGTCTATTTGTCTAAGCACCGGCAAAATAAATTCTACGTAGATTACACCGAAAATGGTTGGAAGTTATTCAGTATATACAATTACCTATGTATTTCAGAGATATCGTAATTCTAGTACATAAACTTTAATTACCTAAGTCCTCGATTGCAGCGCACTAGAGTGTCATATTTCAGCTCAATGCACAGGAAGTAAGTTACCGAGCGTATATTACAGGTTAAAATCGGCCACCGAAGTTCTATTTATTACCGTACTATTCCAAAGCTACTTTAGTCTTGTTTTGTGATGATTTTCACCATACATCATTTTGTAGTATTGGTATTCTAACTATTCGCTTATAATTGTTTTTAAGAACATTATTCATCTTCAGAAAGAGTGGGTCTAAAAATGAACATGGACAAGACAAAAGTCATGTCAAATGCCCATGTGACACCCACTCCCATGAAGATCGGAGACGCTACGCTCGAAGTTGTGGACGAGTATGTTTACCTAGGACAAATTGTCCAGCTAGGTAGGTCCAACTTCGAGAAAGAGGTCAATCGTCGAATCCGACTCGGCTGGGCAGCGTTCGGGAAGCTACGCAATATCTTTTCGTCCCACATACCACGGTGTCTCAAGACGAAAGTCTTTGACTAGTGCGTGTTGCCAGTGATGACCTATGGTACTGAAACGTGGTCGCTCACAATGGGCCTTATCAGAAGGCTCACCCAAAGGGCAATGGAGAGGGCTATGCTTGGAGTTTCCCTACGTGATCGAATCAGAAATGAAGAGAACCGCAGGAGAACCAAGGTAACCGACATAGCCCGAAGAATTGCCAAACTTAAGTGGCAATGGGCATTGCTCGCAGAACGGATGGCCGATGGGGTCGAAAGGTTCTGGAGTGGCGACCACGTACCGGAAGACGTAGCGTTGGAAGGCCTCCCACAAGATGGACCGATGACCTTGTGAAGGCCGCAGGAATCCGCTGGATGCGGAAAGCACAGAATCGGTCGAAGTGGCGGTGCTTGGGGGAGGCCTATGTCCAGCAGTGGACGTCTTTCGGCTGAATGATGATCCATCTTCAATATTATTTTAACCTGGACCCGGCAATTGCGTAACACACTAACAGTAGAAATGGCTTTCATTTTGACAGTTCAACAACATTAAGGCTAAGCGTATGCTGAGACGCAGATGACGCAGGTCTGTCCTGCTCTGCGTCTCGTTGTAGTGCGTAGTAGTATAGATGTGTGCGCGACGCGTGCAAGTCGTCATGTGTTTTTACCACTGATTTATAATTTTGTTGCAATTGTCTATTCTTTGTACTAGCTAGGACGCGAATGTGTCTGTGTAGCTGCGTCGCAGCATGCGCTCGCTACCTTTGTCTGCCTCGCCTGCCCTACCCTGCAAAATCTGTACTGTGCTGTGCTGCGTCACCTGCGTTTCAGCATACGCTTAGCCTCATTGCATTATTTAGGTTGTTGAGCAGACAAATTTTTCAAAGAAGTAATGGATTAGCAAAATCCTTCAAAATCATTCAGATTCGCAATTAGGGTGCTGGCTTAACTAACAATTACTTAGTAAAGTCCGAAATCACCAATTCATCTTTAGCAAACGTCGTAATCAATGCTCGTGCTTTCTCTGTATGAGAGTTGTTATTATTTAAAGTAATTTCGATATACATGTGATAACTTAGAAATTTCCTACGTAAGTATTTTCTTTTTTGGTGCAACATGTATTTCATCATAAAATTTTACAGATGAAAGCCGCAGAGTATTGCATTTATTGTTATACTGTTATATTAATAATTATTTAACATGAATAAGTAAATTAAATTATTACTAACCTAAATATTGTAAAACATTTGAAAAGAGTAACGGTGGAATTTCTTGCCCATTCTTCTCCATACGAAAACTACCTTTTGCGACTAGAATCAATTTTTTTTTTCTAAATTATACTTTCAGAAGTGTCTTTTACGTGCCTAATTGAAATAAATTATTTGACTTTTTTTTTATTTATTTTTACGTACTAGGAATTTGTCCTGTATTGTGGATGCGTTTAAAAACATTTAAACTCACATATACTCAAACAGCCAGACCCGGAACGACTACTTGTAGGTCACGTAAATATTTGTTCCGTGCGGGAATCGAACCCGCGACACGCACTGCAGCAGTCAATCGCTTAACCACTGCGCCAACCGTGCCGTCAACCTAACTTTGATCTCAAACCTAATAAAACCCAACAATTTACAATCTAAATTTATTATGGAACCCAGAACGCCACTACAAAATGTTGTTATACCCGCTAACCGTACATTATCGCACAACTGGTTCGCCCGATTTTTCAGCACTTTTCTGAACGCTCCAATACTTTCATGAACGTAATATGTAATTGAATATGCACAGTTAAAACAGTTGAGTATAACAAACGATGGAAATTCATATTCATTATGTTTATTTTATTGGTGGACGTGTTTGCCAATGCATATTGTGATGACATTTGTAAGGAAAATATTGTATGAAAACAATACTTATTTTTCTGTTATGAAAAGATAACGTTTACGCAATGGTCCGATTTTGCTAGAGCATTGGTTTTATGACCTGTTTTTATTTGTTTCGGTAAAATACTGGTTATTGTTGTATACGAGACAGTGTTTATACCGCGTATACCACTAATTCCCCACAAGTACCAGTTTAAGCGCGTGCAGTTCCCTGTGAGCGTATGCTTTGCGATGATTATCAACAAGTCACAGGGGCCGACACCGAAAGCCGAAGGCTGCGGGTGTCGACCTTAGGACAAGCTGCTTCTCACACGGACAACTGTACGTCGCTTGCTTCCGAGTCACCATTCCTGACTCTCTGTATATTTTGGCTGTTAAGAAAAAGGATTGTGCGGTTTTATGAAACCACGGTAAAAGTGAAACTTCTATAGGCGCCGCCATATTGGCCTTGGCTGCTCTGACGAGCGCCTTTCACTTTATCCCTACTCCACGGCCGACCGTCACGCGACATGCAACACACAGACAAAAAAGTTTGAGACGATGTAATAAAAATTTCACTTTAATAAAACTACAAACGTAGTATACAGGGAAGGTTTATAAAATGTGGTTGTTATTGTAGTATATTGTGGTGTCTTACGACTTCCACGCGAACGAAGTCGCGGGCAGAAGCTAGTTGGTGTAAATAAGTAGATGTGTAGTAGATGGTAGGCATCTTAAAAAGTTGAAGTTTTCTTTGCCATGGGTGTATATGTGACATGGGTCCGACTGTTTGTTGTGTATTTGAGTTTTGTGTTTGAAAACGCACCTACCATTCTACCATATTCTGGGGCAATGTTTTAAATTAAAAGACATAGTCAGAAGCACAGTTTTGAGTGTATTTTTAATTTAATCGTAAAATAATACAATTTACGGAATATTATTATGTTTTCTTCTGCATAATCAGCCTATAATGTTCCCACTGCTGGGACACAGGCCTCCTCTCTATTAGAGGGAGAGGGCCATAATCCACCACGCGGGCCCAGTGCGTGTTTGCGGATGTCACATGTCTTCGAATTTTTGGCTCCAGGACATGCCGGTTTCTTCACAATGTTTTCCTTCACTGTTTTGAGAGCCGTCATGATGAAATAATTTACACAAAGTAAAGTGCCTGCTTGGGGTTGGAACCCATGACCTACAAGTCGTAAGTCGCGGCCGTTACCACTGGGCCACCACTGCTCGTTTTCTTCAGAATAATATTTAAATCAAACTCTCTTTATTTTATACATCAACTAGCGGACCTGACAGACGTTGTCCTGACCGAATACCGCCACCTATCGGGTCCGATTGTGAATCTAAACCATTCCCAGATCCCCTTGAACACACACAAAAAATTTCATCAAAATCGGTCCAGTCGTTTGAGAAAAGTTCAGTGACATACACACTCACAGAAGAATTATATATACATATAAAGATTAAAAATTATACGAAAATTTTAGATAAAAGTCTTCTAAACAATAAATCGCTACCAATTACAGATTTGCCATACGATTGGAGAATTTATGATAACTAATCTGCAAAATAAAAGAAAATCGGAAACAATGATGTTTTATCCTGCTGATATTTATACAATACCCATTATTTACAAGCCACAGTTTAGTTTTAAATTACACAAGGGTCAAACAGCGTCCCTTGGGGGAAATGGAAGAATTGATTCGTGAAAAATCGCTTATAGAGGGTAGGATGAATATTTTTACCCTTTTTTGCTACAGTGGGCCGATATTTTTATCTAACGCACGCTATTTATTCACTTTTGAAAGCGTTACTAATTTTAATTGTGAGTTTTTGGGACAATATTTTATTGAGGCACAAAATTAACAGGGTAATTTTAACCTGCTTAAAACAGCCACTCATTAAAAAAACCTATAATTTTTAAATTCAATTTGCTCATATATTAGTGTCAAAAAGAGATTGAATGTGCATTAAAATAGAAAGTGTGGGTTGTTAGATGTCACAGGTCTTTGAAGTTTATGGTTCTAGGACATGCCGGTTCCCTCACGATGTTTACCTTCACCGTTTTGAGAGCAGTGGTGGTGAAATTATTTACAACTAGCTGCGCCCCGCGGTTTCACCCGCATAAGTCTCGATCCCGGGAAAAAAAAAAAATTATCCTATGTTCTTTTCCAGGGCATCATCTAAATATGTGCCAAATTTCATCCAAATCCGTTCAGCCGTTTTAGCGTGAAGGTGTAACAAACAAACTTACTTTCGCATTTATAATATTAAGGGTAAGTAAAGCGTCTGCCTGGATTCGTACCCACGAGCTACAACTCGTAAGTCGGGCCCATGACAGTACAATAATGCGTTCAGGGTACTGTTCGGGCTGCCGCGCCTCTGCAGCGCTTCAGCAATGTTTGCGGTTAAAACCGTGGATAGTTTTTATGCCATCATGCGGAAGTGTTGTGCGTCTCTTATGAGGCACATGTGGGCCAGCTCGAACAGCCTTCTGAGCGTGTTCGTGGGCCGCTGGGACTCGCCGATGTGGCGGCACTGGATGCGACTTCACCGTGCGGGTGGACGCGTCCAGGACTTGGCATAAACCGGCACTCCTGTGCGGTGCGGTGCCACTTTGTAATTTTTATTTTTGTTTTTATTTCTTCCTGTGGCTTTGTGTTTGTATATACTAACAATAGATTTATGAGGTTTTTGTGTTACTAACAGTATATGGACTACGTCTGAAATAAATGTTTTGAATTGAATTGAATTACCACTGGGTCACCATTGCTCTCAAAGCTATACATTGTTTCTGCGAATACGAGAAAAGAACTTAAAATACATCAAACTCAAAGCATTTATTTCAAATAAACCAATTACAGGTACTTTTGAATTGTCAAGGGGTCGGGCAGTCAGAAAGATGAAGCTAGTTGCCCATTCCAAAGCGTAGTAGGTACCTATGAAGAAGAACGGGCAAGAAACTCCACGGACACTCTTTTAAATCAAAATATTGTTACAAAATATTGGTTACATCATTCTTGTTGAAATTATACATGTGAGAACAATGTAGAAAGACGTGCACGTTAAAATCGTCCGTAATAAAAATATAAAAACAATTAAAAAATTAAAATAAACTGTGGCAGCTAAGAGATGACCAGTCCTTACTGACGGCGCCCGTTCACGAACATGACGCATGGATCAGCACCATTTAGCTACATAAGTATGCATATAAATAATAAAACATAACTTAGAATAAATACAGCTAATACCCAAGTCCAAATACAATTCCGTTTATCGATTCTACGATTATGGAATGGAAAATTTACGTAATTAATTTAAAAATTTATAGTATTGACGGAAATAACTGACGGTATGGCGCTAAAAATACTTTCAAGTCGATAATGGTTTAGTTTCGAACTGCAGTCAATGACATCACAGTCAAAATTAGAATAGGGATGACCTTTCGTAGCTTGGGAGAGGCCTATTTCCAGCAGTGGAATGTGATAGGCTGAGTTGATTAATTGATTTGACCTTTCTGAAGGTTTTCCGAACTATTCTTATGTCCCTAAGTAATACGGAGTTGGAAATGCCCGTAACTTCGGCCGAACTTACGTATTTCATGCTTAGAGAGTAGACCCCCCTTTTTTTTAAGTGAAAACTTCTTTAGCATCGTTGTGATTTGAAAGTCGATGAAACGAAAAAGAGACAGACACATAAATTCATAAGATTTAACGAGGGAGAAAATGAGATAGGAAGCATTTTACAGTGTTTCTTATGTTCGTGGTTCTCTTTGTGCTCTGCTTCGTACCCCCTCCACTCGTGTTTACCAAGGCATAGTGGGAGTTTGCTTGGGCCTCAGCGTTGTACGCGTGTTAATACATGATAGTGCGCGTACAAAAACGTTACATTTTTAAAGGTTTCACTTCTACCACGTGTGAATTGCACACATGTTTTTTTTTTTTGGGTGGGAAATTATCAAATAACTGCTCCCGCTCTGAGCGGAGCGGGAGGGCGTGTCAGACTCTTACCTACTGACTAAAACCCACCCGTGTTCCTTCAGTTGCCATGTTGCCAGGAGCCATGGTATCCCTTTCGGATTTTCCCGCTACCCCGGCAGGCATCAGCCCTAGCGGACGCCGTCAGTTCTGCTGACATCTCTTTGAGGCGCGCGTGGAACACAACGTGCCGTCGACCCGGGCTTGGTCCTTATCGGACGGCGAGCTAGAGTAGACCTCCTGAGGTCAAGTGATCATCCTCTTGAACTTTTTGTCTACCTACACCAAGCCTGGGTCGTCTTCTAGCGTAATCAGAAATGACTGATAAATGATTTTATTTCTGTAAGTAGGTTTGTACAAGGGGCTTGTGGCTAAGTAATAACAGCTGCACGGGTCGATCGATCAGGTTAAGCTACGCTTGCCGCGGTTGGTCCGTGGATGGGTGACCATCTTTACATACCAAGTCCCCTCCGTGCCTCGGAAAGTACGTTAAGCCGTTGGTCCCGGCTGTCATTTGTAGATCTTTGACAGTCGTTACGGGTAGTTAGAAGCCCAAAAAGTCTGACAACCAGTCTTACCAAGGGGTATCGTGTTACCTAGTCACTAGGTTGTGGAGGTCAGATAGGCAGTCGCTCCATGTAAAATACTGGTATTCAGCTGCATCCGGTTAGACTGGGAGCCGACCCCAACATAGTTGGGAAAAGGCTAGGCAGATGAAGTAGGTTTGTACAAACACTTTTACACGTCAATCATATTTTAAAAACTAGATGAGGTCGGCGTTTCCTATCTGACTACTCTGAGAAGAAAGGCCGAAACAAACTCAGAGGTCACAGTCTCTTTTAAAGTCCAGACATAATCTTGGTCAGTTCATGTGAAGGCCATGTGGATTGGTGTCTGAAGTGGTCTTTAGAGGAAAGCATCACACAGATTAAGAGGGTCTGTCCAGTCAGTGCACGCATTTGTCAGTTATCGTGTAGCTCAACTCAGAATTTAAAAGGAGCTCAACGATTCGACGAACAATACCAAAAAAAGGACATTTGTGTAGGCCACATAAATTACTCAAACTGTCAGACCATGATTAAAACTAACTGAGAAAAAATTAAAAACAAAACAAAATGGAATGACCCATATAGTCTTCACATTCACAATAATTAAAATAATATAATACTTTAAACTGGATTTTATAGACTTTCCATAGAGCGACTGCTATGTGACCTCCATAATCCAATTACTCGACAATACCGATATTCTGGTTATAACAGTTTTGAAGTCAAGCTTTCGGATTTCTGATCACCTGTATTGGCAACTAGCACCGACGGTTTAATTTCCTCTTGAAGATACAGAAGTTCTAAATGTGTGAAAATGGTTCCCCCATCCACAGTTTGACTCATTGCTGTAGTCAATAGGTGCGTAAGGCTGACTGTCTACTGGAGCGAAAAGGACAGGAGCGGAGCGGAGCTGTGCTAATAATAACCAATTGAATTGCATAAAATCTCCGCTCCGCTTCAATGGACAGTGATTTGCGAACTAAACACTGTTTACAAAAACCACAGCTATACTTTCAGTACATCCTGTGTTATTTGTTCATATAATGCTTTGCATCATAACAATCATTACTTAATGCGCCATGTTATAATTATTACGTAACCAGTACTGAGTACATGTAATAATTAGCCAATAAGCCAAAACGTCAAGCAAATATTTTTTGACAGCTACGCGCACAGATTGTAATAAGTATGCGGCGCGTGAGTCGCCGATGGCACGAAATGTTGCCATTTTAAATATTATATTTGTTTAAACATTAGGACTAGTATTGTATTTATCTTATTTTTGATTTGTTATTTCACTATATGCTGCACCGGTTGACGTCATCACTTCAGCGCCGGCTATCGCTGAAAACCAGCGCTGGGGCTCTGTCTTGCATGGGGTCGCAGCTTTATGCTGAGCGATGGCCGTTTTGCGTGGATGTGACGCATATTTTCGCATATTTTTTTTTTATTTACGTGTATTTAATCTTTCTTTGCGTCATGTTTACCGCAAATAAACGAATTTTCTTTCTTTCTTTTTCTAACTAGTTTAAAAATTCATACAAAATCGCGAAGCGAAGCGGAGCGGGGAAACGGAAAAAACCAGCCCGCTCAACTTACTCGTCGAGTGAACTCGGCCTAGCTCTGCACAGTCAGCAACTCCACTCCGCATTACTCCTTCGTTCCGCTCCGCATTACTCCTTCATTCCGCTTCTCTGCCTCGGTCCGCGTCAATAAACCGGCAGCCTAAATCAGTCAGCGACGTCGTGAAAGTTCAAAGCTTTATTTCAGGTCGTTTGATTTACGAAAAAACTGAATACTTTCTTCTTATCTAAAATGGTGTTTAAGTGACTACTTTCTTACCTCTCTTTTTAATCCCTACAAAGAGTTTTACTCTCACCATTCTCACAGATCCCTACGTCATTTGTTTGTGACAAAGCGATTTTGTGAAAAACACTCTGACATAGTATAAGACCTTTGAGGCTTGGCTCGAGGATTAATGTAATGCCTCCTGGGCTCTCAGACATAATCCTGGTCTTTCAACCCGAGACGGCTTTGTCGTCAATACGATCATCTTTTGTTGTGAATATAAACAATTCTGTATTATCTTCATCGTGTATGGTTTTAAGCTGGGTTTTGTCCCTCGATTGTGTTTGATAGTAGTGAGTTGATTATTTTATTAGTTCGCATACAAAAGCAGACAGATTTATTTGAAACTAGCTTCTGCCCGCGACTTTGTTCGCATGGAAATCGTAAGACATCACAATATACTACAATAACAGCCACATGTTTATAAAACTTCCCTGTATACTACGTTTGTAGTTTTATTCTCAGCAGCCAAAATATACAGAGAGTCAGGAATGGTGACTCGGGAGCAAGCGACGTAACAGTTGTCCGTGTGAGAAGCAGCTTATCCTGAGGTCGACACCCGCAGCCTTCAGCCTTCAGTGTCGGCCCCTGTGACTTGTTGATCGCAAAGCATACACTCCCAGAGAACTGCACGCGCTTTAACTGGTAATTATGGGGAATTTGTACTTTATACGCGCTATAAACACTGTCTCACCATCGCTACAACCTGTTAGAATTTCCACCTCGATGACGTTTCTCTGCAAAGACATGACTTTGAGCTGGTTTCCGTTACACAGATATACAACCGGAAGTCCACTTGCCATTTGTGAATTGAGAAATTCTACGGGGTGATATTTGGCATCATCTTCCTCCACATCAGTATTAATGGAGGTGTATATCACTTCACTCCCTTCAATTTGTGAGAGAATACTGTGGTTGATCGCTGCAGCTTGATCATTTTCGGAGTTAAAACGGAAACACGCCTAAGAATTCTCTTGGTACGGTATTTAACTGATATCCCCGTATATCAGACGAATAAGATCTTCTAAAGTGGGATCTACTCTACCAAGAGTCTCTGGTAGAGTGCTTTCACCAACTTTTAGAAGAACATCGGAGAATTCTTGAGCATTTGAATAACCGCCAAGCCGAGCACGTATGATGATGGTCAAGCGCAGTTTATGAACTCTCGACCATAGAGTCGACCTTTTCAACGAAGTATTCACTTTTTTTGTCAAAACTGTGACACCACCCATCATATCTTGGTTTCTGCGGATGTCCTGCAGAGTTCTTGTTGAAATATTTATAGTCTGTGACTCTTGTGTTTTAAACTTCGCGCCTTTTTATATGTTGTCGTTTCCTTTACTACTCTGTGAACATCACTGACAAAGTTTGTACTCCGTAAAACTATTTTATTAAAGTAATCTCAAGTAATCCGAATATTTCATTGCATTATTGTAATAGGTTATGGGCCCAGGAAGCCTGTTATATGTGGACACAGTGTTAAAATAGTGTATTACGTAAAAACATTACACGCCGGTATAAACAACCTCAAAGTGAGTGCCGGTTTTACAGACTGTGCAAATACATTCAGTTCGTCAAATTATAGCTTAAAAAATGTCATCAAGCAATCCTCTCGTCATGATCGAAAAGTTAACTGGTCGGGAAAACTATTCCACATGGAGATTCGCACTCAAAACATATCTCCAACACGAGGAACTGTGGGACTGTGTTGAACCTGTACCCGGCATAGCTGTCGACTCCAAACGTGACATTAAAGCAAAATCGAAAATTATTTTGCTCGTGGACTCTGTAAACTACGTCCACATAAAAGATGCAACGTCTGCAAAGGAGGTGTGGGACTGCTTGGCAAACGCATTTGACGACTCGGGGCTTACACGCCGTGTGGGATTACTTCGAGACTTATGTACAACAAATCTCGCTGGATGTTCAAATGTGGAAGAATATGTGAGTAAGATCATGACTACGGGTCACAAACTTCGCAATATCGGCTTCAAAGTAGATGATGAGTGGCTTGGGACGCTGCTCCTCTCCGGTCTACCTGAAGAATATAAACCAATGATCATGGCAATCGAAAGTTCAGGCATGAAAGTAAGTGCAGACTCCGTTAAGTCAAAAATCCTACAAGATGTCAAAAAGTGTGAAAGTGACACCTCTGCTTTTGCAGCAAATTATAAAAATAAAGGGAATAAAGGTTTCAAGAAACAGGTTAAAAAGGGACCCCGCTGCTACAGCTGTAATAGGTATGGCCATGTTGCTGCTGAGTGCAAGTCAAATCCTAATAAAAAGAAGAATCATGAGAGTTCAAGCTATGCGGCTGCCTTCATAGCTTCTACAGCGAACCCTTATGAAGATCCATGGTATATAGACTCAGGCGCTTCAGTGCACATGACCAAACATAAGAGTTTATTGCAAGATGAGAAAGTGTCACTTATCAAGACAATTAAGGTAGCAAATGACAAGTCATTGTCAGTTCATAGTACTGGACAGTTGAGTTTAGATGTGTGCAATAATAAAGGTCAGTACAATAAAATTCTGTTTCAAAATGTACTCTATGTACCAGAGCTGGCAACAAATCTGCTATCGGTCAGTCAGATCATCAAAAATGGAGGTCAGGTAAAATTCAACAGTAAAGGCTGTGTGATATTAAATAAAAATAATGTGGTTGTTGCAACGGCAAGCTTAGTCAACAATATGTACAGGCTGGATGTGAAATGTGAACATGCATACATAACTGATGTTGACAAGGAAGATGTTTACCTCTGGCATCAACGCATGGGCCATTTGAATTTTCAAGATCTGGAAAAATTAGCAGATAACACTGAAGGTGTAAAATTATCAAAGAAAAATGATAAATTAACATGTGTAACATGCTTACAAGGTAAACAAACACGCTTACCTCTAAAACAAAGTGTAACTAAAACTTCTAAGTTACTCGAACTGGTACATTCTGATATCTGCGGTCCAATGGAGACAAGTTCGCTGGGTGGTGCAAAATATTTTATGACTCTGATTGATGACTACTCAAAGAAAGTTTTTGTTTACTTTTTACAGAAGAAATCTGATGCTCTGGAAAAATTCAAAGAATACAAAAGCCAAGTGGAGAAACAACTAGAATTCAAAATAAAGTGTCTTCGCTCTGATAATGGCCTTGAATATGTTAACTCCAATTTTTCTGAGTTATTAAAAACTGCTGGAATAGTTCATCAAACCACCACTCCATACACTCCTGAACAAAATGGAGTTGCCGAGCGAATGAACAGAACATTGGTAGAAAAAGCAAAGTGTTTGTTAATTAATGCCAACTTATCTAAACAATACTGGGCTGAATCTGTACACACTGCTGCTTATCTTATCAACAGAACTCCAACTCGATCACTGAAATACAAGACACCAGAAGAGATGTGGTCTGGACAGAAACCAAATGTCAATCACTTAAGAGTATTTGGGTGTGAAGCAATGATTCATCTTCCTAAAGAAAAGAGAAGAAAATGGGATGCAAAAGCACAGAAAGCAATATTTATTGGCTATTGTGATCATACAAAAGGATTCAGATTTGTTATTTCTGGTTCCAGAACAGTAATAAAGAGTAGAGATGCAGTCTTCCTTGAATCTACAGTAAAAAGAAATTATGTTCCGGTGGACTTGATACAAGACAGCTCAATGAGTGACTCATCATCTGTACCAATTGACAAGCATTCATCTGAGAGCTTTGATGTTAATGACACATTACAAACCACAAACAGTAAAGATTACTCTGAACCAGATAACAGTACAGACAGTGAATACTTACCAACTGAAAACATTAAAATGCCATCTCCCTCAAACATAACACTGAGACCTAGAAATAAAGAAAAGTCTAAAGATAATCAAGAAAAAAGTTACCTGTGCTGCAGTGAAGATACTCCTGTGCCGCTAAATTACACTGAGGCAATCACATCAGATGATTCTGAAAAATGGAAAATAGCAATAGAGAAAGAACTGGAATCTCATCATAAAAATGGAACTTGGATATTGGTAGAAAAACCTCAGAATGCAAAGCCAATTGGAAGCAAATGGGTTTTCCGGATTAAAGATGAACCAACAGGTCCTCGTTACAAAGCTCGACTGTGTGCAAAAGGTTATGCACAAAAAGAAGGAATTGACTATGATGAGACATTCTCACCAACAGTAAGGTACGACTCTATTCGCGTTTTATTGTCCATTTCAGCTCAAGAAAATTTAGAAATAATTCAGTTTGATGTAACCACTGCTTTTCTGTATGGTGAGTTAAAGGAAAACATACTGATGACAGCACCTGAAGGACTAGACTGCAATTCTAACATGGTATGTAAACTTGTTAAATCATTATATGGACTAAAACAGGCACCCAGGTGTTGGAACACAAAATTTAGTTCAGTCCTTAATAGATTTGGCTTTAAGAAAAGTAAAGCAGATCAGTGTGTTTATATTGGAATAATAAATGATTTCAAATGTTATCTGTGCCTCTATGTTGATGATGGTCTTTTGTTGTGTAAAGATAAATCTACCATGATGGAAGTAATTAATGATCTGCAAGCAAACTTTGAACTAAAAGTATGTTCTGTATTAACTAATTTTGTTGGTATGCAAATTGAAAAGTTTGAAAACTGTATTTTAGTACATCAGACCAAATACATAGATCAGTTGTTGAGGAAATTCAACATGCAGGATGCCAACCCCAACTGTGTTCCTGCTGATCCAAATGTAAAGTTGCAGAAAGCTGATGATGCACTGAAGAAAAACTATCCTTACCGAGAAGCAGTAGGATCACTAATCCATGCAGCTACTGTAAGCAGACCTGACATTATGTTTGCTGTGAGCCAGGTGAGTCGATACTTACATTCGTATGATGACTCCCACTGGAATGCTGTAATGAAGATATTAAAATATCTGAAAGAGACAAAAAGTTATGGATTGTGCTACACATCTAACTCTGACAGTACTGATTTAATTGGATACAGTGATGCTGATTTTGCAAATGACATAGTAACCAGACGTTCGATAACTGGCTATGTATTCCTTAAAAATGGAGCCGCTGTCACTTGGTCATCTCAACGTCAGCAAACTGTGGCCTTATCCACGACAGAGGCCGAATTTATGGCCGCCTGTGCAGCTACCAAGGAAGCCATGTGGTTAAGACAGTTACTCAGTGATATTAGTGAATTTAGTCAAAAATCTGTGTGCATAAACATTGATAATCAAAGTGCTATAAATGTCATTAAAAATAGTGAATTTCATAAACGATGTAAACACATAGATGTTAAGTACAATTTTGTTAAAGAAAAATACCATGAAAATATTATTAGTTTGAACTATGTACACACTGATAATCAGTATGCTGATATTTTTACAAAGGCTCTGCCTAGAGACAAATTTAGATCTCTAAGAAATAACATTGGCATGTCAAAACTAGATAACTAATTTGTATTGTAGTTAACATGTAGTAGTATACATATAGTTTATATAGTACAGTGTTGTAGTATTGTAACTGTTTTTATTATACTAATATTAAAATATGTAAATGTAACTCTTTAGGTATATAGAAGGCTCGAATTTGGTAGGAGTGTTGAAATATTTATAGTCTGTGACTCTTGTGTTTTAAACTTCGCGCCTTTTTATATGTTGTCGTTTCCTTTACTACTCTGTGAACATCACTGACAAAGTTTGTACTCCGTAAAACTATTTTATTAAAGTAATCTCAAGTAATCCGAATATTTCATTGCATTATTGTAATAGTTCTGTTTACAGTTTCCACTGCTTTCCTTTTTGCCATAATGCATTCATCCCATACGACGAAGCGCAATCCCCTAAGCACACATCCCTTGTTACTGTTGCGTGACACCCCACAAACAGGCGTTTCGTTGCTCTCTAAATCGATGGGAATCTTAAACATGACGTGCGCTGTTTTGCCACCAGGAAGCAGTGTGGCAGCGATTCCAGAAGATCCACACACATACATATTTTAAAATCGCTAGGACAAATCTGCTGTCAAAATTTGTAAAAAAAACATTTTATTCCTACAGTCTTTTGCTCTAAAATGATCAGAATACAACCTTGAATGTTTTGTGACTGTAAAGTACTTGTAACTTAGTAGTTTCTCATAGCTTACGAAGTTTTCCATTTTTTGTGAATTAATACATTCTATGAACTATTACATACACAATCCAAAAAAAAAATCGTTTTAAAAAAAGAGTTTAAAAAAACAGATGTAAATCGAACTTACTACCCCGGGCGGCCTACCACCAGCTCATAAAGCAGTATTATTTTAATGTTACTTCAGTGGGAGAAAGAGATGGAGCTATACATCCTGTAGAGCTTCATCTCTTTCCCACACTGAAGTAAACTAAAGAAATATTAAAATAATACTGCTTTTGAGCTGGTGGTAGGCCCTCAGGACTTCAAATCATTCGTCCAACCGCTTACTTATTCGCTTTGTTGAAAGTTAGCTAAAATAGCCGTTCCTATATAAAAGGCAGCGTGATGATAATCATTTAAAAAGTTAAATCGGTAACTACCTATTTATAATATCCCAACCTTTTGGCGCGTCCTTTTACAATTTGCAGAGAAAAATACGAACATGATGTAATATTGCTCATCCCCCATAGCAAATAGCGTGATAGTTTATGCCCTTTTATTTTTTTTTTTTTTTTTGGGTGGGAAATTATCAAATAACTTCTCCCGCTCTGGGCGGAGCGGGAGGGCGTGTCAGACTCTTACTGACTAAAACCCACCCGTGTTCCTTCAGTTGCCGTGTTGCCAGGGGGCCACGATTTCCCTATCGGTTTTCTTCGAACCCCCGGCAGGCATTGGCCCTAGCGGACCCCGTCAATTCTGCTGGCATCTCTTTGAGGCGCGCGTGGAACACAACGCGCCGTCGACCCGGGCTTGGTCCTTATCGGACGGCGAGCTACCCATTGCTCACCGTCCGCAAGCCCGCGCCTACGGTGGCCGGAAATCCTCTCGTGACTCCCGACGCCCAGGGCGTCTCCTGCTGCGGCGGTTAGGGGCGATAGGGCGCGAAATTTGCCTTTCCCTCACGCGCTCCGTCTCCTCCTTCGCGAGCATTACTGCTTCGCAGAACGAGGTGACGGCCTGCCATTTCCTCTCGCTCCGTAGCATGGCCCGAATCAGGGCCGGACGCGAGAGATCACCGCCGCCGATCGCTTCCACGAGGACACGGCGATGCTCTGCCCAAGCCGGGCAGACCTCCACCGTATGCTCCACCGTGTCCTCCGGGCGATCCACACAGTGATGACACCCGGGCGTTTCCTCCCGCTTTATCCTGAACAGGTACCTCCCGAAACAGCCATGTCCGGTGAGCACCTGTGTCAGGCGGAAGGTGAGGACGCCGTGGCGCCTCTCTAGCCACTCCTCAAAGAGGGGTCTTATCGCCGCAATTGCGGCGTGCCCAGCGCTGGGTTGCGACAATCGCACTCTCCATTCCGCCATGAGATCCCGCCGGAGCTCTGTCCGCTGTGCCGCGACTTCTTGCGGCATCGGAGTTAAGCCCCGGCGTTTCGCCTCCTCGCGCCACTCCCAAATGTGCGCGAGGACCTTTGCCTCCAGATCCCATGGCGGTACTCCGGCAAGGAGGCTTGATAGTTTATGCCCTACAGTTGGTACAGACAAACATTCTAAAAACTTTATTTTCCGCATAAGAATCGATCCCAGACCTCGTAGCAATAACTTTCTTTAAAAAAATTAACTTCGTTACGGTTTTATTATATCTATAGATTATAGGTACATAATCAAAAAAAAAAAATCGTATAACAAAATGTGAAAAAAAAGAAAAAAAACCGTAGGTGGTAATCGAACTTACAACCCCATGTTTGCAAAGCAACAGCCCAACCGCTGAGCTAATTGCTTTGTTGAAACTTGTCTAAAATAGCCGTTCCTATATATTTCATGATTGACTGCTTAGTTCCATAAAGGTATAGCGTGATGATAATCATTTAAAAAGTTAAATCGATAACCATCTACAATATCCTAAAATTTTGGCGCATTTTTTTCCAAAAATACGAACATAATATAATATTGCTCGTCCCCCATAGTAAATAGCGTGATAGTTTATACCCTATAGTTTGACCAGACTTATAGGGAATACCTATGCAAAATTTTAACAGAATCTATCCGGTAGAATTTGCGTCATGCTAGAACATAAAAATACAACATAATGTAATATTGCTCGTCCCCCATAGTAAATAGCGTGATAGTTTATACCCTATAGTTTGACCAGACACACAGGGAATATCTATGCAAAATTTTAACAGAATCTGTCCGTTAGAATTTGCGCCATGCTGGAACATACATACAGACAAACAGACAAACAGACAAAAATTCTAAAAAAAATATTTTCGGCATTAGAATCGATCCTAGACCTCGTAGCAATAACTTTTTTTCAAAAATATTCAATGTACAGTTTTGACTTCGCTACGATTTTATTATATGTATAGAAGAGCACGTGTGCGGCCCCATAGTTTACGCCCTCATTTAAAATTACGACCACTTACCAATCGATATATAATTGAATTTGTGATATAGGGACCTATTTTAGTGAGTTCACTGTTACCCACCTGGTGAGGCTAATGGAATCCTACTCGCATATACGGCGGGATCATGGCGGAGGGTCCCAACGCATTAAAAATTACTATCAATAAATCCTATACTATTAAACGAGTAATATTTGTGTGTATATTTATTTGTTTCTATATACAATGTCGCCCATCGACATGTGGACCCGCATTTTTCATTCATGAAAAATTATCGAAAAATAACTTTAAAAGGGGAGTCTATCTTGACTTTTTTTATGTTGTCTAATTTTTTTTTTAATCACCTGTGATTTTATGAATTTACACTTATGTTTCTTTTTTTATGTTTTAACCTCCTTTTTTTTGCATAGGGGTTTTTTTTTAAATGAAAATGTCAGTTATCCGATAAAATAACTCATAAGTTTTTAGAAATAATACACAGAATTCAAATCGAGCCAATAATATCGGAGATATGGCAAACGCTACTCAAAACATATAAAATTAATAACATGAAAAATATTAAAGATAGACCCCCTTTTAAAGTTATTTTTCGATAATTTTTCATGAATATTCAGAAAAATACGGGCGGGCACATGCCGATGGGCGACATTGTATATTGTTTTCGAAATTGGCTCTAACGATTTCAATGAAAGTTGCAATATAGGGGTTTACGGGGGCGATAAATCGATCTAGCTAGGTCTGATATCTGGGAAAATTCGTTTTTTCCGTATTTTCACCCGAGCAGAGCTCGGTCGCCCAAAGTTTAGAACAAGATAATGAATAATGCCATAACATTATTGACATTAGAATAATGATCATGGAATTAGTAAGTACCTACTATCATGGCAGTATGGAATTAGTAGGTACTATCCTATACTATTAAATGAGCATTCTCTATTTTCACCAGAGTTTTTTTAATAATTTTTTTTTTTTTTAATAACATCAGACTTCCAATAAAAAAACACTACAAAGTAAAAAATATTTTCATTTAGGAAGTCGGTGCCCAAAATTGAAAATACAGAACCAAGGACACCGACTTTTGAATTTTTTTGGAAGTCGGTTGATGACAAAAACTTTTTTACTTTTTAATTATATAATTAAATTTTGTGTTAATTACATAATTAAAAAGTAAAATAAAATTAAGCGATGGAATTACAAAAATACAAAGCAACAACAACAACGAATACAATTTACAACAACAACAACAACAATTAAAAAAAATTGTAATTCTATCGCTTATACCTAGTATAGTCTAAAACCGTTACCAACAAAGTATCAGTGATTCAACATCCAACGCATTTCATACGAGTCAATTGAGGTAAATAGCTACTTACTGCTCTTAATAAAATGGCCGTAGGTGGCGACCAGCAAACTGTGATTATCTGCTTGTGTACCAGATTGTTATGTAAAACTTATTGCGTATTTAACAGCAGTTTGAAATCGTAGAGTTTTTGATGTAAAAAATCTATAGGCGCGCCTTGGGACTTAAACTGACTCATATAATTATGCCGCAACGGCAATCGGCACGAAAAAAGAAAAAAAAGAAACAAAATATGTTTATTTGCGGTAAACATGACGCAAAGAAAGAATATAAAACAAAAAAGAACAAGTTGGGGGAAAATATGCGCCACATCCACGCAAAACGGCCATTGCTCAGCATCATGCTGCGACCCCATGCGAGATAGCCCTAGCGCTGGTTTTCAGCGACAACCGGTGTTGACGTTATCACGTCGACCGGTGCAGCATACAATGAGATATAAATATGATATAAAAATAAAATACAACCCTCTCTTATGGCCCCCTCTCCGCCGTCATTTGTTTTTGTTTGCCATCAATTTCGATGTTTCACATCTGCGTGACGGCAAACTTTTTGTACGACAAAATAAAATAGATTAAAAAAGACAAGGAAGTTTACCTAATTGCGTTTACGAACCTAAAAAACGTTTAGAAGTATAAGGTCAAAAGCGCGAAATGACAAATGGGTTGCAAATTGTCAAAAGAGTGGAATGTCAAAAGCGTAGAAAGTCAAAGGCGCACTTTGTCACATCAACCGGGCACAACTCCAGATTCCGAGAAATTCCAGATGGAAAAACAAAATAACACTTTTTCCGACCCAGAAATCGATCCCAGGACCTCCTGCTCAGCAGTAAGCAGTGCCAGCGTCCACTAGATTAACGAGGCAGTCTTATAAACGAGGTAGTTATATATTATTTCTTGGTCCTTAATTTATTTTTAGCTTACATTTCTGGAAAGAAGATATTCTACCGCTTTTTTTTCTTATGAACATATTCTCAACAAAAATACGGAATATTTTCGAACTTCTCCACCTATTCTATCCATGGAAACCGAAAAGTTGTCCCATCAGTCGCGCCGAAAGTTTTTATTAAAACCAGCTCAGTAGTTCTGAGTTACGATAACATTTAGGCTAACGAGCCTAATTCGGACGTGATTCTAGTTAGGAAACCAACAAACTTTTTGTACCATTCCTTAAGTTAGGATTTTACTTATTTTGTGGGGTCGAATGATTATTTATCATTCAGTATAATAATAAATCTACTGACATAACAGTCCCGCATGACGGGAACCTCGTGAAAGCCGAGAAAGATAAACAAATCAAGTATCTTGACTTGGCTCGCGAGATTGTCGACATGTGGGATATGGACTCGGCGATCATTGTGCCGATAGTCGTATCAGCCAATGGCTTAATTGCCAAGAGCCTCGACCAACACCTAAGGAGGCTCTCGTTGAGCAGCTGGATCAAGGGCTTGATTCAGAAAGCGGTACTCCTGGACACGGCTCGCATTGTCAGGAGGTTCCTCTCTCTGGAGCCCTGACCGCCGGTAGCTTGGACCCTGTTCCCGATACCGGTGGGCTATTTTTTATATTTTTAAATGTTCTATATTTTTTATATTCTAATATTTAAAAATGTAATTTATAAGTATTTTAATGAAATAAAGGAAATAATAATCTACTATAATTAATAGTTACTGCCTTACAGAGCTGAGACATTTCTTCGTACTTCAAAGGAATGAACGTTTATTTCCACTTTTGCTCACTGTGTAAAGAAAAATAAAGAAAATACGTTTATTTGCGGTAAACATGACGCAAAGAAAGAACATAAAACAAAAAATAACAAGTTGGGGGAAAATATGCGTCACATCCACGCAAAACGGCCATCGCTCAGCATAATGCTGCGACCCTATGCGAGACAGAGCCACAGCGCTGTTTGGCAATTGCCGTTCACTATGTTTTCTGAATAAAAGTCAGTCATTATATCTAAGATTGACTTAGAAATCACATTATTATAGGTTTAAGAGATATTGGTGCCGATTCCCTTGTTCACAAACTAAACTAAATTTAAGTTCAGTGCATCTTTTTCTTTCTATTTCGTTAAGAAAAGGACAGAGGATAAATTTTAGTTTAGTCCTGTCAAATTAATCAGCGCCTGTCACTCTCCATACAAGTTTAGATGTGATTAAAAACTTGCCGACTAAAATTACGTCAATTTACGACAAGCGCTGATTAATTTGACAGGACTAAACTAAAATTTATCTTCTATCCTTTTCTTAATGAAATAGATAGAAAAAGATGCACTGAACTTAAATTTAGTTTAGTTTGTGAACAAGGGAATCGGCACCATTATCTACACATTTCTGTTTTGGGATACACGAACACACCTGCTACAGGGACACCTCTGCCCAACCCTTCGGGGAAAGAAGGCGTGATGTTATGTTATCTACACATTGGCACTAACGTCCCAAATAAGACAATTATTCTTATGAAAGTAAGGAAGAAAGAAAATACATTTATTTAGACTAAAAAGCACACACTGTCCCAGAAGTCCAAATTCAAGGTTTGCAATGGAGCGTAGCATTTAAAAAATAAAACTCACCGACAAAATTCGCAACACCATAATACGCTCCAAGACAGGTGTCGCCGATGTTGGCGATAAGTCTGCGAGGCTGAAATGGGACTGGGCGGGTCACACTTATCTATAGGATGCATGAAAACAGATGGGCCAAGATCGCCACACAGTGGATGCCTGATGACAGGCGTCGCCTCCGGGACAACCCTAAAAAGCGCTGGCGTGACGATTTGGACTCATTCCTGACCGACTGGCCGGAGAAGGCACAACATAAGGAAGAGTGGAAATGGAGGATACCTTTGCCCAGCAGTGGGACAAAGTAGGTTAAAAAATGCAAACAACATATTCTGCAAAAAATGATAGTGTTATAAAAAGAATCAACGGCACAATGTGATCGTGCAGCAGTGACACCTCATGAATGATATAATATGTAGAACACAAACTATTTCCGATAGAGATCAATATTCTCTCTTATATCGTAGTT
Organism: Agrochola lychnidis; assembly: GCA_963680765.1. Classification (NCBI taxonomy): domain Eukaryota; kingdom Metazoa; phylum Arthropoda; class Insecta; order Lepidoptera; family Noctuidae; genus Agrochola; species Agrochola lychnidis. The sequence continues at coordinate 18,115,734 of OY796869.1, forward strand.
TAAGGCAGCTCACAGTTGTATCATAATTTCTATTTTCGTCTCTACTCTGTAGAGCTTCAGGCGTTGGTGAAAATAGACTACTAAGTTCGAAGTCGTTCTAAGAGTGAAATAACTTGGCATACTCATGGCCTATTTTTGAAGTGAAAACTTCTTTAGGCGCGTTGGGCATTTTTGAGATGGGACTAAACCATTGATTTCGCAACACCATGACGACACCTCATTTTTGTAAACGCGATTATGCTCTTTTTTATATTACGTTACGGATCAATGTTCTATACAAGTATTTTTACTTTAAAGATTTTGTAAACGCGATTGTGCTCTTTATTTAGATAAGGTTATGGACTAATGTTCTATACAAGTTTTTTTCTTCCACCAAGGCGATCTTGTTCAAGTTTTCACTTCTGTTGGCACAAAAAACTTTTTTTTTACCAATTCGATGTACTTAAGTGTAATTTCAGGCACGTGTAACATTTCAGCTTCGGCTCTGAATACCAGTGATGTCCCTGGCAGGTAAGTATAACAAAATCAAAATATTTTATTTCACATTATCCAACACGGGCACTTAAAAATACCAGAAGCTAGGTGCACGGTTCCAATTACTCGTTTCCTATGGAGAAGACCGGGCAAGAAACTCCGCTGTTGCACTTTTAAAAATAATTGTCTTATAATTTCCAAATAACAGTCTTAATAAGTATGAGAGGACAGTCATGTAGGCCTATCAACAAGTACCAGGTTCTTAACAAAATACAGATGTCCTAAGGTGGTGGGTGACCACCTAAGTTCAAGTGGGTCGCCTGTTTGTTTGCTACATAATATCTTGAAAGGCTTATGACTTGTGTGCACAAATAATACTCGTAGTCACTGGTTTCTCCACGAGATATTTATACCTAGATTCATCGTTTCTTGGACTGTCAGTAATTTTCAACCATAAATATGCCACGACATAAGTTACTTTCATATTAATATTAGGTATACCATGTGCCGAGACGACATAAGAAGATTGTTGTAAGAAAGCGACAAAGCCTCTGTCCTACTAGTTACTTTACTGTGCCCGACATGGTACCTTAGTGATCTCAATACATTTTAAGTTACCATTACCTAATTACACATTGCGGAATGCAACAAAATAATTGATATAGGAAAACATCATGAGGAAACCGGCATGCTGGAGAGATATTTCTCAACGGCATGTGAAGTCAAGTCAGAGGCCCATGAGCGGCTTTATAACTGACACCAGGTAAGTCGCTAACCACAAGAAAAGAAGAAGAATAAATGGTTGTGTATTTAGTATTGACAATTATTATTGGCAAACTTTACTCGCGCGTTTAGGTTACTCGCGCAGTAAAAACTTTTTAAGTTTCTCATGATGCTCACGCAACGGCCGGCGAGCGTTACATCCAAATTGATCGCAGTTCCTTGGCTACTGCACGCCTCATAACGCAAAACGTTTCAGGTAGTGCATGAAGGACATCGCCCTTTATAACAGCACCGCTCCAGCGCAGTAATGCCCTGGCACCGCCTAAAAAAATCTAGTTGCCAACGCGCCGTAAGCAAGGCGACCGCTAGTCGCCAACGCGCCGTAAGCAAGGCGACCGCTAGTAGCCAACGCGCGGCCTATTTGTCGCAGCCGTGAGGCACACAATACTGTTTTAAACTTTCTTTGCTTTTTCCTGTTTTTTTTTTTGTTTTTGAAAACTGTGTGCCTTAACCTGTGTCAGATAAATTTATTTTCTTTCTTTCTTTCTTTTCCATAAGTAAGGCGACCGCTAGTCGCCAACGCGCCGTAAGCAAGGCGACTACTAGTCGCCAAGGCGCTGTCAGCAAGGCGACTGCTCGCTGCCGGCATGCCACCGACCGGTGAGGTGACAGAGTCGACGTTGGCATCACCGCGTGGCCGGCGAGGCGTCACCGCGCGGATTGCCGGTTTCTTCGCCGGGGAGCGGGCTCCTCGCTTGAAGCGTGCTGTCGGTGCGACATGTGACGGCTCGTGAGCAATGAGCGGCCCGTTTGTACACTATTCTGTATAGCCATCATAAAATAGACTTTAAAGCATTTGATTTAAAATCCTAACTTGAATGAAAAGTTCTTTGCCGTGTAGGAGCGGTGCTGCTATAGTAAGCGATATCCTTTACTCTCCACTTGTAAAAAACAAGTACTGTCTTGAACTTTGACTGTCTTTGTTTAATATTTTTAGGACCCCAAATTGTAAATTATTTGAAGTTCACAAAAACAGGCGCAATTATTATATTAGAGTGTCGACTAATATTTTTAGGAGACCAAAATGGGAATTATTAGAGCTTCGGATAAATACATGCATCTTATAATCTTGTTGCGGTTTCTTCCAGTGCCCCTTTAAATCAGCTTTTTTCAATGTAAAAGATACTCAGAACATGGAAAAACAACCAAGCACCTTATTAAGAGACAAACTCGTGTAAAATAAAAAGAAAAACACGGTTTGCACATTAAAGTCTCGAAGGAAATCTAATTCCAATTCACTTTCGTAAAAAAAGCAATTTACCTTATTTTGATACAATTTTCTGCTACCCACTTGTTTCAGTCAATCGGTTTTGGGTGCCACGGTATTATAATAAATTATATTATATTTTGAACCAAAAAGGAAAGCGTATAGTGTCCAATAAGTGAGAATTTCTAGAAAAAAAAAACACGTACTGCACGTATTTCTTCATTTTTAACATAATCAAAAGATTACGCACGGGTCGATCCATCAGGTTAAGCTACGCTTGCCGGGGTTGGTCCGTGGATTGGTGACCATTTCTACATACCGAAACTCCTCCGTGCCTCGGAAAGCACGTTAAGCCTTTGGTCCCGGCTGTCATTTGTAGATCTTTGACAGTCGTTACGGGTAATTAGAAGCCCAAAAACTCTGACAACCAGTCTTACCAAGGGGTATCGTGTTACCTAGTCACTAGGTTGTGGAGGTCAGATAGACAGTCGCTTCATGTAAAATACTGGTATTCAGCTGCATCCGGTTAGACTGGAAGCCGACCCCAACATAGTTGGGAAAAGGCTAGGCAGATGATGAAAAGATTGCGGCGATACATTGAGTTAAAATGTGCCATGACGTCACGAGTAGATTCTGTATTTACTTGTGACGTAGCGACCCCCACTCCCCAACTTTAATGCTTTTAATTTTTTATTAATATGATAAAGCAAAAAATACGTGTCTAATATATTTTTATTATCTGACTGACGGACTAAATAGATTTTTTTTTTACCCAGGCATCATCCCTATTTTCTTTAGTATCAATTTTCTCTCTGCAGTTACATTTACGCTAGTCTCCCCAGGGATATGCCCTAACAGGTGTTGCACAGAAGGGGTTTCGGATCAGTTTTTTGAGAAGTAACGGTGTCATCTGCACATGGAAGGGTACAATGCAGATGATGACCAACACTACCACCGGGGGGTTTTAGTGAGGCTTGCAGGCTTAGGTGGAACTGCAGAGAGACAATTCATTCCAATTTTGAAACTCTGGGAAAATATACATTTCTTTTTTATTCAATTCTATATTCACACAAAATCCTACGTTCAGCATTTAGAATTTACATTTTCGACAGCAGTGACCTCATTGAACGTTCTATTCCCAAAGCACGATTTTAAGATTCGCTCCACGTTTTTTGCCGACCTCAAATAAGGTCGACTGACCGAATTTTATGCGTTTTACAAATCAAAGAATTCTTGGATAAGACTAAAATGTTGAATTAAAACTGGCAGTGTCGTTGAAATCCAGGTTTTATCCCATTTTCGAGTAGTTGTTATTGTTAACAGGATTTTATTAAGTTTTCTTAAAAGAAGTTTGGAATCAAATTCTAGTGAGAACAATGCAGAAAGAGACGTGTTGCTGAAGAGTTTGTTGCGTAACTTGTTCTTACCAGCTAGAACACAAAGAAGTGGTTTAGTATTGGTCTTTGTTTGACACCTGTCTTTTATAACTTTTGACGTTCAGAAAGGTAATTTTTCAGCGTAATTTTAATAAATATTATTGGTTTTTATAATATTGAAGTGGCAATTTTTTTTTTAAACTTTCTTCACCAATCTATTTAAGCTATTGCATAGCTTTTATCGCGGGCTTTGAGCGCGGCGACCGAATCAAGAAATTCCGTAACGTAACGAAAATAAAACCTAACACCCCCCACTCCGCCTACCATGTAATGACGGTTCCCATGACAACATCACGTTGTCATGGGAACGTAATTTTTGTTTTATGTCATCACGTCATCATCCCAAGTGTAGCGTTGACAAATAGGAAGTATATATGGAGGTTACATAATTATGCTTTACCGCGGCAGTCCCCGAGTGCCACACGTTTTTTTTTTTTCCTTTGTCCTAGGTTTCAACAATAGGATGGACCCTAATCTTATTACAATCTAGCCTTATAAATAGACTAATAAGTAATTTAATTACAACCTAAACTATTAAATTGTCTTTACTAAGAATGTGTCCAATAGCACTTTTCTTATTGTCTCTATTAAGGCGAATACACTTCGTTCTTGTGTTTGTTTCGCACTTTTGTACTTTACACTAAACACTAGCTCGAACGGTTTTGTTCTTTTAGTCTTCTTACTATGTTTGTATGGTCGAGAAACTGGATTGCCTCGACGTTCATCAATCTATGACCGAGTGACTAAGGTCTCACTGCTTTTACGTCATGCTCCCCATGCTCTCCAGAAACCCCATCACCTCTTTTTCTATTTATAAGTTTATGATACTTTTGTACCCAATATGTACTCAATTTGTACATTCTTAAAATAAAATATACCTTGAAAGGTTAAGAGTACAGATACTTCATTTTTATTACGCTGTAGAGCATCTCCCCAGCAACCCCAAGTTACTATAATCGCTTTCTGCTGCCATTTGGATCCCGTCCAACTATACCTTTGTTTCCCAAATATTTACAACAGCATAAAGCAAGTACACATTCAACATTTTCTAAGCGTATCGTAATAGCATTTGGCTCGCGGCACCACGTTCTGCCTATAACTCATTCCGCCCATCTGGCGGTCTACACACCCCCTTACAATTTATTATTTATACTTACCTTTACCTTCATGTATTTTCGTGTATCATTGATAGGTAGAAACGGATCGAGTTTACATTTTTATTGGGAATGTAATAGGCCTTAAATGTAACCTATTGATTTATATTACCTAGGCTCTTAAATAAGCTCTACCAGAGTTCTATTTTCTTGATATTATTTAGAGGCAGAAATTGTAGTGATAGTACTTTCCGGGATGAGCTTCTCAACGAACTTTACCACTACATAAGTACTAGATAAGATTGATCACATTCTAGCAGTTAACTTTGTATTCCACAGCCAAGTACAGCCAAATCGTTTTAGACTTTATTAAGGCCTCCAGTCAGGGCATAAAACTTAGAAACTAAGCGATTACACGCTAAGAGCACCCTCTCTGGGCTTATTCCAGAAATCCCCACCAACAAATCCCTAACAGTGGGGATTGTAATTTTTTTTCCAGAATTTCCCTCTAGTTAAAAGGTTAGGTTAGAACTGTGACCCCCTACGCACGAGCCGAGCGAGCGAAGCGAGCGGTGCTGCGACAGCGGCCGGCGAGTGCCAAAAACTACTAAAATATTAGAAAAAACGCTGAGTTTATTTAACAAGTGGGGATTTCTGGAATAAATAAATCCCCACTGGTGGGGATAGGTCGGTGGGGATTTCTGGAATAAATCCTCCTGTGGGATAAAGACCTCGGCTTAGGGCGTTGCTGAGGGAGGACAGCAAGGGACAGGCTGGATCGGATTAACACCCGAAAATTGATGTCATCACGCCGTAAACTATGCTTGCGCGATGCAGAATTTTGCGTGACATCGGTGTGCTGCGTAGTTCACATGTGGCGTTGCAGATTAAATATCATGGACATTACTAAAACAGAGGGCGACCCTGTCACAATTTTTCATCGTAACACCATTTCTTACATTTTAAAACCTAACAACCCGCGCCTCGTAAATCCCAAGCAAAATTACAACAAAAACAGACGCCATTAATTTTTAAACCACAGAACTATAACAATGTATGCAAAGGTCTTACCCTCGGTTACTCATTCTGACTGTTGTGTACAAAGTTTTGGTCCTTAATAATTCTAAGAGAAAAATCGTGTGGTCCTTTTTTGAACAAGAATAAATGTTTACTACAGCTGGGTTAGAGTTAAAGCTCGGTTTTTGTGAAGTATAGAAACTTTACTTTTAATCGCTAAGCCGACGTACGCACGGACGTAATAAAGTCGCGGCGATTTTTTTTAAGTGAAAACTTCTTTAGGCGCGTTGGGCAATTTTGGGATGGGAAAAACAATTGAACTCGCGACACTGATACCAACCCCTCATTTTTGTAAACGCGATTGTGCTCTTTATTTGTATTACGTTACGGATCAATGTTCTATTCAACTATTTTTCTTCCACCAAGGCGATCTTGTTCAAGTTTTCACTTCTGTCGGCACTCCCGGAGTGCCACATTTTTTTTTCGTGCTCTGCCTTTTCAACGCACTGGTTAGCGAGTTGAAAATCCAACAGTGTATTTTTTCAACGCCCTGGGACGAGAGTGCGTCCCAGCGCGTTGGATTCTCAACGCTCGGCTTAACATCGAGAGTTGAAAATCCAGTGCGCGATAAAATCCCGCCGCGATTTTATTACGTCCGTGCGTACGTCAGATAAAGGCAAAATTTCTCATGTTTTGAAAATGGTTAAATCTGAGAATTGTTCATCATTCTGTTGCTTATCCCAATTAATTTAAGGTCGGCGTAACATGTCTTTTTCTTCCATACTTCTCTATTATTCTCTATACTTCTCTATCTAGGTAGTCACCCCCTTTCTAGCCATATCATCTTTCTCACAGTCCATCCATCGCTTCTTAAGTCTCCCTCTATTCTTATAGCCACATTCATACTCAAAACTTTTCTCACAACATTTTTCTGTCTCTAAGGCCCGTATTACAGAACGTTACTCAATACTCAAGCATTACTTAAAACTAGATTCAAGCCATTTGATTGGTTGAAACTAGTTTTAAGTAATGCTTGAGTATTGAGTAACGTTCTGTAATACGGGCCTAAGTCTGAAAATTGTAAGTGCAGTCAAAATAAAAATAATGATTAAATATTTTTTATAATTGTTATGTTAATTTTTGTGCAGCAGAAACAATATGGCTATAATCGGGGTCTTGTTACAAATTCATCCCAAACTCGTGGCAAGTCTTGACAAAGTATAGCACAATTTTCCCTTATATAAGCCATACTTTGCATTATACAGGGTGGCAGGCACATCGATGCGACAACTGTTACCATGGATTCAGTACATCATTCTGAACCCCCCTGCATTGAAATTTTTCGTCGGTTATTAAAAAAAAATCCAAGGTAACAGTTTTCGCGTCGATGTCCCTGCCAACCTGTATATGAACAGGACAGCCTGCACGAGAGTTTCCAATTATATAAAGTGCAGTATTAGTAGTCCGTACCCGTAGTTCATAAAATTTAAATAAAACTTTTAAAATGTACGCAGCAAAATTTAAAAAATATGTTTTATCTACTTTGAAAGTAACCTATTCAACCTTTACCTCTAAATTATTCATTCTGACCGTTTTTAGGGTTCCATACCCAAAAGGTGCCAACGAGACCCTATTACTAAAGCTCCGCTGTCCTTCCGTCCGTTTCTCATAGGGCTGTATCTTTGGAATAGGTAGATACTTGAAACTTTCACAGAGGGTGTACTACTTACTGTAGCCGCTTTATTTTAATATTTTTATACTTATACCATACAAGATAGATAAATAGATAGATAGAATATTCTTTATTATGTACACTATAAAAATTACAGACATTAATTTAGAAATTTTACAAATGGGCGGTCTTATCGCTAAAAGCGATCTTTTACAGAAAACCTTTGGAAACACACAAGAACAAGAAACATGAACGTGAACCCCTTTGGGGTTTTCGGCGTTTTTTACTTAATCTTATTCATGGAAAATATGGTACGGTGGTACGGAACCTACGTGTGCAAGTCCGACTCGCACTTGAGCGCTTTTTTACAAAGTTTCGGTGCTTAATTCTTAAAGAAAAATCGTGTGGGCCCCCTTTATAAATTGGACCAAGAAAAAATGTTCACCACAGCTGGGTAGGGTTGTCGATTTATTGGCCAGTTTCTTTGATGTATTTCATTTTAGGGCAATTTTCGACAAGCTTTTTAATGGTTGGGTTCTTTTCAGTTTAACCAATTAAACGAGATAAATCCAGTTAAATGTAAAAATAGAATCGTTTAATCTGTTTCGTATGTGTCTACTGTAGTTATATTTTCTTAATGTCCCTCGGCAAACTTCGTGTTTCGTCAGTTGTCGGATTTCTATCAGTTGCCCTTTGCACTTGGTGCAGACCGGACGCTCTCAATCGACTTGAAAGTATACAGAGTTGTTAATACTTTACTTAATATAATTTATTTTAAAAATGGGAGGAAAGCTACTAAAGTTGCAGGCACGAAAATAGTTTTACAGCTCTTTATAGTTCACACGGAAATCAAAACAAAACAACAAAAAAGTACTTAGTTCTGAATTCAAATGATTTAACACGATAAATCTAGTAAGTAATGGACATGGAAATTAGCATTCGTTTGTATTCGGAAATACGATGATACCCGAGGGACATTACACAATACTGTATGTCATGATGAAGTCATGTATGTGAGTTTGAAACGATCAAATAAAGTAAAGTCCCCGTCACAAGAAGCTATAATTTTTGTAAATAAAGAACTTCTACCAAGTTACGTAGCGACAATTTAATCAACAACAAATAATCCCAAATTCAATGAAGTCAAAGTAACGTACGTGTTATACGAAACTAATGAGCAATTTCACTTGATCGGGTTATATTTTAGCGATATAAAGCGCCGTCGTCTAAGGTTTTGTGGTACTGGAACGCATCTGATTCATGGAACGTAAACATTTGGGCCACGATTTTGAAGTAAGTTCATGCTGACGTTGTCTCTGCTGTCTTTCGAGTTTCGAATGCGTCTGTTTGTTTGTGGTGTTTTCGCGGATTAGGTTATATTGTTTGTTTGTAATTAGATGTGTGTGTTAATATAATTATATCCCTGTAAAAAAATAGTACAAAACTGTTTTAAATTTTATTTTACCCAAAGATTGCAAACCCCTGAATGTGTGTTTACAAAATTTATAGCTTCTCGTGACGGGGACTTTACCTATTTGTTTTTCTAAGATAAGATTAGCCACATATTGCAGACCCTCGCTCAGCTTGATTGAAACTACTTGTACGTAGTACTTGACTCTTGAGTGAGATTCAGCTTGTACAGGCCTTAGATTTCCTTATAAGCTATAAAAATTAGGTACCTAATACCTACACTGTATTATAATAGACTTATTTTTCATTCTGGAAAGTTAAACCTTTACATAGCGGTGCCAGGGGCTTCTACCGGGTGATTTTTTTTGCCGTCTCGAAATTTTAACAGGGTTTCTACCCGTGAATATAAACAACTTTTACTATGGGAGTAAATGAAATCACGAAAAAAAAATCAGCTGTTTATACAAAAGTTCAATGCCTACTTGACCAAAATGTATGAAACAGCTGATTTTTTTTTCGTGATCTCAGAGTTGCTCCCATAGTGAAAGTTGTTAAATTTACGGGTAGAATACCATGTAAAAATTTCGAGACGGTAAAAAAGATCACCCGGTATAATTAATGAAAAATAAAATACGTGTGCGGTTGGGGAACCCCCGTCAGGAACGAAATTTCTTCTCACGCATGATTTAAAACAAATACCAAAAAAACATTTGACTCTTGAAATTTGAGACCTGGAAAATGACTTTTTTTTTTCGAAGTTTCTTTTAGCTCCCATATACTGTTTTACTCACCTTTGGCCCCCTTACCACACTTGTGTGGTAACTTTATGAGAGCTTCTAAAAACTTATAATAGATGGCTCTGTATTAAAAACGCGTATTAAATTCACACTTTCTAAAGTCGCATAGAGGGGGCATAACGCTTTTTTCCCTACGTGACGATTTTTACCAATCAACTCCTACCGCAGCCCGCGTTAAAAAATCTTTATTTTATTTTGAAAACCACAGAAGTCCACACATCAGCATTAAGCCATATTGACTTAAGAGATCAAACTGCGGTCTCGCACAGTATTCTCGGCTTTCTAAGTAAAGTAAACTTTATAACGAGAGAATCGTCAATATTTACGCAAGTTTAATTGGCGTAGATCTTGTTCTTAGAGTCTTCGGTTTGGGTTTAACATATGCTAAGGAAGATTAAGCCGTTTATCCCGGCTGTCATTCATAAAGCTTTCACAGTCGTTACGGGTAGTTAAAAGCACAAAAGGCTGACAACCAGTCTTACCAATGGGTATCGTATTACTCAGTAACTAGGCTGCGGAGGTCAGATAGGCAGTCGTTTCATGTAAAATACTGGTATTCAGATGCATTAGGGTAGACTGGGAAAAGGCTTGACAGATTATTAAACGGACAGAATATTAAAGAGTTTTGGAAAGATGAAGATAATCACGCGGAATTGACCTTGCACGAAAGTGAGGCAAACATAGAATTTATAATCGATTAAAAATTAAAATTAAAGCCTCTTTCAATTGATTAAATCCTCTTAAAAATAAATCCTCTTTCAATCCGCAAAAAAAAACGGCCTCACCTGAGCAGAATAAAAGGCAGACACAATAGTATCCTGAAGGCTGTGGCGGCAGATACTTCCTCTGCCATAATAAGGCAATTTGTGAGAAGACTCATACCATAGTTAGACTATTTATTATCTTTTATTGTATCTAGATGTTGGGTGGTCTTCTCACCAATTCGTCTTTAGTTTTAAGTTACTAACAATAATGGTTTAAGTGCATACATGTTAGTAACAATTTATGGATCTTTTTATCTGAAATAAAATGATTTAATTAATTGATATTACGTTCCTAACAGCTTAACTCTCAAGTAAAATAAACAAGTGTAATATACAGGATGTTTGGCAGAACGTTGAACATACGAAAATGGTGGATAGGTGGGGTCATCTGCTACTTACTCAGCCCTAATTTATTTGGCCCTGGCGCCCTGGATATTAAAATTTTTTATTTTTGCTTTCTTCTAGTTTCACAACTTTCTTAACTTTAAAGTGTAATTTTTACTAAAAAAATGGGTAAAACAGGCATATTTTTTTTTTAATCTTTAATATTGGCAGATTCTTATAACAGAAAGATGTAAAAAATACTTAAATCCTAATTTCAACCTGCATTAAAAAAAAAAAATCCGGGCGCCAGGGCCAAATAAATTAGGGCTGAGTAAGTAGCAGATGACCCCACCTATCCACCATTTTCGTATGTTCAACGTTCTGCCAAACACCCTGTATACTTGAGGGTAATCGTCATGGGATATTACATGAGACTTAAGGTGGATCCGCAGTTGTAACCCGTGAAATTCAAATTTACTTACGTTTTTTTGCATTTTCAATCAGTGTCAAGTTGTATCTTGATCAAAATATAATTTGCGAATATAACAGATATATATTTATTTTGGCCACAAGTGGTGGTCGTTTGCCGCGTTGGTCTAGTGGTCGCAAGCGCTACTGCTGGTCCTGGGTTCGATTCCCGGGTCGGGCAAAGTGTTATTAGGTTTTCTATCTGGAATTTCTCAGTAGCAGCTCGGAGTCTGGATTTGTGCCCGGTTGATGGCAATAGGCTCGCCCCCTATAACATGGGATTAAAACATAACTGGGGAAATGTGGGTGTACCTGCTACAGGGTCACCTCTGCCCTAATTCTTCGGGGAAACAAGGCGTGATGTTATGTTTATGTGGTGATCGTGGGCCTGCAAACATCTCATCGCGAAATTTAGGTGAAGTGAGATTAAAGTGAGCTGTCAATCACGAGCATCAGGTGGAATGACAGCTGTGAGATTTTTGCAAAATAGATTTGCAGGACAGCACAAAGTCAAGCTAGTACAAAGTAAAGTGCCACTTACATACGTCTTAAACCTTATTTATTTACTTGATATTTGTATACGGGGTGGCAGGGACATCAACGCGAAAACTGAAAGCATGGATTCAATACATGATTCTGAACCCCTTTTTTTTGGGTGGGAAATTATCAAATAACTTCTCCCGCTCTGGGCGGAGCGGGAGGGCGTGTCAGACTCTTGCTGATTAAAACCCACCCGTGTTCCTTCGGTTGCCCTGTTGCCGGGGGCCACGATGTCCCTATCGGTTTTCTTCGAACCCCCGGCAGGCATTGGCCCTAGCGGACCCCGTCAAATTCTGAACCCCCTTGCGTTGAAAATTTTCGTCGGTTATTAAAAAAAACAGCTGTTCCATACATTTTGACCGCGTAAGTATTGCACTTTTCTATGAAACAGCTGATTTTAAAAAAAAATACCGATGAATATTTCCAACGCAGGGGGGTTCCGAATCATGTACCTACCTACTGAGTTCATGGTTTCATTTTTCGCATCGATGTCCGAAACACCCTGTATTTATATTTGTAATCACGTTCTCCAAAACAGCTTTAACGATTTCGATGAAAGTTGCAATGTAGGGGTTTACGGGGGCGAAAAATCGATCTAGCTAGGTCTCATATCTGGGAAAATTAGTTTCCTCCGTATTTTCACCCGAGCAGAGCTCGGTCGCCCAAAGTTTAGAACAAGATAATGAATGATGACGTTAGAATAATGACATGACAGCATGGAATTAGTAAGTACCTACTATCATGGCAGCATGGGATTAGTATGAACTATCCTATACTATTAAATGAGCATTCTCTATTTTCACCAGAGCAGAGCTCGGTCGACCAGGACCTATTTATAAAAGTATTAAAGGTAGTCGGATAGTATAAAACAGTCGTGACAAAATGGTCTTAGCTACGTGATTTACTGGTGTTTCGATGTCTCGGTCTCCTGTCACTCTCCAGGAGTACCTATCCTCTTTTCTCTTCATAAAAAGATGCTGCTTCCCGGATTCTAAGGTCCAAAGGAAGCAGCCCAGAGAGTAACAGGGCACTTGCATATTATTACTACCAGCTGTTAGTAATAATATGCAAGCGCCACTTAATTTAGCACAAAATGTAAAGCAGGCTAAAAGTCTTGAAGAAAACTTTCCAAGTAAATTCAATGGAAGGTACTTTTTTAATATTTATAGCCCTTTCCATAGATAGCTGAGCGACTTTGAATTTGTGAACCAATCGTACGGTGCGTAAGTTAAGGACTTTCGTATCATCATAAAAGGAACAGAATATGGTGTGTCTAAACAACAGAGTCAATTGAGTATATTTGTTTACACAAACAACACAAACATGACATAATTGGCTCTTGTCTACGTAGTGTCGATTACATGAATGCTTTTTGACACAGACATTTGTGTAAAGAGCCTGTACTATCGTTTGACAGTGAGGGAAAACAATTAATTTAAGTACTTGTTGAACATGGCAACGGATAAGGAACATTGTTTAGTTTTGTGTGGATTATTAAATAAATACAAATGGCATTTGAATTAAGGCCTCGTTCACGGCTTCGACCGATGCTATTTCTATCCGTCGCTCTGGAAGTCACATCGCGGTGACTTGTGGTATACTCTTAAAAACTTTTTTTAAGCTCCGTGGCACCAAACGAAGCTGTGTGACTTTGATGGGTGCCACGAAGCTTTTTAGCTTATGAAACAACTTAAAATATTAGCATAAGCATGATCAGCTTATAATGTTCCCACTGCCGGGACACATGCCTCCTCTCTGTGAGAGAGAGTGAAGTGAGATTACAGGTTACTATAGTCGTGATTTGACATGAAAGATTTTACTGAATAAAACCTTGATTCATTCAGTAGTTTGACAGACTACTCCTTATAAAATGAGCTATTTGCCAGTGAAATTCCCACCAAAACCGGTTCAGTCGTTTCGGAGATTAGCCAGAACAAACAGACACAAAAATTTTTAAAACGGTTTTTTTTGTTATACCTAAGTACCGTATATATTTTCATATGCATTTAGTAAAAAACTGTTTGATATTATAATTAGATACTTCAATTTTCTATGTATTCTATTTGTATGTATAAAAAATGTCTAACAGAAAGGTAAACTTAAATCAACCCTACCGCGCAGATTCGCGATTTTCTATAAAAAGATAAACCAAAAATAGAAAATTGGTTTTGTTACTGTCGGTCCTACGTTACCTTCAAGTGACGGACCGATGTATAATATAAACGTACATCTTTGGTACGTGTTTGCAATAAACAGAATGTAAAAATGCTAGCTGCCTAGCTGAGAGCAGTGGTGGCCCAGTGGTAACAACTGCAACTTAAGAGTTGTTGATCATAGGCTCGAACACTTTTTTTTTTTTGGGTGGAAAATGATCAAATAACTTCTCCGGCTCTGAGAGGAGCGGGAGGGCGTGTCAGACTTTTACTGACAAAAATCCACCCGTGTTCCTTCGGTTGCCCTGTTGCCGGGGGCCACGATTTCCCTACCGGTTTTCTTCGAACACCCGGCAAGCATTGGCCCTAGCGGACCCCGTCAATTCTGCTGACATCTCTTTGAGGCGCGCGTGGAACACAACGCGCCGTCAACCCGGGCTTGTTCCTTATCGGACGGCGAGCTACCCTAGGCTCGAACCCTGACAGGCGCATTACTTAGTGTAAATTATTTCATCACCACTGCTCTCAAAACGGTGAAGGAAAACATTGTGAGGAAACAAGCATGTCCTAGAACCAAAAATTTGAAGACATGTGACATCTATCAACCCGCACTGGGCCCGCGTGGTGGATTACGGCCCACTTCCTCTAACTGAGAGGAGGCCTGTGTCCCAGCAGTGGGAACATTATAGGCTGATAGTGCTAAAAACAAAATAACGTTTTAGGGGCAGAAACCGATTCAATATTGCTTTAAATAACTTTAAAAATCAAATATTTTATTTTATTTGTAATTATTATAAATATTATCATTTTTTAGGGCTCCGTAGTAAACAAGGAACCTTTATAGTTTCGTCATGTCCGTCTGTCTGTCTGTCTGTCCGCGGGCTAGCTTCGAGACCATTAGTACTAGAAAGCTGTAATTTGGCATAGGTATACATATTAATTACGCCGACAAAGTGGTAAAACAAAATTATGAAAACAATTTATTTTTAGGGTACCTCCCCTACACGTAAAGTGGTGATATTTTTTTTCATCCTGTGGTGTGGGATATCATTAAAAAGATCCTTTAAAAAAATGGTGAGTTTGTGAAATCCATTTTTGGATTCAGGGATCCGTTTGCGAAATATTAAACTTTAAAGTGCTAATTTTTGTTAGAGTCAAGTGTTCCCCCCCTTGCCAGCTAAATGGTTGGTTTTGGATGTGTAAAAAAAATCACAGCAGTAGTTTATATAACGAAATTAAAAGGAAAACTATCACAGCTAAGTAGGCTCTACAAGTTAACGAGTAATAATCGACCAACTTAACTTTGCAGTTGCAAAAACATGTTTTCCCATACATTCCGTATTCCTAGAACATGTTTATCAACTGCAAAATTAAGTTTTTTTTGGAATAAATTCATCCCAAACATTGTGAGTGGTCCAACATGCACTTGGCCGGTTTTTTATTCATTTTTTCTAAACCTACTCCAAATTCAAAACAAGACAATTGATCACAAAAATTTGAGAAAACATCCCTTTGTTAAAAAACCTGTATACTTATTTAGTTATTCGGTACTTTCAAAGAAACCTTGCTCGTTTTTCCATCTCATTGACTAGTTTATTTAGGAAGGCTTACCAAAGTAACACGATTTAATGGAATAGTAAATTCGTGTTTGGGAAAATCTTTTTTGCGAAGATAACCGACCGTAACTATCCAAAGAAAAGAACGTTAAGTTAAAAACACAAATACTTTGAAGAAAAACAAAGTCACCTCACTGAAAAATTAATAAGAGGATCGTTTTTGATCGTGCTACTTCCAATTTGACCTTTAGAAAGATTTAATATGAGAGGCTTAACTTTCCTGCATTAAAACACCAAGAAAAAAAAAAGTGCCGGTCTATTTTTAACCGACTTTCAAAAAGGAGGAGGTTATATGTTCGTCGCGTATGTTTTTTTTATTATTTATTTCCACTGATTTCTCCGTCAAACGTGGACCGATTTTGAAAATTATTTTTTTGTTTGAAAGGGTATACTCTCGAGGTGGTCCCATATAAATTTTATTAACTTTGCTTTGATAGTTTTTGAGTTAGCTTTAATAATACGTACTTTTTCCCACTTAGTATGTGGATGATATGATAAGTTCCTGTCACTATTATTTACATAGCAAGTAGTGGTTTTCGAATTTTTGTGGGGTAGGTACCACAACTAAAAAATTAAAAATAATAAGTTTTTACAAAAAAAAAAAACAACAGACTTCCAAAAAACACTACAAAGTGAAAAATAACTTTAATTTCGGAAGTCGGTGACAAAAAACGAAAATTCAAAACCAAAGACACCGACTTCCAAAATTAAAGTTATTTTTCAGTTTGTAGTGTTTTTTAGAAATCGGTTGTTTTTTTTTTGTAAAAAGAGTTTTATTATAAAAGATCTATTAAAAAAAAAAACAGAATTCTTCCTGATTTTTTTTTAGTGTGGTCTAATGACGAACACATTTTTAACGTTACACTGGACAACATTCAAATAATTAGTAATAAAATTTCGCCACATACGGACTACGCATCATACTGACGTTACACAAAATCCTGCATCGCGCAAGACGAGTTTACCGCGCGACTAGCACATTCATAACATCCCGACATCAATCGTCAGGCAGTAACCCATCAGACACAACACTCGTTTAGTCGGAGGATCCTCCCTTTTCTATGGAGAATGAGTGACTTTTAAGCCCTGAGATTTTTTTCCGATAATTGCCACATTACACCTTTAGTGACATGAGGAACAGGGTGTAAAGTTCACTCAACCACCATAGAAAAGGGAGGATCCTCCGACCAGACGGGTGTTGTGTCTGGCGGGCAACTGCCCATCGGTTTGAAGTTGAAATCTTGTATGTATGTCGATCGCTCGGTAAACTCTAACTGCGCGATGCAGTTTTTGTGTGACGTCATGTCTTTTTGATGCGTAGTTTGTATGTGGCGGTGTAACCGCTACACACCCTTGTAGTGATTAAAGAAGACGGCGATTATTCTTTTGCCACGCAGACGATAAAACTTGGAAAACTAAGGTTCTCATATAATGTACATATGTAGATTCTTTTAAGGTATAAATTGAATAGAAACCTGGTTACCATAAGTAAACTGAAGCAACTCGAGCGTGTCTAGAATATATTGTCGATCGATCACCTGTGGCTAATACAGATATTATTCATCTCTTTGAACGATATTTTGTTTTTCTTGGATAAAATATTTTTTTGTTTGTTATAAAAGTTGCTCCGAAAGAGTGGGTCTTAAAATGAACATGGACAAGACAAAAGTCATGTCAAATGCCCATGTGATACCCACTCCCATGAAGATCGGAGAAGCTACGCTCGAAGTTGTGGACGAGTATGTTTACCTAGGACAAATTGTCCAGCTAGGTAGGTCCAACTTCGAGAAAGAGGTCAATCGTCGAATCCGACTCGGCTGGGCAGCGTTCGGGAAGCTACGCAATATCTTTTCGTCCCACATACCACAGTGTCTCAAGACGAAAGTCTTTGACCAGTGCGTGTTGCCAGTGATGACCTATGGTACTGAAACGTGGTCGCTCACAATGGGCCTTATCAGAAGGCTAAAAGTCACCCAAAGGGCAATGGAGAGGGCTATGCTTGGAGTTTCCCTACGTGATCGAATCAGAAATGAAGAGATCCGCAGGAGAACCAAGGTAACCGACATAGCCCGAAGAATTGCCAAACTTAAGTGGCAATGGGCAGGGCACATTGCTCGCAGAACGGATGGCCGATGGGGTCGAAAGGTTCGACCGACCACGTACCGGAAGACGTAGCGTTGGAAGGCCTCCCACAAGATGGACCGATGACCTTGTGAAGGCCGCAGGAATCCGCTGGATGCGGAAAGCACAGAATCGGTCGAAGTTGCGGTGCTTGGGGGAGGCCTATGTCCAGAAGTGGACGTCTTTCGGCTGAAATGATGATGATGATGATAAAAGTTGGATGTCTCAATAATCACATAGAAATAAATAATAGTTTCAAAATTATGAGTAGCACCTTAAAGAGTTAAAACCTGATCGTCTTTTTTCCACCTTGTATGTTACTGGGTGGCTAAGTAAGAACAGCCGCATGGGTCGATCCAACAGGTTAAGCTACGCTTGCCGGGGTTGGTCCGTGGATGGGTGACCATCTTTACATACCGAGACTCCTCCGTGCCTCGGAAAGCACGTTAAGCCGTTGATCCCGGCTGTCATTTGTAGATCTTTGACGATCGTCAGAAGCCCGAAAGTCTAACAACCAGTCTTGCCAAGGGATATCGTGTTACCCAGTACCTAACTATATAGGTTGTGGAGGTCAGATAGGCAGTCACTCCATGTAAAATACTGGTATTCAGCTGCATCCGGTTAGACTGGAAGCCGGCCCCAACATAGTTGGGAAAAGGCTAGGCAGATGATGATGTTACGGGGTGAAAAATAAATGAAAGTCAGAGGTCAGAGGAGGAATAGTACATTACTGCCGTGGCCTGCAAAAGGGGCATTGATGGACGAACGTGGAAATGTGGGCTGAGGTGAAGCCGAAGCAGACTATGTCAGTGTTTCCTATCCTGCTCTGAGAAGGATCACCAAAACACAAAAATAATCTTGGTTGCATCATATGAGGAATATACAGTTAATAATTGTCTAAGATGGTCTTTTGAGGAAAGGACCACATAGTTGTGAATCGAGATGAGGCTATTATACTACTTGTGTGCACACACTATTGATATCAAAACTTTTTATTTTGTTATTTGTATTTTGTGTTTCACGAACTGTGTCCAAATAAAAGATTTTCTTTCTTTATTTTCTTTACTTACAATCAAACTCCAAAATGGCCTAATTTTAACTTATAATTTCATACGAAAACAAAACTTCTAGTAGTTACTAATAACAATCACTGAACGAGAAAATGAGGTAAAAAAAAAAACATAATGGAATCAGTTACTTCAGTCTGAAAAACTGAAAAGGCTTCGACGAAAAAGAAAACTTTACCGACTTCAAGTGAAGTTTTACAAGTGCGAACAAAGTTAGCTTACGCTCAATGAAACGGAGATTTTATTAGAGTACTTATATATTATACAATACCTTTGATAAACGATATAAAGGTAATATTGTAACCACAAAAACCACTTAATTATAAATAAGGATGTAACGATTCCGATTCCAATGCCGATACATCGGCCGATATATCGGCGTCGCCGATATAATGCAACCGATATAAAAACAGTTCGAAAAGCGCGCGAAACGCCGAAGCGCGCGCAGCATTGGCACTCGGCTGCCCTATTTCAAAACCTAGCAAGGGACACTTTTTACAAAAATCGTTTTATTGCATAATCTTGCTAATCTAATAAGTCCCCACCAAATACAAAAACACCAGCGTTGAAAACTCACTTAAAAGCAGATATATTTAAATATCGAAACCTAGTAAGTGCCCCGTGACCACTTTTAAACCTAGTAAGTCACTTTAATCATTTCAAAACCTAGACTTTTCAAAGGCTGACCCTATTTACGTTTTTGCGCTCTCCTGTAAAATTCGTTTTATGTCCTTACTAGGTTTTGAAATGGGGCAGCCGCACTCCGTCGCAGGTGGGAATGGAGGCAAAGCCGCACAGCGCATGCTTAGCGATATAGCAACACGGCAAACGGCAGTGTTTGCAGTTTAAGCATTGGCTGATGAACAGAAATAAACATCGAAAAACAAAAACAAGAAAATTATGATTAACTGAACAAAAACAAAAATAAATAGCTCTGTGGTTGCTCCAAGATTAATGAGTTAAGTAATTATGTCCACAACTGTACTGTACTTAGCTAACGCATGTGTGCCGAACCTTACAAAAACGATCATTTGTTACTGTTCCGAGAAAGAGAAAGATACAATGCTTTGAGGACAGAGAGGGATGGAGATGTTGGAAAAATGTCGTTCGTGTCTTTCATTAATTTAGTAAGAAAGGCCTGAATAATGAAGAAATCGGAATTCAAAGTAAGATTACAGGTTACTTGCTGTAGCCGTGATTTGACATAACAGATTTTACTGAATAAAACCCTGATTCATTTGATAATTTCGGATCCATTGAAACGTATATCTCAATTGATTATGCCCAAAAATAGACCATTTTGCTAACCGACCGTAACGGCGAAGATAATTTTCGTTACTTTCCATTGTTTTAAAAGTTAGTATGCTGTTGAGTTTGTTTAAGGAGCTTGTGGCTAAGTAATAACAGCCGTACGGATCAATCCATCAAGTTAAGCTACGCTTGCCGGGGTTAGTCCGTGGATGGGTGACCATATTTACACATCGATACTCCTCCGTGCCTCGGACAGCACGTAAAGCCGTTGGTCCCGGCTGTCATTCGTGAATCTTTTACAGTCTTTACGGGTCGTCAGAAGCCCGAAAGTCTGACAACCAGTCTTATCAAGGGATATCGTAACAATCCAGTAACTGGGTTGTGGAGGTAAGATAGGCAGTCGTTCCATGTAAACTACTAGTATTCAGCTGCATTCGGTTAGACTGGAAGCCGACCCCAGCATAGTTGGGAAAAGAATAGGCAGATTGATTTTTTTTTTGGTTTAAAAGTTTAATTTTTTATTCAAATTCCAAAGCGCGGCTTGGGTAGGAGTTGGGTGGTAGAAATCGTCACGAAAGGACAAAGACCCCTCCATGCGACTTTCTCTCTCTCTCTGTGTCTTTCTATTATTACGTTTGAGTGTGTGTGCGTGCGAGTATCGCTTAAGGAACTACGTTCCTAACGGGGGTCCACTCGACCGCACAAGTTCCAAAGAGGCACTCTCTAGAATCGATGGCCGCTTCACGAAAAAGGTTCTCCTACTAACAAAACAACAGCTGCGCACGGTTAACAGCAGCTGTAACTGGCCATGGGTCATTTAATAAACACCTCTTCGTCATAGGAGTCCCAGACAGTCTGCTGTGCAGACCCTGCATGAAGGACGACGAGACAGCAGCTCATGAGCTGTTAAACTGCCCGGTGATCGCCACGTACAGGGCAAAGTACTTCGGTACCCTACGTGAGATTGTCAGTGATACTTTTGAGGTGCTGAGGTGGATCGAATAATCTATTTTCCCACCCGTCCCAAAATACGCGCTTTGACGTGAAGTTGCGGATACCAGCCCGTATTACCTACTCAAATAATTTATCAATTTTGTCTGGAGTGTCCAAAAATCATTATGATTTTGAAAAGTATTTCTGTCGATTGCTTCTGCGAAATCGCTTCTGTTGGCCTACAGTTACTGTAAGGTGTCAATAAGGTATCTTAATCAGCCTATAATGTTCCCACTGCTGGGACACAGTGACACAGGCCTCTTCTCACATCGCACCTCCGCTCAAATAGTGTCGGATCTCAAAAAAGCAAACTTTCGAGAAAAAGACGTTTAAAATTTATTCTAACTTTTTTTTTCATTAAAAAATGGATGTTTGGCTAGCCTTAATAACATAATACTGTCATAACTCGACAAACAACAGTTTATACGGTATTTAGGTACACATTTAGTTATAGAAAAACTAGCGCAACCCGTGATGTGACACTGTTTATGTTTGGTATGACATAACTTTCATTTAACATTATAATGCCAACTAGGGATAAATAATTAAACCACATGTATGACACTATCTGAGATAGAATTTTGAAGTTTTCTAAAACAAATGGTATAATAAAAGAGATTTTTATTTTTCTTGAGTTGTGACATTATTTGAGCGGAGGTGCGACATGTCTTCAAATAATTGGTTCTAGGACATGCCGGTTTCCTCACGATGTTTTCCTTCACCGTTTTGAGAGCAATAGTGATGAAATAATTTACACAAAGTCTGTCAGGGTTTGAACTTTCGACCTACATCTTGTAAGTCGCAGCCATTACCACTGGACCACCACTGCTCAATAAGCTTAACTGTTAAGGTGTACAGGTAAACTGTGGTAATATATACAAAATGACAGTATACATACGAATACA
Source organism: Agrochola lychnidis (assembly GCA_963680765.1). Lineage (NCBI taxonomy): Eukaryota > Metazoa > Arthropoda > Insecta > Lepidoptera > Noctuidae > Agrochola > Agrochola lychnidis. Next base: position 18,137,826 of record OY796869.1, read on the forward strand.
TACATATAGTAGTAAAATTATCTTTTGGCTTGTGGCGAAAATCGGAACTAACGGCGCCATCTTGTTTTTCCAATACATTTCACAAAACAATTGCACAAATGTTTACCGACAGCGCCCCCCTGTCAACGTCATTCGAGCGCCAAACCATCTTTGTAACAGTGTAGGTACATGCACAACAACTACCAACTCACTTATAACTTTAACAATGCCTATTTTACACTAATTGGTCTCCACAAGCCAAGCAATTCAAGAAAATACCCAGTTCCTCAAATTCCAAGAATACATGGCATGAATAAATTAAGACCCGCCTCAAATGTCACAGCCAATGAGCCAATTAACCAAGCCAGGACCCAAGTAGGTGGAACATGTCATTTGTTCCACACCACGCATCTAGGCTATACGTATAATACATGAGTTTTGTTGAAGTAACGTGAAACTTGGGCATAAAATAAAACGGTTTGTCTAAGAATTTCAGCCAAAATTGTTATTATAATATTATGTTATCCTTCTTTAATGTTGGCTCTTAATTTGTCGCCTCTTGTGAAGAAAACTCTTGTAGTGCAGTGTTTTGGGCTCTTGTAGTTATATCCCTCTCAGTACATAGGACTCATCATCATCATCATTTCAGCCGAAAGACGTCCACTGCCATAGGTCTCCGCCAAGCACTGCCACTTGGACCGGTTCTGTGCTTCCCGCATCCAGCGGATTCCTACTGCCTTCACAAGGTCATCGGTCCACCTTATGGTAGGTCTTCCATCGCTGCGTCTTGCAGTACGCGAGCGCCACTCCAAAACCTTTCGGCCCCATCTGCCATCTGTTCTGCGAGAATATCTTCGCTGCTCACTGCCACTTAAGTTTCGCAATTCTTCGGGCTATGTCGGTAACCTTGGTTCTCCTGCTGATCTCTTCATAGGACTTGTACATTGGAGATGTCCAGTAGCCGACTGTAATCCATACTATAATGTTATTGATAAGAAAGACGAGTGCGAATGTAACTCGGTCTGTTTATTACCTTTTCACGACTTAACGGCTGAATAGATTTTGATGGAAATTAGCACACTTGTAGACCATGACCTAGGTTAAGACATTAATTACATACTTTTTATCCCGGTAGTACGTTCTCGGTAGTACATTTCCGTCCTCCATGCGGGCGAAACCAAAGGGAAAAGCTAGTCTACTTATAAAAATCTTAGTTACCAACGGATAAAAAATATAAATATATCACCACTACTGTCTAGTGTCAATATCAGTCAGCTCATGCCAGTGCATGTTCCGTCATGCCAGTGACATAGACTAAAAATATAAGACTGATTTTAATCGATAATGATGTTTTGGTTATTCAGTACGACTGTAATTAAATGCACTTTATTGTATATAAGTATAGTGCATTTTATTACTTTGGTTGGTTTTCTTTTTGCAATTTATTATTCGATTAATCGATAATCTCACGAAAACTATCTTTCTCATATTTTCTCAACTTCCAGATTGAGAATTGAGCTCATTTTTGATATTCTAAGATAGATAAATATGACAATTTTTAGGTCATATCTCAACTTATTACATTTGGGCCCACCGTTTTCCATCTCCTTTAGCAGAAGAGTTCCTTAACAACGAAGGTGAATACTAAGGAAGGATTTTAGAAAAATAAATCAGTATCAGTAAGTCAATATTCAGATACCGTGAAACCTGGCAACTTTGACAAAGGTTGTTTAATTTGCCATATACCGGCTTACGAGGCAAAATAATTTGTTACGTCAAAACTGTATTTTTTTAAACGTTTGTAATACCCTTAAATCAAATTAGAATATTTGATTGGCAACATTTTAATGTGCAATACAACCCAGCTCTCATAGAACTGTCATTTTTTGGCGGTTACTTTTTTCCCGCGCTAACTGTGAGTGACTTTGAGCTTCAAAACTTTAATGAAAATAAGTGGGATATACTTTGTGTAGATAAGTCAAACTTTAATACCACGTTCTTAATGATATTCTTTAATTAAAACCATGATAATTTACGTCTCTTTAACCAATTTAACCTAAGAAATCACTGTTGGCAAATATACCAACACAATGCAAAGTTTTAGTAATGTCGACTTTGCCATTATTTTTTAGAGGCTAGAGCTGTCACAAAAAAGAAACTAAATTATTGTTATTTAGTTTTTTTCCTACTTACCTACCCCTAATTTTTCTGATGCAATCCTGACAGCTATTTCTATTTAATTTGAAAAAATCGAAACAAGGCGGGTGAATTTGCCACATTTTGGAAAATCAATTACCAGTGTAAAATATTATACAACTGTAGTATATTTTTACTGTGACCAAGCATGCGGTAGTGATGACTGTGATTTTATATGGTAACTCTTTAAAAAAAATCCTAAATTTTGAGATGGCAATTTTACCACAAGTAATAGTTGACTTTGCCATAAAAGGTTTTGGACTAAAATATCACTATAGAATGAGAAAACAATAGATATAAGATTGTGTTTCAATAATGCATGAAATTTACTACATATCTCATTGGTTGCTTTTTATAACATCATAGAGTTTTTTTAAGAAAAACTTTTTCAAACTTTTTTACCCACCGTAAAGTGGCAAAGTTGCCAGGTTTCACGGTAACACAAATTTAATCATGAATGACGTACATGTCGGAGACGGGTATGTGACTCTTTCGTTATTATCAGCGATATTTTAACTACTGTGGGCGTAGTGTGGGTAGTGTTGATTAATGTGCAGTAAAAAAACAGTTTGCAGTTCAGATCACATTATAATTTTACTATCAAATTAATCAGACTAGCTAAATTATACACACACTGGGTGTGACGGCGTTTATTAAAATCACTCCGCGACGTCTTAATTCTGATGTGATCAGAGGCTGAATCCCTCCTCGCCGTGGCCTTAAAACATGACGACTCTGTAGAAGCGCGCGCTTTAGGTGTGGGTAGATCACGTCCTGTCGCCAGCGGCGCGCTTGCGATTCGTTTCGTGTCCGTACTAATGATCGAATCCGACATACATATATTAGATTTGATGACTGTCAACTTCTGATAACTCGATTAGCAACTGTATTAATTTTACCTATTAAATAAAGAGACTTCAAAAATAATTCTACCAGTCGGCCCCCGTGTGTCAGCGCGATGATTCACGATGAAAAATGAACGTAAAGAACTGCGGTAAATATACCTACCGAAAATATGCTGACAATGTGATATTTTTGGGAACCGGGTTTTCGAACGGAGATATTAATCAACGATATTATTTTATGAAGGCATCTGCTATTTATAAGCTGGGTTCTTTTTATTAAAGTATTTTAGGAGACTTTGTTTTGGCAAGTATGATTGATTGGCGAACCTCCTTAATAAATACAAAGAGCTCCAAGATGTCGTAGTATCATAAATCAACATTTGTACAATACAGGCATACATACTTTTATACATATATATTTATATTACTACACACACTGCTACACTTACTCACACAATCACTCACTCACTTTACTTTTATTACTATTACTAGCTTCTGCCCGCGACTTCGTTCACGTAGAAGTTGTAAGACACCACAATATACTATAATAACAGTCACATTTTTATAAAACTTCCCTGTATACTACGTACGTTTGTAGTTTTGATCTCAGCAGCCAAAATATGCAGAAAGTCAGGAGCAAGTGACGTACAGTTGTCCGTGTGAGAAGCAACTTGTCCTGAGGTCAACACCCGCAGCCTTCAGTGTCGGCCCCTGTGACTTGATGATAATCATCGCAAAGCATACGTTCACAGGGAACTGCACGCGCTTAAACTGGAAGTGGGTAATTGTGGGGAATTTGTGGTATACGCGGTATAAACACTGTTTCGTTACTGTTATACTTATGACTATATATTTTGTTGACTCACTTAACCACCGTAGAACAAGACAAAAGAGCTGACGGAGCAATTTAACCTATATGTCCGATTGCGACGAAACCCAAAAGTCATATTTTGAAAGACCAAGAACCAGTGTGAATACCATAATACTTTGTTCATCTTGTAACTTGCGTTTTTTTTTTAAAAGACTGCCGATCATAACAAAGGGTCTTATTGCTTAAGTAAGAAATGAGTATACAAGACCGCAGGAATCCGCTAGAAGCGGAAAGCACAAAATCGGTCGAAGTGGCGGTGCTTGGGGGAGGCCTATGTTTAGCAGTGGACATCTTTCGGCTGAAATGATACAAGGGGAAGTTTAATAGTGGCGCCAGTGACAAAAAGTTGAAAGGAAATCGTGTGGCCTGTTATAGGCATGTGATAAAGAGAGAGGAAACGCATGTGACTAAAAGAGTGATGAATATAAATTTTGATGGATGGAGCGGGAGAGCAAGGCCAAATAAAAGATGGAAGGATTGTGTGAGGAATGATATGACAGAGAAGGGAGTGAATGATAGCGTGACGGTTGACAGGGGAGAGGGAAAAAGAAAACGTGTTGTGCAAACCCCAAGTAACATGGGACAAGAGCAGGAAGATGATGACTACACAGGACTTTAACAAAGTGACATTTTATCAGCGATGAAGATGAAAGAAAAGACAAAAGTCTAGAAGACTGATATTATTTCATCATCATCATGATTTCAGCCGAAAGACGTCGACTGCTAGGCATAGGCCTCCCCGAAGCACAGCCACTTCGACCAGATCTGTGCTTACCGCATCCAGCGGATTCCTGCAGCCTTCACAAGGTCATCAGTCTACCTTGGAGAGGCCTTCTAACGCTACGTCATCCAGTACGCGGTCGCCACTCCAGAACTTTTCGACCCCATCGGCCACTTGACGGAAACTTAGCTACCGAAAAGCTTAATATTATGCCAATTCTGTTGGAAGTAGTTGAAGAAATATAATATAATAATAATAATTAATTTAGGAACATAAAGGTTTTGTAGTACATGAGGGACTTATAAAATATACATTATTAATTACATGGTGTAAGTACAATTAATCGTTGAGTGAATCGCTGCTCTCCTAGCTAGATCACTGAGTAATCTGTATTTAGGAGAGACAGTTTATGAAATGAAACGATTCACTTCTAAGCATTAGACTTTAAAAACACAATTGAATATGAAACGGTTCACTTCTAAGTATTAGACTTTATAAACACAATTGAATATGAAACGGTTCACTTCTAAGCATTAGACTTTAAAAACACGTGAATACCACACGTGAATTCCCATACCTAGAAACACTGTTATATGAAAGTATTGTAAAAGCCAATTATTTTTAAAAGAGTAACCGTGGAGTTTCTTGCCGGCTCTTCTCCATAGGAAACGACTAATTGGAACCGTGCACCTAGCTTCTGACGTTTCATAAGTGCCCATGTACGTTTATGTGAAATAAAATATTTTGATTTTGATTTTTTGATTTCGTGGTCCTTTTGAAATTTAACGCTATAAAACATCCTTTATACAACAAAACAAACAAACATCTCTATATTGTAATGATACATGACATGCCTCACGATGTCATTTATAACAATGTCGATAGCGCGACGAAATATATGGAACGTGCGGTAAACAGAGGAGAACAAATGGATATGCTTCGACGTACACGAGTTATGGTTTTACTGTCACGTGTAATTAATATTGGCATACCTATGGTCGGGTTTGGTGATCAATTTTACGTCAGTACTGGTTCATGAGATACAGCCCGCTGACAGACGGACAGCGGAGGATTAGTAATAGGCACAGATATAGATATAGATAACGCAAGAGCAACTACTTCGCGTGCCATTTTCGTGCTCAACTTACGTACAATAATCGTAAGCTCAATTGTTGAGCAGGATCAAAATCCGCGTACCCGCGAAAAGCCCACGAGCTCCTATAACCCCCTTATGTCCTCCTCTTCGCAGAACTGTTCTTGGGGCTAATTCTCCAATCCCCCGTCTATGTAAATTATTAAATAGCTGCAGTGATCTTATTGATGTGCACTCTGACTCACTTGGTAAGTTCCGAAGCATTATATGAAAAATTTGTAAAATCATTTCAGTGTTGTAATTTCGATTTTAATTTTAATTTTTGTTTTGATTTAGATTTTATTTTTAGTATTGATTTAAATTTTATGTGATTTTAATTAATTATGATTTAAATTTTTGTTTTAAATTCAATTATAGATTTTAAATTGGAATTTTGTTGAAATAATAATTATGTTCGGTGAGGATAAGAACTCATCTAATTTTAAGTAGGCACTAAACAACAAATAAATAACGCATGATGTGCTTACCTGTAAGAAATTGGTACACTAGTCTATAAGTTTATTGCATGTATCTCATATCTTTGTATCGGTGTATTCAATTATTGGTGAGCCAAATACATCAAAAAAAAGCTGCCACTTTCGCGCTCAGTCTGCATCGGTGCCACGCTTATCGGAAGTCAGTTAAAAGATTTAAAATGGTTAATTACGCTGTTATAAATTGTAAAAACTATGCAAATGCGAGGAGAAAAAGTAAAAGAAACGTTTCTTAGTGCTTGTGACGTCATAGTAGGTAGTCAAAAAATGGCACGCTTGGTTTTCATACAGATCGTGGTACTTGCGTTATCTAGGTCTATCTATATCTGTGGTAATAGGATTCCGTTTGGCACCCTTCGGCATTATTTTGATATTATATACCTACAATTTAATTTGAACTCTTTGTTAGTGGCTTTTGTGGACCTGATAATTATTCAAATTTGTTACAGTTGTAATAGCAATCATAGATTCTTTTTTATTTTGTGAATGTGAGAACGCTGTAGGCTTAGTGGACTGTAGATTTGTTGACCATTTTCTATTTTGTTAAGTACCTGGTACTTGTTGAAAGACCTACACTGTTCTTCCATACCTATTAACAATGTTATTTGAAAATATGGTAAAAGTCATTTTTTTTTTAAATTGTAACCATGGAGTTTCTTGCCGGCTCTACACCATAGGAAACGACCAATTGGAACCGTGCACCTAGTGTCTGACGTTTCATAAGTGCCCATGTAGGTTTATGTGAAATAAAATATTTTGAATTTTTTTATTTTGGGTACGGTACCCTTAAAATTTATTAATTAGTGAACCTATCCAATGATGTTGAATCCTCGTTGATTTCAACATCGTTGGAACGGTTCATCGCATCTTTCACTCGTCTACCGAATGATTGAAAAGTGAAACAATAGGAGAAAATCATCGATTTACATCGAAGGATACGCCTTACCGCGTCAAAAGATGACCGCATTTGTGCATAAGTTGTCATCTGTCACACAACGACGTAGAGAATTGTCGCTGTACGGTCAGCATACTCGTTTTGAAAAGAATACTTAATTTTAAAAGGAGGTGCTTTTGTAAAAATAAAATATTTGTTTTTATAATGTTGTGTCTAGTAGAACATATCATCATTAAAATTATTAAAACAATGGCTGTTTCGCATAGACTAAGTTTATTTCAACATTAGTTCACATAGTTAATACAAGATTGCTCTGCTGGTTCCACAGATACATTATTTTGTTCCCATCTTAAAATGGTAGCAGAGCGTGGTTCCGATCCACGGACCTCTGATCAAATGCGGTGAACAAATGCGGCTGTATTTGGTTGGCAACCATTCATCGTCTCTTTGTTCTTCTTGGATTATTTAAATCCATTTTTCTTTAACACATGTTTCTTGTGGGAACTTAATAGTTAAATATAAGTAGTGATTCATCATCAGTACATCTATTTAATATTTTAAATCCGAAAGTAACTGTCCGTCTGTTACCTTTTCACGCCTTAAGGTTGAAAGACAAAATTTTGTGCTGCGCCTTTATTCACGCTACTTTCCCTGGATTCTTTCGACGTGCTTGAATAGGTGGAATCTCCATTTCCTCACACTCATAGCCTGACGGGATGGCGGAGAGAGATCAGGCGAAGGGCCCACGCTGTGCTTTCGAAGCAAGTCACGTTTTATAATAATTGTTTAAGTACCTATAATTTTGTATTCGAAAACATAGTTTCAAAGAAAAATTAATCTAAAAAAAGAAAGACATTAAAAAATCCGGCAGTTAAAATATTTTAAATCATAATGGCATGTAACCTCCATACTTCCTAATTCACATTTCAAACTTTTTTTGTCAACGTTACACTACCCTATCGTTCGTTGTCATGGGAACGTAATTTTTGTTACTTGTCATCTTCCGTCATAATATTTATTTTAGAAATCGTAATAAATTTGAAAAAAAAATTTACGCATGGAAAGTAATACCTTCGGTTTTATATGAATTTTTGGAGTTGTTGGTACATTTCCTGAAGGCACAAGAAAGCATCTTTGTACAGCTATGTGTATTAAAAACGAGAAAGTTGCTCCGATGTGTTACGAACTGTGACGAATGAGGAAATGATTCGCAAATGAGCCACGTCGCACAATTTAGGGAGTGATAGTTTTCGCGCGACGTAAGTATGGCGAGGGCGAATCCTTGATTTACATCAATGGAGAAAATACGTTCATTTCTATGTAATTTTGTACAGTATTTCTATATTTTTTTAATGTCCCTCGGGAATCATCGCACTTCCGAATACAAACGAATGCTAATGTAATTCCATGTCCGTCAATTACTAGATTTATCGTGTAAAATAACTTGAGTTCAGACCTAAATACTTTATTGTTGTTTTGTTTTGATTTCCGTGTGAACTATATAGAGCTGTAAAACTATTTTCCTATCTGTCGTGCCTGCAACTTTAACAGCTTTATTAACAACTGTATATACTTCCAAGTCGATTGAGAGCGTCCGGACTGCACTAAGTGCAAAGAGCAACTGATAGAAATCCGACGACCACGAACTTTTTCAAGGGACATTAAGAAAATACCAACAATCGTCTTCTACGTTGTCCTTCTCACCGCTCCGGTTTTATTCACTCTTCTTTCTTTGTCCAGGCGGTATTTCTTGGAATGCGCTCCCTCTGAACATCAGGATGTCAACCAGTCGGTTATCTTTCAAAGTGAAGGCACGTGAACATTTTCGTGAAAAGTTGGCAAAATCTTTGCAGCGCTGATTTGCTGGATTTGTTTTCTCCTCTACCTATCGTTATTTCTCCCGACAAAGTTTATTCCGTTTATATGTATGTATTTATGTATATATTTATTAGTATGTATAAATTTTCATGTTATCTGTCATTTATGTTGCACCTGCCATATTTTGTCTCTGCATCACCCTAAGGTTGACTGGTAGAAAATGCCTTTAGGCATTAAGTCCGCCTTTGTACAGTATTTTTACTTGTGCATAAAGTTTTAATAAATAAATAAATAAAAACTGTAAGTGTCGTGTGAACGTGAACACACATACACATATAAAAACTCACACTTTTTCCCATGGGAGTAACATGGTAGGCAGAAACTACAGAACACCACCTGCTACGATCCTTACATACTCCTCGTATCAGAACGTGGAATGAAACAAAAATAAACATTGATACAGAACAAGCGTCTGATATTAGCTTTTCAATATTGATAGCACGACGAAATCAGTCGAACGTGTGGTAAACAGAGGAGAACAAATGAGCAAGCGTCGATGCACAAGTTATGGCTTCTGTCACGTGTAATTAATAATGGCGTACCTATCTATGGTTGGGTTTGGTGATACATTTTTCGCCAATACTGATGGTGGATATAGTTTGTTGAACATTTTGCGTGAGCTAGTGGACCTTGTAGCTAAGTAATAACAGCCGCGTGGATCAATGCATCAGGTTAAGCTACGCTTGCCAGGGTTGGCCCATAGATGGATGACCATCTTTACATACCGAGATTCTTCCGTGCCTCGTATCATGGGGTATCGTATTACCCAGTAACTGGGTTGTGAAGGTCAGATAGGCAGTCGCTCCATGTAAAATACTGGAATTCAGCTGCATCCAGTTAGACTGGAAGCCAACCCCAACATATTCGGGTAAAGGCTAGGTAGTTTAATTATGAGCTAAATTTGATATGATTTCGACACTGCTCGAAAGAATGAATGTTTTGAACTTTAAAAAAGGTCGTTTTTCACTAAAGGATCTGTCTGAGAATAAAATGAGAAGATACTAGTAGATAGTCTGGCTGCATTTGACATAAAGCGTGATATAATGTGCGAGGTTACATCGACCAAGGAATCTAGAACGTGCCACAGACGTTAATACATTGAAATCTTCACCCGAAGACAATGTTCAAACGTCTCAAGTTACACACTAAATAAACGATTCATATATCTATCTATCTTTATTTCGCAAAATAGTTAAAAGAAATTTGCAAAACATAAGGGAAATATGATCTTTAACAATGCTAACTTTTCTACTTCCTACTAAAGTTATAAATGCGAAAGTTTGTGAGGATGGATGGATGTTTGTTACGCAAAAACTACTGAACGGATCTGGATGAAATTGGGCACACAGATAGTTTATAACCTGGATTAACACATAGCATACTTTTTATCCCGATATTCGCACGGGATCGAGACTTCTGCGGGTGAAACCGCGGGGCGCAGCTAGTAATTTTATAAATGCGAAAATTTATGAGGATGGATAGATGTTTGTTACATTTTCACGCAAAAACTACTGAACGGATCTGGATGAAATTTGGCAAACAGATAATTTATAACTTTGATTAATACATAGGATACATTTTATCCCGATATACCCACGGGATCGAGACTTATGCGGGTGAAACCGCGGGGTGCTGCCAATCTTATATATAAAATTCTCGTGTCACAATGTTAGTTACCTTACTCCTCCGAAACGGCTTTACTGATTTTTACCAAATTTCATATGCATATTCAGTAGGTCTGAGAATCGGCTACTATCTATTTTTCATACCCCTAAGTGATAAGGGTTGTCCACCCCAAACAAATAATTGGCAAAACAACGTTAGCCGGGGTCAGCTAGTAATATTATAAATGCGAAAGTGAGTTTCTTTATTTATTTGCTACGCTTTTACACTAAAACAGCTGAACGGATTTTGATGAAATTTGGCACATAAGTAGACCATGACCTGGATTAGGACATAAAATACTTTTTATCCCAACATTCCTACGAGATCAAGACTTATGCGGATGAAACCGCGAGGCGCAGCAAGTAAGTACGTCTTATGTAAGCATATTTTGTAAGTAATATAAGTACCTACTTTTGCTGAATATATTCACTGTACAACCCCAAGCAACAATATTATCCTGCCAATTATATCATTAGCCATCATTGTCTTGAAGTTTCCGCTCCATTTGGCTAACGGTTGCAATCTACTGAGATTGTGGTTATCTGATAAATCAATTAGGTATCGTTAACGGTACTGATTGGAATATGATCAATTGTATCGTAGTTAGTTAAGAACCTTCACTGTATAATTTTATCGTTGTGATTATTATTACATAAAACATAACATCACGCTTGTTTCCCCAAAGGATAAGGCAGAGTTGTAGCTATAGTACCTACATACACCCACATTTCGCCAGTTATGTTTAAGACCAGGCACTCCAAAGACAATTTCAACGCAAACTCCGCCCCCTTGCACCCGACCACTCCACTATGTGCCAAACGCTAACACATCAGTAATAAAGTTGAATATCGCGTGCGCTCTTTGGTCGTGTTCGAACACGGAACTAAATGTCGTAAGTCTCAATTCATATTTCGTTCATAACTAAAGTAATAATTTGATCTAGAGAAAAAATATCTTTTATTTAGATAATAAACTACCTATATTTTCTTACTGTCAATAATGATTTTAGACATAAAAGCCGATTAATCTTGTTTTTGTTTCAAATAATCTTTAAAAAGACATCATTTTCGAATAAAAATCAATCGAGCGAAAATGTTCCAATTACGTAACTGGCTTAAATTTGGAAAGAAAAAGATTAAATAAATCATATACTAAAGTTCTATTTTGATTGTATGCGTGACTTTTTTAGAATATGAATGCAAATTAACATACAATTTAGGGAGCCTCCTCTTAAGTCCCATGTAGTAGGGGGCGAGCTTATTGCCAGCAACCGGACACAAACCCAGACTCCGTACAGAAAAAAAGAAAATACGTTTATTTGTGGTAAACATGACGCAAAGAAAGAACACAAAACAAAAAAGGACAAGTTGGGGGAAAATATGCGTCATATCCACGGAAAACGGTTATCGCTCAGCATAACGCTGCGACCTTATGCGAGACAGAGCCCCAGCACTGGTTTGGCGACAGCTACCGAGAAGTTCCTAATATAATACGTAAGAACCAGTCTATAATGTTCCCCACTGCTTGGAGTCAGGTGACCTCTCTGAGAAAGAGAGCAGGTTCTTTTCCAACACAATGCCCAATTGTCTAATGCTCATTCGAATGTCTCGCTGGTGGTGGCGTGTGTGTTGTGGTCGGCCCTTCAAAATGGTTGAACTAAATGATGCTGATCCATGCGTCATGTTCGTGAACGGGCGCCGTCAGTAGGGACTGGTCAACTCTTAGCTGTATTTTAATTTAATTTAAATTTTGAGTTGTTTTTACCTTTTATTACGGACGTTTTTAACGTGCACGTCTTTTTACATTGTTCTCACATGTATAATTTCAACACAAATGATGTAACCAATATTTTGTAACAATATTATGATTTAAAAGAGTGTCCGTGGAGTTTCTTGCCCGTTCTTCTCCACAGGAACCTACTACGCTTTGGAATGGGCAACTAGCTTCATCTTTCTGACTGACCGACTCCTTGACAATTCAAAAGTGCCTGTAAATGGTTAAATGCTTTGAGTTTGAGTTTGCCCAATGTTGGGTTGAATAAATTATACGAACCCAATAATCATTAATATTCAAAAACCCGTACCTTCGTCGTAAATTAACTTCTGTACTGTCATTATAGTTTTGTTTCATTTTATCCCCTTTTACACCAAAACCCACTTCGATTCAGGTGTCATACATAAGTCTCTCAGTCTACCCCATTAAGTCTATGCATAACAGAATAATGCCATTATCGGACCGATCCAATTCGACGCGTTGTCGCATTGAAGTCAATTTGTTCATCCCGGTTCATCCGTCTGTCGATACGTTCTGAGTATATCTTGTCATTGTACGTCTATTGTATCTAACTGTACATGATTGTCATAAGCATGGATGCAACATCGCGATCCAGTTTACAATTAGGCCTCTGCCTCGAATTTTGCGAGCAACGGGGCGGCGGCGGCAGTGGCAAAAAAAAAATGAATTCTTACTATAGGGCAAGGAAAAGAAAAGGCGAGTTTTATCGAAATTATGAAGAACAGAGACAAATTCTACGACTACACCAGAATGAGTGTAAGAAACTTTTGACTATATTTTTTGAGCTATCAAGGGCGATTTAGAGTCTGAAATTAATCCAAAACGATATAGAGGTACTTATATTACATTGAATTACTTCCGATATTTAATTTCTTCCCATGACTGGTTAATTACTCTTCTATTTTGATGGTTCACATCTTTGCTGTTCCATATCGTTGTCCTCTCAAAAATTGCTGGAATAATTTGCTCTAGCAAGTCCGAGGACATTTCGACACGTCAAAAAAATAAATTGCACAACACTACAATACAGACGCGCGGGCGGTCACCGCTTGACTGGAGTGCACCGCTCGTTGCTCGCCGCCGCGTCGCTCCCGCGTCGCTGTTTTCGAGGGCCGGTCCATTTGATTTTACACATTAGGTCCTGCCGCTCCCGCGCCGCCGCTGTCGCCGCCCCGCTGCCCGCAAAATTCGAGGCAGAGGCCTCAAGATTAAGATTATTGGTTATATTCGGTCTGTGAATGGGTGACCATCTTTACATACCAAGACTCCTCCTTGCCTCGGAAAGCGCGTTAACCCGTTGGTCCCAGCTGTCATTCGTGGATCTTTGACAGTCTTTACGGGTCGTCAGAAGTCCGAAAGTCTGACAACCAGTCTTACCAAGGGGTATCGTATTACCCAGTTACTGGGTTGTGGAGGTCAGATAGGCAGTCGCTCTACCGACCCCAATATAGTTGGGAAAAGGCTAGGCAGATTGATTTGTTGATTTGTGTCGTTCACAAAAATATAGTCGGTCAAAAATGAAAGCAACTTACCTAAGTACCTACGTCCGGAGCACCCTGAGCCCGTATTTTCTTTAACAATGGCCACCCAGCGAAATAATTTCCCTTGTATCGTGGGTTTGCTCTCTCATGATCTCACATGGATACTAAAAAACCCAGACACTAAAAAACAATCTCTAAGCTAGTTAATTGATTCAAGCTTGACCTTGCGGAAATCCATTATAAAATCCAATAGAGTAGATATATTTAGTAAACTATTCCGTTAAACTAAAGAATCATAAAAAACCCTGTAAGAAATCGACACGTGTTTCACCTCTCAACGAGGCATCCTCAGGGTGAACGATTACTTGTCGCGAACCCGAACACCACGCCGAGCGCTCGACGCTGACATTCTCCGATTTTTAATCTTTAAGCTATCCAAACATTTTTCCGAATTTTTTACCAACTTCCCAAAAAGGAAGAGGTTATCAAATCGGTTGTGTTTTTTTAATGTTTGTTACCTCAGAACTCCGTCCTTTTATCACCACGCAAATAGATACTCCTAAAGTTATTTGTTCTTTTGTAATGTCAAATCGTTTCACGTATCAAATTGATTGATTATGTTAATATGCTGTGTGACATCCACGTTGTCATCTCCGATCGCAATAATCTCGATTGGTATGGCTATGGTAATCGATGATAATGTGGTATGCATAATGATTAGTATTACATTGGCGATTGCCATGTTAACAGAATATTATGAAGAGATGGATACTACTGGATGGTACTGCTGTACACATCTCCCAGTAAAAGTATGCGCTTCGGTAATCATCGAAAACACGAACACGCTATAATGAGATATCATAGGTGTACCTAGAGCTTTTACAACCATGGATATACTTGTCTATTTTGTTAATCGACTTCCAAAAAGGAGGAGGTTATATGTTCGTCGCGTATGTTTGTTTTTTTTTATGTATGTCCACCGATTTCTCCGTCAATTGTGGACCAATTTCGAAAATTCTTTTTTTGTTTGAAAGGGTATGCTCTCGAGGTGGTCCCATATAAATTTTATTAACTTTGCTTCGATAGTTTTTGAGTTAGCTTCAATAATACGTACTTTTTCCCGCTTAGTATGTAGATGATATGATAAGTTCCTGTCACAGCTGTTATTTACATAGCAGGTAGTGGTTTTCGAATTTGTGTGGGGTAGGTACCACAACTAAAAAGTGAAAAATAAAAACTTTTTACAAAAAAAACAACCGACTTCCAAAAAACACTACAAAGTGAAAAATAACTTTAATTTCGGAAGTCGGTGGCAAAAAACAAAAATTCAAAACCAAAGACACCGACCTCCGAAATTAAAGTTATTTTTCACTTTGTAGTGTTTTTTGGAAGTCGGTTGTTTTTTATTACCATGGTTAGATTCAAACCTACATTAAAAACTCTAAGCATTTGCAAAAAACTTCCTTTTGAATGTTAGATGTGGTTATGTACGGGTGTAATACTATTAACTGAATCTATGTTCTTATCTCTAAGTTGTTAGGTATTGTTCAATGTTCGCCTTTTAGGCGTGAATTGGGCTCAGTTTAGGGTTCCATTTGTATTGAGGGCTATTGAGGCTATCTAAACAGTGTCATAACATTTTATGAGACGCAATTTTGTTTGTGGAACACTGTGATTTTTTTTTTCTAATCGGTAAATTTTTATCATGTTCTATAACAGTCTTATTCACTATAAAGGTGAAAATAGACATGCCGGTAAAATGGAGCAGTAGCTTCTATGCA
Source organism: Agrochola lychnidis (assembly GCA_963680765.1). Lineage (NCBI taxonomy): Eukaryota > Metazoa > Arthropoda > Insecta > Lepidoptera > Noctuidae > Agrochola > Agrochola lychnidis. The sequence goes on from OY796869.1 coordinate 18,153,558, forward strand.
AGTTACACTGTAAAGTAAATGTCACACTGTGCATACATTAAATGTATCCACAGTGTGACATTTATTTGCACAGTGTAACTGGCATGCAAGCTACTGCTCCATTTACAAGCATGTGTATTTACCATAAGGATGATTGTCACTTGCACGTCATAAAACGACGAGGTCTAATTAATTTATTTTAACCTTACAGTCCCGAATGTGTTCTTGATACTGTGTGGTTCTTTCCTCAAAAGACCTTTTCAGATACTAATCTACATGGTCCTCATATGGCCTGACCAAGATTATGTCTGGACTTTAAAAGGGACTGCGACCTCTGAGTTTGTTTCGGCCTTTCTTCTCAGAGTAGTCAGGAAACGCCGAACTAATCTAGCTTATTTTTAATATTTTTTTTATATGACGTGTAAAAGTTATTCCGATATCCTATTTACAGAATAAATAATTTCATTTCATTTCATACCTTTCAGTTTCACACTAACGAATATGTGTTTTGTGAATTTGATCCTTATTACTACTATTAATTTTCCAAATGACAGGTGTCAGGACCGCATTCTCTCAACAGCCGGACTGTAGGGAAGTTTCAATTTACTGGGAAATGTTGTCAAAATTGACAAAGTGATAAGTCGGCCTCGCAATTAGGTCGACTATACAAGTTGTTGATTATTTATCTTAAGAAGTGACACCTACAGGTTGTTTCATAAAGGTGTGGTCAAATTAGAGGGGCACAGACCATCATACTGAACAACTGTCTTATGGGATAACATCGTAACCGAGTTTTTTTTTTTACAAAAAATACAACCGACTTCCACACTACAAAGTGAAAAATAACTTTAATTTCGGAAGTCGGTCTTTGGATCAGTATTTTAATTTTTTGACACCGACTTCCGAAATTAAAGTTATTTTTCACTTTGTAGTGTGGAAGTCGGTTGTATTTTTTGTAAAATTTTTTTTTTTAACTTTTAGCGGGTTGGTTTGTAATTTAACTGAGTTACGTCAACTGCTCATCAAAAATACCCAAATCGCTACAGATGTGCCTTTAATATTTGAAGAGTTCCCTCGATTTCTCCAAGATCCCATCATCAGATCATGACCAAATGACAATGGGACCAACTTGAAAGTATACTCTTTCAAAAATAAAAATATCCCGACGAATTGAGAACCTCCTCCTTTTTTTTGAAGTCGGTTAAAAATAGTGGCACTCCGAGAGTGCCGACAGAAGTGAAAAATTAAAAAAAAAATTGGCATCGCGGTAATCAACGTGTTGATGTCTTTTACTCCACGGTGTCGGTAAACTGCGTAACAGTGTCGCGAAATCAATGGTTAAGTCCCATCTCAAAAATGCCCAACGCGCCTAAAGAAGTTTTCATTTCAAAATATCCGCTGTCCTGTTCAAAACTTCAGCACCTACTCGACCCAAATGTATGAGACGGCTGATTATTTTTTCTAGATTATGATGTTGGATCCATAAAGTTATTCAGTGTAATGGTTTGTACCACAACCTCAGACTAAATAAAAAACAAAGACAGCGATGAATACAGTGAAGCATGCCAAAACTACACCTCCGCTCTGTGCATCACGCTCACACACACACATTTACAACCATTTACAATGAAACTACAATCCAACTACACCTCACTAAGTGCACACATGTTTACGAAACCGGCCTCACGTCACCGTTCACAGCTCTATAGAATAGTATTCTATTGTTTTTTTTTATTGGAGTAATCAAGACTCAACAAGAATGTTAGTAAAAATTACGACTACGTTAGTAAGCACAGACAAACAAAAAAAAAAAAAGTGTGGCATTCGGGGACTGCCGCGGTAAAGCTATTGCATAGCATTTGTAACCTCCATGACAACATCACGTTGTCATGGGAACCGTCATTGCATGGTAGGTGGAATGGGGGGGTGTTAGGTTTTATTTTCGTTACGTTACGGAATTTCTTGATTCGGTCGCCGCGCTCAAAGCCCGCGATAAAAGCTATGCAATAGCTTAAAAGGAAAACAATACAATAAATAACGATTGGTCACCTCTGCGACATCCCATGAGAGGATCACAACAGTGACCCTCGTATTCACAGTCCAGGCGACTCGCAACCATGCTTAAGAAACTGTTGGAGCTGCGCCACACCCTGCGCACCAGGGAAGCGAAGCGCACCTTTTACGCATTGTTATGTAAAAGCAATCTACATACGCATCTGCGAACATTCCTGACGCGCTACAGAAACGGGGTAGCCCCACCAGTATCCAAAACGCATTGTTATATTGAACGCGGAGAGCGCTATAAGATCTTTGCGTGTATCTATCCCACAGGCTGCACGTGTAAAAACTAGTACAGTAGGCTTGAAAGAGCGTGATTTTTACAGAAAGTGAGCATGGTGCAAACCTGCAAGCCAGCATGTTCGCTCTAACCGACAACGCCCTCCGCTCCCGTTCAATGTCATCATCGTCTTTGAGGTTGGGAGTCAAAATATGACCAAGATACTTAAACCTACCTGCCTACCTTTTTTTTTTGGGTGGGAAATCATCAAATAACTTCTCCCGCTCTGGGCGGAGCGGGAGGGCGTGTCAGACTCTTACTGACTAAAACCCACCCGTGTTCCTTCAGTTGCCGTGTTGCCAGGGAGGCCACGATTTCCCTATCGGTTTTCTTCGAACCCCTGGCAGGCATTGGCCCTAGCGGACCCCGTCAATTCTGCTGACATCTCTTTGAGGCGCACGTAGAACACAACGCGCCGTCGACCCGGGCTTGGTCCTTATCGGACGGCGAGCTACCCATTGCTCACCGTCCGCAAGCCCGCGCCTACGGTGGCCGGAAATCTTCCTGTGATTCCCGACGCCCAGGGCGTCTCCTCCTGCGGCGGTTAAGGGCGCGAAAGCACGAAATTTGCCTCTCCCTCACGCGCTCCGTCTCCTCCTTCGCGAGCATTACTGCTTCGCAGAAGGAGGTGACGGCCTCCCATTTCCTCTCGCTCCGTTGCATGGCCCGAATCAGGGCCGGACGTGAGAGATCACCGCCGCCGATCGCTTCCACGAGGACACGGCGATGCCCTGCTCAAGCCGGGCAGACCTCCACCGTATGCTCCACCGTGTCCTCCGGGCGTCCTCCGGGCGATCCACACAGTGACGACACCCGGGCGTTTCTTCCCTCTTTATCCTGAACAGGTATACCTGCCTACCTGCTGTCTTGGTTTTTTATTTGGTCTGAGACCAAACCTTTTTGACCACACCTTTCTGATACACTCTGTATAGGCAAGCGGTAAAATCCGTAAGTGCTCAAAAGACCATAAAACAAACAATAGTATGTACATAAATCTAAACCCTCCTCGACTACCTACAATACATTTCACCAACCGACTTTTCTTACGTAAGCTGAAAATCTTTAACTAAACTACCTACGATTTTGGCATTAAATACCCTCCGCAAGACATCGAGAAGTCTTTAGGGAGCTAAACTTGACCCGGCCTTAAATGATAAATGTCTGACCGCCTGTCCTAAATTCAGACGTTCTCAAGTCCGCTGCAATTTGAGAGAAACTTTGTTACTGGCATACATTTTGCAAGGGAGTTAATTTATGGAGCTTTATTAATACATACTGTTTGATTTATATGTTTATGAATTACTAGATAACACAATACCACGCCAGCTTCTCCCGAAGTGATAGGCAGAGGTGTACCCTATCATCTTAATAATCCGTGCCACTAGCATGTGCATTCGCGGCACAAGGCATAAATTTAAACCAATAGCCAAGTTATTCGGCTTCGACAATGGAGCAGCCCTACCTAGACAAAACTGATGTATACACGTGGCCGATGAACTGAGAAGACGTCGATTGCAATAAATCGCAATAGATAAATGAGCTTGTGTTATAAATATAATGTAATTTTCCAATTAAGTACATAAATTTGGGTGTTGGAGGTGTACCCTATAGTACACCTATTAACCAGTTATGTTTAAGTCCCATGTAGTAGGGGGAGAACCTCAACTATTACAAAAGTGAAATGGAACTAAAAAATTATTGAGTGGACATAGGAATCATGAGCTCATTAATAAAGAAAATTACAGGAGATTAGGGATTATTGTTAGGAGCTCGTGGCTAAATAATAACAGCCGGTACGGGTCGATTCATTCGGTTAAGCTACGCTTAGAGGGGTTGATCTGTGGATGGATGACCATCTTTACATACCGAGACTCCTCCGTGCCTCGGAAAGCACGTTAAGCCGTTGGTCCCGACTGTCATTCATGATAAAGATGAAAGGAGGAACTTGAATCCTACCGAAAGGACTCGCCGGCAATAGCAGATATCAAAAAAGCTATTTGTTTTTTGTCTTTTTTGTCTGTTTGTTCCAGTAAATCTCCTAAATGGCTGGACTGATTTTACTTAACACTATAGGTGCCATCTTTATACAAAAGCTGCTTCTAAACGAAAACATCTACAAGGTAAGTCGTAATTAATTATGTAACTACTTAAATAGTAAAAGCAGTTTGAATTCGTTCCAAGAAAATCGGCTTCTACCGTGCAGTTGTAGCTCTACTGCAAAATAAACTACGTCATTAAGAATGTAGGTACCTACTACAATTAAGGTAAATTAAGATGCCTACGAGAGCAGTCGTGGCTCAGTGATAAGGGCCGCGACTTACCGAGTTGTAGGTCGTAGGGTAACTCTGAAGTTTTGTACGGAACAGCTGATATTTTTTTCCCGATGACAATATTTGTCCTATGAAGAAAGTTGTTCAACTTGATGGTTTGTGCTACACCCATAAATTTGACTTCGCCTATCCGATATAAATGCTGTATAGTGTGACTGTACGAGGATTACCCTAGGCTGATAAAATTTTCGTTTTTCCTAATTATGCTAATATTAGTGTTTAAGTCGGTTCCCCCCTTAGGGGGAAGGCCGCACCCCACCCCGTACGGCCCTGTAGAGCTCGTCTCCGGACTGGACACTCTCCCACCGATATGTGTAAGAAGAAATGAATTCTCAAATAAGAAGTCCGATACCTTGTCCTATTAATAAGGCAAGTAAAGGATTGAATGAGATTGTAATAAGACAAGAATTCATCGTTGTGAAATGCATTGGATGTGGTTTTAGAAATCTAATAAATAATAGAGGGATGCAAAGTATATCATTATATAAACTTGTGAGTAACCTTTACGTTAGCGTAACAGGTATTTGGTCAGTCATTACTCGCACGATACCTCACATCTGCACTCGGAGTACTTAGAGCAACACTTCCATAAGTGACGCATTGCGTCGGCATCACGCTCTTTTGGAGACATGGTCCCTAGCAGTTCTTTCGAACTGATAACGTGACGAAGCGGCTTTCCCTGCGGCAACCGTGTGACCGGCCTTGTCTAACAACGGAGCGGCTAGTTCCAGCGACATTCGTCGGCATCATGCTCTTTAGGAGACATGGTCCCTATCAGTCCTTGGACTGAATATAAGATAGATGTGGTCACCCAAACCCCTGGAAGGTCACCCTTTGCACAACAAGCATATCTGCAAGACACGTGTTCATGTCAGTCTGACCGAATTATTGGTCTGAGATAAAGAATACAACATTCAAGAATTACTAGTTAATAGAGTTGAGAATTGAAACTCAAGAATTATTATTTATTTAATAGAGTTTTGGATAATCTCTCTTAAAGTCCTTTTAATTGGTCTGAGGTAAAGAATACCGAATTCAAGATTTAGGTTCTAGATAATAGAGTAGAGAATCATAATTCTAGAATCATGAATTAATAGAGTTGTGGATCAACTCTCCTGAAGGTATATAGACAGTCCCAAAGCGCCCTCCCTTCACCACTTCCTAGTGTTTGAGCTGGGGAGAAGAAGTGGCGCAACAAACTCCCCAGCAACACGTCTCTGTCTGTTTAATTACAAGAGCTGAACAAATATATTACCAGCCAAGGATAATTATTATAATGAAAGACTCACCCAGTCGCACCAACACACATACACACGCACATATTACATTAAGTACTAAATTAGTCTAATCTGGGCTTTCACCCAACTATATTTAACTTAATAACTAATACTTGTTGTCTTGCGACAGCCCACTCGGACATGGCCTCTTGGCATTCACCAAGACTCCTAACTTAACTAGCCTAGATTCGGACGTCTGTCTCCTATCGTGGTCTAAAACCAAGTGCCTCCCCTCTCGCAGTTGAGCACCAATAACTGTAATATAACTTTTATAAGGTGAAGAGGTAAAGGGATCGTTACGCTTGCACTTCAAATCACTATTTATAGCTACGTTAATTTGTCTGTTTACAATTAACCCACTTCAGTGAGACCGGGAACCGTTTTACAACGTTTTATCTCAAATGTACGTGTTCTGCTAGACCTAACGCATAGAACCTCTGAGAAACTAATACGATTCTAACGGAACACGTTCCCTAAGCATTAAATAAATGTCTTACTCAATCCTATGACAGAGTACTGCGAAGTCCATCTGTTATTGAGGAAGACAAGTTCGGATAGTTCTAATCGCGTACTTGTGTGAAAGACACCCTTACGGCGGTATAGCCCCTTTTTACTAAGATAATATAAAACTAGCACAAGCGCACCGTAGACTCAGTCTCTAGCAGAATACATTACGATCGAACCTGGTGAACGCCGAAGTGGTGGTTCGTCACTTCTCATTTCGTTAATCTTCCCCATTTAGAGGATGCGTTGCGGCATTTAAGCGGCTTGCGTCCCAATAGCGTGTCTCGATAAATAGTGACGATTTAGTAATAGTCCTACAGAACGGACGGGGTTTTTTTATCGAGACACGGTCCCTAGCGTTCTTTGAACGTCTACCAATTCAGTTTGGGGTACTTGGTGAAGCCTACCCCCTCTCCCGGAAATGTACGTCAACAAGCCTCACGCAAAGTATTCTGTGGCGAGACCTTTTTGGATACAGATATCATCACTAACATTTGGTTGTTTTATAATGCAATTGCACATTGGCTTTATAGCCTAGTTCAGCTTTATATGAGCTGTGAGTATTTATGGTTCTGCCTTCCAAATGTAGTGTGTCAGCTCAAGATCAAGAGTCGTCAAAGGTCAGGAGCATTAATGCTCAGTGTCAAGTATGGTGGAAGGCTTTCGCCATTTCCCTATAACCAAAAGCAAGTGACTACTCTGCCAAGGGGTGGATTAGGATATGAACACGTAATACACAGGAATATAGCGTTAATTATAAACCACTATACTAAATATGGGTTATTTCGCCATTCTGGAATAAACGATCATTAATAGCTAGTCAGCCATATCACCTAACTGTTACCTATAAGTAATAATACAAATCAATGTACATACTACTACTAAATATAACAGTTAATTAAAGTTGACACTTACCAATTCCTTAGAGGATTAGGTTACAACTCACGGAATACACCACGTACCAGCTTCGCCTCAGACACCGCTCCTCCGATGCACTTAGACTCCCAACCTAACTGGCCTGGACTATCACGTCTGTAGCCTATCGCGACTCAAAACTAACTGCCCTGACTTTCCTCCTCCGTCCCCGTCAATTCCTAAAAAACCACGTTTGGCCCATCTTCCCACACTTTTGCAGAATAGTTTTATGGCCGTTTTTGTACAATTTCTCAATTGTTTTAAAAGGGTCCATTTGAATTGCCGGAGCCCAACTTAATCGTTAACAGATGCTGACTCTGGTATTGTGAGTCGAGATTAGAAATTGGATATTTTACTATTTCTTTAGAATTCGGTGAAATATTACATTCGACCTTTTCGTTCTTTGTTTCCCATTAAATAGAGAATTTATGTGTTTCTAAGTTGACTTGAACCATGTGCTGGTTTTAAAATAATTATAATATTTTGTTATTAAAATAGGAGCAAATGACAGACAATCACAATAGCAAGTAAGCCCTACTTTCTTAAAATCCTTTCCATCCACGGGTCAAAGAAAGATCATCTATTTTTTTATCGGTTGCAGAACATTAAGCAGTTACAATCAGAGATCGAACTCTGTTTGATCTCCCAGAATGATTGATGTTCATCCAGTATCGATTACTGACCACTATTCGTTCTACGTGAATGCTCTCGCTATTTTGAGAAACCAGTTTAATATATTGCAGCTAGATTTGGATTGCTTATCAGCCTTGCAAACGATTGCCTTACAATGATGAAGTTGATCGTTTTTGGACTTTGTCATATTAAACTATCACGCACGTACAAGGTTTTTTTTTGTGAGTGACATTTTGTTGGTCAACCTAAGAGGTTATTGCTTAACCGGGCTATATAGTCAGCGCATATTTTTTTTCCTTATTTTAAGGGTTTTTTCGCAGAGAGATAACGCCGCCCTTTTTTTTTGGATGGTAAATTATCAAATATTTTCTCCCGCTCTGGGCGGAGCGGGAGGGAAACAAAGAAAGACAGAAAGAAAAATAGGTTTATTTGTCACAGAAATACGTGCATACATAAAAGACAAGAGTAATCAGAGAACAACAGTTGCCTGTATGTTGTCAGGGGCTACGGTTACCCTTTTGGTCAAACCTGCAACCCTGGCAGGCATCGGCCTTAGCGGAACCCGTCAATTCTGCTGACATCTCTTTGAGGCGCGCGTGGAACACAACGCGCCGTTGACCCGGGCCTGGTTCTTATCGGACGGCGAGCTACCCATTGCTCACCGTACGCAAGCCCGCGCCTACGGTGACCGGAAATCGGCCTGTGATTCCCGACGCCCAAAGCGTCTCCTCATGCGGCGGTTAGGGGCGTGAGGGCGCGAAATTTGACACTCCCTCACGCGTTCCGCCTCCTCCTTCGCGAGCATTACTGCTTTGCAAAAAGAGGTGACGGCCTCCCATTTCCTCTCGTTCCATACCATGGCCTGAACCAGGGCCGGACGCGAGAGATCACCGCCACCGGTCGCCTCCACGAGGACACGGCGATGCTGTGCCCAAGCCGGGCAGACCTCCATCGTGTCCTCCGGGCGATCCACACAATGGTGACACCCGGGTAAGGGCACCCCCCTGTGGAGTATATACGGACCTTGGAACGCCGCCATCTTGTATTGTCAATAAAATTTCTATGACACAATTTGACAAATATTTACCAACAATAATATTGGAAGTAATTAGGCGTCCTCATAAAATTAAAATTGTTGAAAAAAAACTACCCTCAATTGAAAATTTATAACGACTCACACTGTATAAGAATAAAAATAAAAGACTACCTAAGGGTAGGCTTCTAATCTAAATGGATGCAGCTGAATACCAGTATTTTACATGGAGCTACTGCCTAGCCTAGCTCGTATACTTGTGTAAAAATACTCCTACGATAAAATTCTGCTTTTACATTATTACATGCTATAAATAATGCCAGCAGATGTTAGAGATAAAAACATGTAAATGCATATTTTTATAGAGATGGTACCTATCTTTTGTGTGGTGGGAAAGAAATAGTTTAGGAGGCAGAGAAAATAAAATAAAGAAACGTCATCGAAGCGGAAATTCTAACAGGTTGTGGTGATGGCGAGACAGTGTTTATACCACTAATTCCCCATAATTACCAGTTTAAGCGCGTGCAGTTCCCTGTGAGCGTATGCTTTGCGATCAATAAGTCACAGGGGCTATCATCGAAGGCTGCGAGTGTCGACCTCAGGACAAGCTGCTTCTCAGACTGTACGTCGCTTGCTCCCAAGTCAAAATATATAGAGAGTCAGGAATGGTGCCTGACTCTCTGTATATTTTGACTGCAGTTTTATAAAAATGTGGCTGTTATTGTAGTATATTGTGGTGTCTTATGACTTCCACGCGAACGAAGTCACGGGCAGATGTCTAGTAATAAAATAATTGTGTAGTTTAATTTAACAAGTATTTTTTCTGCAAAAGTCAGATTTTTTTCCGCTTTATATTATTCTGTTCTTCTTCTGCACTTCGCTCTAGACAGAGCTGTCATGGTCACAATGAACTGTGTCCAATCGCAGGTATAGTCGTTGCCCGCCTCACGATCTCCCTCCATCTGGTTCTGTTACATGACAGGCTGGCGCATTCATTAACAGGGCCTCGAACCACGAATTTTATTTTATCAGTCCACGTATTCGGTGACCTCCCGCGTGGTCTATTACCTTCCACTCTGCCCTGCACTAGACGCTCTATGGAGTCATTATTCCGCCTGGAGACGTGACCAAAGAACTTTAGTATTCGAAAATATACTAGTGCTGATAGACGCTGTTTGATTCCGAGTTCTTGGACTATGGTGACGTTTGTGCGGAATTCTGTCCATGATACCCCAAGCATAAATCTTATATATAAAATTCTCGTGTCACAATGTTAGTTACCTTACTCCTCCGAAACGGCTTTACTGATTTTTACCAAATTTTATATGCATATTCAGTAGGTCTGAGAATCGGCTACTATCTATTTTTCATACCCCTAAGTGATAAGGGTTGTCCACCCCAAACAAATAATTGGCAAAACAACGTTTGCCGGGGTCACCTAGTAATGTTATATAATTATTTTACCTTATGATATTTAATTATTTTATGCAAAGCACATTAAATTAACATTTGAATCATAATTCTCAACACTTTGTATTTTAATAAAATTATTATAAGTCGGAATATAAAAACAGGCTTTGTCCTTATTAAAATGAGTCGCCCTTATTAAAATAAGTCGTCCTTACAAAAATACGCCTTATTTTCTTTTAAAACATTTAACGAAAATAATAAAACTTCACACATTTTATTTTCATAGGCAAAAAATTCATTAAATAAAATTAATTACGTATACTAATATTTTTCTTTCAAAAGAAATTCAGTAACACGTGATGCATAAATATTGATGTTTGTCTTGTTTTTAATGAATCTTTATTTCAAAGGATCGTTATTTTTACATTTTCAAAAAAATGTATAGATTTACTACATTTTATTAAATAAAATAATGAATATATGGATTTATTATTATTTAATTATGGGTAAAATTTAAAGTAAATATGGAATATATAAAATCTTTACCAAATTGACTAATAATTGAAATTGTCCATAATTATATTGTGATTCGAATATAATTATGGACAACTGTCATTCTTTGATAGTAGTATAAAATGGCTTTAACACGGCAATTTTATGAGCAATTAATTGCCCCGACTCTACGTGATTTTTTTTTTTACTTTTTGACCGATGTTTGTAACTTTTATGATAAGCGTGATAATTCAGTTAATCGAAAAACAGATAAAATATTGTTTTTTTATTGCCATTTCTGACGTTTTAACTTTCAAACTAACAGAGAAGATAAGCAAAGATTCTCTTCTGATTTCTGAGTTGGAAGCGGCAGGCAATTGGGTTGTGAACGTCAGATAGCCAGTCGCTCCGTGTGAAACACTGGTATTCAGCTGCATCCGGTTAGACAGGAGGCCGACCCCAACATAGTTGAGAAAAGGGTAGGCAGGTTAATTGATGCGGGAGACCCAATACCGAGTAAATGAGGAACGTGTAATGGAGGAATACCTCTCAGTTTTAAAGAAGCTAATTGCGATTTAAAAAACCGGCCAAGTGCATGTCGGACCACGCACAATGAAGGGTTCCGTAGTTGGGATGAATTTATCCCAAAAACAAACTTAACTTTGTAGTTGAAAAATATGTTCTCCCATACGGAATGTATGGGAAAACATATTTTTGCAACTGCAAAGTTAAGTTGGTCGATTATTACTCGTTAACCTGTAGAGCCCACTTAGCTGTGATAGTTTTTCTTTTAATTTCGTTATATAAACTACTGTTGTAATTTTTTTCAGATACCCAAAACCAACCATTTAGCCGGCGGGGAGGGACACTTGACTCTAACAAAAATTAGCACTTTAAAGCTTAATATTTCGCAAACTAATTCCTGAATCCAAAAATGGTTTCGACAAACTCCCAATATTTTTGAAGGACCTTTCCAATGATACCCCTCACTATGGGGTAAAAAAATAAAAAAATAAACATCACCACTTTACGTGTATGAGAAGGTACACTAAAAAATTTTTTTTTCATAATTTTGTTTTACCAGTTTGTCGGCGTAATTAATATGTATACCTATGCCAAATTACAGTTTTCTAGTACTAAGGGCCTCGGAGCTAGACCGCGGACAGACAGACAGACAGACAGACAGACGGACATGACGAAACTATAAGGGTTCCTTGTTTACTACGGAACCCTAAAAACGATTGTCTTGTTCTTTTCAGATAATCTAACATTTTATAACCCCAGATAAGGAAAAACAAGACTGCCTTAAGACGCAAAATAAAGTCATTAGCTTATAGTACGTTTATGACATAATAATGTACGGTTAGTTTTATATCTACACTAGCTGCGCCCCGCGGTTTCAACCGCATAAGCCTCGATCCCGTGGGAATATCGGGATAAAAAGTATTCTATAAACTAATCCAGGTCATAGTCTACTCATGTGCCAAATTTCATTCAAATCCGTTCAGCCGTTTTAGCGTGAAAGCGTAACAAACAAACTCACTTTCGCATTTATAATAGGCCTGTGTCCAAAATATTTTTTTTTTGTAGATTAATAAAAAATATTGGACAAGTATTTTTTTGACGTAATCAAAAGATTACGGCAATACATTGAGTTAAAATGTGGCATGACGTCATGCCTTGCTAGATTTTATACTGAATTATGACGTAACGACCCCCACTCCAGATCTTTTATGTACCATATTTTATGCAAAATAAAAAAATTCTTGTTCTAAATTCTAATTTTCCCTAACTTTATTGCGTGTTCATCATCATCATCATCATCAAAAATCTGCCTGCCTAGCCTTTTCCCAACTATGTTGGGGTCGGCTTCCAGTCTAACCAGATGCAGCTGAATACCAGTATTTTACATGAAGCGACTGCCTATCTGACCTCCACAACCCAGTAACTGGGTAATACGATACCCTTGGTAAGACTGGTTGTCAGACTTTCGGGCTGCTGACGACCCGTAACGACTGTCAAAGATCCACGAATGACAGCCGGGACCAACAACTTAACGTGCTTTCCGAGGCACGGGGGAGTCTCGGTATGTAGAAATGGTCACCCATCCACGGATCAACCCCGGCAAGCGTAGCTTAACCTGACAGATCGACCCGAGCGACTGTTAGTATTTAGCCACGAGCTCCTCATTATCATCATCATCATTAGCCTATAAATGTTCCCACTGCTGGGACACAGGCCTCCACTCTGTGAGAGAGAGTGGGCCGTAATGCGTATATCCTAAGTTATTTTTGATTAATATGATAAAGCAAAAAAATACGTGTCTAATATTTTTTTTATTATCTGAAAGAAGGACTAAATTGTTTATTTTTTTTTAATCTAGGAATCATCCCTGTTGAGATCCTCACAACAAGCCCTTTCATTTGATATGTCACACAGTACAGTTTTCAAAACTTTTTTTATTATTTTTATATTTGCCCCCAAAAAGTGACCCCCAAATTCAAAATGTAATGTAAATGTAAATCATCATCATCATCAGCCTATAAATGTTCCCACTACTGGGACACAGGCCTCCTCTCTGTGAGAGTGAGTGGGCCGTAATCCACGCGGGCCCAGTGCGGGTTGGTAGATGTCACATGTCTTCGAATTTTTGGTTATGGGACATGCCGGTTTCCTCACGATGTTTTTCTTCACCGTTTTGAGAGCAGTGGTGATGAAATAATTTACACAAAGTAAAGCGCCTGCCTGGGTTCGAACCTACGACCTACAACTCGTAAGTCGCGGCCATAACCACTGGGCCACAACTGCTCCTAAATAACTGTAACTGCTCCTAAATAAATTATTATTTTCGTTACAAGTCCATGTTGAATAGCAATGCTGAAATCTTTCAACTTTCGACATTTAAATCTTCAAATTTTTTGTGCAAACATTAATAAAGAAATCTAGCATAATTTCCGTAACAAAGGTAAGGTAAACGTTGACATTAGTACTGATAATCTTGCAAGATAAAATATTTGTACAGACTGAGTTTACACACCGAACAATATGTGGGTTGATATCTCTAGCCTTGTGATAACATCGTTGCGTGATTTTCATACCTTTGAAGTGGTTAGATGCACTAAAGATCGCATTCGTAGACGTCATCAATTGTGCAAACTCGTCTGTGTAACGGGGTGTTTGTTGGGAGGTCTCAACAAGGTGAACCGATGACCTTGTGAAGGCTGCAGGAATCCACTAGGTGCGAGACACACAGAACCGATCAATATGGCGATGCTTGGGAGAGGCCTACACATGATAATGATGATCCGTATAATTAGTAGACATACATCACACTTTGTGTCCCCGAAGGATTGGGCAGAGGTGTGCCTATGAATCATTTAGCTCCCTTCAAAATAGTTGAGCTGAATGGTGCTAATCCATGCGTCATGTTCGTGAACGGGCGCCGTCAATTGGGACTGGTCTTCTCAACCATGGCATCTAAATGCCATGGTTTACTTTTAATTTATTTTAATTTTTCAATTGTTCTTTGTTTTATCTTTTTATTACAGACGCTTCTAACGTGCACGTCTTTCTACATTGTTCTCACATGTATAATTTCAACATGAATGATATATTTTGTAACAATTTTATTTAAAAGAGTGTCCGTGGAGTTTTTTGCCTGTTGATCTCCATAGATACCTACAACGCTTTGGAACGGGCAACTAGCTTCATATTTCTGACTGACTGACTCCTTGACAATTCAAAAGTGCCTGTAAATGGTTTAATTGAAATAAATGCTTTGAGTTTGAGTTTTCGCATCACATTTCGCCAGTTATATGTTGTTATAGTTATATGTTCCAGACTGCAGGCTGCTACTGAGAAATTCTAGATAGAAAAATCCAATAACACTTTGCCCGACCCGGGAATCGAACCCAGGACCTCATGCTCAGCAGTAGCGCTTGCGACCACTAGACCAACGAGGTAATAAGAATAGAAAGGTATTATTATATTCAGCCTATAATGTTCCCACTGCTGGGACACAGGCCTCCTCTCGATGAGAGGGAGTGGGTCATAATCTACCACGTGGGCCCAGTGCAGGTTGGTAAATGTCTTGGAATTTTTGGTTCTAAGACATGCTGGTTTCCTCACGATGTTTTCCTTCACCGTTTTGAGAACAGTGGTGATGAAATAATTTACACAAAGTAAAGCGCCTGTCAGGGTTGAAACCCTACTTTCAACTCGTAAGTCGCGGCCATTATCACTGCTCACCACCACAGCAACGCTAAGCTATTCTTCTTACGATATTTTCAATAAGCAGTATTATTCAATTTGTCTGTAATTAAAGCTCAAAGAAAAATAAACGAATTTTCTCTCTTTTATTTTATTTATTAATGATTTAATGGTATTCTTTCAAAGCTAAAAATACCTTCGCAAGGCCGTTTTCAACGTCCCCGGAAGCTAAATAGTATTTACAAAAGTAATAATAAACAGTCGCTATACTGCTATTTTTGGAAGGGGACCAAACGATACGCCTACGGAAAGAAAAACGTTTTGTCCTTAAAATGTACAATTACGGATATTGTTTAACGAATTGACATACTACATCAATTTGTCGTATTATAGCCATTATATTATTTATTATTATTTATTTATTTATTTAAATAAAGGCTAAGGCTAAGGCTTGTGGCTAAGTAACAACAGCTGCACGGGTCGATCGATCAGGTTAAGCTACGCTTACCGCGGTTGGTCTGTGGATGGGTGACCATCTTTACATACCAAGACCTCTCCGTGCCTCGGAAAGCACGTTAAGCCGTTGGTCCCGGCTGTCATTTGTAGATCTTTGACAGTCGTTACGGGTAGTTAGAAGCCCAAAAAGTCTGACAACCAGTCTTACCAAGGGGTATCGTGTTACCTAGTAACTAGGTTATGGAGGTCAGATAGGCAGTCGCTCCATGTAAAATACTGGTATTCAGCTGCATCCGGTTAGACTGGAAGCCGACCCCAACATAGTTGGGAAAAGGCTAGGCAGATGATGATGATTTATTTATTTAAATCACAATTATAACACCTTTACAGATTCATCCAAGGCGATGTTATAAGTCACAAAATATACACAAATTTCCAAATTAATAACCTGTAAGCAGAATTACAATGAATTATATAATATTATGTAATATAACAATTATTCTAAACATGACAACTTTTATTCTGTCAAACGTCTTTCAATTATTATTTGTGCCGTTCGAATGAATTGCGGCAGGTTTTGCGCAAATATATCCTCCGATACCGTAATAACATTAATAATACGTGCGGCTCGTGACATAGGGGCAAACTTGAGTAGGTTAGTCCTAGCCGCTGGCACATCTAACAGTGCGGGGCGGCGGCGTGCACCTACGCACCCGTCCGGCGCGCACAGCCGCAGCGCTGCCAGCACCTCCGGGTGGTGCAACAACCCTAGCAGTACGCGGGCCACGTACTTGACCAGCGCGACGTCCCTTCTTACGGCCAGCCTGGTGTACCCGACCATGCCCAGGACGAACAGACTCGGGTACATCAGGGGATAAAAGGGATAAACCCCGTACTGTTTACGGTACAGAAACCTTGTGAACTTGTTCTGGATTTTTTCCAACATGAGGCTGTATTTCCCTTCATGCGGATTCCAATAATACAACGTGATCCTTTTGATATCACAAAACACAAAAAAAAAAAATATTGTCTGTAAAGTTGGGTTACGGTCACAAGCCGAATGCTTAGGCAAATCGTGCCTCTCTATCGCTTGTTCCGCGCTCTCGCTTGCACGCTTGGCTCAGGCGGAACGTGACACTTTTTCGTGCATGCAGCCG
This sequence comes from Agrochola lychnidis, assembly GCA_963680765.1. Taxonomy (NCBI): domain Eukaryota; kingdom Metazoa; phylum Arthropoda; class Insecta; order Lepidoptera; family Noctuidae; genus Agrochola; species Agrochola lychnidis. The sequence goes on from OY796869.1 coordinate 18,170,291, forward strand.
GCGTTCATCGATTTATAAGACGTTATCACGTTAAAAAAAAATTATCTCTGTTTCCAATTGATGTTATTTCCACTTAAACAAACATCAACTTTATGTACTGTAAATAAAGTTGATATAAAACTGACTAGTACTGTTGAAAAAGTCACAAAAAAATATGAAGTTGTGGCGCAAACTGAACCTTACATATAGATTTACAGTTGTTTTTCCAAAAACTCGTGTTTGTTTACATGTTTGGAAAATTAATTACGGACGCAGATGAAACCATGTCAAAGAATCAACTGACATGTTTTTTTTTTTTCATTTAGGTAATCAAAATATGACAACGTCGCATTTTCTTAGCTTTAATTATGAATGGTTTGAATGAAAAGGATTTACTCGTACGTATCAATGAAACTTAGATACACACATCGAGAGTCTAGTGTTATGTTATCTTCGAAACTATGTATTACTAGTATATAGAAATGTAACAAAAAAAAGAAAAATGTTTAAGAGAAATGTATTTACAAGGCTGATGTGAAGGGAAATGCCGGGCGGCGACGCCCTAGGAGAACTTATACTGACCTTATTGGTGATGTTCTTCAGAAAGGCCAGGTGCCTAGTACTCGCAACCGGCGTGTATGACCAGATGTCCTTAACGGAACACATCAAGCAATGCCACTCGCGTCTTGACCAACAAGAATCAAATTTAAAGCGCGCGGAGGAACGATTAATATCTCTCGAACGGCGTGAATCCGAAATCGCAATCCTACAGACTACAGTCGTTCAACTTCGCGAGCAACTAAACTTACGAGATCAGGCTAGTTTAAGGAACGAGGTAGAAATTTCTGGCATAAACGAAAACGCCAACGAGAACACATTGCATATGGTACGCGTTATTGGCACTAAGATTGGAGTCCCGCTGGCAGATGAGGATATCGACTTCATAAAACGTCCAGGTCCACGTCGTCAGGAAGCCGAAGAAACTCAATCAGGCGTTAAAAATCTTCCGCGCCCACTGGTTATCCGTTTTGTTCGTCAGCATAAAAGAGACGAATTCCTTCGTGCGGGTAAAAGTAGACGCAACATCACATGCTCCGACGTCGAAGTCGCAGGCACCCAACGGAAAATTTACTTTAACGAGCGTCTTACGAAGGTGAATCGCCAGTTATTTCGTGAAACTAAAACTCGCTCGAAGGAGGCTGGCTTCACTTTCTGCTGGATTAAAAGTGGGCTCATCTACATCAAGAAACAAGAAGGAAATCCTGCTATCGCCATTAAGTCATTGGAAGACCTTCGCACCCACGCTGGATCAGACCCCAAATCGCTCCAAAATTTTAAAAACCCTCGTCCCCACACCCCTACGGATGATAACGCGACCGCTTTGGATAATATTCTTATATAACAGCAGTGACTTCCAATTTCTATTACCGACGTTATGCTTAATTGTCTCACTTTCACTCTTTTTACTTTTTACTTTGTCAATAACCTTTTTTATCAAGCTTCTTCAAGGTCACTATCACACAATCACTCACCCTATGTCACAGACCTACTCAATCAAAATCAATCTAACGAGCTCAACTGTTAAACACAACTACACACTTATACTCACTAACTATAATTTCCTGGCACTCATCACCCCGTACTTGCATGCAACCAGTTTGTTAAAAGACAGTTTTTCGTCAAAAATGAGCCCACTAAGCTTGCTATTTGTAAATAACAAAAATGGCGTTACTTGACGTTCTAGATAACATAGACAACACAGCCGAAACAAACTGTCTTAGCTTTGACTCTGTAGAAACATGCAAGTTTTACCTAAACGGTTCAAAATTTAACTTTAAAATATTGTCACTTAACATAAGAAGCATACAGCGCAACTTTGATAACTTCTTGGTCACACTGAAGCGCCTGGACTCTGCCATAGACATTGTTGTACTGACAGAATGTTGGTTATCGGACGGACTTATTCTGAACACCCTACCCGGCTACAAAGTGTTTCGCTCCTCAACTCCCATAAACAAAAGTGGCGGCGTAGTAATTTATGTTAAGTCATGTCACCGAATTGAGTTACTGAAGCCAACAATTGTAAATGCAGACAACATAGTGATCACAATAAATGACAAATTAACTTTATTCGGCATCTACCGCTCCCCATCCATATCTAATACCAACCCCTTCCTGGAATCGCTTGACTGTACCTTAACGAACTTAAAACACAGCTCTACCGTTATCCTTATCGGTGACATTAATATTGACATCTGCTCATCTCTCGACGGCTGCAATTGTGAATATCTTTCATTAATGGCTTCTCACGGTCTGTTACCGGCCATAAATAAACCTACTAGGGGTAAAGCATGTCTGGACCACATCTTTATAAAATCTAAATCAAAAACTTCTGGTATGGTATGCAAGTCATCAGTAACAGACCATGATATTGTTGTTGCGGGTTTGCTCTTGCCTAAACACGTCACGGCAACTAAAAATTCCCGTTTGAAAAAGAAATTCGACGTCGAGGCTGCCACTGCCGAAATTAATAATGCAGACTGGTCTCCCGTGACCAACAACCCTTCGCTAAATACAGCAATCGGCAACTTCGTTACAATAATGTCCACGGCATGTGAGAAACATACACAAACAACTAAGGTAAGCCGAAATATGATAAATATCAAGCCATGGATAACTCCTGGGCTCATTAGATGCTCGCATCATAGAGATAAACTCCACAGTTACTCACGGGCTCATCCGGATGACGCTATCAGTAGGAAAGTTTACAGCCGATACCACAACTTCTACAACTCTCTTCTCCGTAAAATAAGGGGAGATTATAACGCTAGCCTAATATCAGAAAATAGTTCAGACCCAAAAAAGCTCTGGAAATCAATCAAAATCGTAAGCGGAACCTCAAACCGTAACAATGACAATACAGAACTACTACACAGCTGTCAAACCACTGTTTCTTCTTTAAATAACTGTAATCACCACTTTACGTCGGTAGGGAAAAAACTGGTCGATAAAATACTCTCTAAAATATCAGAGACACAAGAATCAATAGCAACGAAATACAAACCTCGTAACACGGTGGCGCACACACTTTTTCTACACCCTACTGATCCACATGAAATAAGCACTATAATCACTCAGCTCAAAGATGACAGCTCACCAGGGCCGGACTTACTCACTGTCCCTCTCATTAAGAAAACTCTTAATTCCATTGCGGTACCGCTAACGCACATTTTCAACTTGAGCTTAGAGACAGGCACATTCCCTGAATGCTGGAAAGTAGCGGCCGTTAGCCCAATTTATAAAAACGGCACCAAAAAAAATCCAGAAAACTATAGGCCGATTGCTCTGCTTAACACCTTGTCCAAGGTTCTGGAAAAAGTTGTTAACACTCGTCTGGTAAACTTTCTAGAAAAACATCGCTTGGTTTCAGACAGACAGTTTGGGTTTCGCAGGGGTAGGTCCACCGAGGACGCAGTGACACTTCTGGTGAATGGAATAGCGTCTCACATGGATAACAGAAATAAGTGTATAGCGGTCTTTCTTGACCTTGCAAAGGCGTTCGACGCGGTGTCGGTTGATTTACTTCTGAGAAAACTGGAAGCGTATGGAATTCGAGGAGTGACTTATGACTGGTTTAAAAGCTATCTCACTGATCGCGTGCAGTTTATAAAAATAGATAATCACTGTAGCCAACAGCTCCCTATAAACTATGGAGTCCCTCAGGGTAGCATATTAGGCCCTACGCTTTTTACGCTCTACATAAACGACATCTCTAACCTAGAATTAAATAACGCCGAAATAATAACCTACGCCGATGACACAGTGATTCTATTTCATGACAAATCGTGGGACCTTGTGTACAGTCGGACAGAGGAGGGTATGACTTCTATTACAGAGGCACTCGATAACAATTTACTGTCACTAAATACTGAAAAAACAAAATACGTCGCCTTCTCGAAAACCTCAACCTCTAGTCCACCTTTTTTTTTTTTTTTTTTTTTTGGGTGGGAAATCATCAAATAACTTCTCCCGCTCTGGGCGGAGCGGGAGGGCGTGTCAGACTCTTACTGACTAAAACCCACCCGTGTTCCTTCAGTTGCCGTGTTGCCAGGGGGCCACGATTTCCCTATCGGTTTTCTTCGAACCCCCGGCAGGCATTGGCCCTAGCGGACCCCGTCAATTCTGCTGACATCTCTTTGAGGCGCGCGTGGAACACAACGCGCCGTCGACCCGGGCTTGGTCCTTATCGGACGGCGAGCTACCCATTGCTCACCGTCCGCAAGCCCGCGCCTACGGTGGCCGGAAATCCTCTCGTGACTCCCGACGCCCAGGGCGTCTCCTGCTGCGGCGGTTAGGGGCGCGAGGGCGCGAAATTTGCCTTTCCCTCACGCGCTCCGTCTCCTCCTTCGCGAGCATTACTGCTTCGCAGAACGAGGTGACGGCCTGCCATTTCCTCTCGCTCCGTAGCATGGCCCGAATCAGGGCCGGACGCGAGAGATCACCGCCGCCGATCGCTTCCACGAGGACACGGCGATGCTCTGCCCAAGCCGGGCAGACCTCCACCGTATGCTCCACCGTGTCCTCCGGGCAATCCACACAGTGATGACACCCGGGCGTTTCCTCCCGCTTTATCCTGAACAGGTACCTCCCGAAACAGCCATGTCCGGTGAGCACCTGTGTCAGGCGGAAGGTGAGGACGCCGTGGCGCCTCTCTAGCCACTCCTCAAAGAGGGGTCTTATCGCCGCAATTGCGGCGTGCCCAACCTCTAGTCCACCTAACGACCTACAATTGACAATACACTCCTGCCCTCCTTCTTTAAGTTCACAACCTGCAAACTGCACATGCCATCCGATTGAACGCACCTCGTCAGTCAGATATCTGGGCATCACTATTGACTCGAGGCTTTCCTTCTGGCCACATATCTCCGCTTTAGCTGGCAGAACAAGGAAACTAATCTTCATAATGAAGAATCTTCGCGACTGCCTGCCTCCAGATCTCTTAAGAAAGGTCTACCTTGCTATTTGTCAGCCCATAATTCAGTACTGCGTCTCTACTTGGGGAAGTGCCGGAAAAAGCCACATGATTTACGTTGAGAGAGCTCAGAGGGCACTTCTGAAAGTCACGTTTAGGAAACCATTCCGATTCTCAACTGACAAACTCTACAGTGAAATCCAGGTCCTTCGCGTGAGGCAACTTTTCATTTTAACTGCAATCGTACGCACTCAAAAGACCCTCCCCAAAAGAGCCGATTATAGTGAACTTTTGTCTAAGCGGGTGTTCAGAATTCCAATTCCGCCTGCGAAGTCCCTTTTGGCCAGACGCAGTCCAGCTTACTCTCATCTACACACATTTAACAAGGTTTGCAGATCACTAGACATCAAAGAATTGCTTTCCACTCGCCTTAAAACTGTACTAAAGAAATGGCTTCTGGAACTCACATACACCGAAACAGAATCCTTTCTCTAACGTTATCGACAAACCAAAGTGCCAGCAAACAACATCCCTCTCTCACACTTTCACCCTCACTCACACAAACACACACACTAACTCGCACAGCATAATACACGCTTTACTAAACTAGCCATGTAAACTATCATATTTCTTTCCGCTCATTCGCACTCCGACCCCCAAGATACAAGCCCTGCTTAGTTTGGAGGTCAACGGTTAAACCAAAAAATTGTGATGTTTTAAACTTAATTGTATCTATGTATGATCACTGTACGTGTATATGTATCACAACTTTTCCTTTGCCAATAAAACTTTTTGTATTTTTTTTTTGTATTTTGTATGTATGAACGTAAACGAGGTAAAAGGAGTATGTCAGGATCGTAGCAGGTGGCGTTCTGTAGTTTCTGCCTGCCCCCGTGGGAAGAAGGCGTGAGTTTATGTCGGATCCGGTTATTAGTACGGACACGAAACGAATCGCAAGCGCGCCACTGGCGACATCAAGAGTGATCTACCTACACCAAAAAAAGCGCGCTTCTACAGAGTCGTGATGTTTTAAGGCCACGGCGAGGGGGGCATTCAGCCTCTGGTCGCATTGGAGTCAAGACGTCACGGAACTGTTCTCGATTCGTGGTGTTCAGTTATTGTGTTAGTTGTAATTTGTGATCATTTTATTAATTGGTGATTTTAATAAACGCCGTCGCACCCGGTGTGTGTATAATTTAACTAGTGTGATTCATTTGATAGTAAATTATAATGTGATCTGAACTGCAAACTGTTTTTCTATTGCGCATTAACCAACACTACCCACACTACGCCCACAGTAGTTATAATATCGCTGATAATAATGAGAGTCACATACCAGTCTCCGACATATGTATGTATGTTGTTCTAGGACTTTCTGTATTATTTTTAACTGTAAAAATTGACAGTTGTAATTTGAAAATAATTACGGGCCATTTATGTTAATAGTCAAATTAATTTCTCTGAATTTACTTACTTCCAATTGATTTTCTTTAACTTGTGCAGTAGGCTGATTGATTTGGTCCTTATCAGCATTGTCGACTAAATGGTAGTTTTTATCGAATAGCAATCATTCACACAATTAATTATTAAATTAAACGTGAAGGAATTAATTCTGTAAGGTTTTTCCTTGAAAACAGCTACTAGATAATTCATATATAGATACTATATAATTTATACTTATAAATAAAATAAAAATAAGCCTTCATTGCTGTTTCAATTTAATAAAATGCATAATATAACAATATCAATCAATCTGCCTAGCCTTTTCCCAATTATATTGGGATCGGCTTCCAGTCTAACCGGATGCAGCTGAATACCAGTATTTTACATGGAGCGACTGCCTATCTGACCTCCACAACCCAATAACTAAGTAATACGATACCCCTTGGTAAGACTGGTTGTCAGACTTTCGGGCTTCTGACGAACCGTAACGACTGTCAAAGATCCACGAATGACAGCCGGTACCAACGGCTTAACGTGCTTTCCGAGGCACAAAGGTCTTGGTATGTAAAGATGGTCACCCATCCACGAACCAACCGCGGCAAGCGTAGCTTAACCTTATGGATCGAACCATGCGGCTGTTATTTACTTAGCCACGAGCTCCTAAAGATAAAAAATTAATAAAAAAAAACTATTTTAATAAAACGCAAGTACATGATTGCTATTACAGCTGTAATAAATCTGAATAATTGTCATGTCCACAAGTTACTAATAAAAAGTTGAAATTAAATCCTAGGTATATAATGGTGCCGATTCTCTTGTCACAAATGCCTCTAAACTAAACTAAAAATCACCAAAATTTAGTTTATTCCTGTCAAACGACGATTTCCCATTCTGAAATAGACTAAAGTGACACAACTTAACTATATTTTAGTTTGACAGCACTAAGATGGCACTGAGATATTAGTTTAATGAAAATGGCAATTTTGCTATTCTGAATTTGACGTTTTTAACCTAAAATTTAGATTTTCTAACTAAATATGACTATTTTTAATCGCGACTAAAAACATGTGGAATAAAATTGGTTGTCATGAACTAAAATTCACACCAACACCTCGACTTCAGATGAAAAAACAGTACCGAATATTTTTTTTTTCTTTTGCTTATATCTCGAAAACGGTGTGTCCAATCGCAAAAATAATGAAAATTTCGACACCCTTTATAAGTCCCTTAAACCTCTAACACTCTACATGTGGATAATATTTTTTCTTATTTTCCATACAAAAAGTGAAAAATCCATATAAAACACGTCGAGGCTGCCCCCCCTGCGCGCCTCCGGCTCTAAAAAGATTCACGTGGTTAGGTATCACGTGTGGAGTCGCGGTTGTCAAATTCGATTTAGATGTGTCAAAATTATTTTTAAATTTAGAGAATTTATTTTGCAGAATAGCTCTGAGATTCTCATAGTCAAAAGTAAGGAATTTTAGTGATAGTTTAGTAAGTTTAGTTCGGTATACAAGAGAATCGGCACCAATGTCAAATAATAGGATGAATATGCCAAGGAAGAAAGTAAAAAAAAAATTTGGGAGAAGTTAACAGACTTACAAAATTATGCCGTTAATGAGGTACCAGGGAAGCCACATGTGCAGAAGGAATTATTGCCAAACTTCCTTATCTTCAACAAACTTCTTCGAAAACATCTACTTAGTAACGTTTCTTAGTCCTAACCTATTGTTGAAACGTCGGTATACTCTGCCTTCCCCTTTTGAGGTAAACAGGCGTAATGATACGTTTCAAGTTATATCATTTTTTGTACAGTCCGCGCAATCCACGAAAACACGCCCCACTCCGCTCCGCGCCGTACTAGAGTTCAGCTTACAGTACAGTAATCGCAGAGTGGGGCGCGTATTCGTGTATTGTACGGACTATATCTTTAGACAAATAGAAGTATCATGTAACTGTAACATTAATATTGTATAAACGATTAAGTACAAGTCTGAACATAGTCAAAACGCCTATGATTATAGCCTCCGATTGTCTAGCACAGATAATCTAATATTCTAATAGACTTGTCCAGACTTTAGGGAATGGATGCGCTGTTGCATTTTCAACTTTCGGCGCTGAGTCGAGCGTTGAAAATCCAACAGCGAGCTCTTATTCATTCATGCTTAGGCATTCATCTATACTCCATTTGAAATAAGATTAGACATTTAACTAAACCTTTTTTACAGTTCGTTCAACCGATTTTGACTTCTATTGCGTTGGTGGCATGACAAATGGCAGCTGCTGTAAACATTGGTATTGTAACCACTTTTTTTGCTTTTAATGCCATCCTTATGCCTACGGTATAGAAGTCAAAATCGGTTGAACGGACTGTAAAAAAGGTTTGTTTAAATGTCTAATCTTATTTCAAACGGTGTATAAGTGACTTGTGTTAGTGAAAATGGGCATTCGTTTTGTTTGTGCAAGATGGGACTTAATCTTGTGAGAACAAATAAAATTGGAATTACACTCTGTTCATTTTATGTTGATTGCTTTGACACAATTACCTGCCAAATGATTATTTTGGAGCTGTGGCATAAATCGACAATAGTTTATTCGAACACGTTATGAATGTTTTAATTTATTTATTTATTAAAGCTTTATACACAAGTAAAAAATACTGTACAAAGGCGGACTTAATGCCTGAGGCATTTTCTACCAGTCAACCTTAGGGTGATGCAGAGACAAAACATGGCAGGTGCAACATAAGTGATAGATAACTTGAAAATGAATACATACATAGATACATGCATACATATAAACCGAATAAACTTTGTCAGGTGAAATAACGATAGGTAGAGGAGAAAACAAATCCAGCAAATCAGCGCTGCAATGATTCTGCCAACTTTTCACGAAAATGTTCACGTGCCTTCACTTTGAAAGATAACCGACTGGTTGCCATCCTGATGTTCAGAGGGAGCGCATTCCAAAGAAATACCGCCTGGACAAAGAAAGAAGAGTGAATAAAACTAGAGCGGTGAGAAGGACATCGTAGAAGACGATTGTTGGTAGAACGAAGATTTTTACTATGGGCAGAGCATAGGTATTTACTGGTGTATTTTTTTTTCGACTCCATTTTTAAGTTGAAAACTACGCTGTGTAGAATGAGCGTTAAACTGTAGTAAAATATTGCTTTTAGGATTCCGTAACCGAAGGATGCCAAACGGAACCCTATTACTAAGCCTCCGCTGTCCGTCCGTCCATCTGTCTGTCAGCAGGCTGTATCTCATGAACCGTAACAGATAGACAGTTGAAATTTTTACAGATTGTGTGTCTCTATTGCCGTTATAACAACAAATAATAAAAATTAAATGAAGTTAATAATTAATGGGGTCGATACAAGAAACGTGTTTCTTACGGAGTTTTTTGTTGATCTTAATACGGTACGGTACGGAACTCGCATTTGGCAGATTTTATTTCTAGTATTCTAATCTTTTAAATACCTTTAAAGGATTATTTAATTTTAATTTAGTTTTCTTTTCGTGTTGTTAGTGATTAACCTGTTGTCAAAGTTTTAAAGCCGCCTATGGGCCTCTGACTTAGCTTCACATGCGGTCGAGAAATATCTCTCAGGCATGCCGGTTTCCTCACGATTTTTTCCCTCACCGTTTTTTAAGCAAGTGATAAATGATAAATGATTTTATTTCTGTAAGTAGGTTTGTACAAACACTTTTACACGTCAATCATATTTTAAAAACTAGATGAGGTCGGCGTTTCCTATCTGACTACTCTGAGAAGAAAGGCCGAAACAAACTCAGAGGTCACAGTCTCTTTTAAAGTCCAGACATAATCTTGGTCAGATCATGTGAAGGCCATGTGGATTGGTGTCTGAAGTGGTCTTTAGAGGAAAGCATCACACAGATTGAGAGGGTCTGTCCAGTCAGTGCACGCATTTGTCAGTTATCGTGTAGCTCAACTCAGAATTTAAGGAGCTCAACGATTCGACGAACAATACCAAAAAAAGGACATTTGTGTAGGCCACATAAATTACTCAAACTGTCAGACCATGATTAAAACTAACTGAGAAAAAATTAAAAACAAAACAAAAAGGAATGACCCATATAGTCTTCACATTCACAATAATTAAAATAATATAATACTTTAAAAGATAATATTATAATAAGATAATATTATACAATACGCACATAAATCCGAAAAGTCAGAGATGCCTTGGGTTCGTACTCGGGACTTATGACTTGGCAGTCCGACGTTCACACCACTAAGATATCACAGCTCTCTTAATTTAGTCAACTTTATACATTAGAGGCACTTTTCCCCTTCACGTCCAAAGGCGAACTCAGGTGCTAAAACCGAAAATGACAGTTTAAAGCTATTAAGAATTACCCTACATTCACCTGAATTGTGTTTGTTAAGACCTAAACTAGACCACTTTGGGTTTTGAGGTCTTAAGCTAAGATTTACGTTACTTAAATCTAAAACCAAGGTTACCTACATTAAGGTGGAGATTTATAAACCTTACATAACATGTGGTTTGGCTTAGACATATTCTCGTCTCTATTTTGCACTTGTAGTTTGACAGTTGTGCGACAGTGACAGGAATAATGCTTAGCCAAAATACGTGTTATGTAAGGTTTATAGATCTCCACCTTAATGTAGGTAACCTTGGTTCTTTAACACAAACAATGTTCTTCTTAATGTCCCTCTGCAAACCTCGTGTTTCGTCAGTCGTCGGATTTCTATCAGTTGCCCTTTGCACTTGGTACAGACCGGACGCTTTCAATCGACTTGGAAATATATAGAGTTGTTAATACTTTTTTAACTTAATGTAATGTATTTAAAAAAAAAACTTTTTTACAAAAACACAACCGACTTCCAAACTACAAAGTGAAAAATAACTTTAATTTCGGAAGTCGGTGTCTTTGGATCAGATCAGCATTTTAGTTTTTTGACACCGACTTCCGAAATTAAAATTATTTTTCACTTTGTAGTTTGGAAGTCGGTTGTGTTTTTGTAAAAAAGTTTATTTTTTTCACTTTTTAGTGGGTTGGTTTGTAATTTATCTAAGTTACAACAGCCTTATGTCAACTGCTCATCAAAAATACCCAAATCGCTATAGATGTGCCTTTAATATTTGAAGAGTTCCCTCGATTTCTCCAAGATCTCATCATCAGATCGTGACCAAATGACAATGGGACCAACTTGAAAGTATACCCTTTCAAACAAAAAAAGAATTTTTCAAATCGGTCCAGCCGTCTTCGAGTAATCGGGGAACATACATAAAAAAAATATATATATCCCGACGAATTGAGAACCTCCTCCTTTTTTGAAGTCGATTAAAAATGGGAGGAAAGCAGCTAAAATCGCAGGCACGACAGATAGGAAAATAGTTTTACAGCTCTAATAGTTCACACGGAAATCAAAGCAAAACAACAATAAAGTACTTGGTTCTGAATTCTAATAATTGATGGACATGGAAATTAGCATTTGTTTGAATTCGAAAATCCGATGATACCCGAACGACATTAAGAAAATAGAAATACTGTATTTCATTGTTACAATGTTGTGTTTTGTTTCTCTTGATCCTATAAGCCAAGGTGTTCTTCATGTTTATTTGTTTGTCTGTCTTGCCCCAACATCTCAATGTTAAACTGCTCGTCGTGGCTTGGGACAGTAAGGCTGCCTGTCCATTGACGCGGAGCAAGGCAGCAGAGCGGAGCGAGGGAGTAATTCGGAGCGGAGTTTCGGACTGTGTCTGTCCATTGATGCAGAGTGTGGAAAATAGGTCGCAGGAGGTAAGATAAGACGGTGTATGTTTGACAGTCCGATTTATAATAATATAGAAAATATTAGAATGACCAACATCAACGAATGATCGAATGAGTGAAAGATCGATTGTGATAATCGAGTTATTGAATCGAGTAATTATTCTGATCTGTTAACACTGGGATTTTTGTAATATTCCAACACAGAGCAAGGTAGTGCGGAGCGGAGTTGTGGACTGTGCGGAGCTAGGCCGAGTTCACACGACGAGTAATTTGAGCGAGCGGCAGTTCCACGCTCCGCTTTCCCACTTCGCTTCCCGGTTTCGTATGAATTTTTAAACTAGTTCGCAAATCCCTGTCCACTGATGCGGAGCGGAGATTTTATGCAATTCTATTGGTTAATATTGGCACAGCTCCGCTCCGCTCCTCTCCTCTCCGCCCCAATGGACAGTCAGCCTTAGGCCCATCGTCCACGGCGATACTTAAAAATAACGTGCTACTACTCAAATCACCAATGAATCACCAAAAATTTTACAGCACACTTATTATTGTCGTTTATTTTTCTTATTATTGTGCCACACTGAGACTTATTTTTATTTTGAAAATTAATGAAAAAGATATTCGCTTAGAGAATAGCTTTCAGTTTAAAATCATGACTGATAACTGGGAAACGGTCGTGACAAATTGACCAAAAAATGCAACACATGAAGTTTGTGGAAGGCTATGGGGCAGACCCTTCCTCTTTCCTTGGGGCATCCTGGATGTGATTGCGGATGGCTGGACACACATTAAATCCAGCACTGGGTTAATTTTCACATTAGGAAATAAGTATTTATAATGTTTTTTTTTAAATTACTAACACTAGTTTCATAAGTTTAACTGTACTAACATTCTATGGATTTCAAAGTCTGAATTAAAACGTTTTATTTTATTCCCAGCCGTGAAAAAGACAGTTAAGTAAATATTAGAATAAAAAAATATTATAAAATAATCATCTTATTAATTGATGAGAGATTCATGGAAAAGTCGCCATTAAAATAAAATAAAAATTGTCAAATTACAAACAGATTTCTACAAATCTTGATCCTTCAATTCGTTCTTCTCTTTGATTATTTTGTTTATATTTTCCTCCATTCCGGCTTCCGGCATCAAAACTCATGAATATAAATTAACATCTTATTTTGATTTAAAAAGTAATTCAAACCAAACTTAAGTCTCTCGAGTTATTCGAGATAAGACCGTATGACGCTGTACTATTGTATAGAATCGAGTTCTTCTAACTAAAAGGACAGCTGTGCTGCTGGGGAGTTTGTTTCGCCACTTCTTCATCCCAGCTAAAGGCACTAGGAAGTGGTGAAGGGGAGCGTTTTGGGGGACAGTCTTAAGGCGCGTACGCACGAACACACAAGAAGATGATGAACTGAACATGAACATCATTATCAAAAAGTGCTTACTTTTTGCAGCACCCAGCAAATGAATATACACGCGACTTTGCTTGCGATAAATTTAGTTTTTATTTTCCTGTACAAAATAACCTATTAGGTACACCCTGCAAATTTATTTACGGTATCGGTCATATGAGGTATTATAATTTAGTTGAAACCCCATATTTTTTTATGTAAAACATCTCTCCGCTCGGTTTCCTGCAATTTAAATCAAAATCGAAATCTAAATAATCAAATCTGTTGAGAGTGATTTCGTGAAAAAGGACGGAAGTGTGTATCAGGAAGCCGGGGAAACGCGCGCTATTTGATTTGACAAATGAGCGCGCGCGGTGGTGGAGTTCGCCGTCAGAAACGACCTTGAAGAGGCCCCACCCTTTTAATGTTGCTTATTACCAAGGTCATGTTACACATTATATTATTATGCGACTACTGTATGGATCGCTCGTTTTTTTTATCGTTTTTTTTTTGCGGTTGCTATTGTCAATCTTGTTGTCTATTTAGAATTTTTGGGACTCCAAAAAAAATAGGAATTATTTGAGGTTCACAAAAAGAAGCGCAATCATTAGAGTTTTCAATCATATTTTTAGGAACGCAAAATGGGAATTCACGGCTTTCCTTGCGATTAATTTAACATAGCATAACATCATGCTTGTATTCCCCGAAGGGTTAGGCAGAGGTGTACCTATACGAGTAGTACACCCACCCACATTTCGCATTTCGCTAATAATTTCGTTTTTATTTTCCTGAACAAAGGAACATAACAAACCGTGCAAAGGCGATAGGTAACTCAGTTGAAACCCCATAACAACATAACATTACATAACATCACGCCTGTACCTAATCCCCGAAGGGTTAAGCAGAAGAGCACCGATAGTACACCCACATTTCGCCAGTTATGTTTAAGTTCCATGTTTTAGCGGGCGAGCCTATTGCCATCAACCGGGCACAAATACAGACTCCGAGCTGCTACTGAGAAATTCCAGATGGTAAAACCCAATAACTCTTTGCCCGACCCGGGAATTGAACCCAGGACCTCAGCAGTAGCGCTTGCGACCGCTAGACCATCGAGGCTGTCAGACCCCATAATAAATAACCACTATTTTCTTGCATATTCAATGGGCTGCTAATGCTAATCATCTATTCGTATTATATTGCAAAAGAAATTAAATTGAAATGAATCCTAATTTACATATTTTCATACAAAAATTATTGTGCTTTGAATGCGTTCATTAAAATTATTGAAGATTTTATTTTCGCTCGTTAAAATTCTGTTTTGTTTGTATTTTTTTCTTAAATGCAAATCAATATCTTCATTACGATACGTTTATATTTTTTTGTAAATTATATTTTTATGATGAAATATATGATAAAAAAAAACACGAAATTCAGTACAACTGCACGTATGAATGTCGCCTGCAGCAGCACATCACCGCACATGCGTGCAGCGGGTGCTGCTGTCCCCGACTTAAACGTTGAAACGAGTTGCGTAATGAAATTTAGTACAACATTATAACACTCATTTGAATGATATTATAGTTACAATGACACTGGCTGTTTTAATGTTGGCAATAAGCTATTTGTTTCAGTTTTATAGAGGATTTAAAGCATAGGGGTAGATAAAAAAAAATATCTTCCACATTGGCGCCTTAAAAATATGAAGATCTCTGATAAATCCTTTATTCTAGACTAGTATCTGCACTAGGAAAACCTGTCGCACAGAATTACAGCCCAAAATAGTGTTTAAGTATGAAATCTTAAAGATAATATTAAGAGGAGGCTCCCTAAATTGTATGTTAATTTGCATTCAAATATTCGGAAAAAGTCACGCATTCAAACAAAATGGAACTTTAGTATATGATTTATTGGATCTTTTTCTTTCCATATATATGATAACCTTGCTTGTGGCTAATTAACAACAGCTGCACGGGTCGATCGATCAGGTTAAGCTACGCTTGCCGCGGTTAGTATGTGGATGGGTGACCATCTTTACATACCAAGACCCCTCCGTGCCTCGGAAAGCACGCTAAGCCGTTGGTCTCGGCTGTCATTTGTAGATCTTTGACAGTCGTTACGGGTAGTTAGAAAGAAGCCCAAAACGTCTGACAACCAGTCTTACCGAGGGGTATCGTGTTACCTAGTAACTAGGTTGTGGAGGTCAGATAGGCATTCGCTCCATGTAAAATACTGGTATTCAGCTGCATCCGGTTAGACTGGAAGCTGACCCCAACATAGTTGGGAAAAGGCTAGGCAGATGATGATATATGATAACCGGATGCAGCTGAATACCAGTATTTTACATTGCCTATCTGACCTCTACAACCCAATTACTGGGTAGTACGATCCCCTTAGTAAGACTATTTTTCAGCTTCTGACTACCCGTAACGACTGTCAAAGATCTACAAATGACAGCCGGAGCCAATGGCTTAACGTGCTTTTCGAAGCACGGAGGGGTCTCGATATGTTATGGATGGTCACCCATCCACAAACCGACTGCGGGAAGCGTAGCTTAACCTTCAATCGATCTGTGCGGCTGATAATAGGGATGATGTCTAGGTAAAAAAAAAGAAATTCTATTTAGTCCGTTTTTCAGATAATAAAAAAATATTAGACACGTATTTTTTGCTTTATCATACTAATAAAAAATTACTTAGATAACACGCATTAAATTTTGGGAGTGGGGGCTCGCTACGTCACAACTCAGTATAAAATCTAGCAAGCGTCATGCCACATTTTAACTCAATGTGTCGCCGTAATTTTTTGATTACTACGTCAAAATAGAAAAAATACGTGTCCAATAATTTTTTTTATTTATATACAAAAAAAAAGTTTTTGGACTCAGGCCTATTTTTAACCAAAATAAAAATGTCATAATAAACATTTTAACATTCCCCAGCCGACATTTTTATCACAAAACGGGAGAAAGCAAATAACTCTTGACGTTATTAAAGTAAAAATTCCGAATAAATATTTTAAATGTTTGAGCTATAAAAATAAGCTACCACGTTTCTATCAAATCAAATTATCTCAACAAACAAATCACTTCTGAATATTATCTTGATAAAGATGTCACAATTGGCAATGAAAGAGATTTGTTGTTTTATCTAGAATTTCCGAAGGTAAGTAGATAAATCTGGCAAATAACGCAAATAATTTTATCTATATCTTAGCCTAGTGACACCACTAGGCTCAGATTTAGATAAAATTATTTGCGTTCAAACTCGAGACCATAACTTGGCAGTCCGACGGTCACTCAACCGTCAGCCTGCCAAGTTATAGGCCTCGAGTTCGAACCCAAGGCATCTCTGATTTTTCGAATTAATTTGCGTATTGTATAATTTTATTATCACTTGCTTCAAAAACGGTGAGGAAAACATCGTGAGGAAATCAGCCTGCCTGAGAGATATTTCTCGACGGCATATGAAGCCAAGTCAGAGGCCCATGGGCGGTTTTATAACTCTGACACCAGGTTAGTCATTATTCACACGAAAAGAAGAAGAAACGCCTATATAGACACGATTGGTTTAGAAACATTTTCCTCTATAGATTACACTACCGGATAACGCCGAATTCGTACTGTCAGTACATCCTCATTCATCACATCAAACACCTGTAAACCCCAAATAGGTACGTATGCAGAGATGTATTAGTAAACTAACATTTAATAATAAGTCAGTCCTCTATTACGGGAAGCGAGCCAATTGTCCATTTATCTGGCACAAATCTCTCTACTCTCTACAACAGCCAATAACACTTTATTCGACACAGAACTCCACGCTCAGCTATGGCTCATGCAACCACAATATTAGAGCACTTCGAACAAATAGGTTAGGTTAGAACTGTAACCAAATACGCGCGAGCCGAGCGAGCGAAGCGAGTGGTGCCACGGCAGCGACCGGCGAGCGCTACGTCGATAACTGGTCACAGTAACAAAATTAGGGCACTCCACTGGTTATGAACCGCTTTCATATAACTATATTACTGTATATAACTATATCTCTAGGGATATAAATATATCACGGTTTCAACCATCTTACTGTGGCATAGACATATGAATCATTTATGAAATTCTACGGAAGAATGCTCGACACTTCAACTGTGAGATATCACTAAACAATTGTTGCTTTAGAAGCTTTATAATTTCACTGAATGATACTTCAAATGTCATTATCTACACTCGAAGCTTCAGTAACCAAAGCAAACCCAGCCTAACTACACACAGATTAAGAACGAAAACCTTGTTATTAAATTGTTAACATTATTCCCAAACAAATAATAATTAACGTTAAGTGTTAGAAAACAAATAAAGCCGCCAACAAATTTGTTAACGACTTGAAACTGATCGGCGAAGTAATTAAAACGTTTATATATTTGTAAAGAGGTTTATTGCTACTTGATAGGGTAGTCACCTCGTTTGATCTTCAATTCGAATTTTGTTTTAGCAAGTTTAGAACTGCCTCCACTCCAACTCTGACAGCAACCAAACAACAACCATATTGGAATGAAAATAAAGATCACTGTGATGCAAAATCGGAGGTAAAATAACAGTGAAAGAACTGTGCTTAAGACCAGGCACTCCTAAGACAATTTCCACGCAAACTCCGCCCCAATGCACCCCACCACTCCACTATGTGCTAAACGCTAAAACATCTAATTAAGTTGAATATCGCGTGCGCTCTTTAGTCGTGTTCAAGCACGGAACTAAATGTCACCAACGTAATATTGATCTAGACAAAAATATCTCATATTTGGATAATAAACTAGATTTCTTTACTGTCAATAATTATTTTAGACATAAAAGCAGAGTAATCTTGTTTTTGTTTCAAATGATTTTCGCATAAAAAATGGATCGAGCGAAAATGTTCCAATTACGTAAAGCATTAAAGTTCCATTTTGATTGTATGCGTAACTTTTTCAGAATATTTATGCAAATTAACGTACAGTTTAGGGAGCCTCCTCTTAAACGTATGCCTGGTTTATACGGTGACAGTGACTGGAACCAGTGACTCGAAATTTCGGACCCAGTCAGTGGGTTCATGTAGAACCGAGATCGGCAGTAAGTCAGGCGGGTAAGTTAGTCAACTTGACTGACTTGAGGACGCGAAGTCAGCACCCTAATTGCGTAATACACGATCAATCACAATCTGAATCATTTTGAAAGAGATTTTTAATCCATTGCTTCATAAGTTCGAAAAAAAATCTGCTCAACAACGTAAATAACGTAATGAATGTTGTTGAACTGACAAAATGAAACAGATTAGTCTTGATCATTTACGAAAATGTGATATGCAATTAGATGGCAGGACTGAACTGGGTTGAAACTAGTGTCTACACGGGCCCAGTCGCAAGTCAGCGCTGGACTGACATACTGTAGGTACTGTCACAGTACTGGGCTTGTATAGCGCTGCCATATCAGCTTCGATGCCACATTGCTAACTGGCTTATATGTTAAACACGGCATGAGTATGATGATAATAGTTCGTGCCGATACGAAAGAGAAAAGTAGGTATTCCTTTTAAGAGCGTTTAACAGAAAGTAGGCAACGACGCAAATATCTGTCAAATACTTTGCTGTTTTGATTAATTTGGCAATATTACTGTATGGAAATAAGAAATATGGCTAACTAGTGAACTAAAATATTGATTATGTAATGCAATAATTAATATCGTAACATCAAATATTTAGTTTTAGACGCAAAAAAGTATTTGGAAACTACTAAACTAAAACGGTTACAACATCAAATTCAGTGTTATAAATTGCAATTCATTATTAATAT
The DNA here is from genome assembly GCA_963680765.1 of Agrochola lychnidis. Taxonomy (NCBI): domain Eukaryota; kingdom Metazoa; phylum Arthropoda; class Insecta; order Lepidoptera; family Noctuidae; genus Agrochola; species Agrochola lychnidis. Next base: position 18,189,665 of record OY796869.1, read on the forward strand.
TCTACTTCACTAGTTAGTCATATTTCTTATTTCCATACAGTAATATTGCCAAATTAATCAAATCATGTAAATATTTGACAGCTATTTGCGCCGTTGCCAACTTTTTGGATAAATGTTCTTAATATATACTAATTACTTATAATATAATAAATAAAAGAATATAATACTAAAAAGAGGCAATTTTGTATGTTTGTAAGTTTGTATGTAAGGGGTAATCTCCGGAAGTAATAGTCGGATTTGAAAAAATATTTTTGCATTGTATAGCCCAATTCTTGAGAAAGGTTGTAAGCTATGTAACATCACGCTACCACTCTTAGGTGCCTAGCAAAGTCAGAAAGAGCGCTAAGCGGAAACAAAGTATTGTACTAGCGCGGGCGGGCGATGGGATGCGACACGGTGGGTTACGGGCCAAAATTTCACACGGAGTCGCAGGCAGAAGTTAGTTTAGTAAGAAAGGATTTTTAGGTACCTACCTTTTATTTTTATTTTATTTTATTTATTTGGCTCACCAACAATTGAATACACCGATACAAAGATATGAGATACATGCAATAACCTTATAGACTAGTGTACCAATTTCTTACAGGTAAGCACATCATGCATTACTTATTTGTTGTTTAGTGCCTAATTAAAATTAGATGAGTTCTTATACTCACCGAACATAATTATTATTTCAACAAAATTCCAATTTAAAATCTATAATTGAATTTAAAACAAAAATTAAAATCATAATTAAATCATATTTTTTCGGCGGGAAACCTTCAAAAGGGGCCCTGGCTTTGGGGATAAGACCGATAAGTGTGGGATTTTTACCTCACTAAAACCACCCCGGTGGTCACCATCTGCACATGGAAGGGGCACCGTTACCTCTCAAAAGACCAATCCGAAACCCCCCTCTGTGCAGCATATGTTAGGGTACATCTCTGGAGAGACTGTAAAGGGGTCTCCCCGAAACCTAACTGTGCAAGTTTGCAAAGCAGCACGTGACCACTGTGCTCCGTCTACCCTGAGGTCACTCAGTGGGTGGATAATAATAATAATAAATAACCCCACCGCCGTATCTCTACGTTGACGTCGTGGTGGGGCTTGCGCGCTCCGAACTCTAGGCCTGTGCCGGTAGAGTTTACTTTGCCGGAACAGGTCTGGGATTAGGAGCCAGACCAAGAGAGATACAAAAACCCGGAGGGCAGCATGTGGTGAGCTGTGGGGCAGTAGCGACCCCACGGACCCTATCTCCCGGGAGAAGTCTTGTTCTTCACCTCTGGCTTGCCTTTATTGGCCGACTGGAGTGAACACTGACGAGGAACAGAGCTCCCGCCTCATTATTGCCTTAATTGGCCGGCTTGAGTGGAGATTCGCAGGAGCAAACGTGCTCGGAGGATGGAAGTATTCCAATAAGATGCTGGTAGGGATCTTGACCGTACTTCCGGGATTGTCCTGATAGCCGTGGAATACCTCTCCCTCCTCATAAGCACCTCAGGACGTGTTGCCCCCTTGTCGCTACGACACTATGTGCTAGTAACCGTTTTCGGGGGCCCATTATTGAGCGTGCAAGTCACCCCCTGCCATTTTATCTGTGTATTTTATATAAAACATTGATCAGGCAGGGGCCATAGTCTTTCCATAGTCCTAGGTAACCAGTTCACTTTAGCCATCCAAACCCATAACCCAATATCTTTGTTTCCATATCCTGCAATAGTCCTACACCAACCGGGGGTTGTCCTTGGATGCACTTACGTAGTGTGGACAGGGATAATCGTCGGTTGGTGCCTCATTTAATTAAAAATGTCTAACGGGCCTCTGCGAGTTGGCTTCAGCCCCTCGTACGCCTTCCAAAGGTCCGGCACCCCAGGGTCCCGAGATGTGTCAAAGACATTGAAAATAATAATAATAATACCATTTATTTCAGGCGTCACAGGCCCATAGAAAAATACCTTAACCTAAAGATACATATGTTAATATTTAAAACAAAACTTAAAAACTTGTGTGCTTAAAACTATGTTAGTAGCACATCACTAGCTTGTCCTTGTGATGTCCCCACTCTAAGTGCTCGTGATCCCTAATTCCCACCTGCCCTAAAGGTTGCAGACGGGGTTTCTGCGTGCTAGGAGTCGAGGTTTGGGTACCTACCTACTGACAAGTCAATTTGTAAAATCTAACTTATTATAGAGCTCACTTGTTACACAGTTATCAATGCAAAATCAGAAGTCTCGATGCTGAGCTTTTACTGAACAACTTTTCCTTTAGTTTGAGAAGACGTAAAAACTTTTTCACTCCTCTTGCTCAAAAAGTCCGTCATTGTAGCATACCGAGCGGGGAAAAAATAGCATATTTTGCTCTAGGGGAAAAAGTAATATTTGTCCATAACCAACGAGCCTACAAAAACGAAGAAAGTCTTTATTCTTATGTAAAACTAGCTTTTTATTACCGGGTCTGAATTTTTAAAGTTTCCTTAAAAATTCAGACTGAACAAATCGTAATTTTTTTAAATAAAATAAACTATTAAATATTGTATTGGTATATTTTATTTTCTCGCAATCGTAGTGAAAAGTAGAGTGTAACACACGGCGCTGAAACCCATTATAACTCGATTTCTATTTACTCCCTCGCTAAATTTCGGGAGTAAAACTACCTCGATAGAATGGATTATTTTAGCCCCTCGTATCTACTATTTTACCAATAATAATAATTCAAGGACCTGAAACCCTGAAACGCTCAATAAAGTTCTACGTGATTGTCGGGTGAACGCACATCCCATAAACGTATGTCCCTAAGTCCCAATCTTCATTCCTTTTCCAAGTCATTAGTCAATAATATAACACATAATCGATATTATGTCTTCACTAGTGAAGTAACCAAAGACGTTTTACTTGAACTAAATCTTTAAACTTGCTGAGAGCTTGCTGCGAGCTAAGATAAGGTAGCCTAGTGATATCAGCCCTGACTTACGAATTTGTCGGTCATGGGTACCAACCCAGGTAGGCACTTTACTTTGTGTAAATAATTTCATCACCACTGCTCTCAAAACGGTGAAGGAAAACATCGTGAGGTAACCGGCATGTCCTAAAACCAAAAATTCGAAGACATGTGACATCTACCAACCCGCACTGGGCCCGCGTGGTAGATTACAGCCCACTCCCTCTAGAAGAGAGGAGGCCTGTGTCCCAGCAGTGGGAACATTACAGGCTGATTACGCAGTCTTTAAACTTTTGCTTGTTCGACTCTCATTATCATTTTCTTGCCGTTATCCGAATTTATTTGGAGTTATAATGTCTTCTTCTTCCATACTTCTTTGTTAGTCGTCAAATTCAAAAATTCAAATTCAAAATATTCTATTTCACATAAACCTACAATGGCACTTATGAAACGTCAGAAACTAGGTGCACGGTTCCAATTGGTCGCTTCTTATGGAGAAGAGCCGGCAAGAAACTCCACGGTTACTCTTTTAAAAATAAATGGTTTTTACAATGTTTTCAAATTACAATGTAGGCCTATCAACAAGTACCAGGTACTTAGTAAAATAGAAAATGGTCCACAAGTCTACAGCCTACAACGTTCTCACATTCACAAAATCTGAAAGAATAGAATCTATAAAAGATAAACAAAATAATAAAAATAAGGACCCATTTAAACAAAATGACATGATTGCCACAACAGCTGTAACAAATCTAATTTGATTTAAAAAAATTAGAAAATTGTAGATATATAATATCAAATAATGAAAAGATCATGTCAAGGAAGTCAATTTCTTTGAATTTATTTCTAAGGGACTCACGAGGTCTCATTTTGTAGATCGCGCGAATTTTCTCTTTTGCAAAATGAAAATTGAATCTACGTCAGCTGCCGATCCTCACAGCAGAACGCCATAAGACATAATACTGTGGAAATAAGTATACTAACCTAGCTGTGGTGTGGCTACATCAGTTAACTGCCTTATTTTTCTTACTGCATATGCAGCTGAACTTAATCTACCTGAAAGAGCTCTGATGTGGGCGCCCCATTGCAATCTCGAATCTAGAGTAATTCCTAGAAACAGTTTCCGTAATAGCATATAGTTTCTTGCCATCAAGTTTTAAATTGAGACCTACTTAAGGTACATTTGGTAATGAGAACTTAAGACATTTAGTTTTGTTCGCATTATGTAAAAAACTTTTTACAAAAAAAAAACAACCGACCTCCTAAAAAAACACTACAAAGTGAAAAATAACTTTAATTTCGGAAGTCGGTGTCTTGGGTTTTTTTTCGTTTTTTGCCACCGACTTCCGAAATGAATGTTATTTTTCACTTTGTAGTGTTTTTTTTGGAGGTCGGTTGTTTTTTTTTTGTAAAAAGTTTTTATTTTTCACTTTTTAGTTGTGGAACCTACCCCACACACATTCGAATACCACTACCAGCTACCAGTGACTGAAACTTATCATATCATCTACATACTAAGTGGGAAAAAAATACGTATTTTGTAGCTAACTCAAAAACTATCCAAGCAAAGTTAATAAAATTTATATGGGACCAATTCGAAAGCACACCCTTTCAAACAAAAAAAGAATTTTCAAAATCGGTCCACAATTAACGGAGAAATCGGTGGACATACATAAAAAAAAAACAAATATACGCGACGAGCATATAACCTCCTCCTTTTTGGAAGTCGGTTAAAAAGAAGTGACTCCGTGTAAAAAACTAATAAATACATCCTCAAAAGCAAAGCAGACAACAACACCATCGAGGCTTGAGGCATTGTATCATCGCTAACTTTTTGAGCATTCTATTCTGAGAGGTACAGATGTTGTCAAAACTAAGGGCCTGTTATACAGGCCCGGTGTCCGGTCAGGCACTATCTATCACCATGGGGCCACACCTGCGCTGCCGTTCTTTAACTAGTAACTAGAAAGCCATTAACCCTCAAATGGCCAATTTTTACTTTTTAATTAATTCAAATTTAAATTATTTGTTTTCTCTTCACAAACAATGGTGCCGATTCTCTTGTACACCGAACTAAACTAACTAAACTATCACTAAAATTCCTTACTTTTGACTATGAAAATCTCAAAGCTATTCTGCAAAATAAATTCTCTAAATTTAAAAATAATTTTGACACATCTAAATCGAATTTGACAATCGCGACTCCACACGTGATACCTAACCACGTGATCTTTTTAGAGCCGGAGGCGCGCAGGGGGGGCAGCCTCGACGTGTTTTATGTGGATTTTTCACTTTTTGTATGGAAAATAAGAAAAAATATTACCTACATGTAGAGTGTTAGGGGTTTAAGGGTTTTATAAAGGGTGTCGAAATTTTCATTATTTTTGCGATTGGACACACCGTTTTCGAGATACAAGGAAAAGAAAAAAATAATTTAGTACTGTTTTTTCATCTGAAGTCGAGGTGTTGGTGTGAATTTTAGTTCATGACAACCAATTTTATTCCACATGTTTTTAGTCGCGATTAAAAATAGTCATATTTAGTTAGAAAATCTAAATTTTAGGTTAAAAAAGTCAAATTCAGAATAGCAAAATTGCCATTTTCACTAAACTAATATCTCAGTGCCATCTTAGTGCTGTCAAACTAAAATTTAGTTAAGTTGTGTCGCTTTAGTCTATTTCAGAATGGGAAATCGTCGTTTGACAGGAATAAACTAAATTTTAGTGATTTTTAGTTTAGTTTAGAGGCATTTGTGACAAGAGAATCGGCACCAATGGCATCTTATAATTTAGACAGACTTGAAAAACTGTGACAATAGTTTGTGAGAGACTGGTGTCTGCACTAGAAATACCTGTATCGCAGATCACCAAGGTAATCCAACACCAACATAATCAATTAGTTAGTAAATGTGAAGGGATAGGGCATAACATAACATATAGACTCAGAGATTTAAACAACATAAAACAAACAAAAAAACAAAATAAGAATTAAATAAAACTTAATTGAAAGTGATAGAGTTTAAAATTCTCTATATTTCTGTCTAAGAAACATTTTTACAACATAAATAGTTCCAGTGATATGAAAATTTTGTAGGCCGTTAAGTAACACAATTTATGATGATTCCATCACTAGAAAGCGTCTAACCCACACTTCTTTAAGAGTTTCTGGACAGAAATGATTCTTTAGGAAAAACAGAAAAGAATATCAATTGATGTGTTAAACAATCATTAAATTAGTTTTTAAGAAACGACGATTCCCTCGTTTTTTGCCATTTTCTCGGAAATAACTTTTTGGGCTTAACGGTCATCTAGTTAAAGGAGGCAGTGCGTCTATTGTGACAAAGCAATGTATGCCGAAGTTTCTTATATTTTTCTCGCTAAAAAGATATAGCGCTAATGCGGTGGTCACATTAGCAGCTTCATAATTTTAATGAATTATCGTGCAATAATCCAAGATGGCTCTCCATTATTTCGACAAAGCGTCCACGCAGTCTGGAAACAACGGTCAAAATGACCAACCCCTACCCGGGCGATAAGTGCTAGGCAGCCCGAATTATCGCGACGATAACCGATAATGGTTGGTCACATCTGCGTGTATCGTATCATTGTGCGAAACTTTGTCACGATAGACGCAGATGCGGCCCCAGCATCAGATAACTACATTAAAAACGGAAATTAATTTCTGTGAAATCATCTGCTAGATAACTTACCCGGGACTTATGCAGAGGGCGCGAAACAGGCCATCAGAAAAATAATTTGATGTTGAGCAGATTTCACAGATAAGATCAAGATGCTATCACCAAATTACAGACATAATCACCACTAACAAACAGAGAAACATAATTTATTACACAAGTGTACATAATGATGGTGATTATACAAAATAATATTGGTAATTATGAGTTAATTGCTGTAACCAACTGCTTTCAGCCCTGTGAACGTTTAAATGCTTTTAAGTGGTATTTTAAAATTAATTGTGTCTGTCCAAACAGCGCGGTTGTATTACCCCTGATGTTATAAAATTAATTAACAATTATTTATGATAAATCAGCCTTTAATGTTCTCATTGCTGGGACACAGGCCTCCTCTCGTTGCGGTGAGAGAGAGTGGGCCGTAATCCACCACACGGGCCCAGTGCGGGTTGGTAGATGTCACATGTCTTCGAATTTTTGGTTCTAAGACATGCCGGTTTCCTCACGATGTTTTCCGTCACCGTTTTGAGAGCACAATTTAAAAGCCACCAGAAAGTATTTACTTTAATTAATGACGGATAAATATTTCCCGATGGCCATTAAACTTACAATTGCAATTATTTATAGAGGTTTTGTTTATAAAAATTAATACTTGCAGTAGCGGAATTAAAAAAAGATATCAGAATAATTTCCAACTGTTTTGCGACGTAAAAAAATAAAAACAAAACGACAAGTTATAATAATATTTAATGTACTTACCTTCTTAAGATTTTTACGCTGATTCTTTTTTATATTTAAATTAAAAGTATAAGGCATCTAAAATGAGGAAATTAAAGTTTAAAACAATTTGTAAATTGATACCCAATTGAGTTACTCTTGATAAATACTTATATAAACTTTTCAATGATTAAAGACGAAAATCCGCCTCGGGAAAAACTTTTACCATAATAAAATTCAAACTTACCACTTTTAGTTAAAAAATAAATAATCCACATTCACTTAAAAACCGTCACTCATACACTTTTAAAAACAGAAAATAATTTTTGAATTAACACTCGTATTCCACACAAAGGGATCACTTTTGAATTTGGAGCGCGAATAAGGGCGGTTGCAGGTATGCGACCGTCGCACGGCGCGACGCGAGACTGACTGGAGTCGCGGACTGAAAGACTCGCTGCAGTGAATTATTGCTTATAGCGCAGGTTCGCCCGTAACCGCTCGTATGTACAGTTACACGGTCTATTAGTGCAGTCTAGTTTCTGAGAACACGAATACACGATGCAGTTTTTTTTTTTGGGCATTCTGTGTTTGTTGTTTTTTTGTAAGTTGGTAGTAACGTCAAGTACTATTTTTGGTGGGAAAAGATTGTTTGGATTTCGAATAAGGGAAAACAGATACTAGCTTCTGCCCGCGACTTCGTTCGCATTTAAATCGTAAGACATCACAATACACTACAATAATAGCCACATTTTTATAAAACTTCCCTGTTTACTACGTTTGTAGTTTTATTCTCAGCAGGCAAAATATACAGAGAGTCAGGAATGGTGACTCGGGAGCAAGCGACGTAACAGTTGTCTGTGTGAGAAGCAGCTTATCCTGAGGTCGACACCCGCAGCCTTCAGCCTTCAGTGTCGGCCCCTGTGACTTGTTGATCGCAAAGCATACACTCCCAGAGAACTGCACGCGCTTTAACTGGTAATTATGGGGAATTTGTACTTTATACGCGCTATAAACACTGTCTCACCCTCGCCACAACCTGTTAGAATTTCCACCTCGATGACGTTTCTCTGCAAAGACATGACTTTGAGCTGGTTTCCGTTACACAGATATACAACCGGAAGTCCACTTGCCATTTGTGAATTGAGAAATTCTACGGGCTGATATGTAATATATAAAACGAATTTTCAGTTCAGTGTTTTCCACTTTCAGACAAAATGGAAAATACTGAAAAAACATCTGTGGAGGACTCCAAAGAAATGAAAAACAGGTCTCAATAATTCCTCTCGCTTTTCTTTTACTCGGAAATAGATCTCCCAAAGACAAAGAAAACGGCCTTTTGTACTTAAGTTTTGGTAGATAGGCACTTATGTTCTGTTCAAATGGTCAGGTTTCGACCTAAGTTGGATTTTATTGTCCTCGATTATAATAAAGGTAGCGTCCGACCGAAAATTTTTTTTCATCCAAAAACGATAACGAAAAAGAACCTTCGGCTTTAGTCCAAAAATAAAAATTATTTAGACATAAAAAAATATGAATATTTCTGCTGTACACCGAAATCTGTTATGTTTTTTTTTTTACACCTAGGGAGAGAAAGAGTAGATATAAGCACGATAATTCCCTTAGAAGATACAAAACTTTATTTATTTCTTGTTGTATCGATTAACCTAATATTACCAAGCTTTGTGAATGAGGCCGAATGACGCTCGACAATTCAGGAACTTTTGCTTTTCGGCTTAGCCGAAGCTTCGGCTGGTATAAGGCTCAAAACGAAAATATGGCCGAATCATGATATTTTGGCCGAAAATGGCCGATAATGAAAACGAAGATTCACGTAATAACTTCAAAGGATACAATATAATAATGGAAAACTTTTTACAAAAAAAAAAACAACCGACCTCCAAAAAAAACACTACAAAGTGAAAAATAACTTTAATTTCGGAAGTCGGTGTCTTGTGTTTAGTATTTTCGTTTATTGCCACCGACTTCCGAAATTAAAGTTATTTTTCACTTTGTAGTGTTTTTTTTGGAGGTCGGTTGTTTTTTTTTGTAAAAAGTTTTTATTTTTCACATTTTAGTTGTGGTACCTACCCCACACACATTCGAATACCACTACCTGCTACCAGTGACAGAATCTTATCATATCATCTACATAGCAAGTGGGAAAAAAATACGTATTTTGTAGCTATCTCAAAAACTATCAAAGCAAAGTTAATAAAATTTATATGGGACCAATTCGAAAGCACACCCTTTCAAACAAAAAAATAATTTTCAAAATCGGTCCACAATTGACGGAGAAATCGGTGGACATACATAAAAAAAAAAAACATACGCGACGAACATATCGCACCTTTAAAGAAAAACCGTTACTAAACGAAAATTTTTCATGAATTGAGTTGTCAATGCCATCTATCTAAAATACGTATTTTAGATAGATGGCACGATAACTCAATTCATGAAAATTTTCGTTTAGTGACGGTTTTACTTTAAAGGTGCGATATAACCTTCTCCTTTTTGGAAGTCGGTTAAAAATAACGTTCATCTTTTTAGACGACACCCAAATTCTAAATTAGAATAATGGAAAGTACAAAAGAAGTGCTCAGTTGTTTTAAAAGTATTTTTATTTGTACTTTCTTTCCCGTTTTAATGTTTCATAAGACTTTTATTTTCGTTTTTAAGACCTCCGGGCTTTTTTTGCTACCGAACTTTTGTAGAGTCATTTAAATCATATCTTAGACTAGCTTTTGCCCGCGATTTCGTTCGCGTGGAATTCGTAAGATACACAATACCGGGTGATTTTTTTTACCGTCTCGAAATTTTACCGTCATGGGTAGAACAGCCTGTAAAAATTTCGAGACGGTAAAAAAATCATCCGGTATACTAAAATAATAGCCACATTTTATAAAACTCCCTCGGCGCCGGACCCACAGCGTCGCATCTCGTATCGTTCTTCTGACTTATTCCTTTTGCTCAGCTCCTGAGGATCATTGAAACTAACCCTATTTACCACCTAGACTACCACAGATACTAAAGGCATAGACAAGTAACTGGTATTACGTCGGGTGCAGACACGCGGACAACTCATATTTAATTTTTAAAGTATTTCACACATCTTTATTTATTTTATTTTATTTAATATTTATTTCTGTATCTACCTATCCGTGACATCACTGCGGGCCCTATCAGAATACTAGCGCTGCGACATTTATTTTATTAAATGTCGCAGCATCAAGCTGAGATAGGAGCCTTTTGGCCTCGTACAGGACTTTCTGCTTTTTTTTTTAATTTTACTTTGTTTTTTTTTTTTACCTATGTTTTTAATGAAGGAGTATAGTTTAATTTGTGATTTCCTGTGCGAGTCTCAATAAATACTTTTTCTTTTCTTTTTTAGGATGTTTGAATGACCTTTCAGTTAGTATTTAGCCTTCTAAAATACGACGAAATATCACCAACTTATTTTCCATTATAATTAAGAATAATTACCAACAAAGTAGATGGACAACCCTCACGTAATTATTTTGTTAATAATTTCGTCGGCCAGTAATTTGTTTTACCAGCTTGTCATTATTAATTATGATGAAACTGTGACAATTAATAACTGTATTAATTTCAAGGGAATAGATAAAATAACGGGTATTATTTAATTTCATCCCAAGGGTTTTATTGTACGTCACTGCGGTTTAAATTGATGGATAGTAGTTTCATCCATGCTAATATCGTAGAGGTAAAACTTGTGAATTTGTACGAGTATGTAAGGGGTAATCTTCTCCGTGGCCCCTAGTAACATGGCAAATTCAAATTCAAAAGTCATTTATTTAAACTAGGCTGAGAGTCAGCACTTTTCGAACGTCAAAATTACAAAAAGAATTACAAAAAAAAACAACCGACCTCAAAAAAAACACTACAAAGTGAAAAATAACTTTAATTTCGGAAGTCGGTGTCTTTGGTTTTGAATTTTCGTTCTTTATCGCCGACTTCCGAAATTAAAGTTATTTTTCACTTTTAGTTGTGGTACCTACCTCACACAAATTCAAATACCACTACCTGCTATGTTAATAACAGTGACAGAAAGTTATTATATCATCTACATACTAAGTGGGAAAAAATACGTATTATTGAAGCTAACTCAAAAACTACCCAAGTAAAATTAATAAAATTTATATGAGACCACCTCTGAAGTATGATCTACCAAACAAAAAAGAATCATCAAAATCAATTCATAATTGGCGGAGTAATCGCGTCACAAACATACAAAAAAAAAAAACATACAGTCGAATTAAGAACCACCTCCTTTTGGAAGTCGGTTAATAAGACAGTCCCCCAAAAACGCCCACCCTTCAACAACTTCTGTATATTCTTATTGTTTGTTATATTTAACCTATGGTGCACAGACTTGGTCTTTGACTAACATCCAGAAGTCTAAACTCAAGGTCTGCCAACGAGCAATAGAGCGCAGTATACTAGGCGGTAAATTAACGGATCGTGTTCGAAACACAATACTGCGCTCCAAAACAAAAATAGCTGACGTGGTTCAAAAAGCTGCCCAACTTAAATGGGGCTGGGCAGAACATGTCTGCCGCATGCCGGACAAACTGTGGGCCCAAATAGCACAGAACTGGTGCCCTGAGATAGTGAGGCGGGGTTGCGGCAGACCACGTAGGAGATGGCGGGACGAGCTGGATAGGTTCCGTCAAAACTGGAAGGAGGACGCGCGGGCTCGCGAAAGGTGGAAGGAGTGGAGGTAGGCCTTTGCCCAGGAGTGGGACAGAGGAGGCAAGTAAAAAAAACAGGCACCACGCACCGCGGTAATCAACGCGTTGATGTCTTTTAATGGTCCTTTTGAGCATTAAAAAGACATCAACGCTGGTGTCGTCACAGTGTCGCGAAATCAATGGTTTAGCCTCATCTCAAAAATGCCCAACGCACCTAAAGAAGTTATCAATAAAAATAAAAATAAAATTGTTTCATCTTCCCTTTACAACCATATTTTTTATAAACATTCTAATCATAACCTGTCTTGATAATCCAAAAAGCAATTAATATAACCCCGTTCCTAAATAACTTCCATCAATGAATACTTTACCGAAAATATTACGTACCCGAAGTTAAGGCGAAAGCGTCAGGGTAACCCAAGAAAATCATATTTTCTTACATTTTTGAAATTTTCCGGTCTGTACCAGCACCCTAATTGCATAATGCACGATCAATCACAATTTGTTTCGTTTTGAAACAGGTTGCTAATCCATTAAGATAGATAAGATAATTTATTTGCGTAAAATATGGTATACATAGGTAATGACTACGACTACTACGACTACGACTAGGTGCTCCATAAGTTGGAAAAAAAATCTACTCAACAACGCAATGAATGTTGTTGAACTGACAAAAAAGGGGGAGGAATAATCATAGGGCTTCAAAAAATTCGTCCGCATCGCTGTCAATTTTTTGATGCCCTATGATTATACCTCCCCCCTTTTTTATATACTTGTACATATTATTATATTAAGTCTGATAGTTTTTGAATGATGTAAATACGTGTGTAAATAGAATTAAGAACTGACAAAATGAAACAAATTAGTCACAATTGCTTACGAAAATAAATTACGCAATTAGGGTAATGTTGATTTAAATTATGATTCACGGCCTTATCAAATATTTATTTCTAGAATTAAAATCATCAATTCAACTCTCAAGTTCATATTACCCTATTAAATGCATTAAGGCCACCTCTGTACATTTGTGTGTGCTTGAAGTATTAAATAAATAAATTAATAAAAAAATTCAATTTCTTGAAATCATGACATTTGAGGCCAATTCTTACTTAAGGAGTTGTATCGCTGATTCTAATGATAAAAATTCTCTAAAGCCATATTTGTTAGGGTCGCGAATCATATTTTAATCAACATACAACCAGCTAACATGTAAATTGCAATAAAACGTAAGAAAATTCGACTTACGCGGGTTACCTTAGCGCATCCCCTTAATTTATACAATTTTCCCTTACATAAGCTTTTATGAACCAAAATAATCTCAAACCTAGGATATTGTGGCCTTGAGAGCACCGAGTAAGTTGGAGGAAAGGCCATTTTATTTCTCCTCGGGAGGTTAGAGGGATTTTGTTAGGTATATGGCTAGCAGTATATTGACTTCAGCAAAGGTTAGGCAATTTATTAATTTCCACCATCGCTTAATACAGAATTTTCATCATACTTAGTTTTTTTTTAAGTGAAGACTTCTTTAGGCGCGTTGGACATTTTTCGAGATGGGACTAAACCATTGATTTCGCGACACTGTTACGACACCAGCTTTTGACCATTAAAAGACATCAACGCGTTGATTACCGCGGTGCTGATTTTTTTCAAGTTTTCACTTCTGTCGGCACTCCCAGCGTGCCACTGTTTTTTTTTTATCTTTGCCCCGCCCCAGGAAGTTCTTCTGTATTATGAATTCGTTTACAAACATTTAAACTCACATACACAAACAGCCAGACTCGGAACAACTACTTGTAGGTCATACAAGTATTTGTTCCGTGCGGTAATCGAACACACGATACGCAGCGCAGCTGACAATCACTTAACCACTACGCCAACCGTACCGCACTTAAAGGTGCTACTTTTTTAAAATCCTCAACGGTGAAACTTTTGGTCTGCCTCTCACCTGATGGTAAGTGATGATCAAGCTGAAGCTGGAAGCGAGCTTCACCCGGAATCCTCAACCACAGAGGAACTGGCTATCTTACCACTAACTGCCGAAACACAACAATGCTGTTAACATTGTTGTTATGGCGACAGACTTAGATAAGATGGTGGTAGCTCGCCAGGCGGACTTAGAACAAGCCCTACCACAAACCAAACCGAGCAGAAAATATTGGCCCCACTGGGAATCGAACCGGGGAAATCTGGGTCTGAGACAGGTGATCTAACCACTAGACCACATAGGTGGTTGAACTTTTATCCGGAAGTAATTATACGGAAGTACCATTTCATTCTTCTCGTAGTTACAGATAGTGCCATCTACGAAGTCGCGCCCCACTCCGCGATTACTGTACTGTAAGCTGAACTCTAGTACGGCGCAGAGCGGAGTGGGGCGCGTCTTCGTGGATTGCACTATCTAAAGAGGCTGACAACAGCTAAAGCGCGGTAACTGACGGACTGCTTAAAACAGAAAGAGAAACGCGATGACACAACGCTTGTGCAAATTGCAACATTAGAAGCAAATATCTATTTACAAAAACTCTATTGATTGAACTAAAGAAATAAAACACTATTACGTTCAAAATCAAAATATTTTATTTCACATAAACCTACAAGGGCACTTATGAAACGTCAGAAACTAGGTGCACGGTTCCAATTGGTCGCTTCCTATGGAGAAAAGCCGGCCAGAAACTCCACGGTTTTTCAAAATAAATTGTTTATACGTTAATAATGTTGCTTGTATTATTAAAAATCGGACAAAAATCAGAATAATTGCAAGTGCCTTATTGATACGGTTTTTAATCGTTAAAATATATATTTTTGAGGTATATTCGTGATTTTTTCTATTGTTTCAAATTAGTTGTATTATGAAGGGAAAGGCCGGGCGGGGACGCCCTAGGAGGACTTATACTGACCTTATTCGTGTTGTTCTTCAGAAAGGCCTGGTGTGTAGTACTCGCAACCGGCGTGCGTGTATGACCAGATGTATGAACGTAAACGAGGCAAAAGGAGTATGTCAGGATCGTAGCAGGTGGCGTTCTGTAGTTTCTGCCTACCCCCATGGGAAGAAGGCGTGAGTTTATGTATGTATGTAGTTGTATTATGTTTTCAACACACTATCTAACTAGCATATACTGGAGAATATCATATATTTTTACCCGACTTCAAAAAAGGAGGAGGTTCTCAGTTCGTCAGAATATTTTTTTGACGTGTGACGTCTTAAAAATCGATGAACGCCGGCTGCACGCACGAAAAAGTGTCACGTTCCGCCTGAGCCGAGCGTGCAAGCGAGAGCGCGAAACAAGCGATAGAGAAGCACGATTGGCATAAGCATTCGGCTTGTGACGTTATCACGTAAAATTATCGTCCGTAAACCGACTTTATAGACAACCAATTTTTTTAAATAATTTTTCTGCACTGGATCATATACTTTTAGGCATTATAAAACTTACGTTTATCTCCTGTTGTCTCCTTAAGGCGATCAAAGACTTCTTTGAAGACGTCCTTAATCGCCTCAACAGCTATTTTTATCACCTCATATTCTGGATTGCGCCTTATGACAATCTAAAAGCAATCAAGCTTCGTGATCACTAATGATAATCGTCCTAACATTCCATACATAACAATACCTACAAAACAGCTCCTTTCATCAATAATATCCTTCAATGACAGCCGAGCAAAGCCGAACAAAGCCGACAACAGCTGAACACGCTCGAATCATAACGAATAAATTATCTTTTACCTCAATAACCGATGACAATATTAATTAATTTATGGCCAGGCCACGGACTGGTGAAGGACATTTTTCGGCCATTTATTGTTGAAGTTAAAATGAAGGTTTACGTTTAAATTAATGGTAATCGATGCGATTTTGTAATTAAATTAGTTTGTTCATGTCAAAGCTTACTGGAGTTTACTAAATGTTCTTGAAAATTAATTTTGGTGAATATAAATCTAAAGTTTCAATATTTTTGGCATAATTCCTTCTTTCACCATAAAACGATTGATTTGTCTGTTAGTGTGGTTATAACTCGAAAACCACTTATCTAATTTAGTTACAATTGGTGCAGAGCGGACGCTCTCAATCAACTTGGAAGTATATATAGTTGTTAACACTCTTTTAATTAATGTAATTTATTAAAAAAATGGGAGGAAAGCTGCTAAAGTCGCAGGCACGACAGATAGGAAAATAGTTTTGTAGCTCTATATAGTTCACAAGGAAATCAAAACAAAACAACAATAAAGTACTTAGTTCTGAATTCAAATTATTATACACGATAAATCTAATAATTGATGGATATGGAAATTAGCATTCGTTTGTATTCGGAAATGCGATGATTCCCGAGGAACATAATAAAATTGATTTACTGTAGTATTCGGTTTTAATTCATAGGTACGTGGTACTTATAATAAAATTAGACTACACGTGTTAAGCCAAGGGCATTCCTAATCTTAAGCAAATAAAGTCAATCAAAACAACAATATTTTCTGAAAATATTGACCATACTTTGGTCCTTCATTTAACCTACCAACTAACTTCAAAAATCAAGGTCTTTACAAACTACAACAATATCCTCATCGTTCCTATTTCTCCTTGTATCCTTCGTACAGACGAGTTTCATCAAAACAGGACACATCAGCTGTTTATCTCACAAGGTCTTAACTAAGAGGAATGGATCTCCTTAACCCTTCAAATGAACTGGTCATCCGTCACTGGTATTACAATGGAAGGACTGACACTTGTGACCTCGTGGCCAAGTAGCCTTGTGACCTCGTGACCTTGTTTTACAGGTTACGGATTAGTGTTTTCAACAGGTGTCAACACATTTATTTATTTCAGGCATAATTTTAGTCCACAGTTTTACACTCATACATTTAAATTATAAACTATTTTAAATTCTAAACAAAAAAAAAACCAAAATAAAATTGTGATTAATTAAATTTAAACATTCAACAACTCATTAAAAAACCGTATTAAAAATAAAATGTCAAATATAAAAAAAATGTAAAATATTATAAAAAATATAAATTGTAAAATATTATAAAAATTACAAAATATTAAAAATTAATATTATAAAAATCAGATAAATTGCAAATAAATTAAAAAAAACTTAGGTATGTTGAAAAACTCAGAAACATACATACATAAACTCACGCCTTCTTCCTATGGGGGTAGGCAGAAATTACAGAACGCCACCTGCTACTGTCCTCACATACTTTTTTGCTTCGTTTACGTTTATATATCTATTTATTTTTACTTTTCAAAAATACTGATTTCAATTAAACCAATTAATTACAAGCACTTTAGAATTGTCAAAGAGTCGGTCAGTCAATTCATGCATAATCAGCCTATATCGTCCACAATGTTGGGACACAGGCCTCCTCTCTGTGAGAGGGAACGGGCTATAAACCATCACACAGGGCCAGTGCCGCAGGCCATTAGATTTCATATGTCTTCGAATTTTTGGTTCTCAGTAATGCCTGTATCCTCACGATATTTTCTTTTACCATTTGGGTAATGAAATACCCACCATAACACAAAGTAATAGCCTACGTACTAAGGTTCGTATTGTAGGTCGTTGGTTCGAACCCAAGCAGGCACTTCACACCTTACATCCCCTCAAAATCCCTACCAAATACTATCCTACTAATAATCCTTACATGTTATAAAAAGAGTCCCCCGCCGCGTCTGTCTGTCTGAACGCGATAAACTCAAAAACTACCGAACGGATTTTCAAACGGTTTTCATCAGTGGACGAAGTGATTCATGTGGAAGGTTTTAGTGTGTGTAAATTGGCTGAAATTTTACGATTATTGTTGAAGATGGCGGAAAAAATCATGCCGACTGGGAGCTTTATTGGCGTGCGCCACGTAACCCGCTAAAGATACATAAAATTTATGTTCTACAGTATTGTTTATCTTAAAAAGTTCAACAAAAAAGTCCACAATGGCATATGTCTATCTTCTCAGGATGACCCACAATAACCATTTTTATCTTTCAGAATTTGATAAAAATTCCATTGTTATTTCCAAAGCTATTTTGACCAGTATTATATGAATCCTTAACTAATAAACTATCTTACTTAAATTAAGCATTTAATTTAGCCATTTAATATGCCTTGACATCATTTTTTTTAAATGAAAATGGTTTAAAATATATCACAGATTAAAAATTACGCGTAGCAAAATAATTTTGGTTGACGAGAACGCGGGCGCAGCGTTAGGAGTCAATGACCATTTCCTCGGCTATTAGTAATCCCGGTATCGGTAGTACGTTCCTGTGGGATATTTTCCGACACCACGCAGGCGAAGCCGCGGGCAAAAGCTAGTAATTTTATAAATGTGAAATTAAGTATGTGTGTTTGGATGTTTGTTACTCAATCACGCAAAAACGGCTGGATGGATTTGGATGAAATTTGGCACACAGATAGTTTAACATATAGGATTCTTTTTATCCCGGTAGTACGTTCCCGTGGGATAATTTCCGACATCCACGCGGGCACACGAAGCCGTGGGCGAAAGCTAATCCTGTATAAATTAAATAAAAATCTAAGCTCCTCTTTCTGCTTCATTACATTAATTGGCAACAGTACGTAATTTATCGAAAGGCACAGTTCCCTGTTATGAATAACGTTGTAAATGAATGTTTTGTCCGAAAAGATCAATGAGGCGAGTAATAAGGAAGCGACCCAGTAAACGTGGCCTTTGTTTGTATCCTTAAAGGCCATAGAATATACCGTTCTGACGTCACACATGAAGTCATTTAAATAGAAGAATTAAAAATCGTAACGAAACATTACATCACTCTTGTGTTCCCCGAAACACAGTATAAATAATTAACAGTATTATGTCTTCATGGAAAACGGCCGAAACGACACGCTTCGAAATCTCAGTGTATATCAGTAAGCAACAGTCTCGAGTGCGCGACAGTTAGGCTTAGCGTATCCTGAGACGCAGGTGATGCAGGTCCATGCAGCGCAGGGCAGAGCAGATTAATGCATGAACGTACTGACAGCTGCGTACGCTGCGGCGCAGGCATGTGCAACACAGACATGAGTCTGTTCTGCTCTGCGTCTTGATGTAGAGCCGGCACAGATATCTCGCGAGGCGTGCAGGTCATCACTTGTTTTTACCACAGATGTTTCAATGGCAGATTATTTGTACTAGCTAGGACGCGAACGTGTTTGTAGCTGCGTCGCATGTCTGTCTCATCTGCCCTACGCTGCAAAATCTGTACCTGTCCTGCGTTTCAGCATACGCTAAGCCTGACGCACGGAAGCGGAAGGTTTATCTACCGAGCGGCCGTAAATATTTTTTCCCGACCCTTGCTCGAAAACGAGGTTCCAGCAGTTGTTGCAGCTGAGCACGTAGCTTTAAATACCCAGCCTAATAATCATGATGATAATCCAATTATGATTCAGTCTGTCTCTTCTTGCTGTCCTCCCCCCAGCGACGCCCTAAGCCAAGGTACGTACCCCACAGGGGATGCCCTTAGCGAGCGTTCGCTTAATTTTAATTTAGAAAAGTTTATTTGTTCTTGGGTGGAGGCTCTAAATGTAGTAGCTTAAAGCACCCACAGGAAAATCTAGTTTAGCAGCCAAGACTTTAGTGGTCAAAACTGCGAGAGGACATAGTTAAAAAAAAGTTAAATATTTCAAGGTGACTGCTGAGTCATAATACTGTTTCTTTATTATACTGTGCCCGAAGTTCATTTCTATTTAAATATAACATAACTTTTGTATTCCCGAATGGGTATTCAGAAATGAGTGATTTCATTACAACATATTAACTCTTGAAGCCTAGAGAAATCCAGACTCGGGGCTGCCACGAAGAATTTCATGGTGGAAAAATCCATTACTTAACACTTTGCCCGACCTATGGATCGAATATAGGACCCAAGGCTGAACAGTTGCGCTAGTGACTGCCTATTTGAACAGCGAGACTGTCATAAAATCGTTCAGTACACAAAATAACACTTGTATTTTACCCCATACTTAGCTCTTTTTAGGGTTCCGTTGTCAACAAGGAACCCTTACAGTTTTTCCATGTCCGTCTGTCTGTCTGTCCGCAGCTTAGCTCAGAGACTCTTAGTACTAGAAAGCAAGTAATTTGGTATGGGTATACATATTAATCACGCCGACAAAGTGGTAAAATAAAATCATGAAAATATTTTTTTAGGTAACCTACCTCCCCTATACGTGAAGTAGTGATGTTTTTATTTTCCCGTCTATCCCATAGTGCGGGGTGTTGTTGGAAAGGTCGTTCAAAAATATTTTGGAGTGTGTTCAAACCATTTTCGGATTCAGGAATCCGTTTGTGAAATAGTAAGCTTTTAAGTGCTAGTTTTTGCTATAGTCATATGTTCCCCCCTCTGCCAGCTAAATGGTTGATTTTAATCATGTGAAAAAATTCACGGCTGTAGTATATATGTCACCGTAAGATTGTGAGCACCGTTAGTTTATAATCTATCGGTATTATTTCCGTTAGATCATAATCTGTCGAAAAATTGTGAACTGGGTGAAATTAGGGTTAGGTTAGGTTAGAACTGTGACCAACCGCGTGAGTCGAGCGAGCGCAGTAAGCGCTGCCGCGGCAGCGGCAGCGCTTACTGCGCTCGTTTCTCATGGATATAATATAAACTATCGAAAAATAATGCATTAAATCGTAAATGATTTGTCGCAGTTCACAATTTTTCGACAGTTTGTAATCTAACGGAAATAATACCGATAGATTATAAACTAACGAAGTTTATAATTTTACGGTGACATATATAACAAAATTAAAAGGAAAACTATCACAGCTAAGTAGGCTCTACAAGATAACGAGTAATAATCGACCAACTAACATTTGCAGTTGCAAAAACTGTTCTTGAGATAAATTCATCCCAACTACGGAACCCTTCATTTTGCAAACTCCGACACGCACTTGGCAGATTTTTATTTCTGAAAACAATCCTTTATCAATCTTTTACAAAATCTCAAAATATTTTGTTTATAAGTGTAAAGTTTTCTATCAGAACATAGTCAATAACAATATTCCCGCACATCAGAAACTTTTGTGAATCGAACGTCAGTAATTCGACGGCCACCACGTAAAGTATTGAAACTGCAAAACCTCTACTTTACAGGAGAGCGATTCTAAGTTTAGATTTAGATTTTTGTCGAACATGAAATTAGAAAATTTTATTTTACCGATGTATCTAAAGTGGAAAATTTTACCGTTTTATACTGTCTACTATAGTTTTTGATAGTTATTATACTTTTTATAATATTACACATTCGACAGTTTACTTGGTTACTGCTGGTTACTTTTTTACCGAATATGCCAATCTCGATTTTGTTCAATTGAAAAACAATTGAGGGTATAAAATTAGTACATAATTTTTATATAAAATCATACATCTTTATCTCTAGTACTTGCTATTAGTGCAATAAAACGAAAATGGCTTTTTTGTAATTTCGATAGTATGCGTGGGGGCCGTCGAATTGTTCCCTCTGGAACTGTGACACAACTTCCGTGGAAGTGACCTCAGTAAACAAGGCCTTTGTTCTCTATTACGAGGCCACAAAGTATGCAAATATGGACTGAATTCATCGGTGTATAAGCATAAGTACTTTAGAATGAAAAGTTTGTGGGATAATAGTTTTTTTTTTTTGTCCTTTTTTAAAAAGAACCAGGTTCTTAATAATTAATTACAATCTAGCCCATAAAACTAATAAGCAATTTTAATCAATTTTTTTTTTTACGTAATCATTATTTTTCACTTTTTAGTTGTGGTACCTACCCCACACACATTCGAATACCACTACCTGCTACCAGTAACAGGAACTTATCATATCATCTACATACTAAGTGGGAAAAAATACGTATTTTGTAGCTAACTCAAAAACTACCCAAGCAAAGTTAATAAAATTTATATGGGACCAATTTGAGAGCACACCCTTTCAAACAAAAAAAGAATTTTCAAAATCGGCCCACAAATGACGGAGAAATCGGTGGACATACATAAAAAAAACAAACATACGCTACGAACATATAAACTCCTCCTTTTTGGAAGTCGGTTAAAAATTAGAATAGTGTTGATTGCAAAAGTCCGTTCCACTTTCTTATAGTCAGATATTATACTATAAAAACTTTGTTCAAGTGTTCTATGTGTGTGATTGTCACTATTATTTCTACACTTTTTACACTACACTAAATCAAAAGGTTTTTTAAAAAAAAAAACAATGGCACTCTGGGAGTGCCGACAGAAGTGAAAACTTGAAAAAAATCGGCACCGCGGTAATCAACGCGTTGATGTCTTTTACTCCACGGTGTCGGTAAATTGCGTTACAGTGTCAGGAAATCAATGGTTTAGTCCCATCTCAAAAATGCCCGACGAAGTGTAAACTTCTTTAATTTTTTTTTTAAATGAACACTTCTTTAGGCGCGTTAGTGATTTTTGGCGCGGGAAAATCTTATGGGTTCGCGTCACCGACATTCTAATATTAACAGTATATTTGTAGCTATGAGTATAACGTGTTGCGCTTGGCTAGCAGATAGTTTTAAGTTTTTACTTCTGTTGGCAATCCCCATGACTGTCTATGTTTTTTTTTTTGTCGTTCGGGCACCAAACAATCCTTGTAGCAGATAATTAGGACTTCATAAAAAAACCGGCCAAGTGCTTGTCGGACCACGTAAAATGAAGGGTTCCATAGTTGGAATGAATTTATCTCAAGAACAAACTTAACTTTATTGGTGAAATAGTAGATTGTTATACGAGGGGCTAAAATAACCCATTATATCGAGGTAGTTTTACTCCCGAGCTTTAGCGAGGGAGTAAATAGAAACCGAATTATAATGGGTTTTAGCGTCACTCTAATTTTCACTACGATTGCGAGAAAATAAAATAATCCAATATTAAATAGTTTATCTACTCTCATAGCGTAATATTCGAATTATGAACTTCAAAACGAGTTTATATTGACATACTTTATAAACACAATACCGAAATTTAAAAATAGAATCATAATATAACACTTTTTCTCTAACAAAATAATACTATAAAACAATTTTTTTCCTATTACGATACAGCGCTAATCCAAGAAGTTAATATCACCAAAGAGTTTCCAACAACTTTTGGCGGGGGACAGCAGCACCCGCTGTAGCGCATGTGCGGTGATGTGCTGGTGCAGGCGACATTCATTTGTTTTGTAGTACTTACTGAATTTCGTGGGATTTTTAAATTTATTCTTGATATTTAACTTTGATCTTTTATTTAGTATTTGTTTCAATCCCAATGTTTGAGAGTAGATAAAATAGTGTATGAAACTTCACATAACTAGGTATTAAAACATCGTGTGATACTATTAAAAACCTCGCCTACGGCTCGGTTTTTAAACACACACTCATGTTTTAATACCCCTCATTATGCAACAGTTTCATAAACTAATATTATTATATTTATTTTAAAATTATAAAAACATATAGAGACCCTCATAGTAAGCCTTTTTTCATGAAGACATACGGAACTCTAAAAAGGTCTTACAATATAAAATTGGGTAAGACAAATTGGACTACGATTTGTGTGTTTTAGTTCCCTAGATATTATTGTTACATAACCGGTGAGGGATGATAAAATATTGTCTCCTGGATAATATTTTCTCCTAGACAGTCTCCAAAAATAACTGGATTTGCCGAATTTTATGTCATTCTCGCTTACCGAGGCAACTTAAATCTATTATGACATAAATCATTTATTATCTTAATTTATTAAGAGGGAGTAAACTACAGAATAGATATTTTTGTTACTCTTTATGTGCCTTCTAAGTACATACAGTAATTTTACATCCATAGTCATCATCTGCCTAACCTTTTCCCAACTATGTTGGGGTCGGATTCCAGTCTAACCGGATGCAGCTGAAGACCTATTTTACTTGGAGTGACTGCTTACTGCTTTATGAGCTTGTGGTAGGCCCCCAGGCCTACCACAAGCTCATAAAACAGTATTATTTTAATATTACTTCAGTGTGGGAAATAGATGAAGCTCTACAGGACGTATAGCTCCATCTCTTTCTCCCACTGAAGTAATAATAATACTGCTTTTGAGCTGGTGGTAGGCCCCCTGACCTTTACAACTCAGTTACCACAACATAGTTGGGAAAAGGCTAGGCGGATTGATTGTTTCAGAATGCACTTATTATGAATTAAAAGAGTCACATTGGTACTTGGATTCGAACACACAACCTCATGCATGAGAGGCGAGGCCTTAAGGCGCAACTAGCCGATACTTTTTCCATACAAATTTTGGGGGGTTTTACTCCACTGTTACACATTGTACATCCAAAGTAAAACATGAAATCGTTTTGTCTTATTATTAATTTTGTCTGTACAGAAGCAGAATAGTAAAAAAAAAGCAATTAGAAAGTTATGAGCCAACAAAGATTCGTTTTTCCTGCTAATTTTAACGCAACTTTGGGAGTAAATAAGTAATAAAAGAAGTATAAAATCTCCAAAAAAAAGCTCGTTTCGACAAAGCTCAATTGTCGAAGATTATAATAAATATTATTCGTAATTGATTTATGCAGTAGTTTTTTCATAAAACTCCACCTTCCAAAGGACTTTTCGTAATTTTTTACGCGCTCGTTTTACTAAAATCGTTCTGAACGGTGTTTGTGTGCGTGCGAACTAGAGTTTGTGCATGTAGACCAGCGTCTAACTGCTCATCACTGATACTATCTCTGTCGGACACGATGCCAGGTGAGATAGCGTGCTTTTTGACCAAGCCCACCAATGAGTTCGAGCCCGCGACTAGTTCAACCTTAACCACTGGTTCATCGCGACATTTTCAGCTTCCGAAAACAACATGTATTTTTGTGACTTTATTTCCTTCTGGTTATCTTTTATAAACAACACTAGAGGTTTAAAGCGGAAACCAAAGTGTTTTAAACCTTTCTTTAGTCTTATCTCTTAGTTTTATTTACTCTAGGTTCTTTATCTACATTGAATGAAGATTTATCGTTCTTCCTGGCGGCCATTACTTCTTTTTGCTTATTTTTTTAAAGCTAGCTCTAAAGATGGTGGCACTCTATTAAAATGGTTGCCCGCTTAATGTCCAACGACTACATTTTTCTTTGCGTGACAGTTAATAATTGTGCTGGGAAATAGAAAGATGGACTCGCTTTAAAGTTGTTTATATTTTGCTGCTCTTTAGGGAAGTGGTTGTTCATTGTTGTTGTTATAATTAACCAGAGATGTAACGGATATCCGTATCCGCATCCGCAACTGCGGAGCATCCGCATAAATTTTGATATCCGCAAAATATCCGCTTCCTCAAGTTTTGAATGTAAAAGCTCCGCATCCTCATAATTTCTATGGGGATGTGAGTATGTGACCCTACCTACGTTGTTCGCTCAAATAGTGATTTTTTTAACTCGCTCCGAGCTAAATGTGCGGGCCGGAGTGTGAGTGACGCGTTCCTATTACCTGAATTCGCAGTGTCCCTGTCCTATGAGACGATCGGCCACACGTGACAGTGGTGGCATGTTTTAGGTGTCAAAACAAGGGCTAGTTTTCATACAACATCTGCATCCGCATCCTCAATAAGGAATTTTTCAATATCCGTATCCTCATCCGCATCCTCAAACCCGATTATCTCGATATCCTCATCCGCATCCTCATCCGTTATACGACATCCGTTACAACCCTGTATTAACCTAGTGATAAATTATTTTTCACACCTCTCGCTCAAAAAGGCCGTCATTGTAGAGTACAAGAGCGGGGAAAAAATTGCATTTCTTCCTCTAGGGGAAAAAGTGATTTCTTTTTAATTTTTGTCTGTTCCAACGAGCCTTGAAAAACAAAAAAGTATTTATTCTTATGTAGAATAATCATGATTGGACTCGACTTATTACTGGTTCACAAAAAAAAGAAGAACATTTTATTTTTGAAAATGGAACTAAACACGGCTATCTCTTCGGTATAATGCGTGCATTGCGTTGCGGTTACAGAAGAAATAAAAAAGGCATTGGCGCGAAATCTTTAGAATTTTTCTCTAATTACGAATTGAATTGGTGACCGTAATATAATTTACAACAGTGAAAATATCATCATTTCGTGAGAACATTTTCACAGAGGACTGAAATTAAGTTGCCGGAAATAAACATCTCGTTAAATATCTAGAATTATACAAATTGTACATTTAAATAAAATAAAACTATTTAATATTGTATTGGATTATTTTCTCGCAATCGTAGTGAAAAGTAGAGTGTAACACACGGCGCTAAAACCCATTATAACTCGATTTCTATTTACTCCCTCGCTAAAGCTCGGGCGTAAAACTACCTCGTTATAATGGGTTATTTTAGCCCCTCGTATGACAATCTACTATTTTAGGTTGAAGGCCAAATAACTGTGCTACGGTTCGCATACAGAGAGCATTGATCTCTACACCATTGTTTGCTGCGTCGTCATCATAATAATTTCCGCCGAAAGATGTCCACTGCTCCCGCAAGCGTTGCCACACCGACCGCTCCTGCCAACTGCTTATTGCGCGACGCGACTTCAGTAATTGTTTTACCATGAAGTTTCCTTAGAAATTGTTTTGCTACAGACTCGCGTCGCGCCGGTCCGCACGAGGCTTTATGTCTCTAAAACAAAATTGTAGGAAAATTGCGATATTTTCCCAACGCCTTCCGTGTTGATATATTCACAAAAAAGGTTCTTAAAAATAAATACCACATAACCCGGGGTACCATGTGAGTGAAAAGTCGACCTAAACGTGTTAACCCAAGATCCGGTAAGGCTAAAATATTCTATTTATAAACTTTATAAAGACGGCGGAACCCAAAGAAAACAAAGAAGTGGCAACCATGGCCCTTCACAC
Source organism: Agrochola lychnidis (assembly GCA_963680765.1). NCBI lineage: Eukaryota > Metazoa > Arthropoda > Insecta > Lepidoptera > Noctuidae > Agrochola > Agrochola lychnidis. Next base: position 18,216,546 of record OY796869.1, read on the forward strand.
GTCCGACTTGTGAGGATGGTTGCTTAGGGTTGGCACGCGAGGAGAAATAAAAAATGTTTTCATCACTGCCTTAACTATACTGACGACCTTATCAATGATAATGTTGGGGCCCAACTGAGGTGGTATTTTTGAAAGGGCGAGCAGAATTTTTTTTCTTCATCCTTTAAAAAATTTGTCTGCTGCATCTTTAACAACAATTAAACCGCAGTCTCTGTCTGACTATATAGAAAAAAAGAGAAACGCGATGACACAACGCTGGTCATTAATTGCAAAATATGAAGCAATTTATCTATAACAAAAAATCTATTTATTGAACTAAAAAAATTAAAACACTATTACGTTGATATGTAAAATAATCTGACAAAAAATCAGAATGATTGCATGTATATCAATATGGATTTTAATAGAAAAAAAAAATTGAGGTGTCTTCGTGATTTTTTTCTATCATTTCAAATTAGTTGCATTAAGTTTTCAACACACTATATAACTAGCATATAATCCTGAAGAATTCAAAATTCAAAAAATTCAAAAGTCATTTATTTAAACTAGGCTGAGAATCAGCAAATTACATACGACAGTCCCCCGCATATAAACCCCATACTCAGTTTTGTTCAATCACCTTCAGTTTTCATAAAATATCGACTTACTCGATTACGCGAATTTTGCTTACCGATGTGTCTTTCCGAATAAATTAACAGTTTTTTTTTTAGATTAGTGTTATACATCATACTAAGATGCCGAGAGTGTGTGTAAACCATCCTGATAACTTCTGTTATATTTGCGGTCAACTTACTGTTAAAAGTCAACGTCGTAGTTTGACACCATTAGTTAAAAACTGTTATTTTAATTATTTTGGTTTTCCGGCGCGAAATTTGGACAAAACCTGGACTCCTAGTGTTTGCTGTGCACAGTGCCCGTGATGTTAACAAAGTGACCCACTGATCTCGTCATATGCCGTTCACAGTTCCAATGATATGGGCCGAACCGAAAGACCATGTATCAGATTGTTATTTCTGCCAAACTTATATAAAAGGTATTAATCACAAATCTAGGCACTCTGTGAACTATCCAAATCTACAATCTGCTCAAAGACCTATCCTGTCAAAGCTATGGATAAAAATGGAGATGGTTTTTGTTACTTGAAACAAAAATTCCCAAAAGTCAGTGATGCCAAAATAAAAGAAGGAATATTTGTAGGGCCACAAATAAGAGACCTACTGGCTGATGAAGAGTTTGAATAAAAACTTAATCCGATCGAAAAATCCGCATGGACATGTTTTCGAAATATTGTTCGTAATTTTCTTGGAAGACAGGGCCGAAAACTATGAAGAGTTAGTCAACAACCTCTTAGCGGCTTACAAAGACATGGGATGCAATATGTCGCTCAAGATTCACTTTTTACACTCGCATTTGGATTTTTTTCCTCAAAATTTGGGAGCCGTTAGCGACGAACACGGTGAGCGGTTCAATCGGGACATATCCAACATGGCAAAAAGGTACCAAGGCAAGTGGAGTCCGAACATGTTAGCTGACTACTGCTGGACACTCAAAAGGGATGTATCTGACGCTAAATATTCCCGAAAATCCTGAATAAACGAAAATATAAGTTATTTTTTCTTCATTTGAAACATTTTTTTACCGTTTTTACTTAAAAAAAGATTAATCGCTGTTGCAAAAAAACTGAGGGCGATCGAAATTTTCTAAAAATGCAGATTAGTTACAGACTAGTTGTAGATACAAAATAACCCATTCAATTACATTTAACTTTCATTAGGTCATTTTTGTCTGTTAGTGTAATTAATAAAACTCCATAATATTACTTTTTCGACACAAACTATTGAAGAATAGCCACATTACCGACTACCGAAAGAAGGTGTCTGGGACAGACTGGATACGGAAGGTGGAGGACAGAATGTTGTGGTGCAGCCTGGGAGAAGCCTATGTCCAGCAGTGGACTGCTTGAAAGCCATATTCACCACCATCACTAGCTACCACCATCTTATCTAAGTCTGTCGCCATAACAGCATTGTTGTGTTTCGGCAGTTAGAAGTAAGATAGCCAGTTCTTCTGTGGTTGAGAATTCCGGGTGAAACTCGCTTCCACCTTCAGCCTGATCATCACTTACCATCAGGTGAGATGCAGACAAAGAGCTTTCCAGTTTGGGTAAAAAAAAACACCTCTCGTTGAGTGTTAATGCTCCTCTAAACCAAATCACTGAAATAAAAATGTACACTAACCGTTACACCATTGATCTGTCTGAATTCTTAACGACTGTCCATTTAGTGTGCGTGTTTGGTCTCCAACACATTCCTTGCCTAAGCAGAAGTGTGTCGGAGGGCAGACGAACAGACCTTGTAGCAGTAATTTTGTGAACTAAGCTTTATACTGTAGTTGTCATTTTTATTATTATTGTTGCTAGTCATGTTGTGCGATTACGCTTTGGGTGATAATCAGGTCGAAACCTATAATGTGAACCTAGTTATACCGGGTGATTTTTTTCACCGTCTCGAAATTTTTACAGGGTGTTCTACCCATGAATATAAACAACTTTCACTATGGGAGCAACTAAGAAATCACGAAAAAAAAATTTCGAGACGGTAAAAAAATCATCCGGTATACTGTGATTGTTACCTGTTGCAGTTACCTTGTGAATATTTTTATTTTTTTATTTAAAGATCCTAAACTGAAACTTCCCATCAAAATTTAAATCTAATAATTTTATCAGTTGTGACAGCCCTACCCCGACCGCACGGGATGCGGGTCAAGTGCGTACCACTCGCGTGTAGAGGGCACACAGCACACATATATTTTGTAATGCAATATCTTCTTTTATCATACCCTCTTTCATAATCTTTGCTCGCAATCTTACTTGTATCTTACTTTGTCGACATCAAAGGTCTATTCTTGAACAAAGAAGGAACAGGCAGTGAATACGCTTGTTCAGTGCTCAGTAGGCTGTATAATTCCAGGTTTTCTCACGATGTTTTTCCCTTCGCCTAAGTAATGTCCAAGATTAATTTGAAAAAGTACTAATCTTGATGAGAACTTAAATGGAAAAGTAAAAAAAAATAACAAAAAATAAAAAAATTATGTCTGTATTCCTGGTATTATTGTCAGAAGAATTATTATTATATTGTAAAGGTGTATGTAAAAAAAAAGCCTTTATTCTACCATAAATACATGGAACAATTTAAGCATATTATTTTACATTAACACATATTGGTTTATTAAATTTTACCATTTCATTAATATTATTGTTTATTATTTGAGTTAAATTCATATTTATCATTGTATTTATTATTCATAGGTGCTTGTAAGCAAAATAAAGTTTAAAAAATGTATATAAGTATTAAAAAGGTACATCTTTATTTCGCCAGATAATAATTATATATGTATTATGTAACGCAATCAGATATTTGTATGATGTACATAAAAAGAAGCACCTGGGCGACCGAGCTCTGCTCTGGTAAAAATAGAGAATGCTCATTTATTAGTAGGTAGGGTAAATTCGTTAGAGATGGCCATAATTTTTTTAGGGTTAAATAAAACAGAAAATATTGAGATCACAATTAGACTTTTATTTTTAAGAAAATCAACAACAATCAGTCTTTTATAATATGAGGAACATCCATAAAAAAATTATTAAAAAAAAACATAACTGGCCGTCTCACCCGGTACATACGGTAGTGATGGCCGAAGTGGTACGGGACAGATGGCCGGCACTAGATTTGCCTCTGCCTTTCCCCTTTTCTTTGATTTATGCTTGCTGGAGCTCCTTTTTTTTCTTCTGTCCACATTTAGAGCACATGTCATCAAAAGGTGTACAATTCTCATGTGGGGTACAGATTACAGATCGAACATTCAAGCCAATCTTCATGCGACGGGTTTTATAATATTTTTCGCTACATCCAGCACAATTATCAGCTTTATCTTCTGCGTCTTCTTCACCAGATGTATCACATTCACATAATATTGATTTCTCCTTTCTAGTGTTACTTTCAGACCTTCTTTCAATTTGTTTGACAGCCGTTATATGACCATCTCTCCTTTTTGTCCGGGTAAGATGGCCAGCTCAATTTTTAAACTTACGAATTACAATTACTTTCCCATTTTGAGGTTAAAACGAAGAAAAATATGCACCAAACACAATACACTCCCAAAAACACAAATAAATAATACAAATATTAGTATTTCCGGATGGTATACGAACCTACTATAAAATTTCACAACTACTAAATTCAATTAAGGCCAATTTATTTACTTTTTTACTTATTTTTGGGCAATGTTTTGTTTGGATATTGTTCGTGGTGGCGCACGAAGTGTATTAATTCAAATACAGCGCCACCTTGTAAATAAATGAGCAAAATATACTTATTGGCCAACTCTCCCGTACGGCCATCTCTAACGAATTTACCCTATATACAAACAAACATACATACAAATATTGCTCGTTTAATAGGATAGGATATTCTATTCTATTCAATCATAATTGCTTTTAACTGGGCACAAGGCCAGGCTAAAACTTTTTAAATAGATTAATTTGCAGCCAATCCTCAAATCCTGGCCCTACACTTAGCACTCTGACCCTTGCGACCACTAATGATGCAATTGATCTACAATTTGATCTGCAATCTACCTAGCTTTTACCCAATTATGTTGGGGTCGGCTTCCAATCTAACCGGATGCAGCTGAATACCAGTATTTTAGATGGAGCGACTGCCTATCTGACCACCACAACCCAGAATCTGGGTAATAGGATATCACTTGGTAAGACTGAATGTCAGACTTTCGGGCTTCTGAGGACTCGTAACGACTGTCAAAAATTAATGATAGACGGGACCAACGGCATAACGTGCTTTCCGAGACACGGAGGAGTCTTGGTATGTAAAGATGGTCACCCATCCACGGATCAACCCCGGCAACCATAGCTTAACTAGATGGATCGACTCGAGCGAATGTTATTACTTAGCCACAAGTTCCTTTAACACTTAAACAGAATTTATCTTCCAAAATTAATTCTAATTTTAGAAACACAAACGAACACACAGGCAGACTTGAAACTTACTTCTGTAATATCTAGTGGTTAGTAAGAAAATATCAAGTTCCAAGTTTTCAACTTCGCACCGTGTTGTCTCAAGCCTGAGTAGGCGGCGGTTCTACCTAGAACTCATAAAAAACTGTTTAGAAACTTATCGACACTAGCTAATTTTATTGTTCTTCGACTAGTCAAGTTCGTTGTAAACTGAAGAAAAGTTATGTGTGTAGGTAAAAGATTTTAGAAGTAAAATTATGTGGGTTTACCGAAAAATTCTTGCAGTAAGATCTTTTTTTTTTGGGTGGGAAATTATCAAATAACTTCTCCCGCTCTGGGCGGAGCGGGAGGGCGGGAGTGTCAGACTCTTACTGACTAAAACCCACCCGTGTTCCTTCGGTTGCCCTGTTGCCGGGGGCCACGATTTCCCTATCGGTTTTCTTCGAAAGATCTAACATAACCTTCCTTTTTTTGAAGTCGGTAAAAATGCGTCATCGTTTTTGTAATAATTTTCCTTTTAGGCACTTTTCCCACTGACAGCGAAGCGGACGAACTTTTTGATGCCCAATGAGCTCTTACCCTTTTTTTATATACTTGTACATAATATAAATATGTTTGTGTTAGATTGTATATTGTACATAAATAGCATACTCTTTAAAAAAAATTGTGACGGTACTCTTATTTATAAGTATAAATTATTTAACAGCCCCAAAAAATAATAATTCAAATAGTTTTATATTGTGGTTTATTTTGTATGAGGCAGGATTGAATCCCACGAATTATGGGATATAATAATTTAAAGAATATTTATAACAAGCCAAAAACGTATTAATTTGAATAATCCAGAGTGCTGCCGTCTTGCAGATATCGTAAAAGTCAAAGGAATTGCCTGTTATTTAATTTTTTCTATGGGCCGTGCTTGGGCACCTTCTTCTCAAGAATTAGGATACAGGTTTGAAATCGAGCAGGAGCATTACAGGAAAATCGTTCCTTCTAAGTTTATCTTGGAAATGACCAAATTACGGGAAAGTCGAAAATCGTAAGGAAACCTAGACTTAAAATAAAAAGATTTGATCCGCACTGAGCAATCATGATGATCAATGATCGTGCCTTCTGAATACCTGTGAAACGACGCCTTTACCTTGCAGAGGGACAATAATAGGCTGGTAGGTACCTATATGATGCCTGACGCAGGTCCTCACCAAACACGGATGTTTTGGGAGGTTTCTGTTCCGGATAAGGCGGGAGGAAACGTCCGGGTGTCACTATTGTGTAGATCGCCCGGAGGACACGGTGGAGGTCTGCCCGGCTTGGGCGGAGCATCGCCGTGTCCTCGTGGTGGCGATCGGCGGTAGTGACCTCTCACGTCCGGGCCAGGTCCAGGCCATGGTACGGAGCGTGAGGGCATGGAAAGCGGTCACCTTCTTCTGTGAAGCAGTAATTCTCGCGAAAGAAGGAGGAGGCGAAACGCGTGAGGAAGTGGCAAATTTTGCACCCTCACGCCCCTAGTCGCCGCAGGAGATGCCCTGGGCGTCGAAAATCCCAGGCCGATTCCTGGCTACCGAAGGCGCGGGCTTGCGGACGGTGAGCAATGGGTTGCTAAAGTCCTATAAGGACCAGGCCCGGGTCGACGACGAGTTGTTTTCCACGCGCGCCTCAAAGAGATGTCAGCACAACTGACGGGGTTCGCTAAGGCCGATGCCTGCTGGTGTCGCGGGAAATTCCGAAAGGGATACCGTGGCCCATACAGTCAACTGAAGGAACACGGGTGGGTTTTAGTCAGTAAGAGTCCGACACGACCTCCTGCTCCGCCCAGAGCGGGAGAAGTTATATATATAAACGAACCAAAAAAAAAAAGTTACCTAAATGAGCTGGGCGACTTGATTGCTCAATCCTTTACACATAATATTATTGAAGGCGACTAATAAAAGGTATTTACAAGGCAGATGTAAGTGGAAACGCTGCGAGGGGACGCCCTAAAAGAACATATAGTGACCTTATTGGTGATGTTCTTCAGAAAGGTCAGGCGAGTAGTTCTCGCAACCGGCTGCGTGCGTATATGTGTGAACGTAAACGTTAGTGATAGTTTATGTGTGTATACAAAGCTTTTAGATTCTTTCTTTCTTCCTTCAGTAGTTTTTTCCATTATTGTATTTCCCATAAACAAAACCTTCTTGCCAAGTGCCACAAGACGTCTAGTGTAGGCATGGAATTAGTATGTGCTTTATAGTATTTAGAGTGTCTGGTCACGCTAAGTCTGCATGAGTAAAAAACCGCGGAATTTGAAAATCTATAGATGGCAACACCATCCTGTCCTGCGAAAAAAGAATTTGATACTTTGTTTGTCTTTTTGTTTTTGATAGGTTAATTTGTTTATATTCTGATATATTCCTGGTAAAGAATAGTCACTTTAGCACGATGCAGTGTGGTTTTCATACAGTTTTGTCATCGTATGAAGGTAGAGCATAGGTACGACATAGTCTATTACACATAATCTGTTATGCAAAAATCAAAAGTTAAAATATCAAAACCATTATATCTGTTTACAACCCCGAAACTGACATAACTGACTGATGTAAAAGTATACCACAGATAGAATTTTCATCTATATATAAGTGTATAATCTATGGTCGTAATAAACAGTTCTGAAAAAATCAAAACGTCATGAACTGGAAATCAGAAAATCATGTAGTATAGAATAGTGCACAAATTACTGTATTTGTAAGTAAAAATATATTTTGATTGATAAAGTCAATAAATAATAAATCAATTAACCGTGATGGGAAATTTCCTATATTATTAATAACTAAGTAAATTATTTGTGGTCCATCTTTATGTGTATTCAAGGGTAAACAAGCATTTTCCAACTGATTATTATAAGAACGAGTTACTGCTAGAAAATGCGGGATCACAACTGCCTTTGTTTGTAAGTACAGTCGAATAAGCTACTTGGTATTCAGGCAACTAACATGCAACTACTTTTAAACAATTTTGTGGGTCAAACTCATGCATTTATTTCAATTAAACTGTTTACAGGCGCTTTCGAACTGTCAAGGAGTCAATGTGATGCTAGTTGCCCATTCCAAAGCATTTATGGGGAAGAACTGAACAGTCATTTATTTTACAATGTATTCAAAAAGCTAAAAAAATTGTTACGCATACAATAAAAATAAATATTGGGTATTTCCATCAGGAACTTCTCAGTAGCAGTCCGGAGCCTGGATTTGTGCCCGGTTGATGAAATGAAATAGTTATTTGTAAATAGAATCGGAATCAATTTAAAACGTCATATTAAAAAAAAAACTAGATGGAGTCGACATTTCCTATCTGACTACTAAACTCAGGATGGCAAAAGGCTCGGCCCTGCGCCCCTGTGCTATGGTACACCTCTGCCTAACCCTTCGAGGATTACAGACGTGATTATAGAGTGAATTATGTTATCAGTAAAAATAAATACTAGCAGTGTAGTAGAAAGATGAATAGGTTTGCTTGTATACCAAATAGCTTGTTCGACTGTACCTATAATAAACCGATTCAACAAAAATGTGGTACAGTTGACCGCAAAACAGTAAAAGCTGGCCTCTTATACTATTGAAACTCGTACTACGTCAGGCCAACACCCTTGGGCACGCCACAATCGCGGCGATAAGACCCATCTTTGAGGAGTGGCTGGAGAGACGCCACGGCGTTCTCACCTTCCGCCTGACGCAGGTCCTCACCGGACACGGCTGCTTCGGGAGGTTCCTGTTCAGGATAAGGCGGGAGGAAACACCCGGGTGTCACCATTGTGTGGATCGGCCTGAGGACACGGTGGAGCATACGGTGGAGGTCTGCCCGGCTTGGGCGGAGCAACGCCGTGTTCTCGTAGAGGCGATCGGCGGCGGTGATCTCTCGCGTCCGGCCCTGGTTCAGGCCATGGTACGGAGCGAGAGGAAATGGCAGGCCGTCACCTCCTTCTGCGAAGCGGTAATGCTCGCGAAGGAGGAGGCGGAACGCGTGAGGGAGAGGCAAATTTCGCGCCCTCACGCCCCTAACCGCCGCAGGAGGAGACGCCCGGGGCGGGAATCGCGAGCCGATTTCCGGCCACCGTAGGCGCGGGCTTGCGGACGGTGAGCAATGGGTAGCTTGCCGTCCGATAAGGACCAAGCCCGGGTCGACGGCGCGTTGTGTTCCACGCGCGCCTCAAAGAGATGTCAGCAGAATTGACGGGGTCCGCTAGGGCCAATGCCTGCCGGGGGTTCGAAGAAAACCGATCGGGAAATCGTGGCCCCCGGCAACAGGGCAACCGAAGGAACACGGGTGGGTTTTAGTCAGTAAGAGTCTGACACGCCCTCCCGCTCCGCCCAGAGCGGGAGAAGTTATTTGATAATTTCCCACCCCAAAAAAAAAAAAAAAAAAGGCCAACACCCTAATTCTGAATCATTTTGAAATATATTGCTAATCCATCGCTTCATATGTTCGATAAATTTGTCTGCTGAACAACGTAACTAACGCAATGAATATTGTTGAACTGTCAAAATGAAACTGATTGTGATTGATCATTTGTTACGCTATTAGGGTGCGGCTCAAGGTCAAAGCCTTCCGCCAACCCGCACTGGGCTCGCGTGGTGAATAACAGCCCACTCCCTCTCACAGAGAGGCCTGTGTCCCAGCAGTGGGAACATTATAGGCTGATTATGGTTTTGGTTCAAGGTCAAAGTGTTACTCCCAACCTGCGATCGACTATACCTATATACTAATCACAACAAAATGTTTTTTTAAACTTTATTTTTAACAGCTTAACTAAAACATTTTGTGCAGAAAATATTGTACCAAAAATCAAGATATCCTGACAAATATTTTTCATATTATAAATGCGAAAGTGTGTTTGTATGTTTGTTTGTAACACTTTTGCGCTAAAACTGCTGAACGGATTTGGATTAAATTTGACAAATACTCCCTGGAACTGGAGAAGGACATAGGAATGATGTGTTTAAAAAAACAGTGGCACTCCGGCAGTGCCGACAGAAGCGAAAACTTGAAAAAAAAATCGGCACCACGATAATCAACGCGTTGATGTCTTTTACTCCACGGTGTTGGTAAATTGCGTGTTGCGAAATCAATGGTTTAGTCCCATCTCAAAAATGCCCAACGCGCCTGAAGAAGATTTCACTTCAAAAATATGTTTAGAATTCCTCTCCTTCTTACGACTTCTCTCTTTCTTTTGTTTTCAGCCTTACAAAATGCGCATGCCCCGTACCGCCACCACCAGAGATCTACGACAGTCCTCTTAAGCAACGGTATAGATCACCTCTAGACTGTTTTGGGTACCCTTACAAATGCTGCTGCTGCGTCCCACTGAAGGCAGGCGTTGCTCTAATATGCTTTATATCTTTTGTAAGTACATAATATGTATGCTGAGATGGTTTGGTCATGTTGAGAGGATGAATGAAAGGCGCCTAACAAAATGTATTTACAAGGCAGATGTGAAGGGAAAGGCCGGGCGGGGACGCCCTAGGAGGACATATACTGACCTTATTGGTGATGTTCTTCAGAAAGGCCAGGTGCGTAGTACTCGCAACCGGCGTGCGTGTATGACCAGATGTGTGAACGTAAACGAGGCAAAAGGAGTATGTAAGGATCGTAGCAGGTGGCGTTCTGTAGTTTCTGCCTACCCCCGTAGGAAGAATACATAAATATAATATAGTGTGAGTCTGCTAGTACCATTTTCTCATTTCGACACGAATTATTTGATCACAAATAATAGTCCTCCAGACTGAATTTCGGCCATGGCGACCAATCTCAGCGGAGCCCAGCCTTCGGGATATATTATAGGACACAAGTGTATGCGCAGACACAGGTGCACTTCCTCTTCCCTCACTCTCATAGTCCAATGGGACGGCAATCCGACACGACCGGAGAGAGATCAGGCACAAGACCAACGGCTTAACGTGCTTTCCGAGGCACGTGGGTATCACACCGCCAACTTCCAAACTCCGGGCTGTTACTAACAAATTCCTAATGGAAAACCAAATAACACTGCCCGACCTGCAAATCGAACTCAGGACACGCTCAGCAATCGCGCTTGCGACCACGAGACCAACGGGGCAGTCCTAAAATTAAATAATGAAAACTTAAAAATAATTAATCTTCTTCTTATATATAAAATTCTCGTGTCACAATATTAGTTACCTTACACCTCCGAAACGGCTTTACTGATTTTTACCAATAGGTAATAGGTAATACGGACTGGTATCCGCAACTCCACGTCAAAGCGCGTATTTTGCGTACGGGTGGGAAAATCGATTATTCGATCCACTCCAGCTCCTCAAAGAAGGCCAGCAACGCCTTGGTGTCACTGTCAATCTCACGTAGGGTACCTGGGTTACCGAAGTACTTGGCCCTGTATGTGGCGACCACCGGGCAGTTTAACAGCACATTTGGATGGATTTTTACCAAATTTTATATGCATATTCAGTAGGTCTGAGAATCGGCTACTATCTATTTTTCATACCCCTAAGTGATAAGGGTTGTCCACCCAAACAAATAATTGGCAAAACAACGTTTGCCGGGGTCAGCTAGTATAATATAAAACTTTATTTCGGGTGGCATAGACCCATAGAAACCTTAACCTTGTACATATTATTATTTGCCATGACTCGCCACACCTAGACAAGACATGACCCACTGATTCTGAAAGGGTCAGTCAAAACGTACAGCTATTGCGTTCAGAATGCCGTTGTTACTACCCCGTGTATGGGCCAGCAGGGAAGCTTCCAGGCCATTATGTGCTTTTTTGCACATAATGGCCTGGAAACCATCAGTGCGTGCTTCAGCAAACATCCCTTCTACCCATTAATTATTCGACCACAAGCCGTGTGCACGATAGGATTTCCCATCGGCAAAAATGACGAACTTTCATAAAACTGTCATCCCCTATTTAACCCTTTTAGGGGGTGAACTTTCAAGGGACTTGTGGCTAAGTAATAACAGCCGCACGGGTCGATCGATCAGGTTACGCTTGCCACGGTTGGCCCGTGGATGGGTGACTATATTTACATACCAAGACCCCTCCATGCCTCGGAAAGCACGTTAAGCCGTTAGTCCCGGCTGTCATTTGTAGATCTTTGACAGTTGTTACGGGTAGTTAGAAGCCCAAATGTCTGACAACCAGTCTTACCAAGGGGTATCGTGTTACCTAGTAACTAGGTTGTGGAGGTCAGATAGGCAGTCGCTCCATGTAAAATACTGGTATTCAGCTGCATCCGGTTAGACTGGAAACTGCCCCAACATAGTTGGGAAAAGGCTAGGCAGAAGAAGGGGGTGAACTTTCAAAAATAAAGCCTTCGTTGTATAAGGAACTCATATACAAAATGTTATGCTTCTAGATCCAGCGGCTTTAGGATATGTTTTCTGTCAGTAAATGTATGAATTTCAGATATTTTTATAATTCGCCATATTTTAACTACTGTGAGCATACTCTACTTCCAACTTGATGGCTTTCCCTAATGTCATATTTGGAAACCCAGTAAAAGTCCATCAACTTTATTTATGTGGTCGTATTTTTTTTGACTGGTTGTATGCCGCCGCCATGATGCACAACAAAAACAAAGCGGCATCAACGCCTCTAGCGGTGGATAATCTAACCATTTTATTGGCATTTTTCTGGCATTGCAAGTTTATGTCATTCGAGAATAATGTAGCATCCTATAAATAAAATGAATTACAAATTAATAAAATATAATAATTAATATACAAAATAAAATAATTTAATAACCTCATGACATTAATTAAAATAACTATAATTTAAATAAATACTAGTAATATCATGGAAAATTTATATTTGTTTAACAATTTTGCAATCCAGTATGTTCGGTATAGGGCGGGTAAAACACAAAACGGAAACACGAAGTTAGCGGTAAAGAGCACTTATATTACTTTTTACAGTTATTGTACATAAACTCGCACAACAGTTCACAAAACCGACACAATAGAAACTAGCGTAAACACTTTAAAATAGGACTACACCGAATTTGGCGGGAACGCCCGAGCGATTTGACATACGTCCGCGCGCACCGGTGTTTCGAGGGCACTCATACGACTGGCGCGGCGTCCCCACGCGTCGGCAGGCAAGCGCGCGAATAAAAGGCGGCTCCGCGCATACGTACAAGGCACGCATGATGCTTCTGTGGCGCGGGGTTGCAATTTCGCTTCGCGCGTAATTCAAAATTAAACTAACATTTTTTATTACCTATATGAGGCGAGTGAGTTGCCTACACAGTACATGTACCTACTGACTGGATGCTTGTTTTGTTCCAATTTATTACCTACTTATTATGTTGCCGTGCCCTAACCTGGTTTCGTGTTGGAACTTACTAACTTAAATGTAACAACTAAATGTACACATGAATGCAATAGAGAGTTTGAGTTTGAATTGTTATCTGGTTAGCGATTCTTGAGATTAGCCTTTACAAACGTACAAACAATTTTAGTCTTTTATTATACTTAGTAGCTTATGCCTATTTCAACTGTCAAAACGAACACCAACAGTGGCGAATCGAGGATTGTCGTTTGGGAAGGGCTTGACCCCGCTGGGGGTTCGGAGGGGTTATTAGCAAAGTAAACACTAAAAAAGCACACATTTTATTTTGCTTAACGCATAACTAGCCTCCTCGGATAGCTTTTCGCAAATTTCTCAATGGAAAACATACGCTTAAAAAACATAATTGATCACAAATGTACAGTTTAATTTAGGTTAGAGTGCGGGAGTGCGAGAATGCCGACAGAAGTAAAACTTGAACAATTAAAAAAAATACTTCCAAAACCTTTGAAGTAAAAATACTTGCATTACATTGATCCGTAGCGTAATATATAAAGAGCACAATCGCGTTTACAAAAATGAGGTGTCGGTAACAGTGTCGCGAGTTCAATTGTTTTTTCCCATCTCAAAAATGCCCAACGCGCCTAAAGAAGTTTTCACTTCAGTTCACTTTAAGTCTTGTCACGGAAGAACTCAGATGCTTCTGAGGGGGGCTTGAGCCTCTTACCCTCCCCCCCCTGGATCTGCCACTGACACCGATTCTCGCTCTGCAATCCTTTCATAGCTTCTTCTGATTTTGCAGCACTGTCACAATCACAAATCTTTATTGTCGTTACAATAAATTTGCGTTTGTAAGTTTGAGTTGCTACCATTTAAAAGTCTGCCAAAAACAAAGTGTTCTTTCTTATAGTTACAATAAGATTGTTGTTACAACTAGCTCAAAATAAATATGAAAAGACTATCGACTCCAATCCTATAGACTCCAAAACACGTAAACACTACGTATCCTCAATGTTCCAAGTGAAAAGACGATTGTTGAATGTAAACAAAAACATCTGACGGTTGAGAGCGCAGGTTCTCAGGCAGAAGTCATTTGTATGCAAAGAGCAGTTGGGAATTATGTCTGTGTGCACCACCCGATTTGGCACTCGCTGTTTTCAACATTTACGTAATTTCTACAGAGATTTGTTGAAGAGAAGTTTGCTGTATGTTTATGTTTACGGTGTTACACGTGGTTTGTCCGACTAGTTTAAAAATATATGTCGGAGACGGGTACGTGACTCTTTCGTTATTATCAGCGATATTTTAACTACTGTGGGCGTAGTGTGGGTAGTGTTGGTTAATGCGCAGTAGAAAAACAGTTTGCAGTTCAGATCACATTATAATTTACTATCAAATTAATCACACTAGCTAAATTATACACACACTGGGTGCGACGGCGTTTATTAAAATCACCAATTAACACAATGATCACAAATTACAACTAACACAATAACTGAACACCACGAATCGAGAACAGTTCCGCGACGTCTTAACTTCGATGCCATCAAAAGCTGAATCCCTCCTCGCCGTGGCCTTGGTAGAACACTTGATGTTGCCAGTAGCGCGCTTGCGATTCGTTTCGTGTCCGTACTAATGACCGGATCCGACGTATATATGTTACGGGTAAGGTTGGAAGTTGGAATAAACTTAGGTTTACCCGGGTTTACTTAGTATTACCCAATGTCTTTGGGTAATGTCCAAGTAATAATGAAAATAAGTTTTAATTCGGGGTTTACCCACTCATTTACTAACTCACCTAGGTGTATCCAATGCTTACTGGGTAATGTTTGTTGAAATTAAAAACTATGGTTATAGAAAGGTTTTATTATTAAAAACATAAGAAAAGAACACAATATCTCTAAAAGCATAAACTTAATAGCTTTAATAGTACAATATATTAAATTAGAATTAAGATAGGATATAGTATACAAATGTTACTCATTTAATAGTATGGGATTATTTTCAGATGTGGGCCCTGGTCGAGCTAGTACGATCAGAAAAGACGATGACTGTAATATTCCCTGATAAAGACATCTTATTTATATGCGCTAAAATGATTCACTTGTTCGTTGTAACCGCATACTTGATGTCGTGTGGTGTGCTCATGCTTGGCATTATTTTGGTGAGTATGACCTTAATCTATAATATATTTCTTGGTCTCTGGTGCGTATTTTCAATATATACAAGGTCAGAACGCAGCCATCGGAAACTGCTCGCGTATACATTGTAATGATATTTTAAATCTGTGATTACAATGTATACACGAGTTTTGCGTACTGCTGGTGTATAGTTTGTAACGTGGACGCGCGCGTCCTGGTTCCAAACTAAAGTCCCCGTCACGAGAAGCTATAAATTTGGTAAACACACATTCAGGGGGTTTGCAATCTTTGGGTAGAATAAAATAAAAACAGTTTTGAACTATTTTTTTAAAGGGATATAATTGTATTAACACACATATCTAATTACAAACAAACAATATAACCTAATCCGCGAAAACACCACAAACAAACAGACGCATTCGAAACTCGAAAGACAGCAGAGACAACGTCAGCGTGAACTTACTTCAAAATCGTGGCCCAAATGTTTACGTTCCATGAATCAGATGCGTTCCAGTACCACAAAACCTTAGACGACAGCGCTTTATATCGCTAAAATATAACCCGATCAAGTGAAATTGCTCATTAGTTTCGTGTAACACGTACGTTACTTTGACTTTATTGAATTTGGGATTATTTGTTGTTGATTAAATTGTCGCTACGTAACTTGGTAGAAGTTCTTTATTTACAAAAATTATAGCTTCTCGTGACGGGGACTTTATACTACATCACTTACGCCTGACAAGAGTTTTAAAGAACTGGATGAAATGGTTTAGATTAGGTTAGAACTGTGACAAAACAAGCGCGAGCCGAGCGAGCGAAGTGAGCAGTGCCACGGCAGCGGCTGGCGAGCGCTTCTTCCAAGTAACTCGCAGCCAGGCAAAGTATTTTGTATTAGCGCAAGGTGCATTACGTCACCAACAAGTTGGATACCAGTTCACAATTTGTCGCAATCTATACACGATTAATTCGTATGCGTACTGGCACTGTAAATTATGGAATAAGGTAGTTAATTAGATCACTGCGAAGTATACGGAAGTATTTGCGTACTACTCTTGTATAGATTGGCAGACCTTCGTAAAAAAGTGATTTCCAATCTATACGCGATTAGTTTTACAACCTTGCGTTCTAGCCTTTTAAAGAATGGAAAGACGCGTCTCTGCATCAGAAGAGCTTAAGGAGTTTAGGCACCTGATTTCCGTGTGAGCTATATCTTATATATAAAATTCTCGTGTCACAATGTTAGTAACCTTACTCCTCCGAAACGGCTTTACTGATTTTTACCAAATTTTTTATGCATATTCAGTAGGTCTGAGAATCGGCTACTATCTATTTTTCATACCCCTAAGTTGTCCACCCCAAACAAAATGGCAAAACAACGTTTGCCGAGGTCAGCTAGTAGAGCTGTAAAACTATTTTCCTATCTGTCGTACCGGCAACCTAGCAGCTTTCCTGCCTTTTAAAAATAAATTACATTAAGTTAAAAGAATATTAAAAATTCTATATACTTCCAAGTCGATTGAGCGCGTCCGGTCTGCACCAAGTGCAAGGGCAACTGATAGAAATCCCACGACTGACGAAATACGAAGTTTGCCGAGGTACATTAAGAAAAGGGATCCCTTCTTTTCGCATAATGTTCTTTGTCCTAATATACTTCGGCATAACGATTTTGGCACAATTTGTTTTGGCATAATAATACTTCGGCATAATTTTTTTAGGCATACATTTTATGTTGGCATAATCATCTTAAAGACTAATTTGTTTTGGCATAAATTTGATTCGCATAACGTTACTAGGCCTAATGACTATTAGCATAATAATATTTAGGCATACAATTAACAGAAATAACGGAAATAAATTTGAGTTAATTTTACGTATTTATTTTAGATTTTCATGCAAATTATTTATTATATATAACATTATGTAACTTAACTATGGATTTTTATTTTAGGTGTATATTTTTAGCAATTGCTTGTAAATATGCAAGTTTCGAAGTATATTTATCTTTTTTACTAATAATTTTAGTAAAAATTAAAGTATTGTCTTAAAAAATCATTATGTTGTGCTAAAAAAATTAGTGACAGAACCGAATCGCTGCAAAACCGACTCCACGTAGTCTTGTCTGCCCTACCTCTAGAGTGTAATTCAAAATCGCGTAGGCGCGTAGGGTCGAGGCGGCCCGCGGGCTGAGGAGCAGGTGGCTGGGAGGGAACCGCCACGGCTGAGGATGGCTGGCGGAGCCGGCTAGGAAGCCGAAGCTGCGGTGGTGAGCGAAAGCCGTCTGCGACGATTAGCAGCGTTGGGCCGCCGGAGGCCCGCAGCGCCGGAGCCGTGACAGAAACCATGCCTGCTGCATGCTTGCTTGCATGCTGCATGCTTGCTTGCATGCCTGGTGTATATGTTTTAATATCATTATGCGTACATAAATTTATACTTGTGAATGTTATCCTTAATAAAGTTATGCTTTAGAATGTTATGCTTAATAAAGTTATGCTTTAGAATGTTATGCTTAATAAAGTTATGCTTTAGAATGTTATGCTTAGTAAATTTATGCTTTAGAATATTATGCTTAATCATTATTATGGTTAGAGAAATTATGCTTAAAAAAATTATGCGTAAGCTGTTATGCGTAATTATATTATGCGAAAATATAATTATGCCAAACAAAATTATGCTAAGTTATATTAGGTCTTAAAATTTTATGCAAATGGATAGGGAACCTTAAGAAAATAGAAACACTGTACTCTAATTCAAATTCAAATCTTTATTGCATAAAGGTACGGAGAGACATGCTCATTACTAGCACGACAGCATGTCATTATTGAGCAATTGCTACTTAGTAGCATGTGTGTCGAAACATTGCTAGTAATGACCATGCTTATTTTGAGTATGCTCAACAGTCGTTTGATTTTCGAGCATGCTACCTGAGGCGCGGGTGAAAGGGGGCGTGCTCCAGGCGTGTCTGAACAGGTTTGTTTATGAGCATGCTAGTATCGATTACTTCAATTAGATCCAGTCCATGACACCTTCACTAAGTGATATAAATGAATCCCTAAATAAAAGTACACTGTTGGATTTTCAACCCTAGGCTCAGCACTAAGAGTTGAAAATCTAATAATGCACTTTTATTTAGGGATTAATTTAAGTGTCACTTAGTTGTCGATGAAAACGGACATAAGTCTGTCTGTCTATATGTCTGTTACCTTTCACGCCAAACGGCTGACTGTATTTGGATGAAATTTAGCACCCAGGTAGACCATGACCTGGGTTAGGGCATAAAAAACTTTTGGGAACTAATTTTTTGAACTGTTATTTAAACATTCAAGAGGTTATTATGATCAGTTGAAAAAAATTATGGGCATTTATTTTTTTATCGGCATTTGGTAAATTTGTGTGACAGTAATAAAAAAAACAATTGGCCAGTTATTTCGTCTTACAATGTCAGTACTAAAAATATGTAAGTAGACTAATAAATAAATGGCCAGTAAAAATTATGGAATGGGCAGTTAGATAAATAATTCACAGGGAGTGGATACACCCGAACCCGAACCGATTGAAATTCTCTATTCTTGATGACTCTATTGTTGGTGAATCATTTGGGTTAGGTTAGGTTAGAACTGACCATTAAAGCGCAAAAGCGAGTGAGCGAAGCGAGCGTGCCGCGGTAGTGGCCGCCGAGCGTCAGATCCCCTCTATTGTTGGTGAATCATTTGGGTTAGGTTAAAACGTTGTTTATAGAATGAGATTTCTTACCAACTAATTCCGATTTGTCAACTGCCTACTCGTAACTGCCCATTTAGTTATTTCACTGCTTCATCATCATCATCAGCCTATAAATGTTTCCACTGCTGGGACACAGGCCTCCTCTCTGTGAGAGGGAGTGGGCCGTAATCTACCACGCGGGCCCAGTGCGGGTTGGTAGATGTCACATGTCTTCGAATTTTCGGTTCTAGGACATGCCGGTTTCCTCACGATGTTTTCCCTCACCGTTTTGAGAGCAGTGGTGATGAAATAATTTACACAAAGTAAAGCGCCTGTCTGGGTTCGAACCTACGACCTACAACTCGTAAGTCGCGGCCGTTACCACTGGGCCACCACTGCTCTCTCTGCTTAATATTTATTAAATAATCCATTTTATTATTTTTTACGACTCATTTTTGTATACTTTAATGCAAAGTTTTAACTGCCGAACTTGTTAACAAATATGCATTTTGTAATTTTTAACTTACCAAAACTACTACCTATAAACAACTGCCGCTTTAAATCACTGCTTTTTATCCCGGTAACACATTCTCTTGGGATGATAACCGAACTACACGCGGGCGAAACTGCGGAAGCTAGTATCTAATATTCATTTATTTACAGGAAAACTTCAAGGCTATCAACATATATGTCTGGCTCGCATTCATATTCAACTGCATATGTGTAATTATTGTTCTTGTATCATTTGCATCCCAGCTCACAAGATCAGAAGTTCTAAATAAGAGGAAAGCTATGCTGCTGACATTGACTATTTTTTGGCATAGTGGTAAGTACCACCACCATTTGCATTACTATTTTCATGGTTTGGTCTTGGGTTCTATTCCCGAATTGGGCAAAGAGTTAAGGGGTAAATTTGGAATTTCTCAGTAGCATCCCGGAGTCTGGATTTGTGCCCGGTTGATGGCAATAGGCTCGCCCCCTATTAAATGGGACTTAAACATATCTGATGAAATATAGGTGTACTATAGGTTCACCGCTACCTAACCCTTCGGGGATTACAGGCGTGATGTTATATTATGTTATTTTCATTGAGTGCCCCGTTGGTCATCTTTGGAAGTTTGTTTTTTAATAGTCCAGTTAATCCCCGTGCAAAGAGGTGCAACGTGACACTTAAGCCGGGCTTCAGCGCGTGTTTTTTCGAAACATTACAAAAAAACATCGAAACAAAGAGGCATGGCCATACACATTTGTGTATGCAAACAAGATGTTTTTGTTTTCCGAGCTGCATGGTAAACATTCCCCGCGCGGGTGAAGAGGAGAACGGTTTGTTTCATTTTCAACCGCTGCGCGCACCGTGGACATCTGTCACTGTCATTCAACACAGGTTTTGAGATTATATTGTTTTGTGAATAGTTGTGAACAAGTTGTGATAAATTGACGATGGATTAGAATAGAGATACTTTTTAAGTACGTCTTCCTCGTCGGAACTCATAACGACATGTACACAAAATTTAGTGTAGATGTATCTGTAAATGTAATCTAAAATATTTTAATATGCAGTAGACAACTTGTGTATGAAAACAAATGTTTATGTGTAAGGTTTTTGTGTAATGTTTCGATAAAAGCGTGCGCAGGCGAAAATATCGCGGCGGGATTTATTTGAACACTGGATTTGCAACGCTCTGCTTAGTGACGAGAGTTGGAAATCCAACAGAATGTTTTTTTGATGCACTGGAATGCTCTCTGTAGAATTCTCAACGCTCGGCTTAACACTGAGAGTTGAAAATCCAGTGCGCGATAAAATCCCGCAACGATATTTTTACGTCCGTGAGAACGTGGGTTTACCTGTGTCGCGTCGCGCCGTCGCCTCGCGCTATTCTGCACGAGGCTTTTATGTTTTAAGAGTGGTCGACGACGTCGTATTTATTAGTTCTAAAAACGTTTACTCAACTAATATAATAAGACATTACAGTCACGCGACTGAAACATTGTAAGATGAACGTCTTTAAATATCTTAGTTACCTAAGTACCATTATATTGCCGTTATATAATATGAAGTCTTATAAGACTGGAATTATACGACGTTTTTGCTTGTTGGGAAATAACTGAGTTACTTGTTTGTTTGTCCACAGTATTCTTCTACTACATATGTGTGGTGAACAGTTACAAGTATCGTGTTTATGGTGATACTGCTTTCCATTAAAGAACTCAAGTAAATTAAAATTATTTTTATTTAAATTTTTTCCACACTTCTTTTACATCTGACAGTAACAAGTCAACAGCAACCGTATTGTAACGAGAATAAAAATCACTTTAATTTTGACAGACTTGTCAGTGGCGCCAACCCAACAGCAACCTTATTGTAATGAAAATAAAGAACAATGTGATTTTGACAGTGATGTAAGATGTTAAATAAATAGTACCCGCGGGGTAATCGCGTAACACTAATAAAATGACAATGAGGTTGGCCGGTGAAAACTTTAGACAAATAGCGCTAGCATAGCTTTTATCTTTTTTGGCTTTCTTTGTCGACTGCGTTTTTTTAAAAATTATATTGAAAGGACTGTTGTGAAAAAACATGTATTCAACATGGCAGAAAAGTGAAATTTTTAAAAAAAATGGCCCTCCGGGAGTGCCAACAGAAGTTAAAACTTGAACAAAATCGCATTGGTTGAAGAAAAATTATTGTATAAAACATTGGTCCGTAACCTTATCTAAATAAAGAGCACAATTGCGTTTCCAAAAAAAAACTTCCAAAACCTATAAAGTAAAGAACATTGATCCGTAACAATTCTTCTATTTTGGTTAAAGCTATGCTAGCGCCATTTTGACAGTTGCCAACCCCATTGATCGCAATGGGTTCCATTTTGAAAGTTCACACACGTTCATTGCATTATTTACGTTGTTGAGTAGACGAGTTTCTCAAACCTATGAAGCAATGGATTAGCAATCCTTCAAAACTCTCAGATTATCATTGTAAACACTGTTCGACTTCATAGAGCGTTCTCTGTTTCACTCGTACCTGTACGTTGTCTGTTTCTAACGCCTAAAGCTTGATGTGACTGACGTCCTAACGCCGGGGTCACAGTATAAATATGGACAGTTTGGAAACTAGGCCTATTTTTTTAAATAATAACCCATCCTCCATTTTTTTAAATATCGTGACGACCACTCATCTCGACACTAACAAAAGTGACGGAAATATATTTTTGTTTCGTATGCGGCGCGAACCGTGACGATACGACAGTGTGTAAGTGCAAAACTGCGTTCTCTGTGGTGTGTGTACCGTGTTGCTTACACACATGTACGGACTACACCGCGTGTTCACAGCAATACGACTCTTAGCGTGTCTATCCACTGTTGAACGCGTACTGTACATATTGCTGCATGAAAAAAATGGAGACCCAATTTTACCGGATATTTTTTTTTACAGTTTTTATAATTCAAATGAGATTTTTATTTTTCATTTCTACAGTTTAAATGTTATTTAATTATAATACAAAACTGTCAAAAAGATGAATTGTGTAATATGAATTGAACGCACATAATATTATGAATTGTCAGTTTTTGACAGTTTGTGTGAAATATGATCATATTATGATTCTGCCAAAGTGGCCGTTTTAGGCCCCTTGAGCACACTGAAAAGGAGATATGCTGAGATAGGATCCTTTTGGCCTCGTACAAGACTTCCTGCTTTTATTTTAATTTGTTTTTACTTTTATTGTTTTTAATTTTTTATTAATGTTTTAATGAGTGTGTTTTAGTTTAATTTGTGATTTCCTGTGCGAGTCTCAATAAATACTTTACTTTCTTTCTTTAAAATATGTGCCATAACTATTAAAGATAACTTCCTTATCGACACATCATCATCAGCCTACAGCAGTCCACTGCTGGACATAGGCCTCTCCAATTGCACGCTATCCAGCTCGACTCTCAGCAACTCTCATCGAGATGCTACCAGCCACCCTGCGAAGATCGTCGCTCCACCTAGCCTGAGGGCGTCCTACCTTACGTGTGCCGATTCGTTAACCGTCATTGGTTCTACAGCTAATATGGCCGAACCATTGCCACCAAGGTAACCGACATAGCCCGAAAAATTGCCAAACTTAAGTGGCAATGGGCAGGCCACATTGCTCGCAGAACGGATGGCCGATGGGGCCGAAAGGTTCTGGAGTGGCAACCGCATACTGGAAGACGTAGCGTTAGAAAACCTTTCACAAGATGGACCGATGACCTTGTGAAGGCCACAGGAATCCGCTGGATGCAGAAAGCACAGAATCGGTCGAAGTGACGGTACTTGGGGGAGGCCTATGTCCAGCAATGGACGTCTTTCGGCTGAAATGATGATGATGATTGCCACTTCAGCTTGCTTATTCTGTGAGCTATGTCGACAATTTTGGTTCTGTACTGGATCACCTCGTTCCGGGTTCGATCCCTTAGAGAGATTCCAAGCTTAGCCTGCTCCATAACTCGACAAATATTTCAAGAAAAAAACATGTAATCCATGTGTTTTATCTACCTACTCCTTCTAAATAAAAAACACAGGCAACCGACTTGGATGCCTACAGACAATAATAGGTACTACACAAAGTTTTATTGAAAAATAAATACAACGTGGGACGACTATTATTATAACTTTTAGGTATGGACAGTCTGACTATTTTCTTAATGTGCCTCGGAAATCATCGCAATTCCGAATACAAATGAATGTTAATTTCCACGTCCATCAATTATTAGATTTATAGTGTACAATAATTTGAATTCAGAACTAAGTACTTTATTGTTGTTTTGTTTTGATTTCCGTGTGGACTATATAGAGATGTAAAACTATTTTCGTGCCTGCGACTTTAGCAGCCTTCTTGATTTTTTTTTTATAAATTACATTAAGTTAAAAAAGTATTAACAACTGTATGTACTTCCAAGTCGATTGAGAGCGTCTGGTCTGCACCAAGTGCAAAGGGCAACTGATAGAAATCCGGCGACTGATGAAACACGAAGTTTGCCGAGGGACATTAAGAAAACAGTTACACTGTACCTAAGTTTGTCTGTTCTTGTGAAATTATAACCTATGTTTTATGTTTTTATGGAACTTAAACATAACTGGCGAAATGTGGGTGTACAGTAGGTACGCCTCTGCCTAACCTTTCGAGGAATACATGCGTGATTTTAAGTGTGTTGTTGGATATTATGTAAATTAATAATACTGCTACGAATTGGCTACGACGTAGCCGATATTTGCTACGTAGTTCGCTACGCCAGCTACGTCCTCGTGAAGCAACTTTTGCTATAAGCAGCAGCAATGAAATTCGATGAACACTATTACTTTTACTTACGAATAATTATTATTCGTAGACTTTTACAATCTACTGAAACAAAAATCTTCGTCAATTTTCTGCTTCACTGAACTGCACCTGTTGTGAAAATGTATCAAATTTATAATTTTTTCATAGGTCTAACTGTTAGTTAAATTATTTTATCTACTCTCATAGCGTAATATTCGAATTATGAACTTCAAAACGAGTTTATGTTGACATACTTTATAAACAGAATACCGAAATTTAAAAATAATCTTCTTTTCTCTAACAAAATAATACTATAAAACAATTTTTTTCCTATTACGATACAGCGCTAATCCAAGAAGTTAATATCACCAAAAAGTTTCCATCAACTTTTGGCGGGGGACAGCAGCACCCGCTGTAGCGCATGTGCGGTGATGTGCTGGTGCAGGCGACATTCATTTGTTTTGTAGTACTTACTGAATTTCGTGGGATTTTTAAATTTATTCTTGATCTTTAACTTTGGTCTTTTATTTAGTATTTGTTTCAATCCCAATGTTTGAGAGTAGATAAAGTAGTGTATGAAACTGCACATAACTAGGTATTAAAACCACCACCACCACCTTTTTACTGAGTTCGTTGCGTTGCATGGTTTAGAACAGTTTAATAGTGTCAGGAATGATAAATCAAAGGTCTTAGACCTGGTTTTAGCTGATATAACGAATGTTAAGGTGAATGAATGCAATGATCCCCTATCTAAAGTAGACACACATCATCCTCCTCTACTGATCTATTTAGACATCATTCCTGAAAGAACTCTGAACTGCAGTATGTTACCCACCCGTAACTATCACAAGGCTGACTATCAAGCTATAGCACAACATCTTGACACTATAAACTGGACTACAATGTTACAAAACTGTGGGACCATAGATGAAATGGTTGAAATATTTTACGAAAAGGTAAAGGGTGCTATTACCAACAACGTTCCTTTTTCTTATAAGGTAAAGAACAATAAACAACCACCGTGGTTTACGAAAGATCTCACTAAATTACTGAAACAAACATACAACCTTAGAATAAGAGTTAACAAATATAACAACG